>CM032456.1:203024809-203542277 GCA_019049505.1 Pachyrhynchus sulphureomaculatus | reverse complement strand
TGTATGATTTACCTATATAAGTTTGCTAAATGTGTTACCCCTGTTATTTTTTCCACCAAAAATTATAGCAGGTGGAGAACTGAATCAACTTATATAAATTCAAGTCAATAAGAGGTACAAGATAATAATATTTAAAAATAGAGAAACGAAATACCTATTTACAATTATTTATGTTATTACTTAATTAAATATTGAAATTAATTATTAATAGTGCTATTTGCAATGCCATTCCTGATACAGACACTATTATCATTTTTAATTGTTTACCGCAAATGTGTTATATAATGAAATGATAAATGCATACAACACTTTGCATTTTTAAAATTTGTGCATAAAACATCTAAAAACCGGAAGTCAACTCAGTGCACTGGAACCTCTTCCGTTCTTGAAGGTTAACAAATAAATAGTACCGTTAGAGCAAGGTCGTTTAATTTTACTTCGACTTTGTACTTTGATTTATATTTAGAAAATTTACCGCGTCTCCGACATATGAAATATTAATTATCGTAGTTGCGAAAATACACAGTGTAAAGCTTTTATTTATTTACTAAGTAGGTACCTACAGGGTGTCAGGAAAAATACTACTACTCTTTTTATCTCAGAAATAAAAACATAAAAGGAAGTTAAATATATTAAAACAGTTTTATTTATGCAGGGTGGCCACTCATTTCTAATAAAATTTGATTCGCTATTTAAAGTATTGTATTCGTAAACAGCCACATTAAATTTTTTAAATTTCTTTGATTCATCAACTATTAGTTTCGAATTTCGTCGGTTTGTGGCTTTATCTGTCTATTTTTCTCAGCCTGTCTGTTTGCACAATATCTCACGGACGAAATGAGAGATCTATTTCCAATTTTATACTTATATAATACTTAATGGGAAGAAACGAGGAAAGGGGTAAAAGGAAATCGATAAATTTAGTAAAATCTTTATAATATTGTTAGAATTTTCTTGGTTCTTGTTTGGCATACTGAACAAAGTTTTCGTGTAATTCTTCTTCTTCTTAAGCCTCTCTAAGTCCATGTTTGGATATAGGCATTCCCTAAGTCTTTTCATCTTTCGCGTTCTAATCCAGTTTAATCTAGCCGTTCGTTTGAAGTCGTCATACCAGCACATGGGTGGACGTCCTCTTGCTCATACGGTCTCCATTCGATGACTCTGCGGTTGCATTTATTTGTATCTTCTCTTGCGACATGTCCCGCGTAACTCCACTTTAATTGAGCGATATTGGCACCAACGTCTGTCACTTCTGTGATTGTGCATAAAAATGATAAATATAATTATTGAAATGAAACGTTATTCGATCTAGTTTTTAAAGAAAAAATTTAATTTTTTTTTATTATTTAAATATACTATTATTTTATTAATTTTTTCGTTTCTAATTTTGTCTTTTCTTGTTATATTTAACATAGATCTCTCCATACTTCGCTGAGCTATTCTTATAGTTTCGATGTTGTGCTTCGTTGTTGCCACACTTTCCGCTTCATACGTCATAGCCGGTAGTACACATTGGTCGAACACGATAGTTCTCCAAACGCGATTCAACCATTTTTATTCTTCTTTTCATTTCAGGTTTTTCACTGTTTCTTCCTAGTTTCATTCCTCTCTTCAATTTGGGTATCGTCGACTACAATTGCTGTATCCAGGCCAGGGTACATAATTTTCGTTTTTGTTAGATTCATCTTCAGTCCTACTTTGGCTGATTCTTTGTTAAGGTCGTTAATCATTTCTTGTAAGTCGCTTACAGTGTTTGAGAGGAGTATAATGTCATCTACGTAGCGCAAGTTAGTTAGACGCTGTCCGTTCACATTTATTCCCATTTCTGTGATGGTAACTATGTGTGCGCAATATTATTGGGCCGTTTGCATAGTGAGTTACAGTAGAACCGATCAAGAAAATGCGCAATGTGCCTGCTCTCACATGGGCTGTTGCAATAACAGAAGCGCATAAGCTGGATTTCAAAATAGCTCTCCACCCACCCTATTCCCCAGGTTTGATTTTTTTTTGCGTCCTAACCTGAAAAATTCGCCTGTGGGAAAAGAAATTTTCGTCAAATGAAGACTTTATCTGTACCGTATACGAGTATGATGTACAGTGCCAAACATTTTTTTTTCCTGGGAGAATAAAAAAATTTGAATTTCACTGCACCAAATGTATTGAGCTTAATAGGGAATACGTCGAGAAATAAATTTTTGTTTTTTAAAAAAATATTATTTACTTTATTTTTTACAAGACTTTTGAATAGATTCGCTATTCAAATATAAATAATAATAATAATAAATGGCCTGGAAACACCCCTCTTGGGATAGGGCCACCCTTTGGGTTTTCTAGATCTAGTTTATGGGTTGATCAGACCCGTTTTTCCTTGTTGTTATATTTCTCTGCTTAGATGTTTCCAAAGTTTTCTGTTAGAGGTCTTCTCCTTCCAGTTCCTAATCCCTGCCGCCTCGATCTTTTCCTTGACTTGCTGCAGCCATCCTATTCTCGGTCTACCTCTCCTTCTACGTCCCGGTTCCCATTGAAGTATTTCATATATTGGTGCTCCTGGGCCTGCTCTTCATGTGTGCCCTAGCCAATTAAATCTCTTCTCTTTTATTTTTTTGACTATGTCCGCCTTCACTTCTTCCAAAATTTCTTGATTAGTCCTCCTACTGTGGACTCCTTCACATATTCTTACTGGCCCTAGGATCGCTCTTAATATCTTTCGTCCAATTCTTCTCATGTCTTCCTCTTGTTTCTTTGTCATGCTTATAACTTCGGTAGCATACATTAGTTTTGGGAGTATTATTGTCTGGTATATCCTCATCTTACTGTGTCTTCCTATTATCTTACTACTTAACAATTTCTTATTGCTATGGAACAACTGTTGCTCTCCTCTTTCGAAGGTATATTCGTTTATTCTTATCCTTTCCATTTGCTGAACATTCTGTTTTCGATTTTTCATTATTTTGGTTTTCTTTTCATTTATCTTCAACCCCATTTTTGCTCCTTCTACGCTTATTTCTCTCACCATTTCCTTCATTATTTTCTGGTTCTATTCAAATATAAAGTTACAATATCTCGAGTTCTATCCAATTAAAATCCTTCACCCATTTTTCTATTTAGTTTAGAAATACATTTTAATAAAAAGATTGTAAAGTTGGTTAAATTCAATTTAAAATTGAATTTTAAAGATTTTTTAAAAATTTTTGCCATTTTTGCAGTCGAAGTCCTGCCCCCAGGGGGTACCAAATTAGTGTGTGCTATGTGAGAGCTTACTATAGAAGTATTACAAAGTTTTTAGATTTTTTCCTGCATTGTATTCCTTCTGAATAGTCTAATTTTATTCATTTGTAAAGATTTCTTTTGATTTTATATATTTTAAAATAAATTGTAAAATGTAATGTAATGTGTAAAATCTGGTATTGCAGTTTGTCAAGTAAACACGTGAACCCTTGTATTCTTGAAAAAATGAAATTTAAGAATATTTTTGACCATCATGTATTCTTTGGTGTGCTAACAACGGCACAATTACCTTAGTAAGTTGACCAATCGCCTCATGCAGCAATAATCGCCTCTTATCTTCGAGGCATGCTGTCTACGAGGTTTTCTGCATACTCACGTGGCAAATTTTTCGAATCTTGTGAGACAACTGCGTCAAAAGTCTTTCAGATTCTTTCCTCTGAGTTTTTTTCTTTACAAGGGGCCAAACGTTTTCGATAGGATTGGCGTCCGGCGATTGTGAGGGCCACTCTAGTAACTTATCGTAGTCCGAAGCCAGTCGCTTCGCGACATAATTTTCACCCAGCAAGGGTTTTCTTCAACGTGCTTTGGAATTTGACATCATGAGCATGAAGATGTTGTTGAATGGTCTCATGGGAGACACAAACACTATTTTCTTAATTTTGCCGGTTCTTGACGCAGCGTCAATTTCGGGTCCCGTGAGAACAAAAACACGATTCGTTTTTTGACTTTGCCTGTCGAGCCACGTTTTGGCAAGTTGTCGACATTTTTTGTCTCGTTAAAATGATTTACCCAATTTTTCACAAACGACATCGCGAAAACGTATCATTTTAGGCCCCCTTGGATGGAAACAAAGAAAGACTGCCTCGAACCGATGCGCAAACAAGTGACTCATTTTGGATTCTACGCGATTTCGACGAAAGTTCGGAATCGACTGATACTTTTACTAAAATGCATCGGAGATAAAGGTTCCCTCTACCGACTTTTTTTTTGAATCGCTAGAATCGTATCTACCAAAAACGAATTATCCCAGAGATGTTCTTACTTGACAGACTGTAACTTCACCAAAAGTTATATATTTATTGGAGACACCAAAAATTGGAAAGGAAATGATACTGTTTTATTTTTATTGACTTGAATGAGTCCTGTACACCCAGTAGAGTAACTCATGATATCTATAATTAACCAATTTAAGGCTTGTTAGTACGTTTGACGTTTTATATATTAGCAAGGACAATTATTATTTAATAATAAACTTAATAGTGGTTACTCAATTGCCACTAAAATGTTTTTTATTTAATGATTCATTAATAATTACCTAAATAAAAGCTAGCTATCAATTTATATAATTAATATAAGCCTATTATTCAGTTATAAATAATAGTACATTTAACGACCTTGAGGAAAATTTTACTACCCGAATAACGGTTTCCATGGAATTTACAGCAGATAATTTTGACTTTAATGCGACTGGCAAAATTTATGTCACTGAAATGAAATTCTCCGTTTGTTCAGCTCTTTATCACGCAATAATTTAAAGCTGATGATATTTAACGCTAAGGATGATTATATATATATATATATATATATATATATATATATATATATATATATATAAAATAATATAAATATATATATATATATATATATATATATATATATATATATTTATATATATATATATATATATATATATATATATATATATATATATAAACTTGATTGGTTTTTCTTGAGTACTTAGGTTCTTTTGGAAAACACAAACTAGTTTATTTGACGTTTCGCCTTATTTTTTTTAGGCATTTTCAAAAATTCTTTATTTTTTAATATTCATTCTAAAATTAGAAAACATAAGGTTAAAATCCTTTAAGTCAAATTACACTTTTAAAAACATATAGCATTTTTACGCACACTCGGACATTTAAAATATTACACCATAACAAAAATATAAAACAATTTACTAACGTGTATATACCCTGAAAGGCAACTATTTGTGTGTTTGTGAATTTCAAATTCTATATTTCTTTCAGCATATCGTGTCTCGTACTTTTTACTGATTTTTTTAAAGTTTTATTATCTATAATGGGTGTCTTAACGAAAAAACTATTATTGATGTTAAGTATATATACCATTTTGTATTATTAAGAGGATATGCATGCCAGCATGTTTATTTTTTTAATTAAATTTGTGTAGATATGACTGATTCCTTTTATGTCAGTCCTATCATTCACAGTGTTTTCATCTTTTTTTATTTCAATCATCTCTTTGATTTGTAGTTTGGCATAATTCCGCTCTTTGCAGAGGACCTTGGTTTCATTGAATTTAAAGTCATGTTTTTCTTCTGCTTCATGTTTACTGAGGGCAGTGGAAGCATTTCTAGTATATTTGTGTCCATTCAGTCTGTTTTTTAGTAACTGAGAAGTCATGCCTATATCTCCCTGACCAAGAAGGTTTTGTGTACCACTCTGTAAGGATTTTATCTTGCTTTCTGATAAGATTCAAATATCTTCAGGTCTAGAAAATTTGCTTTTTTACCATCCTTTTCAATTTCTGATTTAAATTGTATTTTTTTGTGGAAGCTATTAAATTTGTATAGAATACAGAGTGGTACACAAAACCTTCTTGGTCAGGGAGATATTTGAATTTTCACTCTAGTCATGCAATGTCCCAGAAAATCAGCGTTATAGTGGGCCTAACAGACCGAGCAATAAAATTGACTTCCCCTGAACTAAGACCAGACGCGCTAAAAAAAGTAAAAACTGTCTTAATACAAAACAATTTTAAAGAGAATGACATCAATCGAGCAATAAAAAAAGAGAATATACAAGTTTTATAATAACTCAAAAAACAACACCAAAAATAGTAAACAAACCTGTGATAAATTTTTACCACTTCTTTATACAAAAGAACTTTCTGAGAAGCTGAAATGGGTCTTGAAAAAATATAACATTATAGTTTGCCATAAAACTCAAAATAAACTAAGTTCATTATTTACAAACTTAAAAAGCCATATCCCCACAATGAATGAATCTAATGTTGTGTATGCAATACCGTGTGCGAATTGTCCGAAGAAATATGTTGGCATGACTTCTCAGTTACTAAAAAACAGACTGAATGGACACAAATATACTAGAAATGCTTCCACTGCCCTCAGTAAACATGAAGCAGAAGAAAAACATGACTTTAAATTCAATGAAACCAAGGTCCTCTGCAAAGAGCGGAATTATGCCAAACTACAAATCAAAGAGATGATTGAAATAAAAAAAGATGAAAACACTGTGAATGATAGGACTGACATAAAAGGAATCAGTCATATCTACACAAATTTAATTAAAAAATAAACATGCTGGCATGCATATCCTCTTAATAATACAAAATGGTATATATACTTAACATCAATAATAGTTTTTTTCGTTAAGACACCCATTATAGATAATAAAACTTTAAAAAAATCAGTAAAAAGTACGAGACACGATATGCTGAAAGAAATATAGAATTTGAAATTCACAAACACACAAATAGTTGCCTTTCAGGGTATATACACGTTAGTAAATTGTTTTATATTTTTGTTATGGTGTAATATTTTAAATGTCCGAGTGTGCGTAAAAATGCTATATGTTTTTAAAAGTGTAATTTGACTTAAAGGATTTTAACCTTATGTTTTCTAATTTTAGAATGAATATTAAAAAATAAAGAATTTTTGAAAATGCCTAAAAAAAATAAGGCGAAACATCAAATAAACTAGTTTGTGTTTTCCAAAAGAACCTAAGTACCCAAGAAAAACCAATCAAGTTTATGTAAACAAAAGGTTCAACAAAAAAATTATTATATATATATATATATATATATATATATATATATATATATATATATATATATATATTACAAGGATTTTCTACAGCTGACGCTGTCTTCGATCTCTCAGCCTTTGATTCCATCCGTTTCTATCTCCGCAGTCTCCATCTGTTAGACCCTGTCCTCCATAGCCTCGTCCACATCGTCTTTCCACGATCGTCTGGGTTTTCCTCTTTTTCTTCTCCCCATAGGGCTCCACTCCGTTATTTTCTTTATCCACCTTCTTCGCTTCGTCTTATGTGTCCATACTATTTTAATCGTTTTTCTTCAATGGTGTTTATTGCGTTCTCTTTGATGTTCATTCTGCTTCTTATTTCTTGATTTGTTATTCTCTCCATACGTGTCACTCTACAACATCTTCTCCAATATTCCATCTCTATCGCGTTAATTTTAGATTTATTTCTTTTGTTGATCGTCCATGTTTCTGACCCGTATGTGATTATGCTTTGTATTATTGATTTGTATATGCGTGTTTTGTTTCTTTTTGTAATGTGCTTGTCCCACAGGATCGAATTTAATTGTCTTATGCATGTTCGCGTTTGTCCTAATCTAGCTTTAATCTCTTCTTCTGATGTTGCGTTTTTTGAAATGATGGTTCCTAGATAGTTAAATCTATCGGTTCCTTTGATTATTGTTTCATTATCTACTTCTAGATTCTCCACATTTCTCTCCTTTGTTGTTAGATATTTCGTTTTATCAAGGTTTATTGCTAATCCTGCTTTAGTGTATTCTTCTTTCAGTTATCTTACCATATAACTGAGGTCCTCCTCATTTTGCGCTATGGTTACTTGGTCGTCTGCGAAACTTAGAGTATATAAGTAATCTTCTCGTATTGGGACTTCCATTCCACTACTTTTTTGCTTCCATTTTTTTAATGTTTGTTCGAGGTATATTTTGAATAGTGTTGGGGATGTAGAGCATCCTTGTAATAGGCCTTTTGATGTTTGGAGTCTCTTCCCTATTTTATGTCCTATTTTTATGTTCACTGTGTTGTTTTCGTAGAGGGCTTTTACTGCGTATATTAGTTCTCTGTCAATGCCTATTTCTTTCATTGCATTCCATAATCTTTGTCTTGGTACTGAGTCATAGGCCTTTCTTATGTCTATGAAGGCTAGATGAACTTCTCTATTCTTTGCCAGTTTTTTTCATTGTTTGTTTTATAGTGTATAAGGATGATTTTTGCAAACAAATATTTTTCTATCATTTTTATTTTAAGTTCATACAAAATTTAATTTTTTTTCCTAAAAAAAAAACGGCCAAGTGCAAGTGAGACCTGCGCAGTTAGTGCTCCGTACTGTGATTGTTTTTAAAATAAAATCTTAAATTAATTAGATCCTTGATAGCTCACGATCCAATATGTATTTCCACGTTTAGTCAATAATGTATAAGAGTTATAGAAGCTTAGCTATCTAATAACCAATGAATCAATCTAGTTCAGTCTAGGATCTAGTAATAAAATGTTAAATAAATATTTACGACTTAAATATTTGTTTAATTATAAATAAATAAAATAAAATCATATTATAACCTCAACTTTCTTTATTTTTAGTATATATTTTATTTAATAAATAGAAGCCGTTATTTGAACCTTGTGTATATCTTAATTTTTGAGAATGGATTGAGTGGATATTAATACGGACAGAACAAAAATTAGATATACACTAGCTCGTTTTTATTAGTAGAGAACATGGAGATCGATATAATTTTTGTACGTCTTTTAAAAATAATCTCTACAGTTGTTTAAAGCTTGGTTGTACTGTTTTGGGCACCATTCATTTTAAAATAAAAAAACCTAAGTTCAGCTCAAAAAAATGAAAAAATACTGAAGACTTTTTAGTTGTTGATAGAAAATTGAATATAGTACAACCGTTACGTCCTGAAAGAAAGAGCAAGAGTTTAGTGAAGCAATACACTTAAATAAATAAGAGTACTAAATAAATAACCTTTTATACTATGAGAGTGCACACTATTGTAGAGAGTCTCTAAATTAGAACTATTAAGTTTTTAATAATGGCTTTAAAGTTTGTGAAATCGACTTCGCGTATTACACGTGTTGACTTATTGCTTGGCTTCTCCTCGTGGGTTTTCCATAAACAGCTTGGCCTTTCCTGGTGAGATTCTCATGCAAATATGGTCTCAACCACTACTCTCCTATTCTCCTCCTTTTTGACCCGAAATGCCTTAGGATGAGCTGAATATTTTAAGTAAGGAAAAAGGCCTGAAACTTGAGATCTAGAAACGACACCCACTTGGTGATAAAAAAAAGACGTTACTGCACTACCGCAGGACGGAGGAAAAAGCCCTTAAAATTCGAAATAGCTGCTTAAATATCTTTGCCCCTTCCTGGTTCACTTCCAGAACGCAAAATCAGACGCATTTAATGCAAACTAAATAAGTTAAGTCGGCAACACGCGATACACACTACTGGTTAAGTTAAGTCGGCAACACGCGTTACACACTACTGGTTAAGTTAAGTCGGCAACACGCGTGAACTACTGGTTTAAATTACACTGCTCAATCAAATATAAAAAACCGCAATAAAATTTAACCTCACTGCTTAACTTAAATTAAGAAATATTGCATGATTTAAAAAAAAACGGTGTTGTAACATGATCTTAAAATCTAGGAAAAAATCAATGTTACAATATCTCGGACAAGAGCGGCTCGCCACTCGGTTACAGTAATGTACACTTAAATATTACAAAAATCTTCACCATACGTCAAGAAACATAGTTTCCATATTTATTTTTTTTTATACCAGATAAATTATCAAACGTAATGCATAATGATAATTTTCGCCCAATTTATATTTTATGGAGAATATTCCAGAATTTTTTCTAAGTAGAGAGAGATAAAGGCGAGGGACAGCCATTTTTAGCAATTTTTAAAAAATAATACGAAGCAAAGTGTGCGCAAGTATTACATCTATAATATATATAAAATGCAACGTCTCTCTGTCTGTCCGTTAGTGCGCTTATCACTGGAGAACCACTTATCCGATTTACGTACTTTTTTTTTTTAAACATACATATGTTCTCTGGCCAGGTTATAGGCTATATTTTATTACGATAGGTAGCATAAGGAATGAGCAGTGACGTAAAATAGTGAATGAAGTCGGAAAAAAGTTTGCCGCTAGCGCGTTCCTTTGCAATACACAGCCTAAACCATTAAATATGGAACAATATTATGTAGCAGAGAATATCTATAATCTATAATATATAAAATGTAATGTCTCTTTGTCTGTCTGTCTGTCCATTAGTGCGTTTATCACGCGAGAACCACTTATCCGATTTACCTGTCTTTTTTTAAATTCATACATATATTGTTTGGCCAGGTTATATAATAATAATAATCTATATCTATAATATATATAAAATGCAACGTCTCTCGGTCTGTCTGTCCGTTAGTGCGCTTATCCCTCAAGAAACACTTATCCGATTTACGTGACTTTTTAACTTCATACATATGTTCTCTGACCAGATTATAGATATATATATTTTATTATATCTATAATATATATAAAATGCAACGTATCTCTGTTTGCCTGTCTGTCTGTCCGTTAGTGCGCTTATCACTGGAGAACCACTTGTCCGATTTTCGTACTTTTTTTTTTAAAACATACATATGTTCTCCGGCCAGATTATAGGCTATATTTTATTACGATAGGTAGCATAAGGAAAGAGTAGTGACAATAACAGTGAATGAAATCGGAAAAAAGTTTACCGCTAGCGCGTTCTCTTGCAATACACAGTCTAAACCATTAAATATAGAACAATATTATGTAGCTGAGAATAGCTATAACCTATAATATATATAAAATACAATGTCTCTCTGTCTGTCAGTCTATCCATTAGTGCGTTTATCACGCGACAACCACTTATCCGATTTACGTGTCTTTTTTTTAAATTCATTCATATATTGTTTGGCCTGGTTATATAATAATAATAATCTATATATATAAATATATATAAAATGCAACGTCTCTCTGTCTGTCTGTTCGTCCGTTAGTGCGCTTATCACTGGAGAACAACTTATCCGATTTACGTGCTTTTTTTTAAACATACATATGTTCTCTGGCCAGGTTATAGACTATATTTTATTACGTTAGGTAACATGAGGAATAAGCAGTGACGATAATAGTGAATCAAATCGGAAAAAAGTTTGCCGCTAGCGCGTTCTCTTGCAATACACTGCCTCAACCACTAAATATGGAACAATATCATATAATAAAGGATATATATAATATATATAAAATGCAACGCCTCTCTGTATTTTTATGCGCTTATCACTGGAGAACCACTTATCCGATTTACATGCTTTTTTTTTTAAACATACGTATGTTCTCTGACCAGGTTATAGGATATATTTTATTATGTTAGGTGACATAAGGAATAAGCAGTGACGATAATAGTGAATCAAGCCGGAGAAAAATTTGCCGCTAGCGCGTTCTCTTGCAATACACTGCCTAAAGCTTTAAATATGGAACAATATCATGTGGCGAAGAATATAATATATATAAAATGTAACGTCTCTCTGTCTGTCTGTCTGTCCGTTAGTGCGCTTATCACTCGAGAACCACTTATCCGATTTACATGTTTTTATAAATTTATACATATGTTCTATATAATTCGATATAAGCCTAGATAATGGGAGATAAGGAGAAATAATGGAAGATAAGCCTCGATAATGGGAGATAAGGTGAAATAATGGGAAATATGTATAAATAATGGGAGATAAAGAGAAATAATGGGAGATAAGCAGAGATAAGTCTAGATAATGGGAGTTATGGTGAGATAATGGGAGATAAGGAGAAATATTGCGAGATAAGTCGAGATAAGCCTAGATAATGGGAAATAAGGTGAGATAATGGGAGATAAGGAGAAATAATGGGAGATAAGGAGAAATAATGGGAGATAAGCAGAGATAAGCCTAGATAATGGAAATTATGTAGAGATAATGGGAGATAAGGAGAAATATTGGGAGATAAGGGGAAATAATGGGAGATATTTTATTACGTTAGGTAACATAAGGAATAAGCAGTGACGATAGTAGTGAATCAAGTCCACGCGAGCGGAGCCGCGGGCACGGCTAGTCATATATATTTTTGAATTCCTTACTCGATGACCTGATAAAAAAAATTTTTTCACTTCCGGTTTCACCCTCCCCAAATTAAACCCATTAAGTTAAAATTTAATTTTATTAAAACTACACGGCTCCGATTGGGCCAGCAATTCCTACATTTCTGCCAAATTTCAACTTTTCATATCGACTAGTTTCGGAGAAAATCGTTGACGATATATGTCCTTTGTTAAACACAGGTTGTTCAATTTGTTACTTTCATGTAACTTTTTAGCTTTCAAAAGTCTGTTAAACATATGGTGTAGCTATATTAATACTAGTTAGGAAGAGAGATCCTTTTTTCTACCCTCCGAAATTTTTTCCTAAACACTCGACCATGTACAATCTCGACTATTTCTGTGTGGCTATCATTGATTTGAATGTGAATAGGACATTTTTTTCCTCCAGATATATTCGATATCAATCAATTTTATATGACTGATTTTCTTGTATCTCTTTGTTTTTTTAAGGGACGTGAGTAAGATCTTTAGTTGGAGTTGGGGTATATCGCTGTTAAAATAATATTCAGTCTACTTGTTTAAAGCTGATCTTGTCTGTCAACTAGTAGATTTAGACCACTGAGCTTTGTGACTTGAGCACTAGCAGGAATCATGAGAGATGTCTGTCGATTCTCTACGGTGGCTACCTTAGGTAATTCATTCTACGTGGGCAATCGTATTGTTGAACCAAGACCAATTTTAAAAAAAATATGTAGAAAATTTTAATAAGTGATTAAAAATCTGAATATACTGCATCCTGTTATTTATTAGGCAAGTAACATCAACTTGTAGTAGTTTAAAATAATTGTAAGTACTAATACAACAATTTATTTACAGCCTTGGCAATAACTACTTGTATTACTTTGCTGATACAGAATAAATATCTTCAATAATGTCCCCGCAAGATTGCAAAATTCGATATTCAAATACGGAAAGCCTAACAAATATAGAGATTAAGTCACATCTTAAGTGGGTTTTGCAACGACTGCTGTACTGGCATTTACATAAAGATATTTTAAAGTTTTAAAACTGATGCAAATTTCTTGAATAGGTTTTTTGAACCAAACAGGTCCAAGAACTGTATTAATGACCCATGAAAAGTTTGTACTTTCACATTCTTAATATCCTTTGATTACACAGGCTAACAAAAACAATATTTGAAAAAACTTTTTAAACCAATACATCTAAGCGTTGTGTATTTTTGGGTGCTGAAATCGTATCTGGTATCAGTTTTTTTGTATCACCCACAGTTCTCTCACAATATGACATCGATTAAATTTCCTTTTCCTGCTTGAAAAACTGAGCAAACTGTTGATCTCTTGTTCTATAATGGTAAATAGATGTTCCAGATTCCAATAAATGTTTCTCTTTCAGCCTATAACCAAGCAATTCTGCTTTTTCCTTAGTCAAACCCAAATCTCTCACTAAATCATTTAACTCAGTAACTGTGGTTTTAAATTTTCTAGAGAACATTGAAACTCATCATCATCCAGTCGACTTTCATTAAATTCGGGACTGGACTGGAAAACGTCAACAATAGACTGAGGTGGTTCAGGGACAGGAAGTCCCGCTCCATGTCCTATCGGCCGATTAGCTGAAGTAAAGTTAGGATAGACAATTACTTTCTTATTTTTGGAGTTATATATATTTGAATGGTTTTCTTGCTCTCTCCATACCATGGGTATTGCAAATCTAAAAGCTTTCTTTTCTTTCTTATACCATTTTGTAAGATCCTCGTCACAAAACATAACATACTTTGTGAGGAGCCCAACATTTTTCTTGATTACCGATTTCTAAACCAAAGTATGCAAAGTATACTTGTTTTACAAAGTCAGTAATGTTTCTTTGATGTTTTTTAACTACAAACTCACCACATATATAACAAAAAGTGTTGGGAGAGTTTTTACAACCACGATTAGCCATTCTTTGAGTGTGAATTAAAGCACATGGGTTAAACACTGCAATGCGAGGTTATATTAACCCATTTATGCCCAACGGGTCAAAAACGACCCACTACTTTAATTATACAACTACCTATACACGTGCATGTGTAAAGTGTTACCTATCGTTGCATTCAGTTGTTGAAAGAATAAACATCATTAGCACTATATTGTAGAACGTGCTAAGAATTCGTTTTTTTTTTTAGTATTCGTGAAAAAAATAAATGATAAATTATTGCAGCGTGACATGGAAAGAAAATCGTACTGGTAAGTGGCTTATTTGACTACTTATTGTGTTGTTTTTCAAATTAGTTATTGTACTGATTTCAGATTATGCGAAGTAATATTTCTTTGGAGGTTAGGTTTTTTTATTTGTAAAATAAATGCATGAAAAGTTGCTTGGGTCGTTTTTGACCCGTTGGGCAGATATGTTCTATACATTTTCTTATTTTTAGGACGAAACCATTGACGACGGCTGAGTTGTTAGACGAAATAGAAAAACTAACCGATGATGATACTATTCCAGACGCAATCTATATAACTCCCCCAGATGATAATGGGTTTGAAAGTAAAAGACTCAGGGGATGAAGACTGTAATGATCCCAACAGATTAAACTCAAAGCAGCTTCAAGCGCCAGCGGAAACCAATACAGAAGAAGCCAGCAATTACGATGATGACAGTAACATAACAGAATCTGCTGGAAGGCAAAACAAGTCACGGAAGAATCGACAATGGGTAATAGGTGATTTGAATAGAGGTAAAACAAAACAGTCAAATATCGAACTTTTACCTGTGTTGACATTAGGCGATGAATGCGAACCTCTGGATTTTATAAAGCTCTTCCTGAATCCGGAAATATTGGAACTTCTTGTAAAACATACCGTCTTATATGCTGGCAGTAAAAATTGTAGATTAGAAATTGGCAATGACGACATGCTGGTTTTTATTGCTATTCTTTATGTGAGTGGATACGTTCCCGTTCCCAGACGTCGCATGTTTTGGGAAGGACGAGATGGCGCCCGAAATGTTTTGGTTTATAACTCTATGAGAAGAAATCGGTTTGAAGAAATATTTAGATTTTTGCACGCAGCTGATAACAACAACTTAGCACAGAATGATAAAATGGCAAAGCTACGACCTTCGATTGAAAAAATGAACGAAAATTTCATCAGATATACCCCTCTAACTTCTTGTGTGTCTATCGACGAATCCATGATTCCGTATTTTGGCCGAAACGGATGTAAACGGTTTATCAGAGGAAAGCCAATCCGTTTCGGTTACAAAGCATGGGTTTTAGCAACTCCGTCAGGCTATTGTGTCAATTTCGACGTGTATCAAGGACGAAAATCTCAACAGACTGACGAAAAACTTGGACTAGGCGAATCTGTAGTAACGTATTTTGCGAAATTATTACAAACTAATTTTCCTGATTTTGAGTGTTCATTATTCTTCGACAATTTCTTTACAAGCACTACTCTTATCAGTAAGTTGGAAGAAATGGGTTTTGGTGCAACGGGTACAGTGCGAGAAAACCGTACCGATAAATGTCCACTTCAACAATCTTTCCAAATGAAAAAAAGGGAAAGGGGCGTATTTGATAATGCCATTGACAAAGAAAATAATATTGTTTGTGTCCATTGGCAGGATAACAGTGTGGTCACAATTTTATCAAATGAATTTGGCGTAGAATCTATCCGCCAAGCTGCTAGATATTCTGCAAAAGAGAAAAAAAAAGTTGAAATCCCCCAGCCAAACGTGATACATTGTTACAACAAGTTCATGGGTGGTGTTGACCAAATGGACAACAATGTGGCAAACTATCGAATAGGCTTTCGTGGAAAGAAATGGTATATTCCTATTTTGTTTTGGACGTTTGATGTATGTATGAATAATGCTTGGATACTGGCTCGAAAATTTGGAAAAAAAAATTAACAATTTGGAATTTCGCAGATTAGTTGTATTATCAGTACTTCAAAAATATGGAAAACCCCCCTTAGCTACTGGCCCAAAGCTTACACTTGTTAGTCCGGCCGCTCGTAGACATGGCCAGCATCTAATTTTGAGTAGTCAGACACGACGAAGGTGTGCTCATTGCAAGAACAAAACCACTAAAGCTTGTGACCGGTGTGAAGTTGCTTTACATGACAAATGTTTTGTAGATTTTCATAAAAAAAAAACTATTTGAATATTATAACCAAATTTGTTATTATTTAATGGCTTATGATTTTATGGAGATAAAAATAACAACACTCTACAAGTATTTATGTTTTTCACTATACATTTGATCATAGTACCCTATTTGCCCAAGTGGGTCAAAAACGACCCACATCAAAACATCAAATCTCCTGATTCAAACTTATTATTTTACAGTTACTTAGTCTATTTATATGTCATTTAACTAAAATAAGTGAGATTTATAAAGATTTAAAGAAAAAATAATTCTGGGCATAAATGGGTTAACTAGAAGAAAAAAAACTGCTGTAACATTTATCGGAACTGCTAACCTAATAACATTTGATTTATCTGCCAACCTTATAAAATTCTGCTTTTATTGCCAACCTAATAATATTCAAATGATAAAAAATAAACTTTTCACATTTTAAATATTGAAATGTCAAAAATTGGTGGGTGATACGACTTTTTTATTATTATTTTCGGACTCAGCACCCAAAAAAAACATAGGAATCAGGTAAAATTATTAAAAAAGTTTTTTTCATCGTTGGCCTGTGTTTTTCTAAATTTTAGTTTTATTGATTTATAGGTCAGTCAATAAGTTTTGAAAGCGAAAATGAAACAAGATAAACTGATGAGTCGAAATAGATTTATTCTTCAGTATAATCTCCCTTAAGCTCAATAAATTTTTTCCAGAAGAGATTTTTCAATTCGTTTACCCCATCTCTGAAGTGGTTTTCCGGAAGACCTTCAAAATACCCATCTACGGATGCTATCATCTCATCATTTGTTAAAAAATGCTTCCCACGAAGAAATCATTTGAGATTTGCGAACAGATGGAAGTCAGACGGAGCCAGATCTGGCCAATAGGGTGGATGTTCCAACAATTCATACTTTTATCCGGCCAGTTTTGTCGTTGCCAAAGCAGGTGCATTGTCATGACGAAAGATGATATTTTTCTTCTACAAATCGGGCCTTTTCTTACGAATTTTCTCATCCAGCTAGTCCAAAAGGATGCAATAATACTCTCCTGTGATTGTTTTATCGGTTTGAAAGTAATTAATTAACAAAATTCCTTTTGCGTCCCAGGAAACTGATGACATAATTTTTTTGGACTACTTTAATAACTTTGGCTGCTTTGGAACTGAACAACCGGACTCAGTCCACTGTTTCTCCGGAGTGCATTTTTGTTCTAATGTTAGCAACTGCGGCACCCATCTTGTGAATAGCTTTCTCATGCCTAAAACATTAGTTAAGATCTCATGTAGTGATCCATGTGAGATGCTTATAGCCTCAGCTAAATCATCCACGGTTACTCGACGGACTTTCATTAATATATCTTGTACTTGCATAACAGTTGTAATTTTTCAAAACAAAGAATTTTATCACTGCATGATAATCGATTTTCTCCATTTTTAAAAATACTCAAACACGTCTACTTTAACCAGTTGATAAATAATGAATGACTTGACAGATCGACTTGAAATTTAGGCTATATGATAGACGAAGCTTTAAAATGGTGTTCATTGTTTGGTTCAAGTGATGCTCCATAGATGTCGCTTTCAAAACTTATTGACTGACCGATATTTATATTTGGTAGGCTTGTGAAAATTTCAAGAATAACTAAAGAACATGCATTTTACGTGGGCGATAAGTTCCAAAAGGTCTGCTTAAAAATTTATTTAGGTTATTTCAGGAATATTATCAAATTTAAGCCCATTTGTTAAAAATTTTGCAAATCTAATTATTTGATTACCAAGTTATTATTGGTTAGTTTCTCTTTTACAAATGCATGTTTAAGCAACCTACTTTATTCCTAAAACCATTTAAGAAGCATTTACAGTCCCTGGCCAAATTATTAGACGCACTGTATTTTTTTTAGTAATTTTATGTTTCTTAAGAGTTTTTATGCAATAATGGTATATTTAAACTACAATATTATTGATTTTTATTTAAAAGAATTGTTGTAGACTACATATTTGTATTTATTTTTAACATATGGTAACACTGTGTTGACAAAGTGATACATGAACGTAAATAAGTACAAACCTGTATCAGTCGTGATCGGAATCGAGTCAGGTACGGACGTGTTTCTGTGGCTTTATGGACTGTGATTGTTTGTTTAACAGTTTTATACTACTCAGTTATTAGTTTATTTTGTATGCAGTGTTTTAAAAAAGTAATTGGACTAGTTTCATTATGGGTAGAAAAGGCGATCTTTCACCACGTAAAAAAGCTGAAGTGAAGGCCCTTGTGATTGCGAAAACATTTACAAACCGAGAGATATCACGAAGATTGGAGGTTTCTGAAGCTAGTGTACGACGCATAAAAAAGAAAATTGAGTCAGGGACGGAATTAAGCCCGAAAAGAAAGAAAAGATGCGGTAGAAAACCAATTTTCACTCCACGGTCAGAGAGATGTTTGAAGAAAATTTGTGTAGAAAACAGATTTGCTACCACAAAGGTAATAAAATCACAACTCCAGGATGCTAGCGTAAATGCTTCTGAGCGCACTTTTCGAAGAAAATTGAAAGAATTAGATTTTAAGGCCTGTCGCCCAGCCAGGAAGCCCAAGTTAACAGCTGCAATGAAAGCAAAGCGCCTGAAGTGGGCCAAACAATGGCAAGACAAAGATGTGGACTTCTGGAGATCGGTAAGATACAGCAATTTAATCAAATTGATACATTATTATCATTTTCAGTTAAATAGAGCAAATAAACATGGAAGTTTATATATTTTTCCTATTTTTGACAGGTCTGCTTCAGTGACGAAAGCACATTCGAAATTTTGCAGAATAAAGCTCAGTATGTGCGTCGTCGTCATGGAGAAAAGTTTCATCCTGATTGTGTCGTCCCGACGGTTAAACATCCCACCAAAGTGATGATTTGGTCAGTCATCAGCGGCAAGGGCACTGGACGTCTGTACGTCGTCAAAGGAATAATGAGGCAAGATCAGTACAAAGAAGTATTACAAAATCGGTTGATTCCGCAGCTCAGAGAATGGTTTCCAAATGGGGAACCATTCACTTTCATGCAAGATGGAGCTCCCTGCCACACTGCTCGGTCTGTTAAAGCTTTTTTGGCAGAAAAAAAATATCCCTCTGTTAGATTGGCCCCATTGAAAATGTGTGGGGGCTGATGAAAAGAGAAGTGGCTAAAGATGTGATTACCAACAAAACCCAGCTCCTAGAAAAGATTATTCATGTGTGGAATTATCATCCTCAAATGCAGGAGACAGTACAATCTTGCATTGATAGCATGCCGCGCAGAATTAAAGCTTTGATAGCGGCTAAAGGTGGCTCAACTAAATATTGACTTTTACTAACATTAATTTCACTTTTCTTTAAAACTTAATAAACTTATGCTTTTCTAAATTAATGCTGTTTTATTTATGTCAAATAAATAGGTAATTGATTGGATAATATAAAAATAAAAAACAAATCAATTTAAAATAATAAAACGGTACAATATCACTCGGTAATTAATATTTTACATGAAATCTTGCAGTGCGTCTAATAATTTGGCCAGGGACTGTAGATTAGTTTTGTGCTGTGGAAAATGAAAATTGTAATTACTCGACTCCGAAGTCATGTTGTTACGTGGAAATGGGTGGGAAGTGGTTTTTATATTTCAGTTTACACACTCTCTTACAAATAAAATTAAAAACAAAATAGTTACGTTTTTCGACTTTCGTCTCGACGTGGTAACAAATAATTAACATTTTTTCACTTCTGATATAGTAAATATCTAATAACGATCTACATGATGACACGAACTGTACAAAAATGCTTCTTTCCCACTTTAATAGACCTGTACGTCCATAAATATATTTGTTTTCCTCTTAAGGTTCTTAAAAATCAACATAAAATACCACTATGATGTAATTATAGAATCCTCTTAAAAAACATATGTTTTTCTAAGAGTAGCTTATAATAATGCTAATTTGCATGGATCTGAGAGAAGCACAAGCAAAGGCATGTCTATTTATTTAGGTAGGTGACTATAAAGGTGACAGCTGAAATGGTTTTTAAGATTAAAAGGCTCTGTCATCAGATTTAATTTATGGCATGACTAAAATCGAAAAAATAGAAAAGTCACTGACGTTTAGTAGTAGTATAGATCCCTCTTAGAAAAAGCATATATTACTATGATATAATGTTAACACTAAAAATTTATGTAAATAGTTTTTATTGCCAATGGACGTAAGAGAAAAGTTACTTTTCTATAAAACCAAAGTTGTCTGCTAGTGTAAATTCGTCCTAGATTATTAGAAATGAATATTTTTAGATGTATCCGTACAAGAACCTTTATTAAAGAAATTGTCATTACTTCGGAATGATTTTGATAAGTAATTTCTTATAGTATTTCTGCCTTTGTAAACAGAAATTCCTACTGTCAGCTACAGCTAAATTTCCTAAGTCATTACGAGCTTGAAATAATTCAAATTTATGCCTACCTATTGTGCCACTTACAAACCAGGGGCTAAATAATTTGGTAGAGGTTTAGTACCCGAATAATGGTGGCTTCAATCTTAATTTAAACACAGAAGGAGGTCCATTAATTTTAAACAAAAAAGTACTGAGTAATATGAGAGAATTATCATCTCAAGAAGTAGAAGATGGTAATCATTAAATTATAAACCATCATAATATTTTATGAAGGGCCAAATGAAGTAAGAATCATTTTTTATTTTGCTTTTGTTTGCTTTCTTTACACCCGGCTACGTAATTACCGCTGTTAGTACGAGTAACAGGGATCTTAAAGACTAAAGATTATAAAGAGATTTGGATAGAGTTTTTGAAGTTATTACATAAGTAATGTAATTAAATTCTTATTAGGCTCATTATTAGCTGCCTGCATATTTTGAGTTTTATAAAAAAATTAATCTAAATTAAGTTTTATTGTTATTTGAGCAAAGAAATAATTTAATAAATAAAAAGAGGAGTTGTTTAATAATTCAGTTAAAACAGTTTTAGATTGCGCTACTATCTGAGAGTGAAGTCGGCTTAACAAGGGCAAATTAATATTAGATTTAAAACAAAATAAGACATTTTTTTATTCTACAGGCACTTGAAGCATGCACTGAAGTTGATGGCATAAAATGGAAGAAGAAAAATTTAGTACAGTCATGAAATATTTTAATTACTCGGACTCGGAACCATTCCTAAAATACACACATTCAGATATGGCTTAAGGTGCACCGGACAGAATTTCATTGCAGTATTAAGCAATGTTTTTGTAGATGAAAGGAGGTGTTCTGGTCTAGCAGGTTCCAAAAAATCGATTTTTAGTGTTCCGTACGGAACACTTATAAGATCACTTCGGTGTCTGTCCGTCTGTCACACCCGATTTTCTCCGAAACTATTTGTCATAGAAAGTTGAAATTTGGTAATAATATAGGAATTGATGGCCTCATCAGAGCCATGTAGTTTTGAGAGTTAAATTTTGACTTAAGGGGTTAGTCTTGGGGGGTGAAATCGGAAGTGAAAAAAAAAATTTTTTTACTAGGTAATCGAGTGTGGTGGCAAATGAAAGCTTGTGAAAACACGAGTAAAAAATATATATATAATGTAATACTTGCGCGCACTTTTCTTTGTATTATTGTTAAAAAATCGCGAAAAATCGCTGTCCACCCGCCTTATTTCGAAAAGTACTTACCAACAAATTTTGAAAAAATTCTGGAATATTCTCCACGGGGTGTAGATTGAACGCAAAATTATCACGAGTGCATTACCTTTAATAATTTATCTGGTATATAAAAAAAATTTCAAGGTCATCAGATTTCAGTAAAGATTGGAAAAAAACTTTGTTGAAAACTCATTTGGGGTGTGTTTTGTGAAGTCACTGATCATTTTATACCTCTGTAACAAAATTTTTATTTGAAAAGCAATCAACGTACGGAACACTAATTGCGCAAGTTCAACTTGCACTTGACCGGTTATTTTTTTTACATATTTTGAAACTAGTTAGTATAGAGAATATCTCTGCAAAACCATTTCGCTCGATTCGTAATATTAATAAAGTTATGGTACTATATAGGAAGCGGCATTCGGCATGCTTAGTGCTCTGGCCACTCTTATATACATGTACGCTCGTCTCATTCGGTCGGAGCGGCGTTCGTCGAGAAGAAAGATCACAACATAGGGAAGAATTATCACCTCTGCATGATTTTTTTGAGCAACAAGTAGTTTTACTCTAAGGATCTGGAATAGGTGATTGATCATAAGTAAAAGTGTCTCTGTGTAATCAGTAAACGCATTTTTCTCGAAATCACTTTTTTCAAATTGGCGACCATGATATCTCAAAAATTAGTAGAGTAATTGAGTCGTGCTTATGCACAAATCTTCAGTATATATGTGGCTGTAGCTCCTACCACGATGAAGTCAAAATTTTTTGTTTTGTATTTTATACAGCTCTTCAAAGGTGAAAAAAATGGTCAAAAATCGATATTCAATTTTTTACAAGGCACTATTTTTTACATTTTCACGATTTCTTTTTTCATTCTGATACCGGTTTTAGTGACATTCTGACCAATTAAGAATCTCTCTGGTTTTTTTGTTTCAGATGAATAGAACTGCTGAAAGCATAGTCGCCATCGAGCACCGTTTTTTTCTTCGTGTTCTTTTCATATTATATTTTTAATATTGATTTATTTGTAATTGTTTAGTAGTATAAAAATTTGTATATTTCAAACATATATAAACATATTGTAAAAAGCTATTTTGCAATAACTCTTATAAAGAGTGTCCCAAAATTTACGCAAGAAGTAATTTTGATAGAAAACACAGGTTTTTAACTAAAAATTGTAACTTTTTTATTGATTCATCAAGTATACGAGGCTGGTTTGTAAAGTCCGTGCAAAGTCCGAGAGATGGCACCACCGGCGCGTATCGAGGTCATGTTTAGTTAGTAGCATCTCTTGAATGAACGCACACCAAGTTTCAGCCATATTGGTCTATTTCTTTGTGTTTGGAATTCGTGTGAATCAAGGAAGTCGAGTGATTTTCAAGAAATGGACGAAAAAGAATTTCGTGTGGTGATTAAACATTACTTTATGAAAGGCAGAACGCCTCAGGAGACTAAAGAGAAGCTTGATAAACATTATGGTGACTCTGCACCTTTGATTAGAACAGTTTATAAGTGGTTTCAAAATTTTCGGACTGGCCATATGGGCACAAGTGACGCTGAACGTTCTGGACGGCCTGTGGAGGTTACATTGATCAAATCCATGATATGGTGATGGATGACAGAAGAGTTAAGGTGCGTGAGATTGCTAGTGCTGTGGGCATCTCGACTGAACGGGTACATAATATTTTGCATAAACATTTGGACATGAGAAAGCTATCCGCAAGATGGGTGCCGCGATTGCTCACGCTTGACCAAAAACGGAATCGCGTGAAGTGTTGCAAGGATGGTTTGCAGCTGTTCCAGAAGAATCCGGAGGACTTTAAGCGTCGTTTCGTCACTGTGGATGAAACATGGATACATTACTATACTCCTGAGACCAAACAAC
The DNA here is from genome assembly GCA_019049505.1 of Pachyrhynchus sulphureomaculatus. Classification (NCBI taxonomy): domain Eukaryota; kingdom Metazoa; phylum Arthropoda; class Insecta; order Coleoptera; family Curculionidae; genus Pachyrhynchus; species Pachyrhynchus sulphureomaculatus. The sequence continues at coordinate 203,518,456 of CM032456.1, read as the reverse complement.
AATCTGAACAATGGGTTACCAAGGGGGAATCTGCACCAAAAAAGGCGAAGACCGTTCCTTCGGCCGGAAAGGTTATGGCGACTGTCTTTTGGGATTCGCAAGGGATAATCTTCATCGACTATCTGCAAAAGGGTAAAACTATTACAGGTGAATATTATTCATCGTTATTGGACCATTTGAAAACCGAGCTGCAGAGAGAAACGCCCGCGATTGGCCTACAAGAAAGTCCTTTTCCATCACGACAACGCACCAGCACACACCTCAGCAGTTGTGGTCGCAAAATTAATGGAAATAGGATTCCAACTCGTTTCACATCCCCCCTATTCTCCAGACTTGGCTCCCTCGGACTACTATTTGTTCCCCAATTTGAAGAAATGGCTGGCGGAACAAAGATTTTATTCAAACGAGGAGGTGATTGCAGACACTATTGGATATTTTGCAGACTTGGACAAATCCTATTATTCGGAAGGGATCAACAAACTAGAACATCGTTGGACGAAGTATATAAGCCTAAAAGGAGACTATGTCGAAAAATAAAAAAGGTTTACCCCAAACACATAAGTAGTTTTTATTTTTGCACGGACTTTTCAAACCAGCCTCGTACAGTATAGGTTTATGTATGAAATAACATATCGGGTAAATGGCCTCCACGGCTTTGCTGGCATAACACATGGGCTGAAAAGTCCCGGGCCTAACACATAGATGGCGCTAGTTTTATTGCAGTCACCTTTTTTTCAGTTAATACTAACCTTCAAAAGACAGCTGTTAAAATTTCATAATATTCTATTCATTAGTTTGTGAGTTATTGTGCTAAGAGTGACGCTACTTTTGTTATTTTCAAAACAATGGATCAAAAACAATTTCGTGTTTTAATTTTACACTGCTTCTTGATGGGAAAAAATACCGTTCAAGCGAAGCAATGGCTTGAAAAGTGTTATGGGGACTCCGCTCCATCAGAAACAACAATAAAACGTTGGTTTGCTGACTTCAAACGTGGTCGTAGAGACACCGATGATGCAGAACGCAGTGGACGTCCAAATGAGGCGGTAACACCAGAAAACATCAAAAAAATCCATAAAATCGTTTTGAATGATCGAAAAGTGAAGTTGCGTGAGTTAGCTGACATCGTAAAGATATCAAAAGAACGTGTTGGCTTTATATTGCATGAGCATTTGACTATGAGAAAGCTCTGTTCAAAGTGGGTGCCGCGTTTGCTCACTGTTGATCAAAAACAAGAACGTGTTGATGATTCTGAGCAGTGTTTGGCCATGTTTAAACGTAACAAACCGGAATTTTTGCGTCGATATGTGACAATGGATGAAACATGGATCCATCACTTCACTCCGGAATCAAAACGATCGTCATCTGAGTGGACAGCAACTGGTTATCGTCCAAAGCGCCCGAAAGCACAACAATCGGCTGGAAAGGTTATGGCCTCGGTATTTTGGGATGTGCGTGGTGTAATATTCATCGACTATCTGGAGAAAGGAAATACCATCAACAGTGAATATTATATAGCGTTATTGGAGCGTTTGAAGGCCGAAATTGCAAAGAAACGACCGCATATGGCAAAGAAAAAAAATTTGTTTCATCAAGACAACGCACCGTGTCACAAGTCAATCAAAACAATGGCAAAACTACATGAATTGAACTTCGAATTGCTCCCACATCCACCGTATTCGCCAGATTTGGCTCCCAGCGACTACTGGCTGTTCGCAGACCTGAAAAAAATGCTCGCCGGTAAGAAATTTCGCACGAATGAAGAGGTTATCGCTGAAACTATTTTGAGGCAAAAGATAAATCGTTCTACAAAAGTGGTATTGAAATGTTAGAGCGGCGCTGGAATGATTGCGTTGCTCTTGATGGAGATTACGTTGATGAATAAAGCTAATTTTGAACCAAAAAAAAAACCGTGTTTTCTTTGTTAGGCCCGGGACTTTTCAGCCCATGTGTTATACTCACTCTTTTGTCGAAATTTTTGCATGACCGTTTTGCATAAATGTGGCTGAATTTCGTTTATACAGCGTTTAATTTCCTCCTTCAAGTCGTGGGTGATCGTGAGCTTGTTAACATAAACCTTAGACTTTAAAAAACCTCAAAGAAAAAAGTCCAACGGCGTTAAATCGCATGATCTGGGCGGCCAATTCTAATCAGCAAAACGGGATATACACGACCAGGAAATGACTCATGGAGTAATTGATTGTTTCTCAGGCTGTATGGCATGTGGCACGTCTCGTTGAAATCACATGTCGTCCACATCCATGTCTTGCAATTTAGGCACAAAAAAACTAGATTATCATATCGCGATAACGATCACCATTAACTGTTATTACCTGGCCAACCGCATTTTCGAAGAAGAATGGTCCGTTGATGCCTCCAGCCCAAAATCCGCACCAAACAGTGACACGTTTTGGATGCATTTGTTTCGGAATAGTCACGAGTGAATTGTCTGAACCCTAAAAGCGACAATTTTGTCGATTAACGAAGCCACCAAGATGGAAATGAGCCTCATTGCTGAAGATGATTTTCTTCGAAAAATCAGTATCCACTTGTTGTTGTTCCATAATCCATTTAATGAACTGTCTTCGTTCTGCGTGGTCAGTAGGCTTCAGCTCTTGAGTCAACTGAACTTTGTAAGCATGAAGATGCAAATCTTTCGTGATAATACGCGGTAGAGAGCTTCTCGAAATGTTCAATTCTTGACCACGGTGCCGAATTGATGTTCCTGGAGTCTCAGCAACACTCTCATGAACTGCTTCAATGTTTTTGTGTCGAACGACTTGTTAAAGGACAGCTAGAGCGCTTAAGATCACTAATTGACACAGTCTCCCTGAATTTTTAAATTAACCTCTTCACAGTTGATGAGGTTAAATCACTATTCCGACCATATTTTGTAGGAAAATTCCGAACTGTAACTGCCAAACTTTCATTATTTCTAAAATATTGCTCAACAAGGAAAACACGTTGTTCTTTCGTGTAGCGCTCCATTTTTAATTACCTTGAACTGTCAGTTGTCACGCTGTGTTTTTTATTTTGTTGGCAACACTTTACCATACAAATGGCGCCAAATTCAAATCTTCCGTGAATTTTGGGACACGCTCTACTTTTTTCCCAAAAAAGTCGCAAAAATCGCATAAAATCTCGATTGCTAGACCAGAATACCCCCTTAACAGGTTAAAAAATAGAATTTGGTTGGACGTTAAGTATGAAGTTAGTTTTTCTAAAGAAATTTGTATCACCTGCTTTTTTTTATCTTAATTATTTAAAGAACCACATAAATAATTTCTCTATCACCAATATACAGTGATTTTGATAAAATTTAAGATAATTTGACATTTTGAAATTGGTCGATTTTTATCAAAAACGCTGTTTATGTCACAAATGTTTTATATTGTGTTGAGTTATGTGAAAAGTTTAATGCGTGTCAACTTCTCCTCTTTAATTGGATATCTAGTACACATTTCTTTCTATTCTACATGATGGATAGGATATAAAGTTTGACGGGCTTATTTATCGCTTCCGGTTTGTCTATATTTACATAAAAGATATATTACAAGCACAATCTTTAATAGATCCAGTTGTATTTGTCTTTTCTTTAATGTTTATTGTATAGTACAGTTTCTGCTTAATTGAAGAAAAGAATTATCGCTGATTTCCTAAAGGAACTTTCTATTAAATGAATGGAATATATACGCTGGTAAAAATAAAGTTTATTTTCATCTAGTTATAGTCGATTCTTCTGTTCTATATAATATTTTATTTTTATATTTCAGTTATTCTTGCACTGCCCCCTGGTGGAACTGGAAGTGTGGTCCTGTCAAAAAAACGAAGTGTGTGAATTAATAAAGATAACTCTAGACCGACATGAGCAGTGCTCCCGTTAATATTGATCTTTATTTTTTAGAGTTACCGCTAAACATATAATACTGGTATTAGTAAAGCCCGTCCATACATATAGTGAAGTGACTAAACTTAATCCTTAAAGGGTAAAAACCATTACCCATAAATAGACAATGAAATAAAATTTTTTAGTTTTCTTTGGGCACTTCAGAAGCAGGTAAATCATGGACCGTACTTAAAAATGTGATATCTGTCCGTTTTACCTGCTTGTAAACAAAAAAGGTGGATCTTAAATAATTATTAATGAAATTTTAATATAATTTTAATGGTGGCTATAAAACATGGTATACACCCGAAAATACAGCCGCCACTTAGTTTAATCTTTGTAATTATTGTGATTTTGGATGCGATAGAGCAGCTCAGTCATGGAAAATATTTGCGAGCCACAACCCTATTCTAATGAGGAAAAAAAGAAGTGATGCTGGCATTTTCTCAAGGATAGATGGAAGTGATCAAGATATAATACGGCGTAAAACTTACAAGTTATACGAAGAACAAAGTGTGTCCACATTGGATAATTTAATGAAAAGGCTTGAAAGAGATGAAACCGCGATTAAATGTAATAGGACAACATTATGGAAGTGTATTCAACACATGGGTTTTAAATTTAAAAGACTTAATAAAACATAAGTTTTAATGGAGTCCAAGAGAATTCAGTAATGGCGACTGGAATATTTAGAAAAAATATGGTTTTACAGAGACGAGCAAAGGCCAATTATTTACTTGGATGAAACATAGCTCGACACATACGATACTCCAGAAAGGGGTTGGGTTGACTCAAGTGATAATTGTAAAAACATCAAACAGAGGTAAAAGGATTACGATTTTGCATGCTGGATCTAAAGACGGATGGATTCCGAAAGCACTTTCCTTGTGTGCAAAGAACATAAAAGATTCTTCTCTCGATTACCATGAGCACACCACTGTCGAATTATTTGAAAATTGGTTCAAAAACAAGCTAATTCCGAACATACCTCCAAATAGTGTAATTGTGATGGACAACGCAAGCTATCATAGTAAGCAGTTAATCAAAGTTCCCTGCTCAAACAATACAAAAGCAACAATTCAAAACTACAAGTACGATAATGACGTTTACTTCCACGAAGATTACACCAAACATCAATTGATAGAACTTTTGAAGAGATTAAACATAAAAAAGGAATATGTCTATGGCAATTATGCAAATGATATAGGGCATACAGTGTTAAGGATTCCACCATACCATTGTATATTTAATCTTATAGGGCATATTTGGCATTAATTGAAATCTGCCATTCGTCGTAATAATATTTGCCCCACTGTTTATGGAAACCGAAGTTTTTAATATACCTCTACAGATTTGGGCGAACTCTGTCATACATGTTGAAAAATTTGAAAAATCAGATATCCATATTGCAAAGAACATCGAAAAACTAATAATTAGATCCAATGATAATGATAACGATAATGATATTATTTTAAATGAATAATGTAATTAATTTTACTCTAATTTTACAGTTACTTTTATTCATTTAATAGCGTTATCTTAGTCGCTTATAATAACAAATGTACTAAATTCTATTTTACCTATGCGTTTTGCTTTTGAATTAAATGTTTTGGCGGTTTCACACCGGATGACGCTGAGGTCGGTTGGCTACTGACACCTTATAAATCTTCCCTTTTTTTTTTTTTTTTTTTTTTTTTTTTTTTTTTTTTTTTTTTATGGGTCTAGAACACGTGCTACAGGGAAGTCCCTAAAGCGCTACAGGAGCGACACGTGTGCGGAGAAAGCGATTCACGTTGTTCTTGAATCGCTGTAGATTGTACTCGATGGGAAACACAGTCCTGGGTAAACCATTCCAAAGGTATGATGTTCTCCATATAAAAGACTGCTTGAAAAGCGTTGTACGAGGAGTAACAAGCTGAACCTCATACGGATGTGAAGCATTAGCGCGACGCGTACCTCTAATATGCACCGCTCTGGGAGGAATTAAACGGGCCACATCCTTCGAACACTTTCCATGAAAGTACTTGTAGAATAGGCTTAAGTCGCCAACCGTTCTTCGATGTTCCAGCGAATCAAGGCCGTCGGTCAGTTCCGGGTGTCCAATCAGACGAACAGCTCTTCTCTGGATAGAATCCAACAAATGCAGTGTATGTTTGGGAGCGGAGCTCCAAACATGGGAGCAGTATTCCATAGTTGGTCGAATTTGAGCTTTGTAAAGAATTAACAGTTGTTGTGGAGTGTAAAGCTTTCTGGTTCGAAACAATATTCCCAACTTTTGAGAAGCTCTTCTTGCTATGCCTGCAACATGTTCATGCCAGGACATATTTGCTCCCAAATTAACGCCTAACAGATTGAGTGACGATGTTAGAGAGATGGAGTGCCCCGACATAACTATGTCGGGTTCTGCAACGTTAACTTTTTTAGAAAAAACTGCCGCCTGGGTTTTTGTAGCGTTAAATTCCACTTGGTTACTGTCACCCCAAGATAGAATTTCTTCCAGGTCTTTGTTAAGTTGAATGACTTCCTGGTGTCTGCGGATATTCGTCTGAGTAGTCGATGTCCGAGCGTTCAAAATGAATGAAGAGATAAGTGTACTGTCATCTGCAAAGCTGTAGACTGGATTCTCGGTCTTTTCCAGCAGATCGTTAATATAAATGAGGAAGAGAGTAGGAGACAGTATGGAACCTTGGGGCACACCGGCGTTGATAGTGAAGGTGTTAGAAAGAAATCCGTCAACTGCCACTCGTAAAGAACGCTCTCTGAGGAAACATGAGAGCCACAAACAGAACTTTTCAGACATACCATAAGAACGTAGCTTAGCCAACAGCCCATCGTGCCAAACACGATCAAATGCCTTGGATATGTCAAGAGCAACCGCTCGAGATTCTCCAAAGTGTTCAATTGCGTTGTTCCAAACATGTGTTACATAAGTCAGAAGATCTCCTGTTGATCTATTTTTACGAAAGCCATATTGGTGATCACTAATAATGTTGAATCCTTCAAGATATTTTAGAAGATGCTGACTGATAGCCTTTTCCATGACTTTCGATATTATTGAGAGTAGTGCGATTGGTCGGTAGTTATTTGGCAAGGTCTTCTTGCCTTTTTTAGGTATCGGCTGAACTGTGGCACATTTCCAGCAGGAAGGAAATATTTCCTTTCTGTAGGATAGGTTGAAAAGTCTACAGAAAACTGGTGTTAGTTCCCTCGCACAGTTCTTGAGAACTATGGCAGGTATTCCGTCAGCGCCTGAAGCCTTTTTGGTGTCTAGCTTCATCAAAATACGTTTTATCATACGCTGTCTGAAGACAATATCGGGCATCCTTGACTGCACTATGGGAATAGTAGGTGGTGTTTTTCCTTGGAAATCGACAGTAGAATGTGAAGCAAAGAGTTCAGCCAACAAGTTCGCTTTCTCAACAGGTGTCGTTGCAATAGAATTATCTGGCCGTGTGAGTGGTGGTATGGTGGATTTGGTGAAATTCTGACCAACTGCCTTAGCGACTGACCAAAAGGTCCTGGAATTGCCGGGACAAGCGAGAAGTTTGTTTCTAATCCGTTGATTGTGTACCTCCTTGGTTTCGTCGATAATTTCTTTGCATCTGTTTCTGGCACGAACAAAGATGTTACGATTTATGGTGTTAGGATCTTCACGCCACTGTCGGTATGCAAGATGTTTAGAAGCAACAGCTTCTTTGCATTTTAGGTCAAACCAAGGCTTGCCGTTGGAAGGGCATTTCTTCGAAAAAGGGATGTAAGCCTCCATACCGGCCAAAATAACATCGGAAACCTCCCTGGCGCAGTCAGATGGGTCGTCGGATCGAAAACAAACGTCCAACCAAGGGAAAGTTCGAAAATATTCCATGAGATCTTCCCATTTAGCAGATTTGTAGTGCCAAATCTTGCGCGGTTTGGGCGCCTCTCTGTCACTGATTGGTAGAATACTCGATGTCGAAAGTAGTTTATGGTCGGAAGAACCTAACGGTGGATTTACGCTGACCGTGTAAATCTCCGGATTGGTGGTTAAAAACAGATCAAGAAGACTGGCGAACTCTCCGTCTCGATCAGGGATCCGTGTTGGTTCATCAATAAGCTGAGTCAAGCCACAACTGATTGAAAATGATTCGGCTTCACGACCTTGTTCGTCGGTAGTATTTGAATATTTAAGCCAGTTGATGTTGTGGACATTAAAGTCGCCCAGGATGGCAATTTCGGCATTTGGATAGTTAATTTGTAAATGATCTATGGTGTCTGCAAGAGAAGCGAAAAGTGTTCTAAAGTTTGTATCACTTGGTGGTCGATAGAGGATACAGACGAACCTTGTGGTTGGTTGAGTCGTTATTTTTAACCACATAACATCAAAGTTTGGGGGCTCCAGAGCCTCTTCTCGTTGGCAAGAGAGGTCGCTTCTGACATAAAGACAGATTCCAAAGTTACGCCTAAATCGGGATTAGAAATCGTACCCAGGATAAAGATAGTTTACTGTGCTGGTCGATGAACTGACCTTAGTTTCACAGAGAGCGAGTACATGAGGTTTATTTGATTGCAGGTGTTGGTGCACTGAATTTATGTTCGAATTTAAACCTCGTATGTTACAAAAATCCATTTTGAAATTCTGTTCTCTGCATGTCGACGCCCCTGAACCAGCCCCCACCCGGAGATCCGAACGGGGGGCTATTTTACCTCCGGAATTTTTTGTATCCAGGTGCCTCATCATGCTATTTGATCCCACAGTCCGGGACATCGGCACAGCCACGAAACGTTAAGCAACTTCACGCAGCTTAAGCCGATGCGATGGTATCACACCGGGCGATGCTGGTGGGATCTGGGCATCTACCATCTAGATTGTTCTTTAAGTCGCCTCCTACGACAGGCAGAACATACCGGGGGAGATATTCTATCCCGCCCCCCCCCTGGTAATAATGGTTGTTTTGCGATTTACTTCTTTACCTAGGTTGACTGACAAGCTCTAATATGGAGTGAAATATACGTGTCCTAGTTTGCTGATTTATAGATAGAACTCCTGGGTAGTTCATCGCTTTGGATGCCTGTACTTTTAATGCAAGAAGGAAAGCACGGTTTTCATCCACTAAAGCGGATATACATATTTTCTTTTCCTTATCATTCTTGACTTATACGCACATTCCCACGTGAATTAAACTCGAATAAATACAATAGTACTTCATAAAACGTGAATATTATTGACGGTATTGCTGAGAAAGCAAATTATACATTATACTGCGTGTCATTGTCATTATTAAACTATAATTTAAAATTATGATTAATTTAGTTCTGAGATGTGCCCTCTTGTGAATGTATGTTCTTTATTTTTATTTTTTTATATTTTTTATTCGGAAGTTATGTAATTTTTATAATGTCGGATATCACGCAGCATTAAATATATTAAAACTACATTAAATTTGATGATGTTGCTATAAGAAACCCGTTTTAAAGAGGGCTTATAACTCCAAAAATTAATAAAAATAAGCTTTTTATGTTCACCGTTAGGACATACGAGGGCCATCTTTTAAGTTTTTACAAACGACCACTAGATGGTGCTATTGAGATGTGACATTACCATTCTTGTAAAATTTGACATTTGTTATTGTTAAAACAGTGGTAGCTTATAAATTTACTAGCAGTGAGCGTTTAAAGGAAACAGTTTTATGAACAAATGGAAATTTCATGTGAAAGTTTTCGTTGGACGATTTTCTACGATTTTAGTAATGGCCTAACTCAACAACAATGCTTCAAATCGCTTCGTTCAACTTTTGGTAATGAATCACTATCAGAAAAGATTGTTTACGATTGGTTTGCAGAATTTCGTAATCGTCGTGTTTACGTCAGCCATGAATTTCGTGAAGCTTGACCAAAATCGGTTGTTGTTTCAAAAAACATCGACGCTGTGCGCAACATAATTGAAGAGGATCGGCATGTGATTTACCATGAGATAGAGGCATCCTTAAGCATATCGAAGACTACAGTACATTAGATTTTGCATGAATATTTAGCTGTGAAAAAGAACTGTTTCCGATGGATTCCTCATAATTTGACCGAAATTCAAAAACGGGCTCGTGTTAATTAGTTTAACGAAATGCTCAAAAAATTCGGTCGAGGACTAGCAAAATCCGTATATATCGTAACAGGAGACGAAACTTGGATACAACAATTAACAGTTTGGGTGTTTCAAGCTGAACCGAATTCGTTCGTTCGCGAAGCACGTCCAAGAAAATGATCGTCTGTTTCTTTGATTACACTGGACATATTACAACCATAGCTTCAGAGGATCGAAGAACAGTTAATGCTTAATGATATACAACAATTTGTTTGTCAGAAGTCATCGATGAAACGTAAACGTGGCTTCATTCTTCATCATGACAATGTCAGCTCTCACACAGACAATGGATTATTTGAAGTAGAAAAACATCGAATTAATATCTCATTACCCGTATTCATCTGATTTATTGCCTAACGACTTCCTTTTGTTCCCGAATATCCAAAAAAAATTAGTGGACCGCGATTTTCATCAGCTCAAGAAGCCCTTGAATCCTTCTAAAACCTTATTTTTGAGGTACCAATTTTAGAATCTTAAAGGCGAATATTTTGAGAAATAATAAAACGATTGTGCCAAAACTTTTTCTTTTTCATAGTTTTTGTAAAATCTCAAAAAGTAGCCCTCGTCTGTACAGGGTTGGACAAAAGTCATTTTTTATTTTCATGTCAGAATTGTAAAATAGGAGATTGGTAAATATGTTCTAATTCCAAATTCTCGACTAAATTACACGAAATATCTATTGATTTCAATTTTAAAATGTAATAGTATCATTTCCATTCGTCTTCGAAATCAACGATTTGGTTTGAATTTGACGTTTCCAGGAGTAAGAGTCCAACAACATTCTTGTACGATCTGGAAGAGTCCTAGACTGTAATCATGAAAATATTTAACTTGTTTAACAAGACATTGATGGAGAACCAGGTGCATCTGCTCTACTCTAGAGCTATTAAAAGCTTGGAACAACACTTAATACCACTCCTACTCCCATTACGTGATTTAAGAATGTTCAGTTTTTACATAAATATACACTGTAAGGCAACATTTATTCCCAGACTGAAGATAGTATACAAATAATATTTTGATATAAACAGCTTTATAACTTTTGTACCGAGATATAATTTTATTTTATTTGTTTAAAATTAAACAAATATTAAGGTAGTACACTTTTATTACTAGAATTTAGATTGAGCTAGATTGATTTATTAGCTATTAGGTAGCTAAGATGCTATACTGTTTATTATACATTATTAGCTAAGAAAAAACGTGAAAATACATATTGAATCTTAAGATGTCAGGGACCTAATTAAATTAGCCTTGGTAAGGATTTTATTTTATTTTAAAAACAATCACGGTACGGAACACTAATTGCGCAAGTTCAACTTTTACTTAACCTGTTTTATTTATAACTAGCAGTGCCCGCGGCTCCGCTCGCGTGGACTTAATTCACTACTATCGTCACTGCTTATTCCTTATGTTACCTAACGTAATAAAATATCTGCCATTATTTCCCCTTATCTCCGATTATTTCTCCTTATCTCCCATTATCTCTACATAATTTCCATTATCAAGGCTTATCTCTGCTCATCTTCCAATATTTCTGCTTATCTCCCATTATATCTCCTTATCTCACATTATCTCACCTTATCTCCCATTATCTAGGCTTATCTCGACTTATCTCGCAATATTTCTCCTTATCTCCCATTATTTCTCCTTATCTTCCATTATCTCACCATAACTCCCATTATCTAGACTTATCTCTGCTTATCTCCCATTATTTCTCCATATCTCCCATTATTTATATTTATCACCCATTATTTCACCTTATCTGCCATTATCTAGGCGTATACCGAATTATATAGAACATACGTATAAATTTAGAAAAACACGTAAATCAGATAAGTGGTTCTCAAGTGATAAGTGCACTAACGGACAAACAGACAGACAGAGAGACGTTGCATTTTATATATATTATATTCTTTGCAACATAATATTTAATGATTCACTATTATCGTCACTGCTTATTCTTTATGTTACCTAACGCAATAAAATATATCCTATAACGTGGATAGAGAACATATGTATGTTTAAAAAAAATAAAGCACGTAACGCACTAACGGACAGACAGACAGACAGAGAGATTTTAAATATATTATAGATTATAGATATTCTCTGCTACATAATATTGTTTCATATTTAATGGTTTAGGCTGTGTATTGCAAGAGAACGCGCTAGCAACAAACTTTTTTCCGACTTCATTCACTATTATCGTCACTGCTCATTCCTTAAGCTACTTATTGTAATAAAATATAGTCTTTAACCTGGCCAGAAAATATGTATATGTATGTTTTAAAAAAAAGAGTACGTGAATCGGATAAGTGGTTCTCCAGTGATAAGCGCACTAACAGACGGACAGACAGACAGACAGACAGAGAGACGTTGCATTTTATATATATTATAGATTAATGTCATACACACCAAAATATCATATTGTAATGTTTGGGTTAAGTTATTCTCATGTGCGATCAAGTCAAATTTATGGCTTATTTTAGAACTGGGTATTTGCGAGAGACGTTCTGAGTAGATCACTTTATCAATTCACACCTGAGGACACTAAAATGTAAATCAAGTTAATTTTTTCAAAAATAGGGAACATGACGCCTTTATCTTCTCAGATATTTAAGTATTTCATTAGGTTTTTTTATGTGACCCTGCTTGGCCAAATACATGATCCAAAAATCAAACAAAAAGATTGTTAATTAAGAACAGCTGTTAACTATTACTAATATCATTGTATTCAGCTCAAATTTATGTAGATTACGATTGGGTAATAACAAGCGGTTCTAATTTAATACTGACAACTATCTCCAAAGTGATTTATTTAGTCGGTATAAGACTCGATTTATTACTTTCAAAGAAACAATAGATTTAAATAGGATTAGATGAATTTTGTAGCTGATTACTATTTAAGACCATTTGTCATGATATTCGCTAGTAGATATAAAGTAGATTAGCTGTTCGATTTATATCGTACAGTAAGTTAGGAATAAAGCAGCTTAAAAAAAGTTTCCGTTCACCGAGATAATAACCTCTACTTATGTTATAAAATCTTAAAAAATGACTATAATTAATTAAAAATTAGAGATATCTCATTTTTGAGCCCCATTTAAAGTAATGTAAAGTCTATTTATTTTTTATATTCCTAAGCTAGTCTGTCAAGTTTAACAAAAGTAACTAACAATTTTTATATTGCTACATATTGATGTTTCATTTTTTTAGTCAATGTCATTACGCCAAAACAATTAATTCATCAAAAATACTTTAAAATAGCCTAAAACTGAAAAAATATGGAGGATTTAGCGAGAAAATGAAATTTTATTGTAAATTTGTGACAAATGCTGCAGACTTTTCAACCTATCATACAGAAAGGGAATATTTCCTTCCTGCTGGAAATGTGCCACAGTTCAGCCGATACCTAAAAAAGGCAAGAAGACCTTGCCAAATAACTACCGACCAGTCACACTACTTTCAATAATATCGAAAGTCATGGAAAAGGCTATCAATCAACATCTTCTAAAATATCTTGAAGAATCCAACATTATTAGCAATCACCAATATGGCTTTCGTAACATAGATCAACAGGAGATCTTCTGACTTATGTATGGACTGTTGGCTAAGCTACGCTCTTATGGTATGTCTGAAAAGTTCTGTTTGTAGCTCTCATGTTTCCTCAGTCAGCGTTCTTTACGAGTGGCGGTTGACGCAGGTGTGCCCCAAGACTCCACACTATCTCCTACTCTCTTTCTCATTTACATTAACGATCTGCTGGAAAAGACCGGAAATCCAATCTACAGCTTTGCAGATGACAGTACGCTTATCTCTTCATTCGCTTTGAACGCTCGGCATCGGCTGCTCAGGCGAGTGTCCGCAGGCAGCGGGAAGTTGTTCAACTTAACAAAGACCTAGAAGAAATTCTATCTTGGGGTGACAGTAACTAAGTGGAATTTAACGCTACAAAAACCCAGGCGGCAGTTTTTTTCCAAAAAAGTAAACGTTGCTGAACCCGACATAGTTATGGCGGGGCACTCCATTCCTCTAACATCGTCACTCAATTTGTTGGGCATTAATTTGGGAAAAAATGTGTCCTGGAATGAACATGTTGCGGGCATAGCAAGGAGAGCTTCTTAAAAGTTGGGAATATTATTTCGAGCCAGAAAGCTTTACACTCCACAACAACTGTTAATTCTTTACAAAGCTCAAATTCGACTAACTGTGGAATACTGCTCCCATGTTGGGGGCTCCGCACTGCATTTGTTGGATTCTATTCAGAGAAGAGCTGTTCGTTTGATTGGAGACCCGGAATTGACCGGCGGCCTTGATTCGCTGGAACATCGAAGAACCGTTGGCGACTTGAGCCTATTCTACAGGTATTTTCATAGAAAGTGTTCGGGGGATGTGGCCCGTTTAATTCCTCCCAGAGCGGTGCATGTTAGAAATACACGTCGCGCTGATGCTTTACATCCTTATGAGGTTCAGCTTGTTACTCCTCGTACAACGCTTTTTAAGCAGTCTTTTATATGAAGAACATCATCCCTTTGGAATAATTTGCCGAGCCCTGTTTTTCCCACCGAGTACAATTTACAGCGATTCAAGAACAACGTGAATCGCTTTTTTTTCCGCACACGTGTCGCTCCTGTAGGGACCTCCCTGCAGCACGTGTGCTATACCGATAAAAAAAATAGCTGATTTCTTGTAAAGTTAGAAGCCATTTAATATCAAAATCTATCAATAATAGAGACTGAACGTTTTCGATAAGTAGAAACTTGAGAGTTTGTAAAAAATCAATATATTAAGACCCTATTTATTAATTACTGCTTATTTTCATTGCTTTTTTTTATGTTTTTTTTTATTTGACTAATTTTTGTTAACATCTAAATTTAAAAATATTTTACTAAAATTAAAAATAAAAATGTAACAACAATGTTACCAATTATAGAAAAACGAACTACATTTGTAATAAAAATTACGACAAACATAGTTTCCAGTTTCTGTCTCTGGTCGCTTCCAGTTTGAAAAGAATTGGAAAACATATATTACTTGAGGTAGGAAAGGATTCTGTAGCTTTTGAGCGTTATCATTAAGGAAAAGATGTGAGGTCGATAAATGTTATTTACTTGCCATAATGTTATGGGTGTTTTGCCTTTTTGATTCATATGATGAACATATCTTTAACCGACTTGAAAAAGGAGCAGGTTCTCAATTCGACGCATATGTATTTTTTTAATGTATGTTCCCGCATAACTCTGCCAAATATGTATCGATTTGAATGATTTTTTCTTACTCGAGAGAGAACTCATTCGAGATGATCCAGTATAAATTTTATTGAAATTAGTTACGTAGTTTCTGAAAAAATCCCGAAAAACTTAAATTCATGTAATGAAACACCGATAACACTGGTAAATAGGTACCGATTTGGATGCTTCTTTTTTTATTCGAGACTACACGTATTCGAGATGTAATCAATTAGAAACCTTACTAATAATATTAATACCTAAGTAGATAATAAAATACACAAAATGAAACTATTTATACCTAAAATGTACATTTAATGATACTGCTGATAATAAGCACAATTATTAGGACATGTAGGCTATTATAAACCCAACTGAATTTGTGCAAATACTTAGTTACGAATAAAGAAACGTAGGACACTATACTAGAATATTTACAGTTAATATGTATAAAAAACTTTTTAACAAAAAAAAAAACAATTTTAAAAAAACAGCACACAAAATTTAGCCACTATAAAGTAAATGAAGTCGGTTAAAAAATTGACATTGATACAAAAAATAGTAGCCGTTTTTAACGTTTGTAGGATTTGGAATTAATAACTGAATTATCAAATTAAAGTAATCTTAGAGGTATTTTACGAGTGTTTAAAACATTATTTTTTATTTTATAGTGCCAAACTTTGTGTAATGGTTTTTTAAAGTCGTTTTTTTTTTGTTAAAATGTTTTTTGAGTACAGTCAAGTTACAGTCAAATATATAAGGACTTTAAGGGAGAGCGAGGTAGTTAAAAGGATTTTCTCTAATATGCCTTCTTTTTCTGACTCTTGAAGTTAAGGAATATAAAAATTATGTTATTTTTTTAATTATTTCTAATTTTAACAGAAACAGTGTGTAGAGATAAATTCTTTTACCCAACTTCTTTCTTGTGATTAATAACTAACCATAAAGCACCGATAATTTCAAGATAATTCTAACTAAAGTGACTACTTTTAACAAAATTTATTAGAACTTGAGAAACGTTTCCTAAGTATTTTTATTCAAATCCAATCTTCAATTAAAGAGTAATAATAATACCAGAGTTCATGTTAATAACAATATTCTGTATCTATATTTAAAAGTTTCGAGGGGCAAATGGCCTTTATATATTTTAAAAAATGGAGAATTTAACTGTATAACAAAATATAATTTTTATACCGAAAATTCCTCCGAAAAACATAATTTTATAAAGTTTCAGTACATTACTAAGTTACGAGTACTCTCGACGTTCCAAAAACATAATTTCATAATAAGTACGAAATACAGGCTAATCAACTATCTTAAACAAATTCTAGACGCCATATGTACATACATATGGTGTATACGATTCCTGATGGAGGTTGACAGTCTTTACAGAAAAAAAATCACTATTCGTCAGCGAATTAGCATTTTTGGGTCAATAAAAAATTAATACTTTTCGATATGATAGAAAAAACTAAAATAAAAACATATTAATCCAAAATAAACCAATTCGGAGACTGTAAAGACCTTAATTTTCAGTTATAAGTATGTTTCAATTCTTTCCTATTGTCCAGTTTTTATAGTGTCCAGCACGGAACATTTGTGAGATCACTTCGGTGTATGTCTGAGTTGAAATTTGGCACTAATATAGAAATTGATGGTCTTATCAGAGCCGTGTAATGTTGGAAGTTAAATTTCGACTTAAGGAGTTAGTTCTGGGGGTGAAATCGGAAGTGAACAAAATTTTTTTTTACTAGTTCATCAAGTTGTGTTAAATGAAAGCTTGTAAGAATACTTTTTTTTGTTTTATTTTTAAAAATTGCGAAAAATCACTATCCTTCCTCCTTATTTCGAAAAGTACTGGACTAAAAATTTTGAAAAAAATTCTGGAATATTCTCCACAGGGTGTAGATTGAACGAAAATTATCACGAGTGTATTACCTTTAATAATTTATCTATAATATATTATATATTATATATTCAACGTCTCTCTGTCTGTCCGTTAGTGCGCTTATCACTGGAGAACCACTTATCCGATTTACGTGCTTTTTTTTTAAAACATACATATGTTCTCTGGCCAGGTTATAGGATATAGTTTATTATGTGAAGTAGCATATGGAAGAAGTAGTAACAACAAAAATGAATCAAGTTGGAACAAAATTTGCCGCTAGGGCGTTCTCTTGTAATACACTGCCTAAACCATTAAATATGGAACAATATCACGTAGCAAAGAACCTATAATATATATAAAATTCAACGTCTCTCTGTTTATCTGTCTGTCTGTCCGTTAGTGCGCTTATCACTTATCCGATTTACGTGATTTTTTTTTAAATTCATACATATGTTTTCTGGCCAGGGTATAGGATAGATTTTATTATGTTAGGTAACATAAGGAATAAGTAGTGACTCAAGTCGGAAAAAGGTTTGCCGCTGGCGCGCTCTCGTGCAATACGCTACCTAAACCGTTAAATATGGAACAATATCACGTAGCAAAGAATATAATATATATAAAATGAAACGTCTTTCTGTCTGTTTGTCTGTCTGTCCATTAGTGCGCTTATCACGCGAAAACCACTTATCCGATTTACGTGTTTTTTTTTATTCATACATATGTTCTTTAGCCAGGTTATATAATAATAATAATATATAATACATATAAAGCGCAACGTCTCTCTGTCTGTCCTTTACTGCGCTTATCATTTGAGAACCACTTATACGATTTACGAGTTTTTTTTATTCATACATAGGTTCTCTGGACAGGTTTCAGGATATATTTTATTACGTTAGGTGACTTAAGGAATAAGCAGTGGCGATAATAGTGAATCAAGTCCACGCGGGCACTATTAGTCTGGTAAAAAAAATCTAAATTTTCAAGGTCATCGGTTTTCGGTAAAGATCGGAAAAAAACTTCGTTAAAAACTCATTTGGGGTGTGTTTTGTGAAGTCACTGATCATTTTATATCTTCGTAACAAAAATTTTTATTTTAAAAGCAGTGAACGTACGGAACCCTAATTGCGCAAGTCCGATTTGCACTTAGCCGGTTATTTTCTGATTGATATTCTGCCACGAAATACGTATCGTTTAAAATATGGAGGTAAATTTCGTTTTTAGTGTACAGCTTGTATGGAAGGTAATGGGTTAGTACTTTCAACAAATTTTCCGTGTGCGCCTGAGTAATTAAAATTTTTAGTAACAGTTCCAACATGGGTTTTTCTGTAAGCAACTTAGTGTTTAAGATAATAATTTATTAAATCGATTTAAGCTTTAAAAATATTGTTTTTAAATAATTTGTGCTAGATTTTATTCGTTTCGTAACTCTCAGATCTAATCTCTTATTAAACCATATTCTGTGAAATAACATCATAAAATATTTCTCTCATTTATTCCGGAAACACATATCTGACAAGCGAAACCTTTTTTCAGTCATCAAACTCGTTAATGTAGTTTCTTAACCCCACAAGTTGAGGAACTTATTCTTACTGCCACTAATAAGATTAAATTGTACATAAAATGCCAGTACACTTAGTTACGGCAAAATTGTAAACACTAACTGTAAAATTAATTGTTAGTTTCATTACCTTGGTGCTGAAATGTTTCACGGATAATAGTATGGTGCAATTAAATGGTGCTGAAAATTCTCTTCTAACTTACCCTTTTTATACCTTTCGCAACTTTGAAATCGGTACCAGAAATGCACATTATAGAAATGATATGTCTATTTAGCGTGTAATTCTCTAACATATGATTAGATATTACAAATAGGCTGATAGAGAAAAACTTAAAATACAATATCTGTTGCATTTCACTTATATTTGGTTAAAAGAAATTTTATGGCAAAATACACTCCTGGACAAAATTAACGCAACAATATATTAAATCATACAAATCTCTATAATGAATTAATTTTAATAATTTTTTATGAACATTGGTTACACTAAAAGTTAGAAAAAACTTATTCGGATACTTTAAAAGTGAATTAGCTACCAAATTTCTCTATAAGATTCGAATTAAAATTATTCTTAAGACCTAATAACAAAATCGTTGAAATTATGTAATAATGAAAAAAATAAACTGGACACTAGTAGCAAAATTAATGGTGTAACTAGGACAATAGTAGCGTGTGTGGCCTCCTCTACTTCCGATGACAGCGTTTATGCGCCTAGGCATGCTTCTAATTAAATTTTGGATAAAATCTTGAGGAATTTGCTCCCATTCTGTCATAAATGCATTTATGCAGTTCCCTCAGGTTTTTAGGTGCAGGTATATGACGTTTCACATTTTTCTTAAGGTGATCCCATACATGTTCTATCGGATTCAGATCCGGGCTTTTTGGTGGCCATTGCATAATCGGTATATATCAACTTGATTGAGATAATCGAGTACCTCCCTAGCCACGTGACGTCGAGAGTTGTCTTGGATAAACAGGAAATTGGGCCCCACAAAATGACCGAAAGGCATCACATGTTCTATTACAATATTCTCAAGATAGTAGTCAGCATTCATGGATCTCGTACGGACAGGAACTAACTCTGTGCGAGCATCAAACAGATGCCACCCCAGAACATAACAGAGCCACCGCCGAATGGAAACCTTTCAGAGATATTGCAAGGAGCAAACCTCTCTCCTGGTCTTCGCCATACTCGCTCACGATCATCTGGATGTTTTAGACTAACCCTAGTTTCATCTGTGAAGAAAACTTGTTTCCAATCATCCACAGACCAGTTTTCGTGATTTCGAGCAAAACGTAACCTGGCAACTCTGTTCTCTCTAGTAAGCAAGGGCGCAGTGGCTGGTCTCCTACTGTTTATTCCAGCTTCATTTAACCGTCTTCTAACTGTTTTAGAAGAAATTGTGACATTGCGAACAGCTTCGAGTTCGTTTCTTATTATAGAACTAGTGACAGTCCTGTTTCTTAAAGCATATTGTCTTATAAAACGTTCATCTAGGTCGCTAGTGCATCGTTTTCGTCCTTGCCCTAGCCTTCTAGAATAAGTTCCTACTTCATTAAAGCGTTCTTACCATACGACTTATTGTGGAACGATGTTTGCCTAACAAACTGGCAACATAACTCTGACAATATCCCTTGTCCAATAAAACTGAGGCTCGTACTACCTCGTGTTCAGTTAAATTTCTTGTACGATTCATTTTTCTAATTCTTCGGGGTCAAAAATAAAACAGTCTACCACAAAAACGTATTACTTCGAAAAAGGGAACAATGTATAAGCTTACTTTTAAAGAAAATCTATCGCATTATTACAGAAAATTGTTTATCTTCTAAAAAATTCTTAAAACTGTAAATCTAAACGAATTGTTTTGATTTCTGTCATGAACAACGAAACAAAATATGCATAGCTATTCAAATACTCGATAAACTTTAAAACTGACATAAAAAAAAGATAAATTAATTTTCAAATTGTTGCGTTAATTTTGTCCAGGAGTTTATATTTAACAAATGTAAATTACATTTAATCTGTTTTTATTATAAAATATTAAAATCTCGTTTTCTCTTTATTTATATGATATAATACTCGTAGCATTCAGAATAGAGGTTTTTTCAACGTAAAAATGATCATTCTCTGACAATATTACTTTTTCTAATTTCATTTTTAAAAATGCTGCCCTTTCATCGATCTTCTTCTTCTACTCGAGAATAATTCCGTCAGAAGTTATTTCTTTTAGAGCTAACAGGGTTTCACGGTACAGTAAAGTCAAGTATCTAGGATTATTCTACGATAAGAAAGCTTCAGCTGCAATAGCTGTAGTAATAGTAAAAGCCTTCCGCTCCAAGCTGTACTCATAGCTCAATTGTTCCAGGAAGCCATTGCTGCTGAAAAAAATGACTATAAGATTATTATCAGACCAGGGCGGACGGTTGTCAGATATGGATCCACATGTGTGACACGTAAAAGATTCGTGCAGACTATATAGAATAAGATATTACCGATGACAATAAATGCCTCTTGGTTCGGAGAAACAACCAACGGCGTCGGGACTTCAGAATGATGCTATAGCACAGCATCAAATTTTAGCAGAACCTTCTGGATAAGACAGCTCAGCAAATCAATCCAACGATATGCGAAGACTTCAGACCAGATAAAATTTAAATGTGAGGGGACGGTATGTGAGACCGAGTGACTCTGTATCAGTCGCTTAGTAAGAGAGCAGGCCACTTGCGATACGGACACAGTTTAAACCAGTCACTAATTAGGAGGGAAAAGTGGTAAACCTAAACCTAACCAAGAAAGCAAGAAATGAAATAGGTGTAGTACTTAGGCTGTCTGAAAAGTTTTCGGCCTCACATAAATGGCATTAGAAACTGTGAAACCATAATTGTATTGGAAAGTTCTATTCCTTATATAAACACAGGTAATATTTTATCTCGATCTGTTAATTCATTTTAGTAGTAGCAGCTGTTTAATATTGATGTGTCATTGATTTTTTTTAAATGGAAAATATTGATTATTATGCAGTGATTCAATTCTTTGTTCTGGATGGTTTACCACTAACAGAAATTCATCCAAAATTATTAAAAGTGTATTAGGATGCATCACCTTCACTTTCTACTGTGAAAAAGTCGGCTGTTCTTTTTGAAACTTTTCGTACAAGTCTAGAAGATGATCCACGCGAAGGTCGTCCAAAAACTGCTACAACATCACAAATCATTCAACAAGTACAAGATATGATGTTAGAATCTAACACTATCTAACAGTTAGATGATCAACGAGTGAAACTGCGTGAAATAGCTTACGCAATACGCATCTAAAGAAGGAATTGGAAATATTTTGTGCATTTGCTGACAATTTACCAAAAACGCATTAGAATGCGTATTTCTCAAGCGTGTCTGGATCGTTTTAAGCAAAATAAAATGAATTTCAAGCGTTGTTTCATAACTGTTGATAAAACTTGGATCCGCCACTATACACCAGAGCGAAAAGAACAGTCGAAATAATGGATGGACCGGTGGAAGTACATCAAAGAAGGCAAAGACGGATTCATCAGCAGGGAAGGTTATGGCAACAGTTTCTTGGGTTTACAAAGGTATTTTATTCACCAGATTTGGCTCCCTCTGATTATTATCTGTTTCCAAACCTGAAAAATTCCTGGCTGGAAAGCGTTTTACACCAAATGACGACGCTATTGCAGCCGTGGATGGATACTTTGCAGACCTTCCGGAATTACACTTTAATGTTGGTATTGAATTATTGGAAAAACGTCGGAATAAATTTACTAAAGTTTCAGGAGATTATATTAAAAAATAAAATATATTTCAAGTCAAAAAAAATTTTCTTTCATTGTTAGGCCGATAATTTTTTAGCACGTAGGTTCTTATCAGACGTTTAAGGGAGGCATCTTGAAGAATGATTAAAGCAGTACTGGTTAATTTGAGTAAGCTGTTTTTTTTCCCTTTTTGACCCCTTTTTTTTAGTTTTTATTCTTTCTAAGAATATATTCCCACTTTTTGACTTTCCTGTTTCGATAATATATATTTTAATATTTCAATTTTTATAAGGTAGGCAACGCTGAGGGTATAAGGTGTGTTTCTTTGCCTAAATATGACTGCATCTGCATCTCGATGAAGTAGTCTGAACATGTTGGGCCTATTTCATTTAAAACTTATTATAGCATATTTAGATAACA
Source organism: Pachyrhynchus sulphureomaculatus (assembly GCA_019049505.1). NCBI lineage: Eukaryota > Metazoa > Arthropoda > Insecta > Coleoptera > Curculionidae > Pachyrhynchus > Pachyrhynchus sulphureomaculatus. The sequence continues at coordinate 203,495,591 of CM032456.1, read as the reverse complement.
TATATTTGGAACAAAAATAGTTTTTGGATTTCTATCTACAATGATTTTGAGCTTATATCAAAATTAAACTATACAAGGTGTGCGAGAAAAAATGGGATGAGAAGGTAGCTTTGAAGGCGAGGCGGTAAAACAGCTCATAATCATATAGTTCAAATTCTGGAATATATGACATATGGGTATTAACTTTTAGCTGCGAAGCATTGTATGCAGGTTAATTTGCTGAAGTTATTTATTAATAACAAAACTCCTCTGTAGAGTAGGGACAAAATTATCAACGTCCCTGGACAGATATGCATCTCGTGCTGTTGGAAGATGGTGAACCGGAACCTAACGCGTAGGACCATATATATTTTCTCGGACAGTTAAGACGCCCTCATGTTCTTGAATCAAGTTAGGCTAAGCTCACAATTGGTAGGCAAGTGTTGTTGGTTAACTAAGAGTAGAAAAAGTTTACTTTTCAGCTATACAGGTCTCTATTAAAGTGAAATGGCTGAGTATATTAAGGAGATGAAAGCTTAAGTACTGTAATAATTTAAACCATCTATGAGTCGTGTATCTGTCTAACTACTGTGAAAAATAAAAATACTTGAGAGATCATGTGTGTCAATGTGGTCTACATTGGAATGATTTTCTGAAGTTTTGCCTACAATGGTATTAGACAGTTTCAAGGATGTTACTCAATTTGAGATAATTTAAACCTAAGAATAATAATTTCTAATCTAACTCGTTCTAAACACTTATTAGTAGTATTAGATCAATATATGGGAAAACAAAATTACCATAAAGCAAATAGGACTTGATTGATAATTTAAATAACTCGTTTACATTTACTCTGTGGGAGAGAGATTAAACTTTATCCAATAGTATTACTTTATTTACGACTTTTAATAAAATATCTATCGGTTACTAACACCGGCCAAGTAAGGACGACATCTGCGAAACAGTTTATCTGTTTCCGGCACATAAAGGGAGAAATAAATTTTAACACTAAAAGTAAGTAACATCCAATATTTCCTAAATTTGCAATACATTGTAATTTTAATAAGGTATAGATGAGCACTTAAGATTCGCAGGTGATGTCACTTTGATCGCCAACACAAAAGAAGAATTACAAGAAATGCTGATGGAATTCAATAACAAGTCTCCAAGAATAGGTCTAAAAATACACCAATTCACCAAAACCGAATATTTGAACAACGAAATTGATGATAACAGTCAGGAACTATTAATAGAAGGCGAAAGAATAGGAAAGGTACAAATATTCATATATTTAGGGCAAAAAATCGAAATATCAAAAATTAATTTAAAGGCGGATAGAAGAGTCCCGTTAGCTTGGTTTTTGTTCGGAAGGTTACAATCTGCATTTAAATTGGACATCCTAAATACAATAAAAGTCAGAGTGATCAATATGTATTGTCGGTATTTACATATGGCACTGAAACACGAGTTTTAATAAAAGTACGAGTATAGTAAATAAATTACAGGTAACCTGAAGAGCAATGGAGAGGAGAATGCTAAATATTAGACTCCAAGATCGTATTCCTGACATCGAAATTCGAAGAAGATCAAAAGTGACAGATGTAATACAACGAATATGTACACTAAGGTGAAATTGGGCGAGGCATATTGCAACAAATGATAACAGATGGACACTCCGTATAGTTGAATGGAGGCCTAGAGAACACAAAAGATGCAGAGGTAGACCACAGACAAGATGGACGGACGACACAAAAAGATTAGCAGGTCACGATGGATGCAAAAAAACAAACAACAAAGCTCATTAGAGACAACTTGAGGAGGCTTATATCCGACTATGTATGGAATAAGCTAATGATGATAGATAATCGCATATAATTAGCTATTAAAATTAATAACTAAGTAGTACCATCAGTACGTACCCACGTAATGTTTTACTGCAAAACAGCAGGATTATTCCGTTTTCTTAGTGGTGTTAGACGGAAGCAGAGTAAGATAACTTTTTACATAATATAGACTCATAATTTACTCCATTGTTTTCTACTTGTCCTTACTGCACTCGTTAAAATTTTAAATGTATGATTTGATAGGACTAGATGCTTAATATAGGACTCCCAATGCGATACTAAGGGTCCGTTCTTACGTCTATAGTGAGTAAGCCTTCTTCTAGTAATATATGATGTAGTTTTCCACAAAAGTTTTAAAATGATCTAATGTTAATTTATTTTTTTATATACATATGTTGTAATTTTATAGGAAATCTGATTTTTTTTTAGGGCTCTGTCAAAACAGAAACCATTATACTACATCTCCGTCCTGACGGTAATTAATATTTCATCGATATTAATGATGGTATAGTAGATTAAATTTTATCAAATTGGAGTGGATATTTGATGTTTAGCCTTCGATTGAGTGAGGTATTTTCGGGAACTTTACTTTTAGAGATGAACACACTTAGTAATTTCAAAGAGGCACAAGTTAAATATTATATACTCAATTGGTGTCAGATCGGTAGTAATGTGTGGTCCAAGTAGCTTATTTGTATTAATGATATTGGCCTGCTTGTAAACGTTCATTGGTTCCGTTTTATATATATATATATATATATATATATATATATATATATATATATATATATATATATATATATATATACATATATATACATATATATATATATATATATATATATATATATATATATATATATATATATATACTAGGTTAGTTAATTTTAGACCACTTTAGTAACTTAGTAGAGAATTGTATCTATCTGTTTAACTTTTATAAAGAATTTTATTGGTTTACTCTTTCGTTTTCCTTATTGTACAATTTGCATTTGATAGGGAATTACTTTGTAAAATACGAGTGGTTTAATACGATAGTGCCCGTTATCACAGTTGTATTTTTCTCAAAACTACGGTTGGATGTTCTAAAAGTAGGAATAAATTCAATAAATATTGGCGGTTATATAAATTGATTATTTTTCGCTAACAAGTCCCAAATATATATACTATTAGTATATAACTGTTAATTAATAAATTCTTCTTGTAGCTTTCATAGCATCTTTTCTTGTCTAAACTATACTCGCGTGTATTATAACGCGAGTATATGTCATGTAACGAGCATTACAGTAGGTTAGTTCAGGTTTTGTGATATTGCAATCCTGTCATTTAAAGAATTACTTGGGAATTTTTTGTTTCATATTAAGAATTTGCAGGTTTGAGTTTATTTTAGAAGGTTTACTACAAAGTTTCTTTTGGTTCGTGAGACATGGAACAGTGTTTACATGCACCTATAATAAGATCAGTTTAATTGATCACATGTCACATCACCTCATCAACAATTATGGCTAAGCCATTTTCGAATTAAGAGGGACCCTGTACTATACTGTAAATAAAGGAGAACATGTTTATAGCAACCCGAATTTGACGGGGTTAATAATAAAAAAATCTTTCTTTAGCCAATAAACTAATTCATCATCATCATCATTAGCTTTGGCTATGGCTTTCGTAAAAATAGATCAACAGGAGATCTCCTGACTTATGTAACACAACGCAATTGAACACTTTGGAGAATCTCGAGCGGTTGCTCTTGACATATCCAAGGCATTCGACCGTGTTTGGCACGATGGGCTGTTGGCTAAGCTACGTTCTTATGGTATGTCTGAAAAGTTCTGTTTGTGGCTCTCGTGTTTCCTCAGAAAGCGTTCTTTGCGAGTGGCAGTCGACGGATTTCTTTCTAACACCTTCACTATCAACGCCGGTGTACCCCAAGGCTCCATACTGTCTCCTACTCTCTTCCTCATTTATATTAACGATTTGCTGGAAAAGACCCAGAATCCAATCTACAGCTTTGCAGATGACAGTACACTTATCTCTTCATTCACTTTGAACGCTCGGACATCGGCTACTCAGACGAATATGCGCAGACAGCAAGAAGTCATTTAACTTAACAAAGACCTGGAAGAAATTCTATCTTGGGGTGACAGTAACCAAGTGGAATTTAACGCTACAAAAACCCAGGCGGCAGTTTTTTCTAAAAAAGTTAACGTTGCTGAACCCGACATAGTTATGTCGGGACACTCCATTCCTCTAACACAGTCACTCAATTTGTTGGGCGTTAATTTGGGAGTAAATATGTCCTGGCATGAATATGTTGCAGGCATAACAAGAAGAGCTTCTCAGAAGTTGGGAATATTATTTCGAACCAGAAAGCTTTACACTTCACAACAACTTTTAATTCTTTACAAAGCTCAAATTCGACCAACTATGGAATACTGCTCCCATGTTTGGGGCTCCGCTCCCAAACATACACTGCATTTGTTGGATTCTATTCAGAGAAGAGCTGTTCGTCTGATTGGAGACCCGGAACTGACAGGTGGCCTTGATTCGCTGGAACATCGAAGAACGGTTGGCGACTTGAGCCTATTCTACAAGTATTTTCATGGAAAGTGTTCGAAGGATGTGGCCCGTTTAATTCCTCCCAGAGCGGTGCATGTTAGAAGTACACGTCACGCTAATACTTCACATCCGTATGAGGTTCAGCTTGTTACTCCTTCAAGCAGTCATTTATATGGAGAACATCATCCCTTTGGAATAATTTGCCCAGGACTGTGTTTCCCACCGAGTACAATTTACAGCGATTTAAGAACAACGTTAATCGCTTTCTCCGCACACGTGTCGCTCCTGTAGCGCTTTAGAGACTTCCCTGCAGCACGTGTGCTAGACCCATAAAAAAAAAAGAAAAAAAAAGCTTATTCCATTCATAGTCGGATTTAAGCACCCCCAAGTTGTCTCCATTAAGCTCTGTTTGCTTTTTGCATCGAGATGTGTCCCTCTAATCTTTTTATGTCGTCCGTTCATCTTGTCTGTGGTCTCTCTCTGCATCTTTTGTGTTCTTTAGACCTCCATTTAACTATATGGCGTGTCCATCTGTTAACATTTATCCTTGCGATATGCTCCGCCCAATTCCACCTTAATATACAGATTCGTAGTATTACATCTGTTACTTTTGATCTTCTTCGTATCGCGATCTTAGTAATACATTCTTGGAATTTAATATTTAGCATTCTCCTCTCCATTCCTCTTGGTTACCTGGAGTTTATATATCATACTTTTATTTAGAGTCCACGTTTCAGAGTCATATCTTAATACCGGTAGTACATATGAATCGAACACTTTGGCTTTTTTTGTATTTGGGATACCCAATTTAAATGTGGATCGTAACCTTCCGAACGCAGACCAAGCTAGCAAGACTCTTCTATCCAGGTCTGCCTTTATATTATGTTTTAATATTTCGATTTTTTATCTAAATATATGGATGTTTGCACCTTTTCTATTCTTTCACCGTCTATTAATAGTTCCTGGCTGTTATCTTCAGTTTCGTTGTTCAAATATTTAGTTTTTTCGAAGTTTATTTTTAGATTTATTTCTCGAGACGTGTTATTTAATTCCATCAGCATTTCTTGTAATTGTTCTTTTGTGTTGGCGATCACAGTGACATCATCTGCGAACCTTAAGAGATTTAATCGTTTACCGTCTGTTAGTATTCCTTTATTTTCCCACTTTACCGATTTGAACATGGCTTCTAGATTCAACGTGAACTGCTTTGGGGATATTGAGTTGCCTTGTCTAATTCGTTCAAAAGAGAATACTAATAACAATATATAGTAAATTGAGAAAAGTGACAGTTAGTGAAAACTTGTAACTCAAAAATCTTATGATTGTTCTAAATTTACTTTTTTTTTGGTTTAGAGATATTATTTATACAAAGTAATTTTTTTTTAATACTATATAATAATTAACCTGAGAAATTAGGATATTTTAATACGACAAAAAACCTGCTTATTATGTAAGTTTTTTTAATTTAATAAAATTTTTTACAGCTTGGAAATAATCTCTTAGCGGAAGAGGTCCGCATTGCTGTCATAGTTATACGGCGGTGCCGTCAATTATCTGTACCTGAACGTTACACAATATACTTTAATTTAAAACAATTTACCGCTAATATCCACTTAATAACCGACTCATACAGTCATACCATGCGAAGAAGATTCACTTTTTTGCGTAGGTGAATCGATGTATTAACTAGGGGAGAGGCGAGCAGTTGAAAGCACTATTGATTCCTTCTGTATGCAGTCATTTTAATCGATTAATTCACGGATGGCATCAGTAACTTTTCACATTTTTAAAGATCGTAATGTGTATTTCAAAGAGTGCAATGAAACTTCGAAACTTTTCTAATTCTAAGTATTGTTATAAATATTTTTTTCTTTAAAAATACCTATTTTTAAAAAATGCACGTGAAAAAATATGAATTTTAATTTTTTTGCGTGCTATAGTGCACCAATTCATTTAAATTAAATGAAACAATTTTTTAAATCGATGTATTCTCCGATTATTCAATATATTTTTTACAATTCAATAGTGAATCAAAGGAATTTACCAGCTTATTTTATAGGATTGCCTGCCTGGTGAAAGCATTTTGTATAGTTTCTAGGTTGCTGAAAAAGCATCCTTTTAACTTTATTTAAATTTTTGGGAAGAGCTAAAAGTCATATGGTGCTAAATCTGGTGAGTATTCTTAATGGTTTAAACACACAGATTTGCTTTCGAGCCAAAAAAGCAATAAGTGAAGTGTGACTGCGAACAATATCGTGTAAAAACCCTCCACCCTCACGATAATGAGGTGAAAGACAACTAATTTTACTCATCAAACCTTTTAATCTCCAAATAATACTTGCCATGGATAGTTTGATCAGTTTAAACAAGTTCAAGATGAATGATACCTGTGATATCATAAACCGCAATCAATATTATTTAAATTTTCGATTTCATTCTGTACGGTGACTCTTTGCTTGTTGGTCACATAGTCACAATAGTTCTTAATTTTTTATTTAAAATGTATTGAACAAATTTGTTGCAAACCTTTGTTGTGCCTAGATCTGTTTCCCCTGTTAATCTTTAACAAGTCTTGAATTATTTTTATTGATCATGAATTCATGAACTCTTTTAATTATTTCTGGTGTTTGGATTGATATTTGTCTTCCGGTTTGTTTATCGTTTTCGAGTTGATCAATGTAAAAAATGTTTGTGCCATTTAAAAACTTCTTGATGTTCTTGATAATACCATACAATTTTTTCATCATTCGGAACATTTCCGAGACATTTATGGGTTTCTCGTAGAATTTATTCACAGTTCTTTGTACCATAATATAATTTTTACAATTAAGTTTTTTGATTGCTCAATAAAATATCGTTTAAAGCCAAACGAGTGACCGCAAAATTATCCCGTTTTTGCAACCTTCAAAACTTTGAGACAAAAAAAGCAAATTTAACGTAAAAGGTCTTAAATTAAAGCTAATTAAAAATCTAGGATATATTTTTCCATTTTTCTTATTTAGGGGTATAATTTTTTTATTTATTATTTTTTTTTTATATTTATTATTTATTATTTTGAGGGTTAAAAGGGTGAAAATAAATAAGTTTTTAAGAGAAAAATAAAAAAAATATTTGTGATGTGTAACTTATGAAAATAGGCCATTTTAATTATTTACATATTCTTTACCCCATACCGCATAGTCAATCAAAAATCATCCTCTCAAAGGGGGTCGCAATTAATAGGGGATCCTGCCATGCTCACAAGCATGACTCCCAAGACTAGAAAAAAATACAAAGAAATAATCAAAATACTGAGAATATAGCGCTGGACTTATATGTTTCCCAAACTTATCGCTAAGCTATAACCACCCCCTAAATGGGGGTTGAAATTCAAGTTGGTGTTATTTTAATCTAAAAAATAACTTTTCATTTTGGGGAAAATTCTTATTTATTTTCACCCTTTTAACCCCTCCAGCTAGGAGGTAGTTACCCCTAAATAAAAAAATTGAAAAATATGTCCCTCCAGATTTTTAATTACCTTTAATTTAAAACCTTATGTTAAGTTTAGTTTTTTTGTGTCCAAGTTAGGAAGGTTGCAAAAACGGGCTATAATTCACACTTTTTAGTGTTCCGTATAGAACACTTATAAGATTACTTTGGTGTCTGTCCGTCTGTCTGTTCGTCTGTCCGTCTGTCACACCCGATTTTCTCCGAATCTATTTGACATAGAAAGTTGAAATTTGGTACTAATGTAGGAATTGATGGCCTCATCAGAGCCGTGTAGTTTTGAAAGGGTTAGTTTTGGGTTGCAAAATCGGAAATAGAAAAAAAAATTACCAGGTCATCGAGTGGGGTGTCAAATGAAGTTCAAAAATATATATAATGTAATACTTGCGCACACTCTTCTTTGTATGAATTTTAAAACATCGCGATAAATCACTGTCCCCTTCCTTATTTCGAAAAGTACTGATCAAAAAATTTTAGAAAAATCCTGAAATATTCTCCACAGAGTATAGATTGAATGAAAATTATCACGAGTACATTATCTTTAATAATTTATCTGGTACGAGGCATGTTTTTTAAGTAAGTACCGTTTTGGAATTAAAAAAAGACGTGCAAAGATATCGCTATAATTTTATTTTTACATGAAAGCCTGTACCTTAATCTACTTTTCTACATAATTTCCGTGAATATTGAGGCACTTGTCATAACGTGGCACCAGTTTTTGAATACCCTCCTCATAAAATTCTGCCGCCTGACTTGTTAACCACTGTATCATAAATGTTTTGACTTCGTTATCGTCTTGAAGACGCACAATGATGAAATTGTAAAGCGTCTGTTTTCTCTCACCTTTTCGTCCACTTTCTGCACCAAATCTTCATTAACGACCGAAGGACGCCCACTCCGTTCTTCATCATGCACATTTGTGCGGCCATCTTTAAATGCTCTCACCCATTTCCTTACCATTCCATCACTCATAATGTTTTGTCCGTAAACTTCACAGATCTCACGATGAATATCGATCGGTTTTACGCCTTTAGCACTAAGAAATCGTATAACAGCCCGTACTTCACAATCGGCGGGACTCACGATTGTCGGAGGCATCTTAAACACTCAGTAAACAACGTATACAATGAAGAATCAGACTGTAATGGCGTCAGTGCGTAGACATGAGATGTAGGTTACCAGCGCGCATGCGCGGAACGCCGACCGTATCGCTGCGGCGGCGGAATCGCAAAACGGTACTTACTTAAAAAACATGCCTCGTATATAAAAAAAACAAAAATTTCAAGGTCATCAGTTTTTTCAGTAAAGATCGGAAAAAAACTTTGTTGAAAACTCATTTGGGGTGTGTTTTGTGAAATCATTGATCATTTTATACCTCCGTAACAATACTTTTTATTTTTAAAGCAATCAACGTACGGAACACTAATTGCGCAAGTTCAACTTGTACCGGTTATTTGCTTTAATATGCAAAACCGGAAAAGGATACAGTACTAAACTGACATAAAACCTTGTAGTTGACGCCACTAATGTATGATATACCCCACCAGTCTGAGAAATTGGTTATTGTACTGTGTATAGTAGTCACAAGTATGCATTTTTACAATTTTTCGTAGTCCCTACTGTAGGATCTTGGTTTGGGAATTTCAAAAAAGTAAAAAACCTTAAAACGAACATGATTGGCCACATATAATGAAATTCTCGATTATCATAGTTTTTCTACTTAGTACATATCACCACTACACCAAACACTTTATTCTTGCACTCGACGCGCATTTTACTAACCATGTTAGCTTCAACAGGAGCGATGATTGACTCAATCATCGCTCCGCTAACATGGTTTGCTTCACCAAGAACGATAAAGTGTTTGATGTAGTGGTGATATATACTGAGTAGTGTCCTTGTGCCAAATAATCCACATTCTCTACATAATCACAGTTTTGGTTTGATACCTATTTTTAGGTACCAATTACTGTTAAAAGTTCTTATTAATTTATTTATAAAATATTGCTACCTGTTTCATTTTAGTCACCATAGCTTATTGCTCGTCTTTCTCCTAACTGAACATCACGGAATGTTTAATTAGCCGATGATTCTTCCGTTATTTTACTTATTAGTAGTCATTGTCAGGCTTATTTGAACTGACATTTTGGTAAGTGACTTTTTTATACGTACCTTAATGGAAGCTCAGACAGTCACAACATTAATGAAAACGTTGTCGATATGGAATTAATATTTAGAAAATTATACCTGGTGAAAGCATTGTGCAATTTGAAACAGACGTATAATTTGTACTCGTTAATTAAAATTATAATTAAATAATTTAAAGTAATGTAGGGAAAGTACGTAAAAAATTCGCTAACCCATGCTTTAAGATATTATACTCGTAGACAGGGTATCAATGAAATTACTGCTCATTCAGCTATAATTAAATTGGTGGCACATGATAAACAATCAAATATTATCATTTAGGTGCTGAAAACACTAACAACTATGTTATTTTGAGAGTACCCTGTACATTTTCTGAACTTTCGATATTCCGGAAAATTCTACGTGTAACTGTTTTTAACAGTTTCAGAGAAAATGATAACAAGAGTTTTTTTGTAGGCTTCTTGTCTGGATATTTCAGCATTCAGGACCATGAAGAGAAGTGCCACACCAAAGGAATTCAGGTATCAAATCTTCATTTCCATGGAAATTAGGGGACTGACGAGTAACGGGTCTCTCTCAAAAACCTTTTCTTTATAGTGGAAATTCAAAATAAATCGAAAACCATTAGAAATAGGTTTATAATACACTTAATAAAAGTTGGAGGCTTTTATAAAATCTATCAGAAAAAATAATAAATATACAGGGTGTGCCATTTAAAAAATTTGAGATTTTTCAATTTAAAATAGTCGAAATGCATAAATTTATTTTGAACACCCTGTAGCATCTAACTCTAATTTCTTTACGTATATCTTTCTTTTCATCTCTATAGAATGCTCGTACCAATTATGAGTATTCCATCTTCAGAAACAATGGCGCTACTGGTAATTTTTTACAAAACTGAAAACTAGTATTTTTAAAAAAAATTGAAATATTTGAAAAACTACTAGGTTTAGATTTATAACAATATTAATAAAAATATTATAAAATTCTACGCAGAATTTAAAAATAAATTAGAAAATAGGATGTTCCATTTAAAACAACATATAATATATCGGCCACACTGTTTTGAAGTACCCTGTATACTCAAAAATAATTTTAAACTGTACACCTTAACATTCACTAAAATTATTGTATTTAACATTTTTTTGTCATTCTCGAATGAGATAATGAACTTTACTCTATCGTTGACTCACCCTGTACAACTTATTTATTCTCATGGGCATTGCTGCGGGTACAATCTCGTAAAGGCATAAAACAAAGTGTTGGAAATATTGTTAGATGCCACTGATGAACATTTCAGAATTTACATTTTGCGATTGCATAGAGGAAAATATATTCTTGCCCCAAATGAATATAATTAATATTAATACTTAATACGAGAAAACTGACATTTGGTTTAGAAAATATATTGATTTCAAAAGCAACAGTAGCAAATTGAGTGACGATACTAGGTATGGGATTCTATAATGTTATTTTACAAGAAATTGTTGCTTGGGTTCCAAATTCTATTTGGTTGCTCTCAGTCTAAGCCAGGATTTCATTCTGGTCTTTGTTGATTTGTATAACTTCCTACTATTTACGAATATTTATATAGGCAACAGTGGTTAAAAAGTTCCAAGTATGTAAAGAAATAAACGTACTACGGTCAGCAATGTTACAAAATTGTCTTTTCCAGCAAATCGTTAATGTAAAGATGTAATAGAGTAGGTTGCAGCCTATTGCTGTGTCTTAGGATAAACTTTTATAGAATACAGGATACAATTTGCCATAGTTGCGGTTGTAATAGTTTTTAATTAAGCAGTTAATTTTTGTAAGCTATTGTTATTCATTTTTCAAAATTGGTACAAAAACTAGCCACATGCAACGACAAACAGAAAATAAAATTCTGACACCATCTGATGAAAAACACGATTATTGGACAATATTAATTGCAGATTGGTTTGTATATAGAAAGACAACTCTAAATTTATGCAAAATTTATAAAGTAAGATAATAATTAAGCTGCATGCCGCGCTAAGTTTATTTTCTTAATATCCCTAAATAACTCTTGAGGTTTCTAGTTAAATTTGCAGTTAACAGTGGCGCAGCGAAAATTAGTAGTATTTAGTAGTATCTAGTATATTAGCTATAATGTATACAAAATGATGAAACTTACTAACTATATTTTGGTGTTAAAAATGAATTTGAAATTTCGAGAATAGGTAATGATCTGCTTTGCCCGAGGCGAAACGATATTGAGAAATCATAGTTGAAGAGTTTAGCTCCCTGAATATGCCTCGAAAAATCGCCTGCAAAGCTCTCCATTTTATCGCAGTCCAATCCCGAGAACAATAATTTCTCATCTGATAAAATTCATGACACCAAGAGAAAATTATAGATAATAAACTATAAGTTTTATTTTAATGTAACGACGTTTCATCAAAACATCTTTATTTTATATTAAACATGAAATAAAAATGGGATGGTATCATTTCGGTGTCGCTCTGTCTGCCCATCCGTCCGTCTGTTACAACCGGTTTTCTCCGAAACTATTTGACATGGAAAGTTGAAATTTGGCACAAATATAAGAATTGATGGCTCAATCAGAGCCGTGTAGTTTTGAAAGTTAAATTTTGACTTAAGGGATTAGTTTTGGGGGGTGAAATCGGAAGTGAAAAATTTTTTTTTGCAAGGTCATCGAGTGAGGTGTCAAATGAAAGCTTGTGAAAATCGAGTTCAAAAATATTTATCGCGCACATTTTTTTTCTATTATTTTTAAAAAATGGCCAAATATGGTTGTCCCCCCACCGTATCTCGAAAAGAACTGATCAACTGGAATAATCTAAATAAAGTGCAGATTGAACGAAAATTATCACGAGAGCATTACGTTTGATAATTTATCTGGTATAAAAAAAACTATTTGACCCCCAAAATGGTGCAGGTTTATGTCGTGGAAAGTGGTGAATTGAAGCGGGACTGATAGCTACTGCTTTAAGCATTAGGTACCCTGACAAAATAATTTTATTTTATTTGTTTGTAATTAAATATAAATTTAGGACGTAAATGCTTATTTTAAGCTTTTACTACTAGAGTCTAGATTGATTTATTGGCTATTAAGTAGCTAAGATGCTATAACTATTACATTATTGACTAACAAAAACCTGAAAATACATATTAGATCTATACATGGCACACGGAATTTTTGTCTTATTCTGGTTGATCTGAATATCCTGCTAAGTCAGTATCTGACTAGACATGTTTGTAATCTAGGTTCTTAATTATTCTTAAATCTTTTATTGGAAACTCATTTGGAGTGTGTTTTGTGAAGAAGCTGATCATTTTATACAGCCTAAAAAAATTTTTTATTTTAAAGGCAATCACAGTACAGAACACTAATTGCGTAAGCCTAACTTGCACTTGACCGGTTGTTTATTTAATTTCAAAATTTCAAATTTCTTTATTCGTCGGTCTGTCAGATTATAAACTTTATCACCTTTATCTAGTTTTTCTCGCTTGGAAGGGAGCAAGATAAAATGCAATTTGTTTTTCCAAAATGTCAAATTCATTTCGTTTGTGCCCAAAAATGTTTCTAGTAGGTATAGAACAATTGTGTGTACGTTATATCTGCGATATTAGATGCCCTGAAATCCTGTTTACGCCACTGGCGGCAATTGCTCTATCTTACAATCATGAAGACATAGCCTCTAGATATAAGATTTAAATACATTATCTGATTTATTACAAGGAAAAAAGCGATTTCAAGTGTCGGTAAGAAAATTAAATTCTAGCAACTTACTTATACGTTATAAATTGGTAAAGGAGTAGTTATTCATTCATAATTAAGAAAACTAAAACGGCTTGTTTTACATAGAAATAATTCTGTAAAAGCGGATAATAGGTGCTGTAGACTAATTAGGTAAATGGTGTTGCTCTTATACAATGGAAAACAATTAACTATCTATAAAAGTTGTTCTTGTATTTATACAAGGTGATACATTGTAAAAATTTAAAAATTCAGTTAAACATCTAAGTAATAATAACACAGGGGAACAGCTGTTTTGGTGTCGAGGTTTTTTGAGCTGATTCTATATCAATTTGATGTCCTGAATTCAAATAACGTATTCATTTGTACCTAGGAGCTCAAATTTTTAAGATATACAATTTTAGAGAAATATAAGTTACATTATTGTAGCTCAAATCCGTAAGTGTAGTAAACAAAAGTAGATACGAAATTTTTATTTTAGTTATACAAAATACAATATTATGTCGTACTTACAAACAAAAAAAAAAACATTGAAGAAATGAAATAGTCACTCAACACTTGGAAAGCTTCTTTTCCGCGACATTCTTGAATGTTTTTTTAAACAGTCCCTTTTTAAACTCCAGCAGCAATCTGCCATCATGTGCATGTCCCATCTTCCTTGGTAGCGGTCCTCCATAACTTTAATATCTTGGTGAAATCTTTCACCTTGTTCCTCACTCATGTCTCCTAAATTTTCTGGAAAACGGTCTAAGTGGCTGTGTAAATAGTGTATTTTAATACTCATATTGCACCCTAAGGATTTGAAACTATTAAGCATCTTGTTAACCATTTCAACATAGTTTTGAGCTTTATGTTTACCTAGAAAATTTTCTACAACTGCAACAAATGATGTCCAAGCTTCTCGTTCAACTCGATTCATTGAATTTATGAAGGCAGGATCCTTAATTAATTGTCTTATTTGTGGGCCGTCAAATATCCCTGCTTTGAGTTTTTCTGTGCTCAACTGATGCATTTTTACCCCTATATATGCAAAACAAGACCCATTCTTATCAAGAGCCTTTACAAATTGCTTCATTAAGCCCAACTTTATATGTAACGGAGGAAGTATGATTTTTTCTCTTTTCAACCAAAGCGTCGTTAATGACATTCTTTTCCCCAACGTCCATGTTTTCTCTCCGAGGCCAATCTTTTCTAACCCAGTGGTGTGTTTTGTCCCTACTATCCCAGAGGCACAAGAAACACGGATATTTCGTGTAACCACTTTGCTGCCCAAGAAGAAAGTTTGCCATTTTTAAGTCTACACAAATCATCCATTGATGTTCGTAATACTTTATCTTCTGCAAGACCAAAGCTATGGTATTATATTCTTCTTTCAGTTTCGTTGAGTGAGCTAGTGGTATTGAACCATATTTATTCCCATTATGTAGAAGGACACATTTTAAACTTCGCTTTGAACTGTCACTAAATAGGCGCCAATCATCTGGAATATATTCAGAAAGTCCCATTTCTTTCATGAGTCCCCTAATTTCGTGACAAAATACAAGATTGTCTTCTTGAGAAAAGAATGGTAGCAGATCTTTTTCTCTTGTACGGTAAAAGGTAATTTTGGTTCCTTGTTCCAGTAAATTTTTGTCGTTCAACCTAGAAGCCAGTACTTCAGAAGCTTTTTTCGATAAATTGAGATCCCTGGTGAGATCATTTAATTCATTTTGATTGAAGCGTTGAGGAACTGATGACGTCCCCTCATAGTCACTGTTAGTTTCATTAGCATCAGAACTTTTATTAGCATCAGAAGAGCGATCAGAGGGAAAATATTCGTCATCAGAGATATGTGGTAGCTGATGAAATGTTGGAATCGGTATTTCATCTGAGTGCGGGATAGGGAGTATTGCCGAGTCTAAATTGGGATAAGTTCACTTACTGCGGTTATTTCGATTGATTCCATTAGTATTTACTAAACATAAATAACAATCATTGAAGTGGTTTTTTGGTTTTCTCCAAACCATTGGTACGCCGAATTTTAGACATTTTCTTTTCCCGGTAGTCCACTGCCGTAAATGCTCTGTACAAGTTTTACATACGAGATGCGGGGCCCACGTTTTGTCCTGATCACCAAGCTTAACTCCAAAGTATCCAAGATACGCTCGCTTTACAAAGTCAGTAATAGTTTGTCTGTTTTGTTGAAACATGTATTCTCCGCATATATAGCAAAACACACAACTTCTTCTTGAACTGGAACCTGAACTCATTTTAATTCTGTTCAATAACACAAAAACACTCTTTTCTTAACATAAAAAAATAACACGCCGAATTCGATCTACTCTTATTAGTAAGAACGCACAAACTGATGAGACTTACCCGAGAGTTAGGTGATTAAAAGGGTCAGTTCAGGTACCTGATAGGCAATGGTTCCACTATTTATAGATTTACCTGGAATTTACTCAATTACAGACAATAAAACCATTGTACCTACATTAATGAATATATAATAATTTTAGAACTCTCATAAATGAATATACTGAATAAAAACCACATTGGTGGATAAGTTGATGTATCTAAAAAAGTAGAGCTGATAGAGAAAAACGGATTGCATGTATAGATTTAGCGTCCCAAATATAGTTAAAATCAGCTCTAAAATCCCAGGCACCAAAACAAAAATATTTTTTTTGTTGCCCTGTGTAATAATAACTTTATTTGTTAATCACAGGTAACTTAAAAATTTTATTAGGGGGATAATAGACAAGGAATATAACAAAATCAATCAACTAGGAAACATTCTCATTATTGAAATTATACAAATTTACCTGATGACGTTGAGTCCCAAAAGTTTTGAATAAATAAATGAAAGGTACATATTTTTAAACATATTTTAAAGGAACGTATTATCTAATTCTATATAAAACTGCTGTAGGATCAATCTCCCCTGATGATTAAATGTGATTTAATTTTTGAATTATTATCCTTGTTTAAAATACTTTGTTTTTGAATGTAGTACAATATTTTATTATTTGTTAATATTCCTGAAGAGATTTAATATCGAAATAATATAGCAGATATGTTTAAACCAATTTAACTATACGTCTAGTTTTCATAGACGTACATTTTACCAAAATTCAAGAGGGATGTGTGGAACATACGGCATACAACTAAGTTGGGAATGTGGAATTTTTAGCACAATGATACTACTCAGTATATATCACCACTATACCAAAACACTTTATTTTTACATTGATTGAGTCAATCATCGCTCCTGACGAAACTAACATGGTTAGCGAAACGCGCGTGGAGTGTAAAAATAAAGTGTTTTGGTGCAGTGGTGATGTATACTGCGTAGTATACGGCATACAGAAAAATAAAACATACAAACTGATATCTGGAGGCGGAATCCCATTACCATCCCTCACAATTGCGAGCCGTATCATTTTCAGATCAGCCTACCTAATAAATAAGGCTAAGAAACCAGAGGAGCTCCAAAATATTAGCATAGTTCTAAAATAATAAATAGGGCCATATAATATTTGTTGTTGTTGCATGAACCCACGAAAAAAATCTAGTGAAGATACGAACAACAGAACAATCATTCTACATATCAGCTGTCAAAAATCACTAGAGCTAATAAGATCCCTTTTTCAACACCAATTCCAGAGAGATTACAAAATAGATTTTCACAGCTGCAAACAGATAGCCAACATAGACAGTTACAATACAAGAAAAATTCGAGACGCCGTCAAAATCGAAGAAGCGGGACACTTGAACAAGACAGACGATGTACTAAACATGTGGAAGACGATAATTAAAAAAACACACATACACACATACAAACACACACACACACACACACACATACACACACACACACATACATACACACACATACACACAAAAAACATATATAATATATATATATATATATATATATATATATATATATATATATATATATATATATATATATATATATATATATATATATATATATATATATATATATATATATATATACTTTTTATATATATTTGACCAATTGTGTATTATTATACTTTTTCGTTCTTTGATCAATTGGTTATTAATTTTGTCCAAAAAAAAACTATTTTTATTACGAATCTTTTTTACTTCATTACATGTTATTTAGTCACTTAATCTTCTTCAGAATGCAAGATACTAAAAATTTATTTCTTTTTACCTAATTTTAATGGGTTGCAATTTACAGTTAGTGTTTTTGCCTTAAACAAATATAAAGAAAGTTAGGCGACTAACAAAACTGTAATGAAATTTAAACAAATAATTATTAATAAAAATAGTTTTATTTGTAGTAAATCCCAAGATAAAACACTGTATGCATGCATGCATATACATACATACATATATATATATATATATATATATATATATATATATATATATATATATATATATATATACATATAACACATTAAAATTCCGTGGTTCAATCCGTTCGTCTAATCATGAATTTGCAAGACGTTTTGTCAAAATCTCATTTGGCATTTTCAAGTGCACCCGCTGCTGCTGCTACTCGATACTGTGATCTTGCTGCTGCTGCCGCTGTGACAACAGCAGCAAGATCACAGTATCGAGCAGTAGCTGCAGCAAGAGCACTTGAAAATGCCAAATGAGATTTTGGCGAAACGTCGTGCAAATTTATTGTTAGACGAACGGTTTGAAACCCGTGTATTTTATTGTATTGTTTTTACTTTTATCTTTATGTAATTGCTGTTATATATTATAACTGAAGCACCCTGTAGAACTATTACTAGCGTTATTACTCTAAACGTACGATTTTAATTGGTGAACGCATAAATATGTGGAGAATATAGAGATTAGTTCTATTCCGGATATAGAATAGAATTCTCATAGAAAATATCCAGCTAGACTATACTAGTTGAAATAAAAATGATACATATTTTTAAAGATTATTATTTTAAAAACCGGTCAAGTGCAAGTTGAACTTGCACAATTAGTGTTCCGTACGTTGATTGTTTTTAAAATAAAAATTTTTGTTAGGGTGTTATAAAATGATCAGTGACTTCACAAAACACACCCCAAATAAGTTTTCAACAAAGTTTGTTTCCAATCTTTACTGAAAACTGGTGACCTTGAAATTTTGTTTTTTTTTTATATATACCAAATAAATTATTAAAGGTAATGCACTCGTGATAATTTTCGTTCAATCCATACCCCGTGGAGAATATTCTAGAATTTTTTCAAAATTTTTTGATCAGTACTTTTCGAGAAAAGGTAGGGGACAGCGATTTTTTGAAAGTAATACGAAGAAAATGTGCGCAAGTATTACATTATATATATATATATATATATATATATATATATATATATATATATATATATATATATATATTTTACTCGTGTTTTCACAAGCTTTCATTTGACACACACTCGATGACCTAGTAAAAAAATTTTTTTTTCACTTCCGATTTCACCCCTCAAAACGAACCCCTTAAGTCAAAATTTATGTTACGATGGTATAAAATGATCAGTGATTTCACAAAACACACCCTAAATGAGTTTTCAACAAAGTTTGTGTCCAATCTTTACTGAAATCTGATGACCTTGAAATTTTTGTTTTTTTTATATACCATATAAATTATTAAAGGTAATGCACTCGTGATAATTTTCGTTCAATCTACACCCCGTGGAGAATATTCCAGAATTTTTTCGAAATTTTTTGATAAGTACTTTTCGAGATAAGGCCCGGGACAGCGAATTTTTAAAAAGAATACAAAGAAAAGTACGCGCAAGTATAATATTATATATATATTTTTTACTCGTGTTTTCACAAGCTTTCATTTGACACCACACTCGATGACCTAGTAAAAAAATTTTTTTTTCACTTCCGACTTCACCCCCCAAAACTAACCCCTTAAGTGAAAATTTAATTCTCAAAACTACATGGCTCTGATGAGGCCATCAATTCCTATATTATTACCAAATTTCACCTTTCTATGTCAAATAGTTTCGGAGAAAATCGGGTGACAGACAGAACAGACAGACAGACAGACAGACAAAAAGACAGACAGACACCGAAGTGATCTTATAAGTGTTCCGTACGGAACACTAAAAAGTACTGTCACAGTCCTATATGACTGTAGGACTTAGGTCATTATGATATATATATTATATATATTATATTATATATATATATATATATATATATATATATATATATATATATATATATATATATACATATATATATATATATATATATATATATATATATATATATATATATATATATTAAAAAATCGTTAGAGAGAACCTTTATATACGACGTATTTTAGTAAAAGTCGATTCCGATGTTTTGTCGAAATCAGTTAAAATCCAAAATAAGTCACTTGTTTGCCCGTCGGTTCGAGGAAATCTTTCTTTGTTCCCATCCAAAGGGACCCAAAATGACATTTTCCGCGGCAGCTAAATATGAGTATATTAAAAAGTCGTTTGAAGACGTGGGCAAATTATCTTAACGAGAGGAAAATCGTCGACAACTTGCCAAAGCGTGACTCGGTAGGCAAAGTCACGTCGAGAGTCAAAAAGCGAATCGTGTCTTTGTTTTCACGGGACCCGAAATTGACGTAGTGTCAAGGAGCGGCAAAATTAATAAAATCGGGTTTTAATGTGTCCCATGAGACCATTCGACAACGTCTTCGTGCTCGTGATGTCAAATTCCGAAGCAAGTTGAACAGCTTGCGCCGTTGTTAGCACACCAAAAATACATTGATGTCAAAAAATGTTCCCGAAACAAATTTTTTCAAGAATACGGACGGTCACGTTCTTACTTGACAGACTGTATATATATTATATGCCTGTAGTTGGATATCTTTCGAAAGGTCAGAGAACTTCTCTTACGGTGAGTCGTATTATTATATATTTATTTAAGGACTTCCTCAGAGTAATATCAAACACTATAAACTATCTATAGAGGAAGCAATAAATTTTCACAATTAATAAAGACCGTAAAAGTCTGCGAAGAATCTTATGAATAATACAAAAATGTTGGTGGTGTAGTTTAATTTATTAGTTTTCATTTACTAGATGTTTATATACGGAAATACCTTGCAAGGCTACCAGGGTTTAATATCACATGCATTCGATTATGCAAAACGTTTTCCGCCTCTGGACTTTTAACCAAATAGAAAATACTACTAATTGATTCGACGCATTATCATTTTTAAACGATAATAATAATCAAACATATATTTGAAAAACAGTAAATTATTATATCTATATTCCGTCTGTAATGTTTACGCATAAGAGAAATAAAATATTCTAATGAGGCAATATCATTAGGTAAAATTAACAAGGCTTAATAGTTATCTAGGTTACAAGTAGTACAAAATGTGTGCAGTGCTAACTCACAAAGAAAGTTTATTATCGAATCTAAAGCTAAAAACAAACACATATTCAGCTAAATTCACTAAATCTATTTTATCTAAAAGATAAAGCTGGTCTAGTTCATTTTACGAATCTAAACCCCTAAGCTGATTTTGATAATGTAATATTTTGTATTGTAAACATAACCAAAGAAATGTTTTGTAAGAAAATGTAATACAAAAATCGGGAGTGAGGTATAGGAACAACAAAGCAGTTTTAAAATTTTAACACAATATTTCATTTGCGTCGGTTTACTTAAAAGCGATAACGAATATTCTGGTATTGTATTAATCAGTATTATAACTTTAGCTGGTTTACTGGTACTAAACATACACTCCTGGACAGAATTAACGCAACAATATATTAAATCATACAAATCTCTATAATGAATTAATTTTAATAATTTTTTATGAACATTGGTTACACTAAAGGTTAGAAAAAACTTATTCGGATACTTTAAAAGTGAATTAGCTACCAAATTTCTCTATAAGATTCGAATTAAAATTATTCTTAAGACCTAATAACAAAATCGTTGAAATTATGTAATAATAAAAAAAATAAACTGGGACACTAGTAGCAAAATTAATGGTGTAACTGGGACACTAGTAGCGTGTGTTGCCTTCTCTACTTCGGATGACAGCGTTTATGCGCCTAGGTATGCTTCTAATTAAATTTTGGATAAAATCTTGAGGAATTTGCTCCCATTCTGTGATAACTTCATTTTCAAGTTCCCTCAGGTTTCTAGGTGCAGGTATATGACGTTTCACATTTTTCTTAAGGTGATCCCATATATGTTCTATCAGATTCAGATCCGGGCTTTTTGGTAGCCATTGCATAATCGGTATATCAACTTGATTAAGATAATCGAGTACCTCCCTAGTCACGTGAGGTCGAGCGTTGTCTTGCATAAACAGGAAATTGGGCCCCACAAAATGACCGAAAGGCATCACATGTTCTATTACAATATTCTGAATATAATAGTCAGCATTCGTGGATCTCGTACGGACAGGAACTAACTCTGTGCGAGCATCAAAGCAGATGCCACCCCAGTACATAACAGGGCCACCGCCGAATGGAATCCTTGCAGAGATATTGCAAGGAGCAAACCTCTCTCCTGGTCTTCGCCATACTTGCTCACGACCATCTGGATGTTTTAGACTAACCCTAGTTTCATCTGTGAAGAAAACTTGTTTCCAATCATCCACAGACCAGTTTTCGTGATTTCGAGCCAAACGTAACCTGGCCACTCTGTTCTCTCTAGTAAGCAAGGGCGCAGTGGCTGGTCTCCTACTGTTTAATCCAGCTTCATTTAACCGTCTTCTAACTGTTTTTTAGAAGAAATTGTGACATTGCGAACAGCTTCGAGTTCGTTTCTTATTATAGAACTAGTGACATTCCTGTTTCTTAAAGCATATTGTCTTATAAAACGTTCATCTAGGTCGCTAGTGCATCGTTTTCGCCCTTGCCCTAGCCTTCTAGAATAAGTTCCTACTTCATTCAAGCGTCTTACCATACGACTTATTGGGGAACGATATTTGCCTAATAAATTGGCAACATAACTCTGACAATATCCCTCGTCCAATAAAACTGAGGCTCGCACTACCTCGCGTTCAGTTAAATTCTTTGTTCGATTCATTTTTCTAATTCTTCGGGGTCAAAAATAAAACAGTCTACCACAAAAACGTATTACTTTGAAAAAGGGAACAATTTATAAGCTTATTTTTAAAGAAAATCTATCGCATTATTACAGAAAATTGTTTATCTTCTAAAAAATTCTTTAAAACTGTAAATCTAAAACGAATTGTTTTGATTTCTGTCATAAACAACGAAACAAAATATGCATAGCCTACTATTCAAATACTCGATAAACTTTAAAACTGACATAAGAAAAAGATAAATTAATTTTCAGATTGTTGCGTTAATTTTGTCCAGGAGTTTATTTAGTAAATCAGGAATATTAGGTTCTACAACTGCCATGAAAATTGTACTACTGTACTAAGTATCATTCTAAATTATTTATTTCCTACAGCGTGTACCAATTTTACACACGGTGCTCCAATATTGATAGTGATAAAACATACCGCTTTTAAAAAACATCACGAATGGTGGAATGTAATACATTAAAATTCCGGGTTTCAATCCGCTCGTCTAACAATGAATCTGCACCACGTTTTGCCAAAATCTTATTTGGCATTTTCAAGTTTCTCCTGCTGGTGTTGCTACTCGACACTGTCACTTTAGTGTCGAGTGGCAGCAGCAGCAGGAGCAAACGTCGTGCAAATTCATTGTTTTACGAACAGATTGAAACCCGGAATTCTAATGTACTATTTTATATATATATATATATATATATATATATATATATATATATATATATATATATATATATATATATATGTATATATATATATAGCAAAAAAGGGGGAGTTTTTTTTTTCAGATTTGCGGTCTGTGACAATTAACACTCGATTGCTGTTCACAACTTCATCAGGAGAAACTATAATTTTTAGAAAAAACAGTGTGTCAGGAAATTTTTTTATACAAATTTTAAAACTTACCCACTAAGAGATGGTCACAACATTTGTAAAAACAAAAGAACATCGACTATATTAGACACATAACATGAGCAGAAACAAGCAAAATATTTATGTACAGTGACAGACACACAGTTAAAAATGAACTATTCTAGGCTATAAAGTCGAAATCGGACCAAAAAAAACGAAAAAACTATTTATTAATACACACACATATATATATATATATATATATATATATATATATATATATATATATATATATATATATATATACGTGAAAAATAACTCATAATAGTAAAGAAATCAAATTGTAAAGGTAACGCGCAGAAATAAGTAAACCTAAGATTCATAGTCATAAGAATCATATACCCTAAACCCGAAAATCCTTACCTTCTTATTAATTTGCATAATAGGAAAGAAAATTCGATACCTAATTTTCCCTAATAGAACCTGAGAAATACAACAGAGGCAGTTATTAAAACAAAGGAAGGAGAAGAAGAAGATGTGTAGAAGGATGCAGAAAAGCAAATGGTCATGATAACACCCGAACAAAGTAGTAACTGGATTATTATTTCGAATATTTCAAAGAGTAAATAACTGTGGAGCAAATTAAAAAAAAAATGATGTCAGCAATATATATATATATATATATATATATATATATATATATATATATATATATATATATATATATATATATATATTTATATATAGTAATCTTGAAGTTCGGGGGGTAAGCGGTCATGAGGATAGTTTAGGTAACCCCCAAGCTTTTCTTCTTCAGTGCTATAATTACAGTAGATTATCGGTAATTTGAGGTTTGCGAATAAAAAGCAACAAAAATCATTAAGATTAAACTACTTACTGCTAAGTGGTGTGTTTTGGATAATTCCATTCAACAAAAAAAACACATTACTGCCCATACTTATTGGGAAAACATGAGAAAATCTTAACAAAAAACACCTTTAAAGAATATAAAATTCTTTTACTTCGTTTTGTTATAATGGTTAGACACAACTGGTGCTTCTAAGGTGATTTAATATAAAAAAATTTATAAAATGTTTTTTGTTTATTTTGTTAAGGCCAGCGTCTTTTTATCTTTTAGTTAGGTCGTGGTTTATTTATACTAGAGAATAGAATGACGTTCACATTTCGTTCAACCCTCCAAAGTTTATAGAATTTATAGAAGCTGACATTAGGTTATTATTATAGAGAACTATCCGTGATGTTTTGTGAGTTTTCATTTTGCCAACTCATCTGCAATAAATTGGAAAAAATTGAGCTTAAATCTTCACTGTCAGACTTTTTATTAATAGAATTGGATTCTAGGTGGATCTCCACCATTGTCCTTCTCTTCCCGAAATTTCTCTTGCACAAGATTCTGGTTTCATTAAAATTAAATTTATGCGAAGAGTTTTTTTTAAGTCTATAGTCACTTTTATGAGAAGTGATTCTGTCTTTTAGGACCCTTGATGTTTGTCCTATGTAGACTTTTTCATACTGAGAGCAAGGGATGCTGTATATTACCTCTGAGATTTTTGTAGTTTCATCTTTATCTTTTAAATAAGTAAAAATATTATTGATTGTTTTTTTATCTTTGAAAGCAATTTTTAAATTAGGCTGATTATTGAAGAGTTTAGTAATTTTAGTGGAAATTTCTTTTAGATCAGGAAAGGAATAGTGATAATTAATTCGGTTTTCAAAAAAGTAAGCACTGATAACCGCAGCGAAATTATTTTCATGTTGAGAGATGGATGTTGTTGAGTCAAAGAATAGCTTGTTCAGAATTTTAATTGAATAGGAGTTAGTGAGCAAAATATCTCGAAGTTTATTTCAGTTTTTAAGTCTGAAAGAAGTATGAGAGATCTTCTCTATTCTAGACTTCAACCCTAATATCATATTTATTTTTGTTTTCGTGGTGTGAGAGGAATGGAAGTTGATATACCTTCCTGCGTAGGTTAATTTGGTGTACCAATCGACAATGATGGAATTATCTTCTTTTCTGATTAGTAAAGTGTCTAAGGAAGGGACACTATTGTTTGTTTCTTTTTCGATCGTGAACTGAAGTTTGGGATGAAAGGCATTGCATATTTTAAGGATCTGCTCTAATCCATTATTTGGTACTGAAGTGATAATATCATCAGTATATTTTTTTATAAAAAGTAGGTTGAAAGAAAGTTTAGGGATGGATTCCTCTAAGAGGTCATCAATTAAATATTGAGCTACAATTTGAGAGAGAGTTACTCCCATTGGAGAGCCTATTATTTGTTTGTAAAAATTCTGAGTAAATTTGCAATAAATTAACTGAAAAGCAAACTCTAAGATTTCAAGAAAGTTGGTAAGTGTTAATTTAGTATATTTGCGAATATGAGTCCAGTGCTTTCTGATGCTTTTAATTACTAATTGAAGAAGAAGAAGAGGAATATTACTGTACAAAGAGACAACATCCAAGCTGACCAGAATGAATCCTGGAAGGAGTTGCCTGCTAGTTATGAAGTTGGTAAATTCAAAGGAGTCAGTTACATAGTAATCATTTTCTTTTACATATGCGTTAGATAAAATTTCAGACAGGAATGTTGATAATTTGCTATTAGGAGCTATGGGGAGCCAGTAGAATTTTGGCGACATGTGATGGTATATCATTAGAGATTTGGCTACTCCATTCGTCAGTTTCCCTTGGTTCTTGAACTTAGTTACTAGTTGATTTGCCTTCTGTTGATAGGTAGAGGTGGGATCTCTGGCGAGCTCAGTATAGTAGTTCTGATCATGCAAGATGATGTTGATGAATAGGTTTATATATATTATGTTCTTATTATTGTTATTATTTGAGTCAGACTATCAGTCGAAATCAGCTAGTAGCTCTGTAGACTGAAATATCCCTCTTATTTGGATTCAGATTGAATTAAGGGTCCAATGCCAAAAACTTCTGAATATCATCAGGAATGTCTACCTCAGAGATGTTTTTAATTCAGTTTTCTACTATATTTATATTGAAATTCTTTTGTTGAGTTTTGAGTTCGTTGAATTTCTTTATGTTTTTATTCTTAATTAAATTAAACTATCGATTAGAACTAACATTTTGATATGTTTTGAATTCATTAAAAACATCTATGAGTATTTTATGGTTTAATTGAGTTTTTATATTATTAAGAGAAAAATAAAGTTTTTTAAATTTGAAATTGTGATTTTAATTTCTAAATTAATTTTAATGAAAACAGAATCTTGTGCAAAGAAAGAAGTTTCGGCAAGAGAATCTTTAGGGAAATGGTGGAGATCCACCTCGAACCCAATTCTGTTAATAAAAAGTCTGACATTGAAGATTTAAGCTCAATTTTTCCAATTTATTGGAGATGAGTTGGCAAAATGAAAACTTACAGAACGGACAGTTCCCTATAAAAATAACCTAATGTTAGCTTCTATAAATTCCATGAACTTTGGAGGGTAAAATGAAATGTCAACGTCATTCTATTCTCTAGTATAAATAAACCACGACTTAACCAAAAGATAAAAAGACGCTGGCCTTAACTAGATAAACAAAAAACATTTTATAAAAAAGGTTTTTTAAATTAAATCACCTTAAAAGCATACAGTTGTTTCGTATCATATAAATATAACAAAATGAAGTAAAGGAATTTTATATTCCTTAAAGGTGTTTTTTGTCGAGATTTTTTCATGTTTTCCCAATAAGTATGTCCAGTATTGTGTTTTTTGTTGAACGGAATTATCCAAAACACACCACTTAGCAGTAAGTAGTTTGATGTTAATGAATTCGGTTACTTTTTATTCACAAATCCTCAAAATACCGGTAATCTACTGTAATTGTAACCCTGAAGAGGAAAAGGAAATATTTTCGAAAGCTTGGTGTAGCTTAAAAGGTGTTAAAACCCTTTTATCCCTATCATGGGAATAGAAATAAAAGGGACCGCTTACTCCAAGAACTTCAAGTTGGCTGTTTAACTAGTCGGTCAAGACTACTCTTCTCCC
This sequence comes from Pachyrhynchus sulphureomaculatus, assembly GCA_019049505.1. NCBI lineage: Eukaryota > Metazoa > Arthropoda > Insecta > Coleoptera > Curculionidae > Pachyrhynchus > Pachyrhynchus sulphureomaculatus. Next base: position 203,467,908 of record CM032456.1, on the reverse strand, counting down.
TTAAATATATATATATATATATATATATATATATATATATATATATATATATATATATATATATATATATATATATATATATATCTGTAATATATATAAAATGCAACGTCTCTCTGTCTGTCTGTCTGTCCGTTAGTGACCTTATCACTGGAGAACCACTTATCCGATTTACGTACTTTTTTTTTTTAAAACATACTTATGTTCTCTGGCCAGGTTATAGGCTATATTTTATTACGATAGGTAGCATAAGGAATGAGCAGTGACAATAATAGTGAGTGAAGTCGGAAAAAAAAGTTTTGCTGCTAGCGCGTTCCCTTGCAATATACAGCCTAAACCATTAAATATGGAACAATATTATGTAGCAGAGTATATCTTTAATCTATAATCTATAATATATATAAAATGCAATGTCTCTTTGTCTGTCTGTCTGTCCATTAGTGCGTTTATCACGCGAGAACTACTTATCCAATTTATGTGTCTTTTTTAAATTCATACATATATTCTTTGGCCAGATTATATAATAATAATAATAATAATCTATATCTATAAATATATATAAAATGCAGCGTCTCTCTGTCTGTCTGTCTGTCCGTTAGTGCGCTTATCATTGGAGAACCACTTATCTGATTTACGAGTTTTTTTTTTAAAACATGCATATGTTCTCTGGCCAGGTTATCTATATATAATATATATAAAATGCAACGTCTCTCTGTCTGTCTGTCCGTTAGTGCGTTACGTATTTTTTTTTTAAAACATACATATGTTCTTTGGCCAGGTTATAAGATATATTTTATTGCGTTAGGTAACATAAAGAATAAGCAGTGACGATAATAGTGAATCAAGTCGGAAGAAAGGCTACCGTTAGCGTGTACTGCCTAAACCATTAAATATAGAACAATATCATGTTGCAAAGAATACAATATATATACATATATATATATATATATATATATATATATATATATATATATATATATATATATAATGCAACGTCTCTCTGTCTGTCCGTTAGTGCGCTTATCACTTGAAAACCACTTTTTTTTCGATTTACGTGTTTTTATAAATTTATACATATGATATGTTCTATATAATTCGATAAGTCTAGGTAATGTAAGTTATCGTGAGATAATGGGAGATAAGGAGAAATAATGGGAGATGAGCAGAGATAAGCCTAGATAATGGAAATTATGTAGAGATAATGGGAGATAAGGAGAAATAATGAGAGATAAGCAGAGATAAGTCTAAGTAATGGGAGTTATGGTGAGATAATGGGAGATAAGGAGAAATAATGGGAGATAAGGAAAAATATTGCGAGATAAGCCTAGATAATGGGAGATAAGGTGAGATAATGGGAGATAAGGAGAAATAATGGGAGATGAGCAGAGATAAGCTTAGATAATGGAAATTATGTAGAGATAATGGGAGATAAGGAGAAATAATAGGAGATGAAGGGAAATAAGGGCAGATATTTTATTACGTTAGGTAATATAAGGAATGAGCAGTGGCGATAGTAGTGAATCAAGTCCATGCGAGCGGAGCCGCCGGCACGGCTAGTATATATATATATATATATATATATATATATATATATATATATATATATATATATATATATATATATATATATATATAGGGTAGCCTGATCTCGATCTCCGAAGTGACGGGAAATTTTGTTACGTGACATGACTGTTGGTAACCGTGATTTATGTAACGGTTATGTTCAAAGTTTCAAACAGATGCAACGCCCAGTTTTTGGTTGGTAGCTATAGTAACTAACACAGCTGGGCTTCAAAATAGTTCCCCATCCACCCTATTCCCTAAATTTGGCCTCGAGAGCCTTTTTTGTTTTCTAATTTCGAAAATTGGCTGGGGGGAAGACATTTTCGTCGAACGAAGAGGTTATCTCTTCTGTAAACGGGCATTATGCACAGTTTGAAACAATTTTGTTTGTATAAAATTACGTCATAGAACTTCACATTGCTTCTACTTTAGTCATGTTGTGAATTAAATCGGATGACATTAACTGGCAGAATGTACGCGCTTCTCTGTTAACTTGTCTGTTATATACCTGGATTTTGTTTTTCATAACTCAACGTAAACAACCTCTCTGGCGTCATTGTATGGTAGACCACTCATGGAAAAACCATTTGTTGTACACCAATGGTTAAAATTTATTGTTATCGTTGCATTGAATTTTAAATTTATGCGATAGGTCTAAAATATATGACAATATTACTTCGATGAGTGGGAACTGCGTCCTTCAAAACAGTAAGACTGACCATATATGGGCTGAACATAGGAACTAGCAAGAGAAATCGCTAGTTTATGTAACAGTTTTTAATACTACGTATATATTACGTATTTTTACTGTAAACTTATATGTACAGAGTGACCTAAAAAAAAATTAAACTAAATAAAACGGCATTTTTTGCCCTTTGAGCAAGTACTTTCAAAGAGATATAGTGGTGAAATATATTTCCGAACGGGTATCAAAGGAAAAGGCATGTAATGATGTCGAGTCTCTTCAAAATTGTGCGAGCATTATCCTAGACAGTGGGTAGTATTTGATAGGATAGTACCTCATTAGTTTTAAGTGAGAGCGGTAGGAAAACAACTAAAGAAGTTTATTAATGTAATAGTATAAAATTTTTGGATTATAAAGTTTTAAGAAAAATCGGACTTTTGATTTGAGATCCAAGATGCAGTAGCTCTACTCTACGTATATGTCGGATTTATTTTTACTTGATAATGCATGCATAATGCATATATACGAGGAGATTAAGGGACGAAATAGAGTAGTCTGAAAAATATGATATACATTTTAGGAATTATATGAGGCCAAAAAGTCATGTACGTTTTTTGTTGTTTCCAATCTTAGCTAAACTAGTCACTACGGGTATGATTCAAAATTTAAATATGAATTAATAATTTTACTAAAATATGGTGATGTGGAAATGCTCATATTCTATTGAAATTGGCAGTTTAAAAATTGGCAATAATCGGTTCACGAAATAACGGCACATGTTAAAAGATACTAACATTGACAATTTTTTGAAAAGTAGTAAATAGTTCAGATTAGTTTATTGGCCAATAAATTCATAAAGACAGCCCGTGTCAAACAAGTTTTATTGAAACTCTTTCAATACATTGGATTATTCGATATAATTTGGCATAAGATTAACTAATCATTTTACGACGTTTCAGTACTCCTATTGAGGACGTTCCAAAATTTGTTTCGCCATTTTGATATAACTAAAACTAATTGGTTAACCACACCGTGTTTTATTTTTATGATTAACAGCTTTTAGTGTTTTAAACGGCTTTCAGTAATGATAGTTTTATTTTCCGTGTATTCTGCTTTGTTTATATGAAAATATCGTAACCTCATTATGTTTGACACTAAAGGGAAGTATCGTATTTATGAATTCACTCATACTCGAGATTTTTGCATTTCATCAGGTTTCAGTATAACTAAACTACGAGAAACCCAGTTTCCCATTTCTATCGACCTATTTGTCTGGCGATCCACTGGCCCAATAACTTTCAAACAAAATGCGATATGGATTTCAAATTTTACATATATATATATATATATATATATATATATATATATATATATATATATATATATATATACGAGGCTGGTTTGTAAAGTCCGTGCAAAGTCCGAGAGATGGCACCACCGGCGCGTATCGAGGTCATGTTTAGTTAGTAGCATCTCTTGAATGAACGCACACCAAGTTTCAGCCATATTGGTCTATTTCTTTGTGTTTGGCATTCGTGTGAATCAAGGAAGTCGAGTGATTTTCAAGAAATGGACGAAAAAGAATTTCTTGTGGTGATTAAACATTACTTTATGAAAGGCAAAACGCCTCAGGAGACTAAAGAGAAGCTTGATAAACATTATGGTGACTCTGCACCTTCGATTAGAACAGTTTATAAGTGGTTTCAAAATTTTCGGACTGGCCATATGGGTACAAGTGACGTTGAACGTTCTGGACGGCCTGTGGAGGTTACGACTCCAGAAATCATTGATTAAATCCATGATATGGTGATGGATGACAGAAGAGTTAAGGTGCGTGAGATTGCTAGTGCTGTGGGCATCTCGACTGACCGGATACATAATATTTTGCATAGACATTTGGACATGAGAAAGCTATCCGCAAGATGGGTGCCGCGATTGCTCACGCTTGACAAAAACGGAATCGTGTGAAGTGTTGCAAGGATGGTTTGCAGCTGTTCCAGAAGAATCTGGAGGACTTTAAGCGTCGTTTCGTCACTGTGGATGAAACATGGATACATTACTATACTCCTGAGACCAAACAACAATCTAAACAATGGGTTACCAAGGGGGAATCTGCACCAAAAAAGGCGAAGACCGTTCCTTCGGCCGGAAAAGTTATGGCGACTGTCTTTTGGGATTCGCAAAGGATAATCCTCATCGACTATCTGGAAAAGGGTAAAACTATTACAGGTGAATATTATTCATCGTTATTGGACCGTTTGAAAACCGAGCTGCAAGAAAAACGCCCGCGATTGGCCCACAAGAAAGTCCTTTTCCATCACGACAACGCACCAGCACACACCTCAGCAGTTGTGGTCGCAAAATTAATGGAAATAGGATTCCAACTCGTTTCACATCCCCCCTATTCTCCAGACTTGGCTCCCTCGGACTACTATTTGTTCCCCAATTTGAAGAAATGGCTGGCGGGACAAAGATTTTATTCAAAGGAGGAGGTGATTGCAGACACTAATGGATATTTTGCAGACTTGGGCAAATCCTATTATTCGGAAGGGATCAACAAACTAGAACATCGTTGGACGAAGTGTATAAGCCTAAAAGGAGACTATGTCGAAAAATAAAAAAGGTTTACCCCAAACACATAAGTAGTTTTTATTTTTGCACGGACTTTTCAAACCAGCCTCGTATATACATATATACATATATATATATATATATATATATATATATATATATATATATATATATATATATATATCTATATATATCTATATATATCTATATATATCTATATATATCTATATATATATCTATATATATATATATATATATATATATATATATATATATATATATATATATATATATATATATATATATATATATATACACTACCGTCAGAAAGTATTCGCCAACCTAGAAATTTCAATGTAACTGCCAAAATTTAATACCTAATTGAATCCTTTTATTATATTATGTAAATTTAATTGTTTTTAACAAGTGTCCATCATGAGATTGTTTAGATAAGCCTTTTTAATGAAATCACAAATTAAAAACCAATTAGAACAAATTTCCTAGTTTTGCATGATAATCGTTTTGAGGTGATTTCTGAGAATTCCAGTTGAAGCAAGAACTCAATTCAAGTTTCTAAGGAGTATGGACATTCCATTTTATGATAAAAACTATGCTATAAATACCATTGTCCGTTTGGAAATTAACCATTCGCAAACAGTACTTTGTTCTTGATATAGGCTCAATGGTTTTGTGAAGATGCCAAAAACGAAAGAGGTTTCCGTTGAAAATCGGGCTCTGATATTTGCGAGACATCAAAAAGGTCACTGGAGTCGACAAATCGAGTGATATGCGGATGCCAAGGAGAACGGTGGACTACATCGTAAACAAATTTTCTGCAGCACATGGAATTCTCAACCAAAAGCGTTCAAGAAGGCCTCGAAAAAAACGACTCCCGCTGAAGACAGAGCTATAACAATGTCCAGTAGATGTAATCGCCACCTAACCGCACCAGAAATCACGGCTCAACTAAACCTGGAGCGGCCCATCCGCATCAGCGTGATAACCGTGAAGAACAGGTTAGCAGAAGGTGGATTTCACTGTAGTGAGGAAACCACTTCTTAGGCAAGTGAATAAACGTAAACGATTAGAATTGGCCCGAGAACATGAAAATTGGACATCAGAACAACGGAATTCCGTCTTTTGGAGCGACGAATCTAAATTCGAAATTTTCGGTTCAAATCGACGAGCTTACGTGCGGCGATCAGCTGGCTGGAGAGAGGATGTTGGAAGCCTGTCAGTTGCCTACAGTAAAACATGGTGGAGGTTCAGTAATGGCAGTTGCCTACAGTAAAACATGGTGGAGGTTCAGTAATGGCTTGGGGTTGTTTTGGCAACGGTAAAGTTGGAAAAAATCTTTAGGATAGAAGGAATCATGCGAAAAGAACAGTATCAAGAAATTTTGCTAACTCAAAATTCTTCCTTCTGGAAGAAATATTTTTCAGGAGAAATTTATTTTTCAGCATGACAACGACCCTAAACATTCTGCTAAATAAATTAGAGAACTTTTGGACCAATGGAAATCCGATGACGTCGTGTGTCGCCGAAGTAATGACTTGGCCTCCGCAATCACTCAACTTGAACTCCATCGAATTGCTGTGGGACTATTTGGACAGGTGTGTTCGATAACCCAATCCAACATCAGAAAATCATTTGTGGGAACTTTTACAAGCAGAACTCTAAAGAAACTACTGGACAGAATGCCGAAACTCTGTGAAGCGGTAATTAAATACAAAGGAGGACACATAGAAGAGAAAAATCCTGGAAAATCATGAATATTTTTCTGATTTTCTGGACTGTAAATAATATGAAAATAAATAATCATTCATTAAGATTAAAAAAAATATATTATCTGGGTTTTTTGTTGCCTTAGGACCGAAATAACTAGGTGAGCAAATACTTTCTGACGGTAATATGTATATATATATATATATATATATATATATATATATATATATATATATATATAATACTTGAAATAAGGAAGAAGCGATATTACCGAAGGGTGAAGGTCAATAAATAGGTGTAGTTTCAATAGTAGAATGAGAATAGAATGAGATAATGGACAAATTTAATTCAAAAAAAATATTTTAGTAGTAGTTTAAGGGGTGGGAAAGATTGGGCGAATTCTTCGTATATATCATGACATGTATCCTTATCAAGGTTCTTGGCGTAGGGAAATCTAAAAATCATGTTATTTTTTTCATTATTCTAATTCTAGCGGAAATAATCCATAGAGGTTTAAGTCCTCGATCAATATTCCAGAGGCCCTTCTGTTGCTTGACTTTTTTTGGAGTTATAAAGGAACGATCATTTATTTGTTCTCGTGGTCTCCATTCTAATGTTAGCATGGTCCATCGATTATCGGTTGTGCGTGCTACAGGTCCAGCCCCTTGAATTTCGTTTGTTCACGTATCCACTTGCTCCCTTTTCTATGTTTAAGTTTTATCCCGATCATTTGTCTTTCGGGTGCTCTCTGGGTCCGAGCTAGTTTTTGTATATCGGCTATATTCAGTGTCTTAGTTTCAGCGCCATATGCAATTACATTTAGGATGCACAGGTCGTTAACTTTGGCCTTTAACTTATTTGGGATGGCTTTGTCTTTGAATATATAACTTAATTTTCCTAATGCACATATCGAGTTACAATCATTGAATTAAGTTATCTTTTACTGTGAGATTCTCAAATTCAATGAGTTTTTGCATGCGTAAATCACATTGCTGATTTTTAATATTGTTGATTTCTTTGTATTGTAATTATGTTAAATAATTTTTTTTTTCAGTTTTCGATCGAGCGATTTCATTATAGAATAAATATAACTAAATTTTGTGATAGTTCGATGGACCTTCCTGTATTTGTTTAAAATTACATTATTTGTTCCTGCTACATATACATATTTTATCAGATATGCATCTGTAGAAAATAAATAATATAATTTACAGCACTATCTCTACGCGAATGCAAATACGTGGAAGCATTCTCTTTTTACAACTTAATATTTTTAGATGTTTATGATGCCGTTTGCTGGGAAAGACAGGTAACATAGAAAGATTAATGTTTTCAAACGTCAGTTAATGTAAGTTCGAATAATATTTCACAAGATTTTTTATAGATAATGTTACGGAAATACATATACTTACAATATCATAACAATAGTCCTATTAGCACCATTTCTTATAGTGTAGGTAAGATATCTATTTGCAGCAGTGGTCCACAGTTATATCATAAGTTTTAATGTGTTGGTTGTTCGTATTGTTACAGGAACTATCATAGTATGAGAAAATTTCGTTACGGAGGTATAAAATGATCAGTGCCTTCATAAAACACACCCTAAATGAGTTTTCAACAAAGTTTGTTTCCGATCTTTGTTGCAAACTGATGACTTTGATTTTTTTTTTATATGCCAGGTAAATTATTAAAGGTAAATGCACTCGTGATAATTTTCATTCAATCTATACTTTATGGAGATTATTCCAGAATTTCAGGATAAGGGTGGTTGACATCGATTTTTGGGGTTTTTTTAAAAAATATTATAAAGAAAAATTACATAATATATATTTTTGAACTCGTGTTTTCACAAGCTTTCATTCACTGGACGACCAGGTAAATTTTCTCCAAAACTAAGCCGAAATAATGGGAGATAAGGCGAGATAAGGGGAGATAAGGCGAAATAAGCCGAGATAATAGGAGATAAGGCGAGATAATGGGAGATAAGGCGAGATAAAGGGAAATAAGGTGACATAATAGGAGATAAGCCGAGATAATGGGAGATAAGTCGAGATAATGGAAGATAAGGCGAAATAATGGGAGATAAGGCGAAATTATTGGAGATAAGGCGAAATTATTGGAGATAAGGCGAGATAAGTTGAGATAATGGGAGATAAGGCGACAAAATGGGAGATAAGGCGAAATAATGGGTTATAAGGGGAGATAAACCGAGATAATAGGAGATAAGCCCTTAAGTCAGAATTTAACTTTCGAAACCACACGGCTCTGGTTGGGCCATTAATTCCTATATTTGTGCCAAATTTCAACTTTCTATGCCAAATAGTTTCGGATAAAATCGGGTGTAACAGATGGGCAGACGGGCAGCGAAGTGTTCTGTACGGAACACTAAAAAGAATCATCCAAATCACTACATATTTGGCAGAATGATCGGTGTTTTATTAGAGAAATTTAAGTTTTTCAGGATTTTTTCAGAAACTACATAACCAATTTTAATAAAATTTTTATGAGACCATCTTGAATATACGAGGCTGGTTTAAAAAGTCCGTGCAAAGTCCGAGAGATGGCACCACCGGCGCGTATCGAGGTCATGTTTAGTTAGTAGCATCTCTTGAATGAACGCACACCAAGTTTCAGCCATATTGGTCTATTTCTTTGTGTTTGGCATTCGTGTGAATCAAGGAAGTCGAGTGATTTTCAAGAAATGGACGAAAAAGAATTTCGTGTGGTGATTAAACATTACTTTATGAAAGGCAAAACGCCTCAGGAGACTAAAGAGAAGCTTGATAAACATTATGGTGACTCTGCACCTTCGATTAGAACAGTTTATAAGTGGTTTCAAAATTTTCCGACTGGCCATATGGGCACAAGTGACGCTGAACGTTCTGGACGGCCTGTGGAGGTTACGACTCCAGAAATCATTGATCAAATCCATAATATGGTGATGGATGACAGAAGAGTTAAGGTGCGTGAGATTGCTAGTGCTGTGGGCATCTCGACTGAACGGGTACATAATATTTTGCATAAACATTTGGACATGAGAAAGCTATCCGCAAGATGGGTGCCGCGATTGCTCACGCTTGACCAAAAACGGAATCGTGTGAAGTGTTCAGAAGAATCCGGAGGACTTTAAGCGTTGTTTCGCCACTGTGGATGAAACATGGATACATTACTATACTCCTGAGACCAAACAACAATCTAAACAATGGGTTACCAAGGGGGAATCTGCACCAAAAAAGGCGAAGACCGTTCCTTCGGCCGGAAAGGTTATGGCGACTGTCTTTTGGGATTCGCAAGGGATAATCCTCATCGACTATCTGGAAAAGGGTAAAACTATTACAGGTGAATATTATTCATCGTTATTGGACCGTTTGAAAACCGAGCTGCAAGAAAAATGCCCGCGATTGGCCCACAAGAAAGTCCTTTTCCATCACGACAACGCACCAGCACACACCTCAGCAGTTGTGGTCGCAAAATTAATGGAAATAGGATTCCAACTCGTTTCACATCCCCCCTATTCTCCAGACTTGGCTCCCTCGGACTACTATTTGTTCCCCAATTTGAAGAAATGGCTGGCGGGACAAAGATTTTATTCAAATGAGGAGGTGATTGCAGACACTAATGGATATTTTGCAGACTTGGATAAATCCTATTATTCGGAAGGGATCAACAAACTAGAACATCGTTGGACGAAGTGTATAAGCTTAAAAGGAGACTATGTCGAAAAATAAAAAAGTTTTACCCCAAACACATAAGTAGTTTTTATTTTTGCACGGACTTTTCAAACCAGCCTCGTATATTCTCCCCAATAAAAAAATAATCATCCAAATCGGTATATATTTGCTAGAGTAATGCGGGAACATACATTAAAAAAAAATACATACTCGTCGAATTGAGAACCTCCTTCTTTTTGAAGTCGGTTAAAAATGCTTCTTTGTCATATATTTCAATAAATAGATTTGCCTTTTTTGCTTTTCTTGTGGAGCAAAGCTATTACTATAAATATTTGAGGTAATTAAAAAAACAGTAAAGACTAATCACAAAAAAAATACTGGGCGGGGAAAGGGTTTCAGATATATTTACAACTGAGAACTGACACTTCTCTATATATAGTATATTTGATTCAATTTATACTTTGAACTTAGAGTCTTCTACTATAAGAATTCTAAAAAAGATATATTAATATTTGAAATTCAAAAACTATACATTGAAATTTTTGAAGTTCAACATCTACATATGTAAAGGTTCTTTCTTCAAGTATAAAATGTATTTCAAATTTGAATTGTATATCTCATTTCGTACTAGAGTTATAGTACTTTGCCATGAGACAAAGAGACAAACCCATGAAAGTTGTATTATATTTTTGTGGTCTAGGGGCTCTAAAATGTAAAGAAATGCAAAAGTCTCGGAGTGTTATTTTTTCACGAATAAAATATTCGCTTTAGTAGAGGAAATAAAAATATTTCTAAAATTTACATTATTTCACAAAATATTATTCATAGGGGTTATTCTTTCCATTAATAAAAAAATTTGAATTATCGATATACCTATAATAATAGGCAATATTGGCAAAAATAAAAATGCATAAAAAATATAATAATTATATATTGTTTATCATTAAAGAAACTTTAGACGCAGACAAAGTTCGCACTTATCTGCAAGAGAGGGACCATGGGTTATTACACTCAGCTTTAATGAACCTATATAGTAACTTGTCTAATTTTATCGTTATAGAATCGGGAGTGGAAATGACTCATAAAGTTTAATTCTCGATCCTAAAACCCATAAAACCGCTTAATAAGTTACCGTATGGGATCAAAAATAGTTTTGAAATTACTGCATATTATCTCAATTATATGGCATAATTTCTTAGTGTTATGCTCATTATTCCGTCCCATCTTCCTTTTTTTATTTTGCTTCTCTTTCCCCTAATAGACCAAGACCGCGACCCGAAATTTTGACCTGTCGACTAACCGTCTGTTTAGTTGATGATTCTATCGAGCGAGTCGAATAAAAGCCTTTGACGTTGATTTTGCAGCCCCAGTGCCCTGGAATGTCCAAAATGTTACATCCAAAAATGGACCACTTGAATCAAGTACCAAAACATTTGTTGACACTAAAAAAGTCGGGCGCCTCAAAGGGCAGTTGTTGCCGAGACCGGACACAGCTTTAGGGACCAAAAAATATCGATCCAAAAATGGACTGTCATTTAACTATATAAAATCAATAAATTTAGTTTGTTCTTGATGAAATAAGAGGGAATCTGCAAAAGGCAGACGCCGCCAATACCGAAGGATAAAGCTGAACCCGCTTTTTCTAGCCAAAAACGGTCGGTCTTACCTGGGAATTCCAGGGCATGGGGCCGCGAAATCAACGTTAAAGGTTTTTATTCGACTCTCCCGATAGAATGAACAACTAGGCAGACACACTAGGGCGACAATATGGAATTCTTACCCAAATTAACTTTCTGGCCGTAATTTTCAAGGAATCTCAGTATTTTTTTAAAATCTTCGTTCTTGATTGATCCATCTGAGCGGATTTTTGATTATTTACCATGATTTTTACTAATTTTTCAATATATATTGCCTTGTGGTCCAAAAACACCTTTTTAGGCAGGCACCTCAGTCACACAGTTTTTAAGGAATCTTAATTTTTTTTTTTAAATGTTAGTTATTTTTAAATGTCTGTTAAGGCGGATATTTGATGATTTTTTAATAAATATAGTTTTTAGCTATTTACACTAAGAACATCAAACCTATCAGAAATCAATGCAAAGAAGAAAAATGATCAGATGGACGTTTCTCAATGACCTAATATAAGTAGAAAAGTAATCTTTTGAAGTTTTTCTAAGACATTTACATCACGAACTTTAAACATAATATAACGTAATGTACAAACATACATTTATAGTTGTTTCCTAAACCTATTATAACACAACGAATTTTAAACTATACATAACCTATGCCTAAAAATATACTTATTTATGTTTATATATCCTAAACTTGATATAGAAAAATTTATTTGTGAATTTTTTCTAAGCCCAACGAATTACACATCAAACGTAACCTAGTACAAAAAACCGGTCAAGTGCAAGTTGAACTTGCGCAATTAGTGTTCCGTACGTTGATTGCTTTTAAAATAAAAATTTTTTGTTACAGAATGATCAGTGACTTCACAAAATACACCCCAAATGAGTTTTCAACAAAGTTTGTTTCCAATCTTTACTGAAATCTGATGACCTTAAAATTTTTGTTTTTTTTATATACCATATAAATTATTAAAGGTAATGCACTCGTGATAATTTTCGTTCAATCTACACCCCGTGGAGAATATTCCAGAATTTTTTTTCGAAATTTTTTTGATAAGTACTTTTCGAGATAAGGCCCGGGACAGCGATTTTTCGCGAATTTTTAAAAATAATACAAAGAAAAGTGCGCGCAAGTATAATATTATATATATATTTTTTACTCGTGTTTTCACAAGCTTTCATTTGACACCACACTCGATGACCTAGTAAAAAAATTTTTTTTTTCACTTCCGACTTCACCCCCCAAAAGTAACCCCTTAAGTCAAAATTTAATTCTCAAAACTACATGGCTCTAATAAGGCCATCAATTCCTATATTATTACCAAATTTCACCTTTCTATGTCAAATAGTTTCGGAGAAAATCGGGTGTGACAGACAGACAGACAGACAGACAGACAGACAGACACCGAAGTGATCTTATAAGTGTTCCGTACGGAACACTAAAAATTACACCTTTTAATACATATATATATATATATATATATATTTATATATATATTTTATATATATATATATATATATATATATATATATATATATATATATATATATATATATATATATAAAATTTACAGACTTTTTGCAATACTCAGGATACATTACGGGAAGGTAGAGTCGCAAAGTATCCCGCGTGTTGTGTGTGATGTATAACACGAAGAAGGCATTGGATACCATGGATACTTCTCTACATATTTCTTGGCTGTTTCAATGCAGATATTTTTGACTTTATTGACGTCAATACCATTTTTCGATGCTATTAGCTGCAGAATAATGTGAAGTATCTTAATAAAATCTTCATCAACACCTGTGATTTTAGCAATAACGTTATAAATTGGAAGAACTTCCTGGTTGTATCGCTTTTACTCGTATTACCTGCCCTTTGCTTGACACAACCAGTATACCCAATTCTTTCTGAATGTTATTCTAAATCTCCCGAATTGTCTTCTCCAACAAAGTATTTTCATCTTGGGTCTTTCATTCTACTTTCCTACGGGTATTTTATTTGCTAAATGTAGAACCCACTCCATATTCCTTATCAATATATGGCCAGTTAAAAGACCATACTTTTCCGCCTCTACATTCACCTCTGTCAACTCAAAAATTTCTAATTTGTTCATTTCTTTCGGAAGAGCATTGCATATAGAATAGGAATAGAAAAAGGGAATAAATCGTGCCTGTAAGAGTTTGAAGGAGTTTATATATATATATATATATATATATATATATATATATATATATATATATATATATATATATATATATATATATATATATAGATAAATTAATAAAAATCATGGTAAATAATCAAAAATGCACCCGATAGATCGATAAAGAAATCAAAAACGACGATTATAAAAAAAAAAATATTGAGAGTCCTTGAAAATTATGTGACTGTTATTGCCTGAAAAGATTTTTTTTTCGACAACAAAGTAATATATATTGATAAATTAGTAGAAATTATAGTAAATAATCAAAAATCTGCTCAGACTTATAGAGATCAAGAACGAACTGAGATTCCTTGAAAATTGCGGCCAAAAAATTAATTTGGTTAAAAATTACGTATTGTCGTCATAGTGAGACGGTTAGTCGACAAGTCAAAATTTCAGGTCGACCTCTTGGTCTATAATATACTTTGTAGGAAGCTTAAGAAAAAGGAAATATTTTCGTTAATAAAAATAACAATGTAAGACATTGTCAAACTGAAAATACTTCTTGACGTATATTGTGGGATTGTACGAAATATCTTAAGAAATTTTTACTTTTCGAAATTTATTGTTCTTATGTGATGTACCTAGCTGGTTTTGAATTACGTAGCTACGATACGAATATACCTTAGGGCTTTAGAGCACATTTTTAGGTCAAAATAGATTATATGCTTTTATAAAAAAACTTTTGTGGTAAGCTTAGTGGTTCTTGGTATGTAAAAACGTGTACAACTGTAAATGTAAGACAAATCATTGCAATTTGCGTGTAATTTTCTTCGGGAAAAACATATAGCAGATCTGTATCTACGTATTCTTTCTCAATTACAGTGATTATGATCATGCAAAGTTTTTGTGGCTTACCGCCTTATTTCCTTTGTCGGAAGGTACGTACCTGAAACAAGAAAAAGTAGTAAGTGAGAATTACATCAATATAAAGTAAAACTAAATAATACTATTGGGTGCGTGAATTAACATGTAGGCTGAAAATTTTTGGTCTAGCTACTTAAAACACATTTTTTTTACAAAATTAGAATTCATTCATCAACATAATCTCCTTTAAGAGCGATTAGTCCAACGCTTTTCTAACATTTCTATATCCTTCTTGTAGAAGGCTGCTTCTTTACCGATATAACTTTATATAATATTCACTATTGATGGCTTTTCCCTTTTCAGCATAGTCGATAAAAATTATTGCATGAGCCTCCCAAAATACAGAGGCCAAAACCTTGTCAGCCGACTGTTGTGTCTTTGGTCGTTTCGGCCGGTTTCACCGGCTGCTGTCCACTCAGCTGACTGACGATTTCATTCCGGTTTGTAGTGGTGGATCCATGTTTCATATATTGTCACATATTGCATGAAAAAAAATCTTTTTTATTGGGTTTAAAACAGGTCCAAACAGAGCTCAGAATCAACAGTATGTTGTTGTTTTTAATGTTTTCCGGTGTAATCAAAAGTAGCATCACTACAATCACTGTCACTTGTAAACTAATCGCTGAGATGTCAGAAAATTTTGGCACATATCGTTTGAAGGTTGGTATTTCCTAAAAATCATATGGATTTTTTGAAAAGGGCGACATCTATGTTTCAGACCAAAAACTTTTCAGCCTACGTGTTAACCATATATTAATTTTTAGTGGTTTTTATGCCAGGCTTTGTTAATTTAACTTCACTTTGTGTTGGGTGTCTGCATTGCATAGTATGCTCGTTGTTTACTTTTTATTTTTTTATGTACTTTTTTAAAATTATTTTATTTAAATTTTTATTAAACATTAGAAAGATAAGAACGAGTAACGCAAATGGATCCAAAAGATTTGTTTCCATTTAACGTTTTTTTTTTTTCTAAAACCAGAAATTCAAGTATATTTCAGAGAAATAATTTTGACGATTTTTATCTTTTTTTCAATCTGTCGGAAAGGATGGAAAATTGGGTAAATCTTACAAACAAAAGCTAACCCGCTTCAAAAAGGGCAAATTTTTTCTGTCCTCCCTATCCCTGTATATTCTCTAGTTACTGAGTAATTTGTAATAATATATACCTTGTATACCTTTGTACCAAGAAATTTTTGAAATTATACGAAAATGAAATGAATTTGGAGGAGAAATATTCGCTATTTTACTTCATATCTATTATTGAATAAGCGACATCATTTTAATCTTTGATGATTTCTTAATTTTTTTAATACCAACACGTTTACGACGGGTGAAATACTAGAATAAATTGTCATACATATCACCTCTGATCGTATTAGCAGATACATGTTGGAAATCCATTATGATAAAAAAAATAGAGACACTCTAGTTTCAATTTCCAATTTATTTATTTTAATATCTTAACTACTCTTAATACACCTCTGAAGAAGACATTGTGTGTTTGAAATAATTGTTAAGTTGTTAAAATAAATAAATTGGAAATTGAAACTATAGTATTTCTATATGTTTTATCTAGAATATTTTTTTAAAAGCTGAAAGGTGTAACTTACAAGGTTGTTGAAATAAACTTTTAAATTGCTCTCGCTATCACTCCCGGTTTGATTCAAAACTTTCGACGAAATAAACCTTCACCATTTTGGCAGGCAACTAGTTTTTCTTATACCAGATAAAACATCAAATGTAATGCACTCGTTATAATTTTCGCTCAACCTACACTTTAAGAAGACTGTTCTAGAATTTTTTTAATATTTTTTGATTAGTACTTTTCGAGGTAGGGTCGGTGGAAAGAGGTCTTTCACGGATGGTGGAATGTAATATCTTAAAATTCCGAGTTTCAATCCGTTCGTCTAACAATGAATTTGCACGACTTTTCGCCAAAATTTCATTTGGCATTTTCAAGTGCTACCGCTGCTGCTGCTACTCGATACTGTGATCTTGCTGCTGCTACCGCGCAGCACTTGAAAATGCCAAATGAAATTTTGGCGAAACGTCGTGCACATTCGTTGTTAGACGAACAGGTTGAAACCCGGAATTTAATGTAAATATATATATATATATATATATATATATATATATATATATATATATATAGATATAGATATAGATATATGTTAACTCGAGTTTTCACAAGCTTTCATTTGACACCCCACTCGATGATCTCGTAAATTTTTTCTTCACTTCCGATTTCACCCTTCAAAACCCGCTTAAGTCAAAATTTAACTTTCAAAACTACATGGCCCTGATTGGGCCATCAATTTCTATATTTGTGTCAAATTTCAAGTTTCTATGTCAAATAGTTTCAGAAAAAATCGGGTATGACAGATATACAGACGGACAGATGGACAGACAGATATCGAAGTGATTCCATGAGGGTTCGATGTGGAATACTAACAACATAGTTATTAAATTCATCTACTCCTGAATCCCTAAGAAGGATGTTTGCTCTGATATATTGGAAACAAACCCTCTGATCCTCTCCGCAATAAGGAGAAATTCTCGCTGTATTATTGAAACTATTCTTTTATCGCCTTTTTAGTGTTCCGTACGGAACACTTATAAGATCACTTCGGTGTCTGTCCGTCTGTCTGTCCGTCTGTCACACCCGATTTTCTCCGAAACTATTTGTCATAGAAAGTTGAAATTTGGTAATAATATAGGAATTGATAGCCTCATCAGAGCTATGTAGTTTTGAAAGTTAAATTTTGACTTAAGGGGTTAGTTTTGAGGGGTGAAATCGGAAGTGAAAAAAAATTTTTTTTACTAGGTAATCGAGTGTGGTGTCAAATGAAAGCTTGTGAAAACACGAGTAAAAAAATAATATATATATAATGTAATACTTGCGCGCACTTTTCTTTGTATTATTTTTAAAAAATCGCGAAAAATCGCTGTCCACCCGCCTTATCTCGAAAAGTACTTATCAAAAAATTTTGAAAAAATTCTGGAATATTCTCCACGGGGTGTAGATTGAACGAAAATTATCACGAGTGCATTACCTGTAATAATTTATCTGGTATATAAAAAAAAACCAGAAATTTCAAGGTCATCAATTTTCAGTAAAGATTGGAAATAAACTTTGTTGAAAACTCATTTGGGGTGTGTTTTGTGAAGTCACTGATCATTTTATACTTCCGTTACAACATTTTTTATTTTAAAAGCAATCAACGTACGGAACACTAATTGCGCAAATTCAACTTGCACTTGACCAGTTTTTATTTTAGTATTATATGTGTACCTAATTTAAAATCGAGAGTGTAAGAGAAAGACAGACTGGCGGAATCCTATCTAGGATATATGTTAAATTATAACCTAAGCAGATCAAAGAAAATATTTAAGAGAATTTATACTAGAACGTGCTGTATGCTCTATACTGTAGGATAGAGGATATGTCTCCTCCCCCTTGGTTACGCTACTGAAGTTTTATATTTCATGGTCACAAGCGTTACGCGTACATTATTGTTTTAACTGTAAAAATTCAGGACACCTACAACCTAGAAAACACGACACTGACCTTCATTAAAAAATCTTGTGCTAGAGAAAAGGTATGTAAGTAAATTACCAACTGATATAACTAGTCATGAAACGAAATTATAGGTATTACTGTGGCATTAGCTAACTTTACCTTTAGACAATAAGTTATTATTAAACCACAAATGGGGTTCATTGTCATAGCAAAGCGCTGTATGTGTGTGAGAGAAAATTTTACGAAAAAAATAAAGAAAATTAGGTGTGGCATATTAATAATGATGGATTGAGCTTAGTTAGCCGTAAAAGTGGACAGGCAAGAAGCAATTTTCAATATGTAAATATAGGTATATCAAGTTCTTCCTTCTTTACTTTTGGCTTTACCAACAACTGGAAATTAGGATCGTGAAACTTAGTATAATATTTTTCACCATTTTTCTAAAAAAGACTGCTATCTATACTTTTTTATGTTTTAAAAATATATAAACTATTTAATAGCTTTTGTTGCTACATAACTTTAAATTAGTTTTTTTTTTTGGCGCAGGATACACAAACTATGGAAAGCTTCTTTCGATGTCGTACTAGATTTATTTTTAAGTAAGTTCAAAAATACATAACTGGATTCACTAATTTCAGAATATAACTAACCTAAGGATACAGAATATTCATAAAATATTTAAAATATAATTGCAACAATTAAATACAGTAGAACCCCGATTAACCGAGTCGCGGAGAAGTACGAGTACACTCACATAATTTATTTGGTTTGAGTTCTGGTAGTTAAGTGTAATCAATATGAACTGCTTTGTTTGAATTTTTGTTTGTCGTATTATAATGGAGCAAAACAAGCGTAAAAGAATCGTCGTTGCTATTGAAGAAAAATTAAGAGCCATCAGAAGAATTGAAGCAGGAGAGACAATTAAAGTTGTTGCACGAGATTATGGAGTAGGTGAGGTAACAGTTGGAGATTGAAAAAGAAACCTCACAAAAATAGAAGAGTGGTGTATAAATCAAGCCTCCTCGTCCTCAGGAAGAAAATCAATGAAAACCGGCTACTATGAAAAGGTTAATGAAGCTTTACTTATGTGATTTAACCAACAGAGATCAAAAGATGTACCTCTGTCAGGTCCAATTTTACAACAGAAAACAATAATGATTAGTAGGCAATTCCCAGAGATAGATCAGTTTACCGCCAGTTCTGGATGGCTCGACCGCTGGAAAAAACGGTATAGTGTACGACAATTGACTGTATGTGGTGAAAAACTTTCTGCTGATGTGTCATCAACTGGGAAGTTTAAGCAGAACTTTAAAAAGCAAATCGAAGATTGTGGATACACATGTGATCAAATTTACAACTGTGACGAAACTGGTCTGAATTATAAAATGCTTCCATCAAAAACATTGGCATCTCGACAGGAAAAATCAGCTCCTGGGCACAAACAAAGTAAGGAAAGATTAAATATAATGGTAGGTTCCAATGCATCTGGCAAGCACAAAATCCCAATGATGGTGATTGGCAAGTCTGCACGTCCAAGAGCTTTAAAAGACATCTCACCCAAAGCCCTACCAGTCTATTATAAAAGTCAGAACGGCGCATGGATGGATGCGACCTTATTTACTAACTGGTTTGAAGAAGAGTTCTTGCCATCTGTGACTAAATTTTTGAACAGAAACCGTCTTCCTATTAACGCAATTTTGCTAATGGATAATGTCCCCCTCTCACCCTGGAGAAGGACTTCATGTGGGCGAAATTGTTGTAAAATTTTTTCCTCCAAATGTAACCAGCATAATGCAACCAATGGATCAAGGCATCCTCGAAAACATTAAAAAAAATTATAGGCGTTTATATCTTGAACATCTGTTAGAATACACAGAAAAGGAGGATATTATTAATGGGATGAGAAAGGTTACACTGAAAAATGTTATTTAGTGGGTAAGTCAAGTTGGGATTCTGTGCGTACTACCACTATGCAAAAATCTTAGTCAAAAGTTATTGATTTTGAGGACTATAATATAATGATACTCCATTAAATGAATTAGCTTTGAAATTGAGAAGCCATGGAGAAATGTCCTGTTCAAATTTTGACAGCTAGATAGAAGAAAAAAGTTTATTTGAATTAATGCAAAAATTAAAAGGTTGCGAAAATATGACAAGAGAAGATGTTGTTGAATGGATTACAGCAGATGATTTAGAAGAAGAAATGAGTATTGAAGAAATAACGAATGCCTTTCAGGAAACAGAAAAATCAGATGACGATGACGAAGCGGCGGTGGATGGACAGTCTCCCACTAAGACCTCTCATCAAAAAGGTTTTGCTTCTTTGGAAAAAGCTTTGAAGTATATCAAACAACAACCAGAAGCAACCCCAGCGGATTTGCTTCTTCTTAAAAGATGGAGAAACATTGCAGCGAGAAAAAGAAGATGCAATATGAAACAGAAACGCATAGATACCTATTTCACTGTTTTATAATGTATGTACCTATTTATATGTTAAAAACGTTAATATATCGGTTTAAAGTATTGGTGTTTATTTTTTGAATGAATAAAAAACAAATCCGGATTATCCGAGTTTTCAGTTATCCGAGGAGGGTGCCCCCCCACGTTACCTCGGATAACCCGGGTTCTCTATATTATAATAAAAATATTTTCGTGACTTTTTCTACTTTTAGCAAAAATTCCATCCTATAGAAAAAATAAAACACTAAATAAATATTTTGAAGGTAATTATGACTGTAGCTATTAACATTTAGAATAGTTGACTTAAAAAAAATAGGAATATAAAGCGAAAGAATTCAGAAAATCCACAAAAAATAGTTTCATTCTAAGTATTGTTACACAATGTGAAAAAAAAAATGTAATGGTAAACTTGTCAACTATGAAAATCTTTATTAAACGAAAAAGACAATGGATATGTCACAGAGTTTTAAATATGAAATTAAATTCGGAAAAAAAAATCCGCGCCGAGGGGTTCAAAAATTCGTTTTTTCTTTTTTTTATTAAAAAATTTTTATTCTCTATACTTCTAAGAATTATTCAAAAAAAAAATTAAGAAAATTCCATTCCATTAAAAAGTTATAGCATTATATGTGACCTTACGTTGGATTGGGACTGCTACCTGTCTCAATGCACTGTCTGCAGTATTACTTAGTCAAGTTTTAATATTTTTCAACTTTTTTTTTTTAAATCTTAATAATTATTTTTTCTACAGAATGCCGAGGGGCTTTTATAATTTTTCTAATAGACAATTTTTTATAAATAATTAAACAGATGTTTTTTGGTCGAAAATTGCATACTAAAGTTTGAAATACCGTATTTTTTTTTTGAAAAAAAATTCCTTCGACAATTTAGATTTAGATTTAGATTATTTTGCAAGATTAATTTTTATTTTGGCAGATTGGATTATTTTTTGTGAAGTTATCCTGCAGACAAGGAACCGCCACAGTTTTCATCAGTGGTCCATTTAACTCGAAAAAAAATAATGTTATATTTAAAACATATTTAAAAAAAAATTCTTATAATTTAAAGTACAATAAGAATATATAATCGCCATTCTTTTGTATTATTCACTGAATAACCTTTAAACTATTTTTTTTTAATATACATACAGCAGCGCCCAGGTATATGTAACCCCTTAAAAGATCGAACACGTAGACTGAAAAGCTTTTGGTCTGACACGTAGATGTCGCCTTTTCAAAAAAATCCATTCGATTTTTAGGAAGTACCAACCTTCAAACGATACGGGTCAAAATTTCATGACATTTCGACGATTAGTTTACAAGTTACAGTGGTTTTAGTGACGCTACTGTTGCTGAAATTAAACGCGATCCCAATGATGCTGAACGCTCTGGACGCCCGAATGAGAGGAAAAACATCAAAAAAATGTAAAGTGAAATTGCGTGAGATAACTGACACCCTAAAGACATCAAAATAACGCGTTGGTCATATTTTGCATGAACATTTGAGCATGAGAAAGCTCTGTTCGAAATGGGTATCGCGTTTGCTCACAGTTGACCAAAAACAACAACGTGGTGATGATTCTGAGCGCTGTTTGGACCAGTTTAAGGGCAATCAAAAGGAATTTTTCATGTGATATGTGACAATGTATGAAATATGGATCCACCACTACACACCGGAATCAAAATTTTACATAAATATTGTTTGTTTTTGAAATTAATATTTCTAGAAAGTCCCATAAATAGATTTAAATCTGGTGGGAATGGCAATATAAGCTACAGAACATAAATCCAGCATCTGGAAACTCAGATGCTGTTGAAGATTTCATAGGAGCGACGCACGTCGTCTTTGTGTGCTAGATTTTTACAAAAACAATAATACAGCGACTATCGTCCGTTGCATGTTCTGTGTAAATGATATAACTGAATCAAGATCCGAGTGTTAAAAATGGGTGCAGAAGCCTGAAGAATCTAGTTTGACTTTGAGAAAACTTCGAGCAGAGCGGCCAAGGACATCAAAAACCATTGTAAGAACCACACCAAGACCAAACGATTGAGTGCCGCTAATATAACTGTACTAACTGTTACTAATATTATATTTTAAGATGAGGCACATTTCCACCTTTACCACTGTTAATAAAAATAATTTCCACCATTCAACTAGGAAAATCTAAAACTGAAACAATAAGACACTTTCTTAATATAATTGCTTTGACAATAATGCCAGTACGAGGAATTATTGGCCCGTACTTCTTTGAAGATCACAAAAGCCGCACACCTGCTTCGCAAAATTTTTATATTTATACTAGGACTAATAGAATGGAGCGATAACTCTGAATACATCTTTGTTATTCATGCAAGAAATACTTAGCAATAAATTGATTTCCAAAAAAAGGTGACGTACGATAGCCTTCACGTAGCCCTGACTTGACACCGATGTATTTTTTCTTGTAAGAGTTTTCAAAATTAAAGTTTACCTCCCTGGAATAATTAAAAAGTAGATATTCTGCAAGAAATGGCAAAGACCACGGAGCTCATATTCGGGAAAGTAATGGTCTACATTAAAATTAAAGAAATAATTTTGCAAGGACTTCTTTATGGCACACCTGGTTATATGGTCTACTTTTGATAAGAATACGTTATTCTTGCTTTACTTAGATTTCTTGTAGCTCACATAAGATGAATGGTTAGTAATAATAAATTATAAAAATATCTTAAATATAAAAAATAAGAAAATTATTAGCTCAAGTATTAATGATTTCTTTTTATGCTTTAGTTAATTATAGCTTTCAATCATCCCAACATATTCATTTAACTTTATTCATTAATGTCTATTAAAGTAATTTATAAAAATCGACAGTGCATTACATAGAGTATTGCGTAACAAAAATCTATTATTTTCTCTGCTTGAACCGAATCATATTTTAATACAGAAGAATAAGGCGTAGCGTTATGCGTCGTTGCATTTATCAAATCACTTTGGTTCATCTTCATCTTTGAACGATCATTAATTGTGATTAGAGAGATACGTAGATTTTTGTTAGCCACCTTGAAATTTTCAAAAAATCGATTTTTTTTTGGTTAGATTTATTATTTATACTTTTAAGAATATTTGAAGCTTTACAAAATAGAATTGCAGATTGACGGTAATATAAAAAAAATTATAGATCTTTACGCCGCGGACGCGGTACTTTTTTTCTTTTGCATTTTTTTCGAAACTACTTTTTTCAAAATGGTGGACAAAATATTTCGAGATCTACTGAACCTATTTTGATAAAATTTATATCACATATTCTCTATAATATTATCTTGAAGTTGACATAAGGTTTTTTCGATTGGATGCACCGTTCATTTTTTTATTAATTTTTAAAGCCAAAATTTTTGTGAAAAATCCGATTTAATTTTCGAACGGCTATCACTTCTACAAAAAAATTTTAAAAATTTTTTTCCATATGTGTCCACTTAGCTATGACCTTCCTTAACAATAAAAAATGATTTGTTTATTTTTTGAACGAATCTTGTCTGAGAAAAAAATTCTACTGGTGGCAAGGATTTTCAAAAGAGGTTCTACAAGATGGTACATATCTCCGCAATTTTTAATTTTTTTAATATATTTTTTAAAATTTGTTGTTAAAACTATAATGTATTTGTAAAAAATAAAAACATGCTGTCTTAAATTTATGATATCTATACAGCTTATAACATCCAAATTAAAATTTACTCAAAACTAATACTTTAATTTGAGAGAGTATGTCATAAAACCCATTAAGAAGAAAAAAAAAACAACTAGATACCCTGCATATACTGTCCCAACATCTTCTTCTTCATGGAAAATCAATAAAATTATATTTGTGTTGCTGTAACCTTAGCATTTTATACTTGCAATTTTGTTGCTAATAGCATAGCAATAATTTATTATCTTGCATGTTTGAATCTAAACTAGATTTTAGATGATGTACTCCCTTGCAGAACAGAGAGTGGCGTTACGCGTTGGTAAATTTACTAAATAATTTCGTTGCATCTTGATCTTTAAACAATCATTAATTTTAAATACGTTGCACTCTGCTATTTAGTTGTATGTTTTTATAGGAATGTTGTTTTAGAGCTACCAGTTGAGCAAAATAATAAATATTAAAAGAATATCTACACAATTTTAAGTTTGTACAAAATTTGTGATTTTTTTTTCTAAGAGCCAGAAAATATGTGTAGTTTTATGATTATAGGGTAGTACGAACAGTTATATTACTTTCTGTACTTTTTACAAGGTATATGTACTTTGATATTTTAATTTATTTTAAGTTGTAATGTAGGCACGAATAAAAGGTTAGTCTCTTTATCGCTTATTGATTTCTATATATCCCTCGTGAGGACTGTATTCAGGATAACCAGCGAAACAGGTCAAGAATACTTATTGGTGTAAGGATTACGTACAGAGTTTTTAGTGTTCCATACGGAACACTTATAAGATCACTTCGGTGTCTGTCCGTCTGTCCGTCTGTCTGTCCGTCTGTCCGTCTGTCATACCCGATTTTCTCCGAAACTATTTGTCATAGAAAGTTGAAATTTGGTAATAATATAGGAATTGATGGCCTCATCAGCGCCATGTAGTTTTGAAAGTTAAATTTTGACTTAAGGGGTTAGTTTTGGGGGGTGTAATCGGAAGTAAAAAAAAAATTTTTTTACTAAATAATCGAGTGTGGTGTCAAATGAAAGCTTATGAAAACACGAGTAATATATATATATATATATATATATATATATATATATATATATATATATATATATATATATATATAATGTAATACTTGCGCGCACTTTTCTTTGTATTATTTTTAAAAAATCGCTGTCCACCCGCCTTATCTCGAAAATTCTGGAATATTCTCCACGGGGTGTAGATTGAACGAAAATTATCACGAGTGCATTACCTTTAATAATTTATCTGGTATATAAAAAAAAACAAAAATTTCAAGGTCATCAGATTTTAGTAAAGATTGGAAACAAACTTTGTTGAAAATTCATTTGGGGTGTGTTTTGTGAAGTCACTGATCATTTTATACCTCTGTAACAAAATTTTTTATTTGCAAAGCAATCAACGTACGGAACACTAATTGCGCAAGTTCAACTTGCACTTGACCGGTTATTTTTCTGTGTTCCAAGTCCAAAACAAGTTTTTGCTAGACAAATTCCTAATTTAAAATGTCACTGTCACTAAAAATTTGGTATTGGTGCGTAATAAGGTTTAATTTTGTTAATAAAACAGCTTTAATATAGCTTTTTTATATATATATATATATACATATATATATATATATATATATATATATATATATATATATATTATATATATATATATATATATATATATATATATATATATATATATATATAAATACAATCTTAATTGGGGAACTCGGCAAATTTGGGCGTGATAGGAGATCACACAATTTTCATTAAGCCGCCAATATTTCGGTCCTGGATTGGGACCTTCTTCAGGGCAGAACTGAAAAGAAGAACAGAGCGTATTCACTAATAGTGTCTGGGACAACTTTAAATTAATGATGTTATCATTAGGTTGTTATAATAAATAAAATTAGTGTGGAACAAGAATAAGATATTAGTCATAATAAGTTAAAAAACTCACATGAGAAGTGCAAAGAATTTCGTTAGCCTGAATGGCCGTAGGTTATACATAAAAAAATTGTTACATATAAAAGTTGGTTAATCCATAAAATATACAAAATACACATTAAAACACTGTAGATAAAATTCTAAAAAACAAATTTAACACATGGATGTAATTGGGAACCTTGGATGTTGAAAACATCGTTAGTTAATTCACTTGTGACCACCACATATGGCCACCGCCATTTAGGAACAGATGACAAGAACGACAGGAGACAGCTACCCGACAGAGATAAGGCGTTTAGTCAAGAAAACTCAATTAACCAGAATGCGGGGTCGACACCTGGAAGGAACCGATAGAAAAGGAAGTACAAATATTGGACCCTAAGTGAGAGAGAGGTAGCCAATTGAGCGACCAAAAACACCCGGTATGTAATAGTGGAAGGATAAAACACACCCTAATTATAAGTAAATGGTGAGAGAGGGAGCGAGAGAGAGAGTGACAATAATGGGAGCAACGAAGAAGACAATTGTCTAGTGAATTAATTATTAATTTATTAAATTCTTGTTGGGATCTGATTGGAAGAAGAGATTGTCGGCAAAAAACCAATGAAGACTCGAGGCACCAGGAAATGTAAGAGAGGTGACGCAAGTGTTTTATGATCCATCTGTACCGCGTTGGTCGTCTCTTTTCTTAGCTCCGTAATTTCCAGGGTTCTCTCTTCCTTCCTCTCTCTATTTACGGTTCTCTTTGATTTTGAGCTTCACAGATTCCTTCCATTTTATCTGGGCCATCTTTTGCACCTAGTGATTACTGTCTTCCTTCCATTGACAGTACCTTGCGTCACCTCTCTTACATTTCCTGGTGCCTCGAGTCTTCATTGGTTTTTTACCGACAATCTCTTCTTCCAATCAGATCCCAACAAGAATTTAATAAATTAATAATTAATTCACTAGACAATTGTCTTCTTCGTTGCTCCCATTATTGTCACTCTCTCTCTCGCTCCCTCTCTCACCATTTACTTATAATTAGGGTGTGTTTTATCCTTCCACTATTACATACCGGGTGTTTTTGGTCGCTCAATTGGCTACCTCTCTCTCACTTAGGGTCCAATATTTGTACTTCCTTTTCTATCGGTTCCTTCCAGGTGTCGACCCCGCATTCTGGTTAATTGAGTTTTCTTGACTAAACGCCTTATCTCTGTCGGGTAGCTGTCTCCTGTCGTTCTTGTCATCTGTTCCTAAATGGCGGTGGCCATATGTGGTGGTCACAAGTGAATTAACTAACGATGTTTTCAACATCCAAGGTTCCCAATTACATCCATGTGTTAAATTTGTTTTTTAGAATTTTATCTACAGTGTTTTAATGTGTATTTTGTATATTTTATGGATTACCCAACTTTTATATGTAACAACTTTTTTTATGTATAACCTACGGCCATTCAGGCTAACGAAATTCTTTGCACTTCTCATGTGAGTTTTTTAACTTATTATGACTAATATCTTATTCTTGTTCCACACTAATTTTATTTATTATAACAACCTAATGATAACATCATTAATTTAAAGTTGTCCCAGACACTATCAGTGAATACGCTCTGTTCTTCTTTTCAGTTCTGTCCTGAAGAAGGTCCCAATCCAGGACCGAAATATTGGCGGCTTAATGAAAATTGTGTGATCTCCTATCACGCCCAAATTTGCCGAGTTCCCCAATTAAGATTGTATTTTTAATAATTTTGGTAGATACGGCAACATTTTGCTTTCTTTTTCTTTATTCTATATATATTATATATATATATATATATATATATATATATATATATATATATATATATATATATATATATATGTATATATATTACAATAGAGGTTTTCAGGGATGGTGGAATGTAATACATTAAAATTCCGGATTTCAATCCGTTCGTCTAACAATGAATTCGCACCATGTTTCGGCAAAATCTTATTTGGCATTTTCAAGGGCTCTTGCTGCTGCTGCTACTCGATACTGTGATCTTGCTGTTGTTAGATGCTAATTTAGTTGCCATCAAGAAGCTAACTTAGTTAGAAGTTAGCTTCGAGCGGCAGCAGCAGCAAGTTCACAGTATCGAGTAGCAGTAGCAGCAAGAGTACTTGAAAATGTAAAACCACTAAAATGTATAAAGTCTATATTTCAGCAGTCTCTTCACTGCTCTCTCATTTATCAATCCATTTGGAGATGCGTCTCACCATATCACGGTTCATCAGTTGAGCTAGAATCGACAGTCGATCATATTGTACATTTATTTAAAAACAGTGTTTTGAGAAGCGAGTAACCTTTCAGAATCAAAATTTATCGTTTATGCGAAGTCAACATTTTCTTCAAGAAAAATTTTTTTAAGAAATCTGAGTAAAATATAGTATTACTAACACCTTTTTAGGCTTATTTTAATTATTTTTTGTCGTTATATTTCTTACTTTTTGGCATTGCACAACACTTAGCTGCCGGATTGATGGAGTAATATTGATGAGAATGCAACATTTTTTTTCGATAATATTGCTTTGTTTTGCTCCATATCACTGGGTGCTGCCTGTATGCGTTGACCAGTTCCTTTTTCGAAAATTTTATTATATGAAATAAATGTATGCAGATGTTAAATAGTTTTTGTTAATTGTATGGCAATATCAAAAATTAAATTAGACGATAACTAGTTAGTGTCGTTCGATGTACTCCAACCAATTGATTAAACGTTACTCCATGTCATTGGTTGTTGCATGTTTGTCTACGTTGGTTTATCGACTTATGAAGTCAAAATTGCTGGAAATTGCGCAATTAAATTGATCATCGTACAGCACCGGATGAGAAGGAAATTAACATTTTTAGTGTAAATTTATATTGGGCTACTTGAGATCTTTACAGGTTATATCGACAACGAGTAGTATAATTATTTCTCATTTAATGTTTGAATAGGCGCTATTAAAGTTAAATCAATTACGAATGGACGTTTCCTTAATGGCTGCTTTAGTGTCAAGCCTCCGAATGTTTATATTCAGACGCGAATACGCATCTCACCTTTCGTAAAAGTTGTCAGACTACTAAAATTTAAAAATTGCTTGGTTTACTAGCTTCCTTAATATAATTAACGGCCTAATAAGATGCATAGTTTTGACTAATAGAGAAGAAACTAACTAACATTATATTTATAAGTAACAGCTAAATATTGTCTAAATTTGTACTTTAATATGTAACATATATAACCAGCTAATAATTAATAAGTTAATAAATATGAGTGCTAACACCGGTATGTGTCCAAGACAAGTCTTACTATAAGACAACAGGCATTCATTCGGTTTTCTTAGCGAAAGGGGACTAAGATACCTTTTTGCATAAGCCAGGGTTGAAATTTACTGTTTTCTATTAGTCCTTACTGCACTTATTGGAATTTTATGTCTACCTATATCCGGGTTTACAGCGAATGTGGTCGCCTTCCGACCTCTTGCTGCCACCGTCTCGCCTGTTGTCCCATTCTCCGTCCTGTAGACTTCTCATTTGTCTTGTAGTCTCCAGTACATTACATTTTTGGTAGTCTTTCCCCATCCATTCGGTTAGTATCTCCGTAACAGATTAATTTTTCTGTGGATTTCTTCTATAACAGTTCTTGTTTTTTTTTTAGTCCTCGTTTCGATATTCTCGTCGATCTCATCGATCTCATCGATTGTTTTTATAATTCTATATAGTTTGTTACTTCCTTCTGGTTCAGGCTTCTTGTATTTTTAAGTTGTTTTATTTTTATGGTTAATATATTAATATCCATTTCTGTCTCCTTCAGCATGGTATCGTATTTCTTCATATTGTTGTCGATATTCGTTCCTCTGTTCATTTAACATTTCTGCAAAATACTTTCTCCAATCGTCTTTCTCTCTTGCTTCTAATTTTAATTTGATGTTTCTTTGTTTTAAACTAAATTTATAAATTTAAATTTCCAGGACTCAGTAGTTCTCGTGCCCCTATGTGATTTTCAAGTTTCAGGCACCGGTTTTCCCACTCCCCTCTTCTGATACATATTTTTAGTTTTCCGTACGGAACACTTATAAGATGACTTCGGTGTCTGTATGTCCTCTGTCTGTCTGTCACACCCGATTTTCTCCGAAACTATTTGACATAGAAAGTTGAAATTTGGTAATAATATAGGAATTGATGGCCTCATCACAGCCATGTAGTTTTGAGAGTTAAATTTTGACTTAAGGGGTTAGTTTTGGGTGGTGAAATCGGAAGTGAAAAAAAAATTTACTAGGTCATCGACTGTGGTGTCAAATGAAAGTTTGTGAAAACACGAGTAAAAAATATATATATAATATATATTTTTTATTTATATATAATACTTGTGTGCACTTTTCTTTGTATTATTTTTAAAAAAATCGCTGCCCCTCCGCCTTATCTAGAAAAGTACTTATCAAAAAATTTTGAAAAAATTCTGGAATATTCTCCACGGGGTGTAGATTGAACGAAAATTATCACGAGTGTATTATCTTTAATAATTTATCTGATATATAAAAAAAATAAAAATTTCAAGGTCATCAGATTTCAGTAAAGATTGGAAACAAACTTTCTTGATAACTCATTTGGGGTGTGTTTTGTGAAGTCACTGATCATTTTATACCTCCGTAACAAAATTTTTTATCTTAAAAGCAATCAACGTACGGAACACTAATTGCGCAAGTTCAACTTGCACTTGACCAGTTATTTAAATTATAGTCGTGCTCGTTCGTATGTTATATGATCAGATCACTGTCCTTCGTTTGTAGCATTTGTGGTATAGATGTTGTTTTTGCTGTTCTAGATCTTGTAACTACTCATTCCACCAGAAATTCTCACTTTTTCTGTTTGTTACCTCCTTCCCGAGAACCTCGGCTGCACCTTCATGTACTGACTGTTTAATGTGTTCGTACATTTTTCGTGGTGAATGCATTGTGATAGATTCCTTCAGTTTCTGGTCTAGTCTCTAGAATTTTTTGTAAACGATTAATTTGGCTGGACGTGATTATATAAATGACATGGTTTGCCTCCCCTTGGGTATAAAATGTTTTTGGTTAGTTATGTTAGGATTGTTTGGCATAAAGAACTTCTCAGTATATAACACCACTACACCAGATATTTTATTTTTGCACTCGACGCATGTTTCACTAATCAGTAGTCAATGATAAAGCTAACATGGTTAGCGAGACGCGCGTCGATTGCAAAAATAATGTGTTTGGTGTAGTGGTGATATATACTGAGTAGTGGTTAGTGCCACGTCAGTTTTATTACTGTTACTAATCAATATTTATAACCTTAATGGTTTATGTTTGTAACAGCGAATTTTAGTAAATAAATTATTTAAATATGAAATAATTTTTGACAACATCCATTGCGTTTAAAAGTATACAATAAGTCATTTCATTCTAAGAGGTAATATGTAATTTACCTACTTGTTAGGAAAATTATGCTGTTATTACATTTTTACATGTTAGTAGGTAATGACTTTGCAAATGTCTTCCTTCAGTCAGTTACTAATTTAGTTATTAGTAAAGGATTAAAAGAGCATTCTGACACAGTTAGAAATATGGGAAGATCATAAATCTTTGCTAAAATTAGCGATATTAGAATAACTGTTCAACGTGTGCAAAAATTTGCAAATTGCACATATAAATTTTAAACACAAGGCAGTTAAGACCAGAAAGTAGCTATTGCGTGATTAATGGTAGATTTGCATTTATCATTAGATTTTTAGGGATTTAATGTGAAAATTAATAGGCACCAATGGTAGTTTTGAATAAATACATGAGGTCTCTCATGAGGTCTTCATTGGTGATTGCTATGGTACATAGCATATTATTATTTAACTTTTTGGCATCATTATTCATAAAATTATATCATTATCTATTGAAAATTTATTTAGCATTTAAAGACTGAGGCCTAGAGACCAACATGCATGTGATTAACATTTCAAGAAAGTATGACAATGGGGCAGCAACAAAAGAAAAAGTTTAGTTAAAAGAGTGTTCGTTCATCAGTTGTTCGTGAATGGGTACAGTATTTTTATTTCTACTTTAAAGTTAATTTGATTTCATTTGTTATTAAGAAAATTTCCCGGATATTTCTAGAAGGAACAAAGTATATTATTCAAATTTATGTTATTTTAAACACAAAAGTCTAGATCAATTACACAGGCCAACGAAGAAAAAACTTTTTTAATAATTTTACCTGATTCCTATGTCCGAAAATATATAATAAAAAGTCATATCATTTTTTATCATTCGAATGTTATTGTTATTAGGTTGGCAATAGAATCAGAATTTTATAAGGTTGGCAGTAAAATAAAATGTTATTAGGTTGGCTGTTCCGATAAATGTTATAGCTGTTTGTTTTCTTTTAGTTAATATAACCTCGCATTGCAGTGCAGCACCCATGTGCTTTAATTCACACTCAAAATATGGCTAATCGTGGTTGTAAAAACACTTTTTGTTATGTGTGGTGAGTTTGTAGTTAAAAAACATCAAAAAAACATTACTGATTTTCTAAAAAAAGTATACTTTGCATATTTTGGTATAGAAATCGGTAATAAAGAAAAATGTTGGGCACCTCACAAAGTATATGATGTTTGTGTCGAGGATCTTAGGAAATGGTATAAGAAAGAAAAGAAAGCTTTTAGATTTGCAGTACCCATGGTATGGGGAGAGCAAGAAAATTATTCAAATGATTGTTATTTTTGCAGCGTTGATGTTTCTGGATATAACTCCAAAAATAAGAAAGTAATTGTCTATCCTAACTTTACTTCAGCTAGTCGGCCTGTAGGACATGGACCGGGACTTCCTGTTCCTGAATCACCTCAGTCTATTGATGACGTTTTACAGTCCAGTCCCGAATTTAATGAAAGTCGACCGGTTGATGATGAGTTTCAATGTTCTCTAGAAAATTTAAAACCATAGTTGTTTACACAAGCTGAGTTAAATGATTTAGTGAGAGATTTGGGTTTGACTAAGGAAAAAGCAGAATTGCTTGGTTCTAGACTGAAAGAAAAACATTTATTGGAATCTGGAACATCTATTTACCATTATAGAACAAGAGATCAACAGTTTGCTCAGTTCTTCAAGCAAGAAGAGGATTTGGTTTAATGCCATGATATTTGTAATCTAATGAACGAATTTGGCATTGAGTACAAGAAGGAAGATTGGAATTTTTATAGACACATCAAAAACTAGTTTAAAAGGGTGTTCTGTTACACAATGGAAATACTTATGCTTCACTTTGCTCATTCAGTCCATATGAAGGAAACTTACGAAAATTTTAACATGATTTTACAAAAAATTAACTATCCAGCTCACGATTGGATGGGAGTGTGGAGATTTAAAAGTTGTCTCCATGATCCTTGGTCAACAAAAGGGATTTACAAAGTTTCCATGTTTTATATGTGAGTAGGACAGCAGAGCAAGAGATCAACATTGGTCCAAAAAACAATGGCCCCTAAGAAAAACTTTAACACCTGGCGAGAAAAACATTTTGCATAAAACTTTAGTAGACCCAAAAAAGATTCTTCTACCACCACTACACATCAAGTTAGGCTTAATGAAACAATTTGTGAAAGCCTTACCTAAAGATGGTGAATGTTTTAAATATTTCTGTAAAAAATTTTCTCATTTATCAGAAGCCAAACTGAAAGAAGGGGTTTTCGTTGGGCCTGATATTCTAAAATGATGTTCGATTCCAACTTTGAAGCAAGGATGAATACACAGGAAAAGGAGGCTTGAATATCATTTAAAGAAGTTGTGACTAAGTTTTTGGGCAGCGAAAGACCCTAACTATGAACTTATTGTAGCTAATATGATAGACAAGTTCAAAAATCTGGGTTGTCTGATGAGCCTTAAAGTCCACTTCTTGCACAACCATCTTGACTTTTTTCCTAAAAACTTAGGAGATGCGAGTGAAGAGCAGGGGGAACGGTTCCATCAGGACATAAAGGAGATCGAGAAACGGTACCACGGACGGTGGAATATCAACATGATGGTGATTACTGTTGGTCACTTCATAGAGAACAACAAAATGCATCACATCGGAGAAAAAGCTATACAAGAAACTTCACAGAGAAAAGGGAAAGGAAATACAAAAAAAATAAGCACCTAATATATTCACATTGAAGTGAAATATGTTACTGTGAGTAAAAATTTTAGCCAAATCAAATAAAAGTACGGTTTAAGTTTTTATTTTTTATGTATCAAATTTTCCCTATTTTGAAATTTAATCGATGTCATATTGTAAGAGAACTGTGGAAGATACAAAAAAACTGATACCAGATACGGTTTCAGCACCCTAAAAATACATGAGATTTAGATGTATTGGTTTAAAAAGTTTTTACAAATATTTTTTTTTTTGTTGCCCTGTGTTATGAATTGTTACACTTTCATAAGAGTCATTTTTACTAATTTGTCGATGTTAGATCCAGAAAATAAATGATAATAATAAATCAGTACTGATACTATAGCTTATCAAAAAATCCAAAATTCGTTGATAAATATATTTACTGAAATTTTACAGAACTACGGAAATTGATGTCAAAAAGTTCGAAAAATTGAATTAAAATACAATCGGAATTAACTAAGAGAAACAAAGAGAAATAATATTCAAATGCCTTTAAGGCATTGTAACGAAGTAATCATTAAGATGTAATTTTCGATCATCCATCTCCACTAAATAAAAAGAAATCAAAACATGACTTTGGGAAATACGAATCCCTCTCTCACAGTTTCTATTAAATTATGATCATGAATATTCTTGATAGACCTTTACAAGAATTGAAAAATTGGAACGGTAACTACAATTTCGAGGTAATGCTAGGGGAAGTGCGGGTAATACGATTTATTGGATAATATTGCCGTATGTCAAAACCTTAAATGGAACATTATAATAGATTATAATATCAAGTTTCAAATTTCAGTTGTTTGTAGCTTCTACTTGACTGGAAATTCGTTATAAATATGTAATAAAAGACTGTTTTTAGTCAATTTCCACTGGTTTATTTATAATTATGATGACGCGTTTCGGTGTCGATGCAGCTTCTTCGGATCTACATTTGACACTGTCAAGTTAGGTTTAATGTTTTACAATTTTATATTATTTCTTAATTATAATATTACACCTATTTAAATTATATTTTTAGTATTGGAAAACCCACACAGAAATGGTATTAGGAGAATAAATTCAATAATGGTGAATTGTTTAAATCTATCTGGTCGTTAAGCAAAGTACCTATAGTCCTTAATCGATTTATTTGCATTGTCTCTAAAAAAACCTAACTTAGTGTAAAATGTAGATCTGAAGAAGCTGCATCGACAGCGAAACGCGTCATCACAATTATAAATAAACCAGTGGAAATTGACTAAAAATAGTCTTTTATTATATATTAATATGAAGTTTATTTATTCTTTTTTCGTCCTGTAACAGATTATGACTGTTCGATTCCTTTATAAATATGTCATTCAAATGTTTAAATAACGATCACGGTGATTTTCTCAAAAGTATCCAGAATTTTAGTATCACAGTTTTTTTTAAAACAAATTATAATGAATTACTGGCTATATTTAGTCAAATGACGACAGGTTACATTCCAGGAGGAATAATA
This sequence comes from Pachyrhynchus sulphureomaculatus, assembly GCA_019049505.1. Taxonomy (NCBI): domain Eukaryota; kingdom Metazoa; phylum Arthropoda; class Insecta; order Coleoptera; family Curculionidae; genus Pachyrhynchus; species Pachyrhynchus sulphureomaculatus. The sequence goes on along the minus strand of CM032456.1, from coordinate 203,431,758 downwards.
TTAGGTTAGTAAAATATACGAGTAGCATTATTCCCACATTTTCAAGTTATAATTTAACTAGTTTATTTCCAGTATATGATAAACTTGAAGCAATAAAAGCTTGTAGTTGATATGACAACTATTAGAAGCATATATATATATATATATATATATATATATATATATATATATATATATATATATATATATATATACCAGTATTGTGTTCTTGGGGTAAGCGGTCTTTGGAAAAGAACTAAAAAGTTTTGGACACCTTTTTAGCTACGCCAAGCTTTCGAAAATATTTCATTTTCTTCATCAGGGCTACAATTACAGTAGAATATTAATATTTTTGAGATTAAAAGTAAAGAACAACCCTATTTTATATGTAACATTAAAGTACTTACTGCTAAGTGGTGTGTTCAAAAATTGTTGTTTGTGGGGGCACTTTATTCATCAGAAAAAAAAACAGAAAAAAAAACACAAGAAAACTCGACATATTCATCTCTGGGAAATATAATAAAATTTTACTTCATTTTGTTGGAAGAGTACAGAGAATTTTGTGATCGCAAAATGATTTTAATTTATAAAGGATTTTTTTTTTTGTTATGTTTTCTTGTCATTTTGCTAAGGGCAGTGTGTTTCTATCTCTTAGTTAAGTTGTGGTTAATTTATATTTGAAAATAGAGTGACGTTGACATTTTGTTTGATCGTTTTAAAGTTGAAAAGTTAGTGAAAATTAGTGGGATTATTATCAAAGAGATATGTCAGATATATTGTAAGAGTTTTCGCGCCTATTTGTAATAAATTGGAGAAAATTAGACTCAGATCCTCAATGTCAGTTTTTTTATTGATCGAGTTTGGTTGAAGATGAATTTCCACCATCTCCCTAAAGATTCTCCTGCCGAGATTTCTCCCTTTACATAGGATTTTGGCTTCAGCAAATTTAAATTCATGTGAAAATTGGCTACTATGTTGGGCAAGCGCACAAGAGTTTTTCTTTAATCTGCAATCACTTTTGTGGGAAGTGATTCTGTCGTTTAGGACTCTAGATGTCTGTCCTATATAGATTTTTTCACACTGAGAGCAAAGACCGCTTACCCCAAGAACACAATACTGCTGTTTAACTAGTCGGTTAAGACTAGCCTTCTCCTCTATATATATATATATATATATATATATATATATATATATATATATATATATATATATATATATATATATATATGTAGTAGTGGTTTGATGGAATCTCATCGATCTTTTTGTGTATATATATATATATATATATATATATATATATATATATATATATATATATATATATATATATATATATATATATATATGTAGTAGACCAAATGTAAAACATTTCTATTAAGTGCAGTGGGTGGTTTAATTCGAGTAGATTGATCATTTGAGTAATCTCGTTCAGGTGCAGATTTAAAAATTAATAAAAATAGATTAAACCTATATTTTATTACTCAGGAATAACTGTTTCGCAAAAAAAGTAGAAGAATTCATAAAGAATATTCAATTACTGTATTATTTACGTTAACTCTATTTTGACATTTGTGACATATGGTGCCGTTATTAATGTCAAAAATGATTTTCTCTTTAAGTTCGAAGCGACCAGAATAGATGGTTCTTATGTTTAGGTAAAATTAAAAGGGTTGGGTTGAATATTATAATCTTTATAAAGAGATACAAATTTTTAAAATCCTGATTGTGACTTAATAATTAATCGAACAGTCAGCCTAAAAGGAAACTAGATTTTATTCTTAATACCTAATCCACACTCGCCAGTTTCACATCAGAAATATATATTGTACCAGTCTCTTCCTTTACAGATTAACATCGAGATAGCTTTTAACAAAATACAACTTTATAGGCTCCATAATTTTTTCAAATATACTTACTTAATCCTTAGCCATAATACCTCTCGGTGTAGGCTGGTGAAAGTGGGTTGGGTTAGGTTGGGGTCTTCCATATTTCTCTCCATATTTCTCTCCATCTTTCTCTATTTCGGGCTAGCCTTGTTGCCTCCTCCCATCTCACTCCCATCTTCTCCATTGCTCCCCTTACTTCCTGCCTCCATGTTCTTCGTGGTCTTCCTCGACTTTGTTTTCTACTCTCTCTTGCTTCATACACTCTTCTTACCAGTGTTTCCTGTCTCATTCTTTGTATATGTCCAAACCACCTCAACTTACTTTCTTCTGTTTTCTATTGTATCGGCTTCATCTACAGTGTTTTCCGTATATTAACGTTTCTTATCCTATCCAGTCTTGTCCTTCCTTCAGTCTTTCTGAGGAATCTCATTTCGATGCTTTGTATCTTACTTCTGTGACTTTGTGTAGTTGTCCACACTTCAGATCCGTACGTAATTATTGATGTCGCCACCCTTTTAAAGATTTGTAGTTTTGTTGATTTTGGTATTTCTTTTTTGCCTAGGAATGTGTTTTTGATACTATTAAAAACTTTCTCCGCTGCCACTCTCCACGCCCTAATCTCCCCAGCCAGCCCTTCATCCCTCGTCACCATTGCATCCAAATATTTGAAACTCTCCACCTGCTGTATCTTTGTTTCTCTTAGGTAAATTTCATGCGTTTTGTTCTCCTTGCTTATGATCATTATCTTCGTTTTTTTCACATTTATGCTCATATTCATGCGTTCCAAGCTTTCGAACTACCCGATCAAGTTTTAATAGTAACAATCTTTATACAAGTTACATTAAAATGGCCTCGTCTCTGTATAAATAATAATGTGACTTCTTATGGTCTTTGGACATTAACGCAACTTTTTCATGCAATGCGTGCGTGCAAGTATTTAGCAGGTACGTGCGAATTTTTTTACTTATCTGCACTTACAAAGGTCTAAAGGTTCGATACTATGATAAAATCGTATGTAGGAAGGCATTTTGCTTTATTTTATAGGTATTGCGTGGGAACGTCGAGGTGAAAAAAAGTTTGCGTCAACTAGTTGCTGTATCTAATCGCATCGAGCTGCGTTAATGTCCAAAGTCTTTTACATTTGTTTGAAATGATTAAATCTAGTATGAGATTTTTGAGAACTGGAACGATGGACAATTTTAGAAGAAGGAGGATAATAATAAATAGGTTCTTTATTAAAATAATTAGGTAGGTGAAGCTCTAAAGAAGCTTAGCATTTCTAAATTTTATTACATATTTTACAGAACTATAAATAAATCCTACATGTTCATTCTCAGTTTTGCCAGTTTATTTTTGTGAATATTTAGTTGGCTGACATTTAAAAATCCTCTATTGCATTTGTTACGAAATGCCAAATATGTTTGTATAATTTTTGTTAATTTATTAAACTTGACTGTATTTCAGATTTTTGCTTAAATTGGCACGATATCTGCACTTCCCCTACACTGACTGTAATAGCTATAATATTTACTTTATAGCCTACGATAACGTAACATTTCTTACTAAAAAGATAACTTTCGTTACAGTTAGCTTACGATTACACTGGAGCAATCATTTTATACTTAAAGAGATTAGGAGGGCGTAGATATATTATAAGTTGGTCAGGCCTAACAGAATAGGCGTATATATTTAAAAAAAAATCTTAATTGCTTTTAGTAATAAGGTTTGTGGTGCACAGTAAACACCAACAGTTATTATTTCACCATCATTATTGTTGCAGCAATTTTAAATAAGTATAGGAAATGAAAATTTTATTATCCCTGAGGTATATTTTGCCATTGCCATTCTACCTATTCCCTAAAAAGGTATGAATGCAAAATCGACTTGGTATTAAAACTATAAACCTACTGATTTTTTAATATTTTTAATATTAATTCACTGATTAAACTTTAATTAATTTGAAAGCTAACACGTAGGCTAAAAAGTTTTTGTCCTGACACACAGATGTCGCCCTTTTCAAAAAATCCATATGATTTTTAGGAAGTACCAACCCTCAAACGATACGAGTCATAATTTCATGACATCCCGACGATTAGTTTACAAGTTACAGTGGTTTTAGTGACGCTAGTTTTGACATTTTCAAAACAATGGAAAAAATCTAATTTCGTGTGTTGATTAAACAGTGTTTTTTGATGGAAAAAATACCCTTCAAGCAAAGCAATGGCTTGTTAAGTGTTACGGGGACTCTGTCCCTGGAAAATCACTCATCATTTACTGGTATGCTGAATTTAAACACGGTCGTACAGATGCAAATGGTGCTGAACGCTTTGGACGCACAAATGAGGTGGCCGGAAAACATCGAAAAATCCACAAAATTGTTTTGGATGATCGTACAGTGAAATTGCGTGAGATAGCTGACACCCCAAAAATATGAAAAGAATGTGTTGGTCATATTTTGCATGAACATTTGGGCATGAGAAAGCTCTGTTCGAAATAGGTACCACGTTTGCTCACAGTGGACCAAAAATAACAACGTGTTGATGATTCTGAGCGCTGTTTGGACCTGTTTAAGCGCAATAAAAAAGATTTTTTCAAGCGATATGTGACAATGAATGTAACATGGATCCACTACTACACACCGGAATCAAATCGGCAGTCAGCTGAGTGGATAGCAGCCGGTGAAAGCCGCCCGAAGCGACCAAAGACAGTTGAGTCGGCTGGGAAGGTTTTGGCCCGTGTATTTTGAGATGTGCGTGAAATAATTTTCGTCGACCATGCTGAAAAGGGAAAAACCATCAATAGCAAATATTATATAAAGGTATTGGTGCGTTTGAAGGCGGAAATCGCAAAGAAACGGCCCCAAATGAACAAGAAAAAAGTGTTCTTTCATCAAGACAATGCGCCGTGTCACAAGTCAATGGTTCTGATGGCAAAATTGCTGCTAGAATTGAAGTTCAAATTTTTGCTTGCTCTAAAGTCGAATACACAAAAACCGTGTTCTATTACCAGATTTGGTAATTGGTCCCCAGCGACTACTACGAAATTACTTCTATAAAATATAATTGTAGACCTAAAAGCCAATCTTTAGTTATGAAGAATGAAGAACTACACAAAGGATGTCCTATAAGTAAGTTCAAATTTATTTCACCTATTGCGCAGATACGACGGGCGTAAATGAATACGAAAATGATCAACTGATTCAGGTACAGAAGTGGAAGAAACTGGTTTGATTATGAGTAAACTTCAAGGAAGGCGACCAAGTGCTGTAAATGTGCCCGTGAGTTCGTTAAAACTCGTTCTTCGTGAAGATTTATGCCTGCACTCCTTTAAAACATAACTAGTGTAAGAATTAAGACTACTCATATTTTCAGTTGCTCGAGATCTTTAAACGGGAAATTTTCCCGAATGAACTGATTTTTAAAAAAGATGACACAACTTAGGCTTCACAGTCCTAATTTGACACCGATGGATTTTTTCTAGCGGGATGTCGCAAAACTAAAATATACATTTCTTTTATTCTTGAATAATAATTTTATTCTTGAATAATTAATAAGTAATCACAAGCGTCGTGAGTAATCAATAATTTTAGCTCTCTCTTAGAAGTGTCGAAACCTAACGGTTCATAGTTAGATCACATTATTTTTAAGAAATAATTTTCTAAGGTTTGGATTATTTTCATACATCAATTTTTTTTACCAAACATCTTATTTATTAATTAAATTTTCTTGTTCATTCACTTCTTACAGGTAACCACTTAATCCAATTAACTCTCGATAATAGGCGGTTCAATTTAAGCTGCAATCATTCACAACTAGATTACCATAACTACAGGAACATTTGAAGACCACCAAATATTAAATGTAAAAATTAGTATGCAGCTAAATCTAAACAAAAAAAAAATAACCAGTCAAGTGCAAGTTGAACTTGTGCAATTAGTGTTCTGTATGTTGATTGCTTTTAAAATAAAAAATGTTGTAACGGAAGTATAAAATGATCAGTGATTTCACAAAACACACCCCAAATGAGTTTTCAACAAAGTTTATTTCCAATCTTTACTGAAAATTGATGACCTGGAAATTTCTGTTTTTTTTTTTTATATACCAGATAAATTATTACAGGTAATGCACTCGTGATAATTTTTATTCAATCTACACTCCGTGGAGAATATTCCAGAATTTTTTCAAAATTTTTTGATAAGTACTTTTCGAGATAAGGCGGGTGGACAGCGATTTTTCGCGATTTTTTAAAAATAATACAAAGAAAAGTGCGCGGAAGTATTACATTATATATAAATTTTTTACTCGTGTTTTCACAAGCTTTCATTTGACACCACACTCGATTACCTAGTAAAAAAATTTTTTTTTCACTTCCGATTTCACCCCCAAAACTAACCCCCTAAAATCAAAATTTAACTTTCAAAACTACATGGCTCTGATGAGGCCATCAATTTCTATATTATTACCAAATTTTAACTTTCTATGACAAATAGTTTCGGGAGAAAATCGGGTCTGATAGACGGACAGACGGACAGACACCGAAGTGATCTTATAAGTGTTCCGTATGGAACATTAAAAATAACCGGACAAGTGCAAGTTGAACTTGCGCAATTAGTGTTCCGTACGTTGATTGCTTTTAAAATAAAAAATGTTGTAACGGAAGTATAAAATGATCAGTGACTTCACAAATCACACCCCAAATGAGTTTTCAACAAAGTTTATTTCCAATCTTTACTGAAAATTGATGACCTTGAAATTTCTGTTTTTTTTTATATACCAGATAAATTATTACAGGTAATGCACTCGTGATAATTTTCGTTCAATCTACACTCCGTGGAGAATGTTCCAGAATTTTCGAGATAATGCGGGGGGGACAGCGATTTTTCGCGATTTTTTAAAAATAATACAAGGAAAAGTGCGCGCAAGTATTACATTATATATATATATATAATATATATATATATATATATATATATATATATATATATGTATATATATATATATATATATATACATATATATATATATATATATACATATTTTACTAGTGTTTTCACAAGCTTTCATTTGACACCACACTCGATTACCTAGTAAAAAAAATTTTTTTCTCACTTCCGATTTCACCCCCCCAAAACTAACCCTTTAAGTTAAAATTTTAACTTTAAAAACTACATGGCTCTGATGAGGCCATCAATTCCTATATTAATACCAAATTTCAACTTTCTATGACAAATAGTTTCGGAGAAAATTGGATGTGACAGGCGGACAGACAGACGGACAGACACCGAAGTGATCTTATAAGTGTTCCGTACAGAACACTAAAAATGGAAAAAATAAAGAACATGGGATTTTAAATATTCTATTCTATCACCGCATCTTCCAAATCATATATAATAGCTAGGAAAATAACCTGTGTTTAATGGCATAGCCAAAGGCGGGCGAGAGGGTATTTCCCCTATGTCCTTCATAGTTTATGTAGCCCCTTATTATAATCTGTTTAAGCCAAAAAGTTGACATTTGTGGTTTTATATTCAATTTTTTAAAAAAATATTGTTTGTCGTTGTCTAGGTACTTCTAATGAACAAAACCATCAAGTTTAAAGCACCCTGTATACCAAAGGTAAATGTACAAAAGATAACATTTTAACATTAGAACACCTTGTAACCATTTAAATTTACCCAAGCGTTAATAGCAACTAAATAGATTGTTCTTACACTCGAGTTTTGGAATGTTTTGTTTCTTCTGAAAGGATTATGGAATATATCATATTCTAATGACTGTTCGGTTACAATGATACCCTTTGGGCGTTCAGGTGAGTATACTATTTCTTTATATGTACTCAAATACGTATTTGTCATACAGATGTATAATAAGGAAATAGATTTGTTATGATGAAATGGGGATAGAAGAAATGTTAATTTCAAATTTAATAGACGAAGAGTTGAGTGTCGTTTTTGCTACTAATAAGCATAATTTCTTTATACCAGAACTTAAAATATATAATTAATTAGTTTTTTACCAACTTCTTCATTCTTTCTGAGAAAATTTACAATCTTGTTTAACAAGGGTTCCGACGACCTCAAAACTACATAGAATCAATCAGTAATACGTTTATGTACAGTAGCAATAATGTTTTAATTGGAAAGTAAATGTAATTTTTGCTGTTACTACAAAATAATTTTCAAAGGAGAATGTCGAAAAAAGGAGATTTATGGTCTAAAAATGTAAAGTAAAAATCAAATAGTTTTGCGTTATGTGTACTTAGACTTACTTGGAAATAGCAGCCGTTATTCCAGGAAGCCGCAAGAACATGACGAAATCGTTGCATTTACTGAAGAAATAGTACAATTCAGTATTAATGTCTGGATGGGATTTGTCGCGAACTATTTGATCGGGCCCTTTAGATTGCCAGATCGACTTGATGATGACATTTACTTGAATTTCAACCGTGAAATTATTCTTGAATTATTGGAAAACTTACCCATTAATTTACGTCGCCACATGTTTTTCATGCACGATGGTGCGCCACCCGATTTTGCGCGTAATGTGAAAATTTTTTGAACCAAAATGAGATAAATGGATCGGAAGAGGTAAAGATGCTCCTGTTCACTGGCCACTTCGTTCTACAGACTTAAATCCATGCGATTTTTTCCTTTGGGGTGCATTGAAATCGAAAGTTTATCAAGTTCAAATCGACAACATTGGGCAATTCCGGAATAGGATTTAAAATGCTGCTAACGCTTTACGAGAAGAAGACATTTTAAGAAGAGTACATTTAAATTTCCTGCGACGTATTAATTTATGCATTAACGAAGGTGGCGGCCATATTGAACATTTATTGTGAAATTTGTTGGTAATCTTTAATGCTCTTAGCCAGTTGGTTTTTACATTCTTACTGTTGTTGAGCTGTTGGTGTTTAAATTTATTATTGTTGTTAGCCTATTTGCCTTTAAGTATGTTCCAAATTTCAAAGACTATTCTTTTGGACGTGTCCTAAGCCTAGATGAAGTGTGAAGGAACGCATTTGCGAATTTAACAATGGGATTAAAAGATGGAAACAAACACCCCATTATCTCAGAAACTGTTGCTCGTAGCAACATTTACCAGGAGAGCATTTTTTAGACAGGAGAAGGCAGAAAATACGAATGTTTCATTAAAAATATAATACAGAGTAATAAAAAAATTACGACAATTTAAAAGTATACAAAGTGCAGTAAGTAGAGCTCCCTACAATTTATAACAAAACTGTGAGCTGATTTCGATTTCTCATCTCAGAAAACCCTTTAACACTGAATCTTGTACAAATAGTACAATTATTAAGAAAGTTACTTAAGAAAAATTAAAATAAAAGTAAACTTTGACACCTTGTATCTCAAAAATTACGAATTACGAGGTAAGCCGGGTTAAATGGTCATATTTTCATCCCAGAAATCCACAGTAACTCTATGTACGTGGAATACTGGGACACCCTGTATATACGAACGCCAGATTTTGTGAAAACTGAACTATTGTTGTGGCATCTTCATAAATTTTCTGCGGATTTACTTACTCTTGCTTAATAATAGCGATTAAGAACATTTAAATACAAGATTTGTTCAAGGTAACTACTATAAAATTTCAATTAGTCACATTATTCACGAAAATGAAATCCATGAAGATCTATTTTTATCCACAGATTTTCTTATTTCATCTTGTCATTAATAATTCATAACCATTCATTCGTCCTTATGTTACCCACTGGTAATTTCGTCACCACTTATCAACAATGAATAAAATAGATGGTAAATTTTTAACGGATATACACGAATAAACAAACATAATTAAGAAGAGAATGGAGGAAGTTACCGTATTTCCATAAGGTTTACGTTTGGTTGATGGGTCTTTATGGTACTTTTAGGTACTAATTGATTCCCTACAGAAAAATGTCTTAATTAGTTATTTAGAATTCTCAAGTGTACATCTAGCTCTCAGAAAAAAAAGTCTATTTTAATTTTTTTAAATGTATCATCATAACAATAGTTTCCTGTTTTTTTTTTGGCATTTACTCAAAATTAAAAATAAAATACTTATTTATTTTTTTTTTATGGGTTTAGCACATGTGCTGCAAGGAAGTCTCTAAAGCGCTACAGGAGCGACAAGTGTACGGAAAAAGCAATTCACGTTGTTCTTAAATCGCTGTAAATTGTACTCGGTGGGAAACATAATCCTGGGCATATTATTCCAAAGGGATGATGTTCTCCATATAAAAGACTGCTTGAAAAGCGTTGTACGAGGAGTAACAAGCTGAACTGAACGGATGTGAAATATCAGCGCGACGTGTACTTCTAACAAACACCGCTTTGGGAGGAATTAAGCGGGCTACATCCTTCGAACACTCACCATGAAACTACTTTTAGAATAGACTCAAGTCGCCAACCGTTCTTCGATGTTCCAGCGAATCAAGGCCGCCGATCAGTTTTGGGTCTCCAATCAGACGAACAGCCCTTCTCTGAACAGAATCCAGCAAATGCAGTATGTGTTTGGGAGCGGGGCCCCAAACATGGGAGCAGTATTCCATAGTTGGCTGAATTTAAGCTTTGTAAAGAATTGACAGTTGTTGTAGAGTGTAAAGCTTTCTGGTTCGAAATAATATTCCTAATTTTTGAGAAGCTCTCCTTGCTATGCCTGCAACATCTTTATGCCAGGACATATTTGCTCCCAAATTAACGCCCAACAAATTGAGTGACAATGCTAGGGGAATGAAGTGCCCCGACATAACTCTGTCACGTTCAGCAACGTTAACTTTTTTAGCTCCAAAAAAAAAACTGCCGCTGCTTTTTTTGAAGCGTTAAATTCCACTTGGTTACTGTCATCCCAAGATAGAATTTCTTCCAGGTCTTTGTTAAGTTGAATGTCTTCCTGCTGTCTGCGAATATTCGCCTGAGCAGCCGATGTCCGAGCGTTTAAAGTGAATGAAGAGATAAGCGTACTGTCATCTGCAAAGCTGTAGGTTGGATTCCCGGTCTTTTCCAGCAGATCGTTAATGTAAATGAGAAAGAGAGTAGGAGACAGTATGGAGCCTTGGGGCACACCGGCGTTAACAGTAAAGGTGTTAGAAAGAAATCCGTCGACTGCGACTCGTAAAGAATACTCTCTAAGGAAACATGAGAGCTACAAACAGAACTTTTCAGACATTTATTCCTCATCGTAGCCCTAGGGTTACTTTTCTAGTGTGAAGACCTTGAAAAGTTATTTCTCGAATTACGTCTCGTCATCATTGATAAACTGGAAAAACTTCAACAGTCCATCGTGCCAAACACGGTCGAATGCCTTGGATATGTCAAGAGCAACCGCTCGAGATTCTTCGAAGTGTTCAATTGCGTTGTTCAAAACATGTGTTACATAAGTTAGAAGATCTCCTGTTGATCTGTGTTTACGAAAGCCATATTGGTGATCGCTAATAATGTTGAATCCTTCAAGATATTTTAGAAGATGCTGTTTGATAGCCTTTTCCATGACTTTCGATATTATGGAAAGCAGTGCGACAGTCGGTAGTTATTTGGCAAGGTCTTCTTGCCTTTTTTAGGTATCGGTTGAACTGTGGCACATTTCCAGCAGGAAGGAAATATTCTCTTTCTGTAGGATAGGTTGAAAAGTCTACAGAAAACTGGTGTTAGTTCCCTCGCATAGTTTTTTGAGAACTATGGCAGGTATTCCGTCAGCACCAGAAGCTTTTTTGCACTGCACTATGGGAATAGTAGGTGTTGTTTTTCCTTGGAAAATGACAGTAGAACGTAAAGCAAAGAGTTCACTCAACAAGTTTGCTTTTCAACAGGTGTCGTTGCATTAGAATTCTCTGGCCGTATGAGTGGTGGTATGGTAGCTTTGGTGAAATTTTTACTAACTGCCTTAGCGACTGATCAAAATTACCTGGAATTGTTGGGACAAACGAAAAATTTGTTTCTAATTCGTCAATTGTGTGCTTCCTTGATTTCGTCGATAATTTCTTTGCATTTGTTCCGGGCACGAACAAAGGTGTTACCATTTATGGTGTTAGGATTTTCACGCCATTATCGGTAGGCAAGATGTTTAGAAGCAACAGCTTCTTTGCATTTTCCGTCACGCCAATGCTTGGCGTGACGGAAAGCAGTGCGACTGGTCGGTAGTTATTTCGCAAGGTCTTCTTGCGTTTTTTAGGTATCGGCTGAACTGTGGCACATTTCCAGCAGGAAGGAAATATTCCCTTTCTGCAGGATAGGTTGAAAAGTCTACAGAAAACTGGTGTTAGTTCCCTCGCATAGTTTTTGAGAACTATGGCAGGTATTTCGTCAGCGCCAGAAGCTTTTTTCGTGTCTAGCTTCTTCTAGCTAGCTTGTTATAAGGCCAATCATCCTCTAATTGTCGCATGAAGTAGTAGAAGATATTACGTAGTAACTGATATAAAAATGTGTAAATGTCTATAAATAAACGAAAGAAGTTAAATATGTTAAAGTTAAAAAACATGTTCTACATTATTAAAAGATCAATTTATTATTTAGAAACACCTTTCTTAAGCATTTAGAAGAATATTACAAGAAATTGATATTGTCTATAATGATAGTATAATGCCTTAATAATTGAGTCATTACAAAGTTGTGGTGTAATTTTATAAAAGTATTTTCGATATTTCATACATAAAAAGAAGTGGGAAATAAAGCAACTTTAATTGAACCTGGCAGGTATAATGTATTCGTTTTAAAACTAATAGCTCCATGATGGTTCTTAAATACCTTAATAACAATCTTATATGTATATATTTAAATATTCTTCTAGACTGTAAGAATATATTGCTTATTGTAGGTAGAAAATATAGGATATAAAAAATTAATGCTTGCAATAGATGTTCATTAGGTTGCTACTGTTGGTTGTAGTCTCATTGGTTGGATTGTGCTTTTGCTTTTTATTGATTGAAGGGTAAAGTTTTTTATTCTTTTGTAAGTAAATATGCATTCGGGTTTTTTTTTAACGTGGGAGATAAGTCTGGACGTTTAATGAATGAGAGCGCAAACGATTTCTTACGATTCATCGAACCTTGTCTGATCAGTTCATTTGAGTCGAAGATATTAAAATATTTTAAATTAATGAAATGAAACTAAACTCCTCGACAAAAATAACGTAACAATCTGAAAATTAATTTATCTTTTTCTTATGTCAGTTTTAAAGTTTATCGAGTATTTGAATAGTAGGCTATGGATATTTTGTTTCGTTGTTCATGACAGAAATCAAAACAATTCGCTTAGATTTACAGTTTTAAAGAATTTTTTAGAAGATAAACAATTTTCTGTAATAACGCAATAGATTTTCTTTAAAAGTAAGCTTATAAATTGTTCCCTTTTTCAAAGTAATACGTTTTTGTGGTAGACTGTTTTATTTTTGACCCCGAAGAATTAGATAAATGAATCGAACAAGGAATTTAAATGAACACGAGGTGGTGCGAGCCTCAGTTTTATTGGACGAGGGATATTGTCAGAGTTATGTTGCCAATTTGTTAGGCAAACATCGTTCCACAATAAGTCGTATGGTAAAACGCTTGAATGAAGTAGGAACTTATTCTAGAAGGCTAGGGCAAGAGCGAAAACGATGCACTAGCGACCTAGATGAACGTTTTATAAGACAATATGCTTTAAGAAACAAGACTGTCACTAGTTCTATAATAAGAAACGAACTCGAAGCTGTTCGCAATGTCACAATTTCTTCTAAAACAGTTAGAAGACGGTTAAATGAAGCTGGATTAAACAGTAGGAGACGAGCCACTGCGCCCTTGTTTACTAGAGAGAACAGAGTTGCCAGGTTACGTTTTGCTCGAAATCACGAAAACTGGTCTGTGGATGATTGGAAACAAGTTTTCTTCACAGATGAAACTAGGGTTAGTCTAAAACATCCAGATGGTCGTGAGCGAGTATGGCGAAGACCAGGAGAGAGGTTTGCTCCTTGCAATATCTCTGCAAGGATTCCATTCGGCGGTGGCTCTGTTCTGTTATGGGGTGGCATCTGCTTTGATCCTCGCACAGAGTTAGTTCCTGTCCGTACGAGATCCATGAATGCTGACTACTATTTGAGAATATTGTAATAGAACATGTGATGCATTTCGGTCATTTCGTGGGGCCCAATTTCCTGTTTATGCAAGACAACGCTCGACCTCACGTGGCTAGGGAGGTACTCGATTATCTTAATCAAGTTGATATACCGATTATGCAATGGCCACCAAAAAGCCCGGATCTGAATCCGATAGAACATGTATGGGATCACCTTAAGAAAAATGTGAAACGTCATATACCTGCACCTAGAAACCTGAGGGAACTTGAAAATGAAGTTATCACAGAATGGGAGCAAATTCCTCAAGATTTTATCCAAAATTTAATTAGAAGCATGCCTAGGCGCATAAACGCTGTCATCCGAAGTAGAGGAGGCAACACACGCTACTAGTGTCCCAGTTACACCATTAATTTTGCTACTAGTGTCCCAGTTTATTTTTTTCAGTATTACATAATTTCAACGATTTTGTTAGTAGGTCTTAAGAATAATTTTAATTCGAATCTTATAGAGAAATTTGATAGCTAATTCACTTTTAAAGTATCCGAATAAGTTTTTTCTAACTTTTAGTGTACCAATGTTCATAAAAAATTATTAAAATTAATTCATTCTAGAGTTGCGTTAATTTTGTCCAGGAGTGTATATGAGAATTAGGTTCTTAATTGGGAATGTAAATTTGTTATATTTGTGTTAATTATGAATCTCTGTAGTTCCTTTTTAGTGTTCCATATCAAAATTGAAAGCCGGAACACTTATGGAATCATTTCGGAGTCTGTCTGTCTGTCACACCCAATTTCCCTCGAAAATATTTGACGTAGAATGTTGAAATTTGTCAAAAATATAGGAATTGATAGCTCAATCACAGCCGCGTAGTACTAAAAGTTAAATTTTGACTTAAGGGGTTAATTTTTGGGTGAAATCGGAAGTGAAAAAAATCAATTTCAAAGTCATCGAGTGGGGTGTCGATTGAGTTTGTTTTCATAAGAGTTTAAAAATATATGATGTAATAGTTCCTTCCACAAAACACTGTTTCAACTAGACTGGGACTTACAAGATCCCAATAATAAGCTATGGTCCATCAAGCCTGAAGTCTACCCCCCACTCGACTCTACCGACATGGGAAGAAAGGACAACGTACACCGAAGAAGACTAGCGATAGGTCATACACACGCCACCCACTCCCACCTCATAAACAGGGAAGCATCTCCTATATGCACAGGCTGCCACGCGTCTCTAACTGTCCTACATATATTTGAGACTGCGCATTACAAGAGTATGAGAGACAAACACAACATACAGTCCCTGGCCAAATTATTAGACGCACTGCAAGATTTCATGTAAAATATTAATTACCGAGTGATATTGTACCGTTTTATTATTTTAAATTGATTTGTTTTTTATTTTTTTATATTATCCAATCAATTACCTATTTATTTGACATAAAATAAAACAGCATTAATTTAGAAAAGCATAAATTTATTAAGTTTTAAAGAAAAGTGAAATTAATTTTAGTAAAAGTCAATATTTAGTTGAGCCACCTTTAGCCGCTATCAAAGCTTTAATTCTGCGCGGCATGCTATCAATGCAAGATTGTACTGTCTCCTGCATTTGAGGATGATGATTCCACACATGAATAATCTTTTCTAGGAGCTGGGTTTTGTTGGTAATCACATCTTTAGCCACTTCTCTTTTCATCAGCTCCCACACATTTTCAATGGGGTTCATATCAGGGCCAATCCAACAGAGGGATATTTTTTTCTGCCAAAAAAGCTTTAACAGACCGAGCAGTGTGGCAGGGAGCTCCATCTTGCATGAAAGTGAATGGTTCCCCATTTGGAAACCATTCTCTGAGCTGCGGAATCAACCGATTTTGTAATACATCTTTGTACTGATCTTGCCTCATTATTCCTTTGACGACGTACAGACGACAAATTGCTGTAACTTACCGATCTCCAGAAGTCCACATCTTTGTCTTGCCATTGTTTGGCCCACTTCAGGCGCTTTGCTTTCATTGCAGCTGTTAACTTGGGCTTCCTGGCGGGGCGACAGGCCTTAAAATCTAATTCTTTCAATTTTCTTCGAACAGTGCGCTCAGAAGCATTTACGCTAGCATCCTGGACTTGTGATTTTATTATCTTTGTGGTAGCAAATCTGTTTTCTACACAAATTTTCTTCAAACATCTCTCTGACCGTGGAGTGAAAATTGGTTTTCTACCGCATCTTTTCTTTCTTTTCGGGCTTAATTCCTTCCCTGACTCAATTTTCTTTTTTATGCGTCGTACACTAGCTTCAGAAACCTCCAATCTTCGTGATATTTCTCGGTTTGTAAATGTTTTTCGCAATCACAAGGGCCTTCACTTCAGCTTTTTTACGTGGTGAAAGATCGCCTTTTCTACCCATAATGAAAATAGTCCAATTACTTTTTTTAAAACACTGCATACAAAATAAACTAATAACTGAGTAGTATAAAACTGTTAAACAAACAATCACAGTCCATAAAGCCACAGAAACACGTCCGTACCTGACTCGATTCCGATCGCGACTGATACAGGTTTGTACTTATTTACGTTCATGTATCACTTTGTCAACACAGTGTTGCCATATGTTAAAAATAAATACAAATATGTAGTCTACAACAATTCTTTTAAATAAAAATCAATAATATTGTAGTTTAAATATACCATTATTGCATAAAAACTCTTAAGAAACATAAAATTACTAAAAAAAATACAGTGCGTCTAATAATTTGGCCAGGGACTGTACCTTCAAAGCTAAAACGCGCTATAGATTCCTACGAACGGATCAAAGGCAACATCAACAATTTCCTCCAAGAAATTCATTTTAGAGTTTAAAACGTAAATCACAATACTCTGTGGGGCGTTAAATGACCTCTGTACTCGATGAGCCCGGACCCAATAACATCATCATCATCAATTTCCCCCGAAAATATTTGACATAGAAAGTTGAAATTTGTCATAAATATAGGAATTGATAGCTCAATCACAGCCGTGTTAAATTTTTACCTAAGGGGTTAATTTTGGGGGTGAAATCAGAAGTGAAAAAAAATCAATTTCAAAGTCATCGAGTGGGGTGTCGAATGAAAGTTTGTTTTCATAAGAGTTTAAAAATATGTGATGTAATACTCGCGCAAACTATTCTTTATATTATTTTTAAAAATTGCCAAAAATCGCTGTCCCCTCACCTTATCTCTAATAGTACCAATCAAAAAATTTGGAGAAAAATCTAGAATATTCTCCATAAGGGCAAATTGAATAAAAATTATCGCAAGTGCATTACCTTTGATAAGTTCGACTTGCACTTGGTCGGTTTTTAGTGTTCCGTACGGAACATTTATAAGATCTCTTCGGTGTCCGTCCGTCCGTCCGTCCGTCTGTCTGTCTGTCCGTCACACCCGATTTTCTCCCAAATTTGGCACTAATATAGAAACTGATGGCCTCATCAGAGCTGTGTAGTTTTGAAAGTTAAATTTTTATTTAAGGGGTTAGTATTGAGGGGTGAAATTGGAAGTGAAAACAAATTTTTTGTACCAGGACATTGAGTAGGGTGTCAAATGAAAGTTCATAAAAAGACGAATTTAAAAATGTATATAATGTAATAATTGCGCACACTTCTCCTTGCATTATTGCGAAAAATCGCTGTCCCTCCCTTATCTCGGAAAGTACTGATCAAAAAATTTTGAAAAAATTCTGGAATATTCTCTACAGGATGTAGATTGAACAAAAATTATTACGAGTGCATTACCTTTAATAATTTATCTGGTATATTAAAAAAAAAAATTCAAGGTCATCAGTTTTCAGTAAAGATCAGAAAAAAAAACCCATTTGGGGTGTGTTTTGTGAAGTCACTGATCATTTTATACCAGCGTAACAAAAATTTTTACCTTAAAAGCAATCGACGTACGAAACCCTCATTGCGCAAGTTCAACTTGCACTTGACCGTTTATTTAACTCTAATGTGGAAAGAAAAACAACATTAAAGTATAACAGAAGATTTTACTTTAAAATTTTTTAATTTGGCATTATGCAACACCAACCTAAGTTAACTCGTACTAACGTACATCAAGCCTAAATAAGGTCAGCTTAAATTCGTTAAATAGTCAACATTATATAGTAAAACTACAGTACTTTCCTAAACTACAGAGTAACCATACTCTGGTATCTATGGTTTTGCTGTTATGTGTGTACACTTAATATATACTGATCAAAAAATACTAAGACTTTTAAATTTAAATCGCCCGGGCATTTCCAAATCGGATTAATTTTTTTTCCTTAGGTTGGTAGAGCCCTAACTTCCATCTGTGTCAAATTTTAAGACCAGTCAGCGTCAGTAGTTAATAAGGTTCGCTTGCATTCGTTCAACAACAAAAGTGCATTTTTCGATTTTTAACATGAGTGAAAAAATTTAGCAAAGAAGTTGCATTAAATTTTGTTTTAAAAATTGTTTTTTGGCTTCCCAAAGGTTCGAATTTGTCTCAAGAGGCCGGAATTATGGGCCGATAACTCCTTCGGGCTTTTGGCTATTCTCTAAACTCTAAAAAAAACCGCTGCAAGGACATCGTTTTGAGTTGATTGAGGAGATTAAAACCGAAACGAAGAAGGCCTTAAAGGCCATTCCAGAAATCGAATTCAACAACTGTTTCGAAGCCTGGAAAAAACGTTGGCATAAATACATTGTATCCAAGGGGAATTACTTGGAAGGGGACGAAATAAATTTGGAATAATAAATAACCCGTTTGCGTTTTATTTCAAAAGTCTTACTATTTTTTGATCATAGTAGTATACCTATCTAACATATACTATTATACCTTTATAATAAAGGTATATGTGGCGTTGCAAAAGGAGAGTAGATGCTCTCCTACTCCTATGGCTTGAGAAAATAGCTCGTCCTTTCCTTCTAGAAATAAAACTTTTGTAAAAGTTTAAGTTTTTAAAGATCGGTAGTGAAACAAGGTTTTGTTTCTTTAGAAAGTCCATTCATTTTTTTTTTTTAAATATGAAAGGATTTTTAGATTCCACTACTGAAGAGGGTTTAATATTAACAGTGCAATATCCATTACTTTTTGGAGTACTGGTCAGTTTATCTATTTCTGATGAGATCTTGCCACATGATGAGGAAAAATGCCTTTTTAAATTAATTCAGTGAACAACATTCAAACATGAAAACTGAATTACATGGTACCTTTTCTTTTCTAGATGTACTGGTACAAGATTTCAGCGAGGTAAAAGTTTAACCACATTTTCAGGTGGTTTCAGTTATAATTCTAAAAATAGCAAAACAAACTACTCCGATTCACTTTTCAAATTGCTAAATAAATAACTTCAGTTGTTTATAACATGCACTCGAATTATTGATGTTAATTGCCTACTAACCTCAAACGCTTACATAATATTTGTTGGCGTTACTTAACAGTATATAATTAAGTTAGTACTTTACGATGGAGGTCCCTGTGCAAGTAAATATAGACAATTTGTAATTATTTTAATAAAAATATGTGTGTTAATGTGTTAACTAAAGTCAAATGAAACATGCGTATACAGTGTCCGGCCAAAAGTTTGCAGTATATAAAATATTTTTATTATTTAGTTCTAGATAGCTTTTTGTCACAAAAAGTATACGAGGCTGGTTTGAAAAGTCCGTGCAAAGTCCGAGAGGTGGCACCACCGGCGAGTATCGAGGTCATGTTTAGTTAGTAGCATCTCTTGAATGAACGCACACCAAGTTTCAGCCATATTGGTCTATTTCTTTGTGTTTGGCATTCGTGTGAATCAAGGAAGTCGAGTGATTTTCAAGAAATGGACGAAAAAGAATTTCGTGTGGTGATTAAACATTACTTTATGAAAGGCAAAACGCCTCAGAAGACTAAAGAGAAGCTTGATAAACATTATGGTGACTCTGCAGCTTCGATTAGAACAGTTTATAAGTGGTTTCAAAATTTTCGGACTGGCCATATGGGCACAAGTGACGCTGAACGTTCTGGACGGCCTGTGGAGGTTACGACTCCAGAAATCATTGATCGAATCCATGAAATGGTGATGGATGACAGAAGAGTTAAGGTGCGTGAGGTTGCTAGTGCTGTGGGCATCTCGACTGAACGGATATATAATATTTTGCATAAACATTTGGACATGAGAAAGCTATCCGCAAGATGGGTGCCGCGATTGCTCACGCTTGACCAAAAACGGAATCGTGTGAAATGTTGGCAGAAGAATCCGCAGGACTTTAAGCGTCGTTTCGTCACTGTGGATGAAACATGGATACATTACTATACTCCTGATACCAAACAACAATCTAAACAATGGGTTACCAAGGGGGAATCTGCACCAAAAAAGGCGAAGACCGTTCCTTTGGCCGGAAAGGTTATGGCGACTGTCTTTTGGGATTCGCAAGGGATAATCCTCATCGACTATCTGGAAAAGGGGTAAAACTATTACAGGTGAATATTATTCATCGTTATTGGACCGTTTGAAAACCGAGCTGCAAGAAAAACGCCCGCGAATGGCCCACAAGAAAGTCCTTTTCCATCACGACAACGCACCAGCACACACCTCAGCAGTTGTGGTCGCAAAATTAATGGAAATAGGATTCCAACTCGTTTCACATCCCCCCTATTCTCCAGACTTGGCTCCCTCGGACTACTATTTGTTCCCCAATTTGAAGAAATGGCTGGCGGGACAAAGATTTTATTCAAACGAGGAGGTGATTGCAGACACTAATGGATATTTTGCAGACTTGGACAAATCCTATTATTCGGAAGGGATCAACAAACTAGAACATCGTTGGACGAAGTGTATAAGCCTAAAAGGAGACTATGTCGAAAAATAAAAAAGGTTTACCCCAAACACATAAGTAGTTTTTATTTTTGCACGGACTTTTCAAACCAGCCTCGTAGGTGCCTTCCTAAATTTGTTATCAAATTTCAAATAAATGATACAGAATGGTTTAAAAATGAAGTAAAAAAAAACGGCCACGGAACTTGTGCAATTAGTGTTCCGTACGGTGATTGTTTTTAAAATAAAATAAAGTCATTACCTAGGCTAAGTTCATTAGGTCCTTGACATGTATATATCTTAAGGTCCAATATGTATTTTTACGTTTTTTCTTAGTGAATACTGTATAATAGTTATAGCATCTTAGCTACCTAATAGCCAATAAATCAATCTAGCTCAATATAAAATCTAGCAATAAAAGTGTAAAACAAATATTTACTAGCGAAATATTTGTTAAATTATGAATAAATAAAGTAAAATTCTTTTGTCTCAGTACAGGTAGCAAGCAATAATGTACTGAAAAGTACATTTAAAAAGCCCCCATCATATTGTCAAGGAATATAGTTTTCATGTTTCTTTTTTAATACTAGACAAATTATCTAAAGCAATGCACTTTTGATAATTTTCGCTCAATCTACACTTTATGAAGAATATACCAGAATTTTTTTTTAAACTTTTTGATCAGTGCTTCTCGAGATGGGGGGGGGGCAGCGATTTTTGTCCATTTTTTAAAATAAAATAAAGAAAAGTGTATGCAAGTGTTATTTCATATACATTTTTAAACTCATGTTTTCCCAAGTTTTCATTAGACACCTCATTCGATTACCTGGTAAAAAAAAAATTCACTTTCGATTTCACCCCCCAAAACTAACCTCTTAAGTCAAAATTTATTTTGAATTTTTCAATTTTTACCCTTGTTTTTAATACACTTAACCTATAACGTCATAGTTGCCAAGACAAAACAAAAATATAGGCATTGTCAAATTTTGACATGTCTATTAAGCAAAATTTTCCTAAAAATGAATTCATTAATATGGTTTATATACTGGGCGAGCCGGAAAAAATCGTCTTTTAGCAGTAAGGCTTTACGGAGCGAAGTACCTTAATAGACATATACCATCTAGAAAATCTTTTCGGTGCTTAATGGAACGGTTTGATGGTAGTGGTAGCGTTGAGTATACGAAACGGAAAGTAGTAAACCAGAATGCTACCAATGAGAAAAAAGAAACGGAGATTTTACTTCATGTTGAAGATAATCCCCAGGTCAGCAGCCGTCAACTAGCGGACTTATCTGACACATCCCAATCTACGGCCAATCGCATCACGAGAAAATACAAGTATCATCCCTTTCATATGGAAACTACCCCAAGAATTTCAAGACCGTGATTTTGACTGACCAGTAAACATGCACCATTATTATTCAACAGTTAATGTTTTTGGGTACTTTTCGGGAGCAGTTTCAAAACCAATAACCATTGGTCGCTTAATGCATGGTGTGGAATATTAAATTTTTCGAATTTTTGGTCCATATTTTTTCCGCGAACCGCTTAACGGGCCTAGATATCTAAATTTTTTGCAAAACGAATTACCCCCAGCTTCTTGAAGAAGTTGATAACTTTGAAAGGGAACAAATGTGGATTCAACAAGACGGAGTTCCTGCTCATTACCACCGGGAAGTTCGGGAATTTTTAAACGATCATTACACACTTCTTTTTGTGGGGTTACATTAAAGATCGTGTTTATGTGAATTTGCCTACAACACCAGTAGATATGGAAAATATGATATGGGATGCGTGCAGGAAAATAACGCCCTTTATGCTAAGGAAAGTGAAGGAAAATATAGTAAAACGCGTATTCAAGTAGACGGGCATATTTTTGAATATTTATTACGTCATAATAATTAATCATTAGATAAGTTAAACTATATTAAAATTATTATTAACTATTTGTTTACGTTTTGACAATAGCGTAAGTATACTCCTGGACAAAATTAACGCAACAATCTGAAAATTAATTTATCTTTTTCTTATGTCAGTTTTAAAGTTTATCGAGTATTTGAACAGGAGGCTATGCATATTTTGTTTCGTTGTTCATGACCGAAATCAAAACAATTCGTTTAGATTTACAGTTTTAAAGAATTTTTTAGAAGCTAAACAATTTTCTGTAATAATGCGATATACATTTTCTTTAAACGTAAGCTTATAAATTGTTCCCTTTTTCAAAGTAATACGTTTTTGTGGTAGACTGTTTTATTTTTGACCCCGAAGAATTAGAAAAATGAATCGAACAAGGAATTTAACTGAACACGAGGTAGTGCGAGCCTCAGTTTTATTGGACGAGGGATATTGTCAGAGTTATGTTGCCAATTTGTTAGGCAAATATCGTTCCACAATAAGTCGTATGGTAAGACGCTTGAATGAAGTAGAAACTTATTCTAGAAGGCTAGGACAAGGGCGAAAACGATGCACTAGCGACCTAGATGAACGTTTTATAAGACAATATGCTTTAAGAAACAGGACTGTCACTAGTTCTATAATAAGAAACGAACTCGAAGCTGTTCGCAATGTCACAATTTCTTCTAAAACAGTTAGAAGACGGTTAAATGAAGCTGGATTAAACAGTAGGAGACCAGCCCCTGCGCCCTTGCTTACTAGAGAGAACAGAGTTGCCGGTTACGTTTTGCTCAAAATCACGAAAACTGGTCTGTGGATGATTGGAAACAAGTTTTCTTCACAGATGAAACTAGGGTTAGTCTAAAACATCCAGATGGTCGTGAGTGAGTATGGCGAAGACCAGGAGAGAGGTTTGCTCCTTGCAACATCTCTGCAAGGATTCCATTCGGCGGTGGTTCTGTTATGTTCTGGGGTGGCATCTGCTTTGATGCTCGCACAGAGTTAGTTCCTGTCCGTATGAGATCCATGAATGCTGACTACTATCTTGAGAATATTGCAATGGAACATGTGATGCCTTTCGGTCATTTTGTGGGGCCCAATTTCCTGTTTATGCAAGACAACGCTCGACCTAACGTGGCTAGGGTGGTACTCGATTATCTTAATCAAGTTGATATACCGATTATGCAATGGCCACCAAAAAGCCCGGATCTCAATTCGATAGAACATGTATGGGATCACCTTAAGAAAAATGTGAAACGTGATATACCTGCACCTAGAAACCTGAGGGAACTTGAAAATGCAGTTATTACAGAATGGGAGCAAAAATCCTAAAGATTTTATCCAAAATTTAATTAGAAGCATGCCTAGGCGCATAAACGCTGTCATCCGAAGTAGAGGAGGCAACACGCGCTACTAGTGTCCCAGTTACACCGTTAATTTTGCCACTAGTGTCCCAGTTTATTTATTTCATTATTACATAATTTCAACGATTTTGTTATTAGGTCTTAAGAATAATTTTAATTCGAATCCTTAGAGAAATTTGGTAGCTAATTCACTTTTAAAGTATCCGAATAAGTTTTTTCTAATTTTTAGTGTAACCAATGTTCATAAAAAATATTATTAAAATAATTCATTATAGAGATTTGTATGATTTAATTATTGTTGCGTTAATTTTGTCCAGGAGTGTATATTAAAAATGAGGGTAAAAATTGAAAAATTCAAAATAAATCGAAAACTATTAGAAATAGATATAACATACTTAATAAAAGTTGGAGGATTTTGTAAAATCTATATTTAAAATAATAATGTACACGGTGAGCCATTTAAAAAATTTGAGATTTTTCAATTTAAAATAGTGGAAATGCATAAATTTATTTTGAACATTCTGTAGCATCTAACTCAAATTCCTTTACATATATCTTTTTTTTTTCATCTCTATAGAACGCTAGTACCAATTATGAGTATTCCACCTTCAGAAACAATGGCGCTACTGGCAATTTTTTTACAAAACTGAAAACTAGTATTCTTTTTTTAAAAATTGAAATATTAGAAAAAACTACTAGGTTTAGGTATATAACATTATTAATAAAAAAGTTTTAAAATTTTAAGCAAAATTTAAAAATAAATTAGAAAATAGAATGTTCCATTTAAAAAATCATATGTTATATCGGACACACTTTTTTGAAGTACCTGTAAACTCAAAAATAATTTTGAACTATGCACCTTAACATTTCCTAAAAGTATTGTATGTAACATTTTTTTGTCATTCCCGAAATAAATGAGATAATGAACTTTTTCGTTGACTCACCCTGTATATTTCACCATTGTGCACACTCTGTGTGTATGCCTTTTAAGAAAGACATTAGTGCATAAACCATCCTCTATCACTCATGTAAGTAAAAGTTTTCTCATTAATTTTTCTAATTCGTTCGATAACCATACCTTTTATATAAGGGATACAGTTTTACATAATTAAATTATTTAGAAATTAGTAGGTAGCTTCAACCTCAATCAAATTATACTTTCTATACCTTACGTTATAATATCGGGAAATAGAAATTAAAACCTCTTGAAATATCCTTCATTTTTCTCATCGTCCTTGCAATACAATAATTGGTTAATGGTTGAGAGAAAAGTAATTCGAATAATTTAAATTTCGATTCCTACCAACAGAAATAATCACAGATTGTTTCAACAGAAATGCTACTTCGCATAGCAGACGTATTATTTTTAGTTTTTCTTGTCTAAAGGCATCGTTTGCAAGAACAATGCACGAATAGTGAATGCACTTTGACGATTTACGAACCTTTCGTGATTTATAACGTAAACTTTATAAAAGTTCAAGGATGCCATTCCATATCTTTTATGTGGTGCATAAATAATTAAAGTTATTATGAGGAGATTATACTATACCATTTAGAAGATAAATTCTATATATTATTTCTCGATCTACGTCATATTTTTACGGGACTACCATTTTTTCAACGAGTATCCTTTTTGCTGTGAATTAAGAATAGTTGTAGTAAATGGTATATGATTAGATAATGCTATAGAACTGTCATTCAAAATACCATAAATCAAAATAATAGACTTTTATATTAAAGTATAATATTATGAGTAATATTAAGGCATGACTCCCACGAAATGCACTAAACTATAGATTCCCTGTTGATATAATTCCTTTGTGGTTGTTTGCTGAATTATTTTCTAATAATAAACTCTTCCTTAAAGTCCATATTGAACGGCCATCTTTTTAGAGGTTGTCTTAATAGGCCAAAGCGCAGACGGATAAGTTGAGATTGTAATGTCGATGTTCTAAGACTTCTTAACACGTAGACTGAAAAGTTTTTGGTCTAACTACTTAAAACATATATTTTTTTAGCAAAATTCGACTTTATTCATCAATATAGTCTCTTTCAAGAGCGATACAATCAGTCCAACGCTTTTCTAACATTTTTATACCTTTCTTGTAGAAGGATTTGTCTTTACCTTCAAAATAGGCCTCAGTTTCGGCGATAACTTCTTCACTAGGGTCAAATCTCTTTCCCGCGAACATTTTAGGTCTGCAAATAGATAATAGTTGCTGGAGGCCAAATCTGGAGAATACGGTGTATGAGGAAACAATTCGAACTTCAATTCATGCAATTTTGCATGCAATGCGTTGTCTTGATGAAAGAGCACTTTTTTCTTGTTCATTTGAGGCCGTTTTTTTGCGATTTCTGCATTCAAACGTACCAGTAACTTTATATAATATTCGCTATTGGTGGTTTTTTCCCCTCTCAGCATAGTCGATGAAAATTATTCCATGCGCATCCCAAAATATAGAGGCCAAAACCTTCCCAGCCGACTGTTGTCTCTTTGGTCGCTTTGGGCGGCTTTCACCGTCTGCTGTCCACTCAGCTGACTGCCGATTTGATTCCGGTGTGTAATGGTGGATCCATATTTCATCCATTGACACATATCGCATGAAAAAATCCTTTTTATTGCGCTTAAACAGGTCCAAACAGCGCCCAGAATCATCAACACGTAGTTGTTTTTTGATCCACTATGAGTAAACGCGGTACCCATTTCGAACAGTGCTTTCTCATGTCCAAATGTTCATGTAAAATATGACCAACACGTCCGTTGATATTTTTAGGGTGTCAGCAATCTCACGCAATTTCACTTTACGGTCATCCAAAACAATTTTGTGAATTTTTTTTATGTTTTCCGGTGTAACCACCTCATTTGGATGTCCAGAGCGTTCAGCATCATTTGTCTCTGTACGATCGCGTTTAAATTCAGCGTCCCAGTAAATGATGAGTGATTTTCCAGGGGCAGAGTCCCTGTAATATTTATTAAGTCGTTGCCTTGCTTGAACGGTACTGTTTCCCATCAAAAAACAGTGTTTAACAAACACACGAAATTCGATTTTTTCGATTGTTTTGAAAATATCAAAAGTAGCGTCACTAAAACCACTGTAACTTGTAAATTAATTGTCGAAATGTCATGAAATTTTGACACGTATCGTTTGAAGATTGGTACTGCCTAAAAATCATATGGATTTTTTGAAAAGGGCGTCATATGTTGGACCAAAAACTTTTTAGCCTACTTGTTAGAAGCCATTTTTCAACGTTTAGAAAGAGGCAAACAGCAAATTATTGTCATGGCGATGCACTCGCGACTGCGCATTCTTGTTTCTGTTGTGCAATCCTTTTATTGGTAAAGTAAAATGATGTTCCATTCCAGCAGTCAAGTATCATGAGGGTTCAAATTTTAAGTGCAAGGGGAAGTTAAAGAAATAGATAGATTTCAGAAACGAATACCATACCACATTATGAAGTTTGCATCGGGTAAACTTTTTTAAATTTTATGTTATAACGGTAATACATGGCCAGTCAGTAAAAATAATAATTTTTATTAGACGAATTGTGTTTCAACCGTTCCTTATACTAATAAGCAGATATAGAAATTAGAAATTATTTTCTGAAAGCACACTAACCATTGGAACATTGTGTTATTTGTTTAAGAAACTTAAGCATTAGATGAAGGAAAAAGAGGCATTTAGAAGCATTTAAAAAAATATTGTGCTATAGGGGAATCGTGGGAATAAGTTGGGTAAACAGATTCGTGAGAAAAATAATATACTGAATAAAGTAGAGTAAGAAATGAAAATTTGCAGAATTGGAAGAGGATAATTGAAGCAGACGTAGTAGAAGAAGTTATTAACAATAATTATTAAACGATATAAGTGCTAGTGACCGATATGAATGAGCCAGCTAACTCACAAATACCAAAGATCAGGAATAATGTTAAATAAAGCTGAGGAATGACCATCCTAAAGTTGTTGAAAGTGAAAGATTTGAATGAGATGTGTAAATTAATATAACAAACAAGCTACAAAAAAAACATTCGATATGATACGAGTATTTTGGGAATACCTAAAATCGTCAGCGCGGTTCTGTGTTTGACGATAACTTAAAAATATCAAATGTTTCACTGATATTCGGCAGCATTGAAAGCCTTGATTCGAGAAATCGATATTTATTGGCGATTCCAAAATTTAATATATGGCAACAACCTATAATATCAGGTGTACAAGTATGAAATGAGGATTTCAGACAACAGATGGTGCACCAATGCAGTTTGTGCTATAAAGATTTGACACTGCGCCATTTTGTTGTGACATCAACAAGTGTCAGACGCGCACGAGTGATAAATTGGAAAATTGTGTGCATGGTGTTGTGTTTGTGTGTTCAATATGTCGAAATTTATACCGAACAAAGAGCATTCGCCGACAGCATTAATTTTTTGTTTTCATTTGAATAAAACTGCTGTCGAATCATACCGATTACTTCGAGAAGCTTATGGTGAACATGCTTCATCGCAAGATACGTGTGAACGATGGTTTCGGCGTTTGTGACTTCGATGTTGCAGACAAGGAACGTGGAAAACCGCCAAAAAATACGAAGATGTGGAATTGCAAGCATTGTTGGACGAAGATGATTCGCAAACACAAAAACAACTCGCCGAGCAATTGGGCGTTAGTCAACAAGCTGTTTCCAATCGGCTACGAGAGATGGGAAAGATTCAGAAGCCACATGATTTGAACGGCAAGCAAATGGAAAAGTGCAAAAAACACGTGTGACATTTTGCTCGCTCGGTACAAAGGGAAGTCGTTTTTTTGCATCGTATAGTTACAGGGGATGAAAACTGGTTTTATTTTGAGAATCCCAAGCGCAAAAAAATCGTGGGTAGACCCAGGCGCACCATCCACATCGACCGCAAGACCGAATCGCTTTGGCAGAAAGACGATGCTCTGTGTTTGGTGGGACCAGAGGAACGTGGTCTACTATGAGCTGTTAAAACCTGGGGAAACAGTTAATCTAAACGTTACCAACAACAATTGACCGATTTGAACCGTTCGTTGCTTGAAAAAAGGCCAGAATACCGAAAGAGGCAACACAAAGTCATTTTTCTTCATGACTATACTCCATCACATACGGCAAAACCAGTTCGCGACACGTTGGAAGCACTTAGCTGGGAAGTTCTACCCCATGCGGCTTACTCACTAGACTTGGCTCCTTCCGATTATCACTTGTTTGCATCGATGGGTCACATACTTGCTGAGCAGCGCTTTGGTTCGAACAAATATGTGAGAAAATGGCTCGATGAATGTTTCGCAGCAAAAGGGGACGATTTTTACTGGCGTGGTATTCACAAATTGCCCGAAAGATGGGAAAAAAAAATGTATAACAAGCGATGAAGTATACTTTGAATAAAGCACTTTTTATCATTTTTCCGAATTTAACATGTTTTTTTAGAAAAAATATCCGCATTTCGTACTTGTACACCTGGTATTTTTTAGTTGTAACAAGCAATGCAATATTAAACATAACAAATTTTTAATCCCAAATATACATTAAAAATAATATTTTACCCTAATTTCTCATCATTAACACATCGCCTGCACCTGCTAAAACGTACAGGTATTCCCTGTTGAACGTCCGGCGACGCTTCTTATGCGCCGGGGCCTCACGTACTATAACTTCCGGTTTCTTACCCATTGTGTCATGGTGTCATTGACGTTGTGCATGCTCACGAGGCATAAACTCAATTGTTTTTAAGTCGATACTTGCCAATAAGGCTTGTTGCGTTATGTTTACTAACGAAAGTGATTATTTTTATTTTTACGGTATATATTGAATTTTAATTTGTTTTTATAAAATATTTCTACCGCTCGTGGGATGACATTGTCGAAATTAAAATTACTTCAGACATAGGTATATATATATATATATATATATATATATATATATATATATATATATATATATATATATATATATATATATATATCCTCCTCCTCCTCAGTCCCATCTCTCTAACAAGAGTTTATTTTTCCCTCCACCATAAGTTTTTCTAGATCGTTTCTTCTAGAGATATGCCCAAAGTATCGTAAGTACGATTGGTTTATTTTGGTGGATAGGCGATTCATTATTTTTAGTTGGTTTAGAATGGAGACATTTGTTCGGTGCTGTGTCCAGGGTATCCTCAACATTCTTCTGTACACCCATGTTTCGAAGGCGTCAATTTTTCTTCGTGCCACAACATTTATCGTCCAAGTTTCTGAGGCGTAGGTAGCTATGGGAAATATTAGTGCATTAATAAGTTTTAATTTGTTATTTTGAGATATTGCTGAGTCCTTCCAAATCTTGGTCAGTCTGGTTACTGCATTACGAGCTATGTTTAGTCTTCGTTTTATTTCTTTATCGCAACCTCCTTTGTTTGTAATTAATGATCTGAAATATACAAATTCCTCAACTACTTCAAATCCCGCTATTTCCCTGATGTTACAGATTTTATGAAAAACCTGTACTCCCAGTTCTCCCATAGCCTTTAATAGTTCTGAAGTTATACTATCTATTCCCTGGGCTTTGTTATTTTTTAGTGTGTTAAGGGCTTTCTCTACCTCAGATCTCAGTATATGGGGTTCTTTTTCAGACATTGAGGTATTTAGATCAATAGGTTCTTCCCTGTTGTTCTCTTTATACAGATTGATACAGTATTTCCTCCTCCAAACTTCGGCTATTCCTGGTTTGTCCGTAACGATATATATATATATATATATATATATATATATATATATATATATATATATATATATATATATATATATATGACTGGTAATAATGGTAATAAACAAAGATTCTATTATAATATCGGGGAGGTATAGAAAACGATTCGATTCATATATTTATTTATAAAAATATACTAAAATTTGGTAAGATTTCAACTATAAATGAATGATTGGCGAATTAAATCAAGAAACGCTGTTACATAAAAATATCAAAGTTTAAAATATGTCGAATTTGAGACTAAACTGGAAGAAACTTACAAACCCATTATAAAAACTAGTGTCAATGGAAAATGAAACCAATATAATTAGTTATACAGATTTTAGAGAAGAGTTTCCATCCTCAATAAAAAAAAATTATGACTCAACAACACCAACAAAACATTCATTTGCTGACATATCAATACCAGGAGAAATATCTTTGCTAGCACATCAACTCCACAAAAAAGCAAAAAAACTGGAAAAACCTTAACAGTCCATCGTGCCAAACACGATCAAATGCCTTAGATATGTCAAGAGCAACCGCTCGAGATTCTCCAAAGTGTACATAAGTCAGAACATCTCCTGTTGATCTATGTTTACAAAAGCCATATTGATGATCGCTAATAATGTTGAATCCTTCAAGATATTTTAGAAGATGCTGATTGATTGCCTTTTCCATGACTTTCGATATTATGGAAAGCAGTGCAAGGTCTTCTTGCTTTTTTTAGGTATCGGTTGCACTATGGCACATTTCCAGCAGGAAGGAAATATTCCCTTTTTGTAGGATAGACTGAAAATTCTACAGAAAACTGGTGTTAGTTCCCTCGCACAGTTTTTGAGAACTATGGCAGGTATTCCGTCAGCGCCAGAAGCATTTTGGGGGCCAAGCTTCATGATGATGCGCTGTCTGAAGACAATATCGGACATCCTTGAAAGCACTATGGGAATAGTAGGTGGTGTTTTTCCTTGGAAAATTACAGTAGAATGGGAAGCAAAGAATTCCGCCATCAAGATTGCTTTCTCAACAGGTGTCGTTGCAATAGAATTGTCTGGCCGAGTAACTGCCTTAGCGACTGACCAAAAGGACCTGGAATTGTTGGGATAGGCGAAAAATTTGTTTCTAATTCGTTAATTGTGTGCTTCCTTGATTTCGTCGATAATTTCTTTGCATTTGTTCCGGGCACGAACAAAGGTGTTACCATTTATGGTGTTAGGATTTTCACGCCATTATCGGTAGGCAAGATGTTTAGAAGCAACAGCTTCTTCGCATTTTCCGTCACGCCAAGGCTTGCCGTGGGAAGGGCATTTCTTCGAAAAAGGGATGTAAGCTTCCATACCAGCCAAAATAACATCGGAGACCTTACTGGCGCAGTGAGATGGGTCGTCGGATTGAAAACAAACGTCTAACCCCCATATATATATATATATATATATATATATATATATATATATATATATATATATATATTATATATATATATATATATATATATATATATATATATATATAATATACAATAATTCGAAGATTACAATCTTTCTATGTTTTTCGCTAAATTATTAATTTCCTCGTATTGACGGATAAGTACGTCATGATATAAAAAATTTTTAAGACGTTATAAGACAAAATTATTCCGTCTCTTTTATTTGTCAGTTTGTTCTTAATAATTTCAAGGTTAGTACAATTTAAATAGTAAATGACACAGGTATATCTGTCCACTTTTTCTACGAACGAGCCTCTATAGAATATATACATAATTTATCTAAACCGGCAGATCCTAGTATCAAGACAGACAGTAGAAAACGAATAATAAATTGCGCTTTGCTATAAGTTACGCAAAAAAAATCGATTCTAAAGATTTATAGTTTTTCAGTATATACACTAATGGTTGTAGCAAAGAGACAGATAAAAAAACAGTCGACTCCAATTTAAATAATAACCTCCATGTTGTTATATTGTCATGCTTAAAATAAACGGTTCGTTATTTTATTTCATAATAAATTAAAGGAATCTCTACATTTTTGGAATTAAAAGAGCAACTGATGTTGAAGAAATAGATTATATCTGAAGTTCAGTGTTTTAAAGGAAAATATTCCCTTTCGAAAACAGCACGTACCAACAATATTCTATATAATGCAGAAATTTTTCACTACATTTCCGTAGGGAACTTTTGTGGGAAATTGTATTGTATTGTAATTTCATTAAGCATACAGATACAGAACGATTTAAAATATAATTTTTTGTCACTACAATATATGTTAAAATGACAGTTTCAATGTATTAAGCATTCTTGTGTCATTTTTACATGTTTTATGGAAATCTCTGCCAACGGATGACTCGTGGGGTCATGTACAAGCACACTTTTTTTTTTCAAATTCGTATATTCTTGAAAAATTAAAAAAAGGGCAAAACTGGATTTTACCGCCAAATCAACCCTCACCTGAAAGGACGCCTGCTCATGCGTAGACGCATTGCTGCTGTTCGTACAAAGCGCCTACGCTGAGGTAGATCTCATCGACACTGTAAATGTCATGTTCTTTTTAACAATCGGCCATATTGTTCAGTTCTTTTGTTTACTAATGGCGGGGCGAAAACAATATCTTTGTTTCATCGATTTTATGCTTTATTATTGTGATCCACAATTTTAGCTGAATTTTCTCTAATCTCAGAGGTGTCGTACCAACAAAATTTGTGATTTCGGGTTATCAGTGCATCTATCATGAAAATATTTACATTTTCTAGTGGTAAACCGGGAAAAGTCAAAACATTGAATATAGAAATCCTGAATCTTATATACAAAAATATATATATATATATATATATATATATATATATATATATATATATATATATATATATATATATATATATATATATATATATATATATATATATATATATATATATATATATATATATATATATATATATATATATATATATATATATATATATATATATATATATATATATATATATATATATATATATATATATATATATATATATATATATATATATATATAGATATATATATATATATATATATATATATATATATATATATATATATATATATATATATATATATATATATATATATATATATATATATGCTTGCGCATGCGCATGGGTGCGGAAATTCACGTTGTTCTTGAATCGCTGTAAATTGTACTCGGTGGGAAACACAGCCCTGGGCAAATTATTAAGACGGGGATGATGTTCTATATATATATATATATATATATATATATTATATATATATATATATATATATATATATGGGACGTTTCTTGTGAACGGGGCTACCCCATTACCCAAAAATAGAATTAACGAAAAAAAAATTCAAGGGTGTCAATTTCTTTATTGAAACGTAAGCTTTCAAATGCAATTTGGCCCTTTTGAAAAAAAAAACAAGATGGCGGCTAGGAACAAAAAAATCATGATTTCTAAGTGGAGTTAACTGAACGTCAAAACTGAGACAAAATGCAATATCGATGTATTAGCGTATCCAACACAAATTTTACGTAATACCAATATGGCGGATCCAATATGGCGTCTAAAACCCAAAATTACTCCGGTCAGAAAAAGGGCTATCTTACTGCGAAATCTCCATAATTGCTCATTTTTCGTCTAATTTTCAGTTGCATTTGAAAGCTATCGTTTTAACGAAAAAATTGACACCCTTGAATTTTTTTTTCGTCAATTGTATTTTTGGATTTTGGGATGGCTCCGTTGACGTGAAACATCCTATATATATATATATATATATATATATATATATATATACAAGGCTGGTTTGAAAAGTCCGTGCAAAAATAAAAACTACTTATGTGTTTGGAGTAAACCTTTTTTATTTTTCGAAATAGTCTCCTTTTAGGCTTATACACTTCGTCCAACGATGTTCTAGTTTGTTGATCCCTTCCGAATAATAGGATTTGTCCAAGTCTGCAAAATATCCATTAGTGTCTGCAATCACCTCCTCGTTTGAATAAAATCTTTGTCCCGCCAGCCATTTCTTCAAATTGGAGAACAAATAGTAGTCCGAGGGAGCCAAGTCTGGAGAATAGGGGGGATGTGAAACGAGTTGGAATCCTATTTCCATTAATTTTGCGACCACAACTGCTGAGGTGTGTGCTGGTGCGTTGTCGTGATGGAAAAGGACTTTCTTGTGGGCCAATCGCGGGCGTTTTTCTTGCAGCTCGGTTTTCAAACGGTCCAATAACGATGAATAATATTCACCTGTAATAGTTTTAATAAGAAAAAAACCATTTTTCAGATAGTCGATGAGGATTATCCCTTGCGAATCCCAAAAGACAGTCGCCATAACCTTTCCGGCCGAAGGAACGGTCTTCGCCTTTTTTGGTGCAGATTCCCCCTTGGTAACCCATTGTTTAGATTGTTGTTTGGTCTCAGGAGTATAGTAATGTATCCATGTTTCATCCACAGTGACGAAACGACGCTTAAAGTCCTCCGGATTCTTCTGGAACAGCTGCAAACCATCCTTGCAACACTTCACACGATTCCGTTTTTGGTTAAGCGTGAGCAATCGCGGCACCCATCTTGCGGATAGCTTTCTCATGTCCAAATGTTTATGCAAAATATTATGTACCCGTTCAGTTGAGATGCCCACAGCACTAGCAATCTCACGCACCTTAACTCTTCTGTCATCCATCACCATATCATGGATTCGATCAATAATTTCTGGAGTCGTAACCTCCACAGGCCGTCCAGAACGTTCAGCGTCACTTGTGCCCATATGGCCAGTCCGAAAATTTTGAAACCACTTATAAACTGTTCTAATCGAAGGTGCAGAGTCACCATAATGTTTATCAAGCTTCTCTTTAGTCTCCTGAGGCGTTTTGCCTTTCATAAAGTAATGTTTAATCACCACACGAAATTCTTTTTCGTCCATTTCTTGAAATCACTCGACTTCCTTGATTCACACGAATGCCAAACACAAAGAAATAGACCAATATGGCTGAAACTTGGTGTGCGTTCATTCAAGAGATGCTACTAACTAAACATGACCTCGATACGCGCCGGTGGTGCCATCTCTCGGACTTTGCACGGACTTTTCAAACCAGCCTCGTATATATATATATATATATATATATATATATATATATATATATATATATTCATTTTCATTCTTTCTGAACAATAGCTAGATTTCATATTAAGACTAAGACATTTTGCTGGCATTCTGGCCATTTTTAAAATAGAGGGAAATTATACACAAAGAAATATAGCTTTTTCTACCATCAGTTTAAAAAAAGGTCATGAATTTTCAATTGATTCACTTTAGTCATGTGGTGAATTAAATCGGCTTTCAGGAACTTCCAGTGCATCGCTACTTTGTTTGTTTCCATGTTCATGAACAGAGATGTCTTCTCTAACATTCGTATTAACGTAAATTAGCTATGAAGAGGTATATTTACATAATAAGTTATACTAATACTTCCAGATTATTGCAGAATCTTTCAGAAATTGCGTAAGTCATAAACAAGGAATTTATTATCATATAAATTTTATTGGATACAGCTTTAAAATTAAATAAAAAAGTATAAATAGTTTCGTAATTAATGTAAGCCACTGGTTTTCTAGTGAACTCTAAAATAGAAGAAGTAAAAGGAAAAACAAGAGCATCTGCTCACGGCCTACGCTGCAAAAGGGAAGTGCAATCGCTGCAGAACATCGTGTAATGACCTGCGACTACTTGATCTGCCATCATAATGTATATTTTAATATTATACACCTTCTGCATCCTTATATATTCTCTATTAATGGCATATCTAAGATTAATATTCTTCAACGGATCTTAGAATTGAAATTCCTTTCAAGTGCCTTAGCATGCTTATTTAAAGTCTTAAGTAAATGGTATAGCAAAAGCAGGCAACCATGGTTTATTGTTATTATTGAATAGGGTATTTGTTTCCTTAGTTTACAGATGGGATGCTGTTTCTCTCTGACACTCGATTGCTGGAAGGGGATTTATAATAATGGCTATTTGAATCAGCAATGTTTTATACTTTTGTCAAGAACTATAAAGTGTTATTATGTTAAGAAATACTGGTTGGTTCTTTGTAATCTTAAGTGGTGGCTACTCTATACGTGAAAAGCTAGTAGGTACATAATTTATTGTATTGAATAAATTTAATTTTACTGGATTCTTAATACATAAAACTTTTAACCTTAAAATATTGTTCAAACATACAATTCTAATGTCTCTAGATTTATATAAAAACACCGGTTAAGTGCAAGTTGAACTTGCGCAATTAGTGTTCCGTACGTTGATTGCTTTACAAATAAAAAATTTTATTACAGAGGTACAAAATAATCAGTGACTTCACAAAACACACCCCAAATGAGTTTTCAACAAAGTTTGTTTCCAATCTTTACTGAAATCTGATGACCTTGAATTTTTTTTTTTTTTTTTTTTTATATACCAGATAAATTATTAAAGGATATGCACTCGTGATAATTTTCGTTCAATCTACACCCCGTGGAGAATATTCCATAATTTTTTCAAAATTTTTTGATAAGTACTTTTCGAGATAAGGCGGATGGACAGCGATTTTTCGCGATTTTTTTTTTTTAAAAATAAATAATTTCACAAGCTGTCCTTTGACACCACACTCGATTACCTAGTAAAAAAATTTTTTTTCACTTCCGATTTCACCCCCCCAAAACTAACCCCTTAAGTCAAAATTTAACTTTCAAAACTACATGGCTCTGATGAGGCTATCAATTCCTATATTATCACCAAATTTCAACTTTCTATGACGAATAGTTTCGGAAAAAATCGGATGTGACAGACGGACAGACAGACGGACAGACACCGAAGTGATCTTATAAGTGTTCCATACGGAACACTAAAAAATAAAAAACATTTTTTTTTGGTGATTTATTCTTCGAATATTTATGTGAATTACATTAAAAACGAAAATAATGATATATAGGGTACTGACTTACGGCTCAGAATGTTGGCAAATGAATACTCCAGATAGCGAGATAGAGATAGATTAAAAGCAGCTGAAATGGACTACTTGCGACGATCCTGTGGAGTCTCAAGATTAGATCATATACGTAATGAAGAAATCGGATAAAGAGCAAAGATGACAGAGACAGTGACAGATTGAATAGAGACAGTTATTATGGTACGGTCACGTAATGCACATGGAAGAAGAACGTTGGCCGAAGCAGGCTGGGCAATATGTACCGTGGATTAAAAGAAAAAAGGGAAGCCCAAGAACGATATGGAGAGAAAATATTGAGAAGGCAATGAGTTCCAAAGATTTAAAAGAAAACGATATAGAGAGATGGCATATGAAGTGCGGGTAGCGGCCAAGGCTGTAGGACCCCCGTTTATATATATATATATATATATATATATATATATATATATATATATATATATATATATATATATATATATATTTTCGTGGACATTGTTTATTTACGTTCGGCAATACGTTGCCTTCGGCCGAATAAAGACATATATTTGAGGTCAAATAAATTCATAATTAGTTGATATAGTATCAAATTGCGAGGTTCGTCCAGAAAGTAAAGAACGATTTGGTATATCTCAACCAAACAAAAAATGCCAAACAAAAAATACCAAACAAAACATTTACAACAATACTAAACCTAACATGACTTTTCTACCTAATCGCCATTGATATTAAAACACTGCATTTTACTAAATCGTTTACAAAATTAACCCGCTCATGGGAGGCGGCTATTTACAATGAAGCAAAAATTTGGCAAAAAAAAAATTATTGGTAACTGGCGAGAACAGCTAAGAGAGAAGAGTAGGGCAAATCGAAAATTAAAATATGTTAACATCTACAAAAATATTTGATGTTGATGAAAGTGAATTTTCCACCATTCAGAAAAAAAACGCAGAAAGTTTTAGGATTAAAAAAGGAGAAACAAATCGGTGCAATCATAAGCGTAGAAAGAGGCCTTGTGTTGCGTCGGTGTGACTCGACAGTTTGTGCCATCTATACTTATATTCAAATGAATGAGACAAAATTCTAAATTGGGGAATGGCACACATTCTGAGAGTGTTGTCACCATTCCAGACACTGGCTATGTTAACACAAACTGATTTGTAGAATGGATAAAACAATTTATAAGCGTCGTAAAGCCAAACCTTGATAATAAATTGTCACTTCTATTTGATGGAAATACAACGCTGGAAGTGTTGAACATAGTAAAGGCTAATGAGATCTGTTACGCCTTATTACTCACGGCTTAAGCCACTGGACGTTTCTTTTTGTTTTTTAAACCTATGAGCAATTATTATATTCAAGCAATTGAAAAATGATTGAGGACAAATCCAGGTCATAAAGTAAAGCAACAAGAAGTTGCAAGTTTATTTTTCAGAAGCTTACCAAAGAGCTGCCATTATTGGCACTATTGTGAACGGATTTAGAGCAGCTGGAGTTTGGCCCGTGGATAAAAACGTATTTCCCGAGCCTTTGCTTAAAGCAGCTGAAAATATAAATGTTCTCTTTCTCAAACAAACTTAAGTAATGAAAGTCCATCGATCTTATAAGACGCTTCTATTATTATCAAAAATGAAAATAAGCAAATTACTCAGCAACCCGACGTCTCCGAATAGATTACCACATTTAAATAGTGAACCATCTACTTTGGGATTTAACGCTAAAGCTTTAAAAAAAAAATTGTATTTTATTATTTATGCACAATACTACAAAAATACTGAACAAAAAACTGTGGAATTACATCAATTCCTTAAAAAATATAGAGACATTAATAAACAAAAGAAGGAATCAAAAAAACAAAAGAGACACCACCAATAACAACAATATAATGTACCTCAAATAAAAAGCCACATTCAGCTGGCTCCAAAAAAAAACTCTTTGAATCCCCCGCAGGTGTGAAACAAAAGAAACTGAAGAAGGCGAACGACTTTCGACCTATCCCAATTTATTTATTAGACTAGTTAGGTCAGTTTTATAATTACGCAAATAAAAGTTCAGTAAATTACAGTGTCAAAATTTTTACTTATTAGGAATAAAATATTCAAATATTAAACTTGTGAATGTATGTCAGGAAGTAATTATTTTAAAAGGTAATAATTTTTAGAATTGTTTTTATTATTAAATTTGTTTAGGAAACCTGATCAAATGTGTAGAATGTGTTTAGTAACCTTACATTCTGGTTAAGCTTTTTATTAAAAAATTATTGCAGCAGACCAAATTAAAAAATTACTCTAATTTTATTAACAATAGCTAAAGTACCATAACAAAAGACACAAATAATAATAGTCATAAACATCAGGATATGACTGAAATATTATGGGGTACATAAGGACTGGTATACCAACTATGCAGAACACCAGCAAGCCACAAGGCCTTACAGTGGATGAATATAATAAAGAGCACCCTGTATCCACTGAACTCAAAAACTGCAAGCCAATCTTGTAAACTTTACTAAGTATTCATAAATCTTTTTTAAATTAGAATTTGACATTCTGGTTAACGCTCCACGATACTGTGAAGTTATATTCATGACGTCTTTTTTTCCTTTATTATTTACTATTTAAGGTGAATTTTCTGCAATCGATCTTGCTACAAGGACCTGCTAGTTCCAATACATGTAGTGAATTTTATAACACTATATCTATATATATATATATATATATATATATATATATATATATATATATATATATATATATATATATATATATATATATATATATATATATATATATAACAATAAATTTGCACGACGTTTCGTCAAAATCTCATTTGGCATTTTCAAGTGCTCTTGCTGCTGCTGTTACTCGATAGTGCTGCTGCTGCCGCTCGCACTGCTGCGAGTTGCAGCAGAAGCAGCAAGAGCACTTGAAAATGCCAAATGAGATTTTGGCGAAACGTCGTGCAAATTCATTATTAGACGAACGGATTGAAACCTGGAATTTTAACACTGTATATATAAATATATATATATATATATATATATATATATATATATATATATATATATATATATATATATATATATATGTTTGACAGTTCCAACTAGTAGCTGAAGCGAGTCTTGCGATAACGTCAAAAAATCTGGTCGCTCCAGACGATTCAAAAACCACTTGTATCCTACTAGATGCAAGTCGTTTTTATGTAGGACAACTCCGTATAAATGTATTGTTTTGATCCAGTCGCTAGTACCGCGCTGCTGGCATCGCTGTTGTGAAATCTCTTACATAGGACCAGCATAAATATTTTAAACTGGCTTTAGACTCATTTTTAATAAAACAATTCATGTATGTATCTTTGATCATTTTTATCAAATTATTTGAATAATGCACACTTGAGCACCATATCGAGAAAATTCTGCTTGGTGACATTTTTCATAAACATTACGCTTATAGATGCTATGGTTCGTCTCGTGAAAAAAAAATGTATGCACGGATTTAGATTTCTTCTTCAGATAACACACGTTTCGGTTAGTTTGTTGTTTTATGCCTATTAAAAGCAAAATATTTTGTTTTCATACCCTTTATGAACCGTAAACTGAATTCCTGATGTACCGTCTGATAAGCTGGCTAGAGTTTTTTATGTGGAAGGAGAGTGCATGTAAGCAATAAAAACATTTCTCGTTAAAATTATATCGTTTTTTTTCTTACTTTCTTGTTACAGTAGGTTTGATAATTTTGTATTAGAAGCTACATTTTTTTATAGTCAATATAAAAAGGATAATATTGTAGTTTTGTTAATATAACTTAATTAAGTATAATAAGTTTGTCCTCATAGACTTTTGCTTATTTTTGGAAATATTGGCTTGACAAATAAGTATATTAAAAAGAAATAGCTGAAGTCTATATTACATAAATAAAAATAATTAACAAAAGTGAAATACAGTTATAAGGTACATACTGAAGTATCGCAAGAACATAAAGTTATGTCATATGTCGAGTACCTACGTATATCTCTGTAACGCATTATTATACAAAAGATAACATGTGCGTACAGAGATGTACGTTTCACGCCACTGGGGCCTATCAGGACGACTTTTTAGCAGTGAAGACCACTTAAGAAGGTATAACACTTAAAGATAGGCAAGGATGTGGATGTTTATAAATAGAATATGTATGTTAGATATTTAAATTAATGTTTCTAAGAAAATTACAGATATTTGAAAGACTTTGTACGTTCTTGCTGAATATTTTATGTTAATAATTTTCCAATTAGAATAGCCGAGTGTGCTTTTAGTTAATCTGCAACAAGATATGACGAACATTTTCGTAATCACCGCATACTTACTGCGGGTTATTTTTTACAGCAATCTTTGAGTGAGGAAGCTGCCGTGACCAATTTTGAGAGGATTGATTATTGCAATGTTTCTCCTAAATGCTTGGTTCTTCTTCTTCTTCAGCCCTCCGTCATCCAATGTTGGACATAGGCCTCCCCTGTGTGCCTCCATCGTTCTCTGTTCTGTGCCTCTCTTGCCCAGCAGAGTCCTGCTACCAGTTTCATGTCGTCTCTCCACCGTGTCTGCGGGCGACTCCTGTCTCTTTTTCCCAACCAGGGTCTCCAGCGTTGAATCCGCTTGTTCCATCTATCTTCTGTCTGCCTCATGTGTGCTCCGTCCATCTCTACTTCAGTGAAGTTACTTGTTGTTTCACGTCTATTAATTTAGTTCTCTGACGGATATCTTCATTTTTCACTCGATCTTTTAATTTAATGTTCAACATTATTCTTTCCATCGATCTTTGTGTCTTAGCTAGTTTATCCATCAGACCTTTTGTCATAGACCATGTTTGTGCGGCATATGTAAGGACAGGCAGCACATACTGGTTGAAAACTGTTCTTCTCAGTTTTAAAGCAATTTTCTGGTTCTTCAAGATGCCACTCTGCCTGCCGAAAGCCCGCCACGCTGCTCTTATGCGTATTTTTATTTCCTCTGACTGGCTTGTCTTCCCGCATCTAAAGCTCTGTCCCAGATAAATGTATTCATCGGTGCGCTTTATTACAGAGTCCTCGATAATAATTTCCATATTCTCGTTCTGGTTGGTCATGATTTTCGTCTTCTCCTTGTTTAGCCTCAGTCCTATCCTTTCGGACTCTCTTTTCACATCCAGCAACATTGATTGCAACTCCTCACAGCTGTTCGCTATCAACACCACGTCATCAGCGTACTTCAAATGATTCAGTCTCTTTCCGTCCATCATAACTCCTTTGTCGTCCCAAATGAGGTTCGAAGATGCTTAGTTATGGGGGCAAATATGTCATGAAGGAATGTTTTGATGTGCTTGATTACACTGAAAAATTTGTTAAATTGTTGATGCCCTTTCGTGAACGTGTCTTTCCGGGCATGTAATTCGGAAATTATTATAATGGTGTTAGAACAGATGTTTGATGATATTCTTCCGATTTGGTTAACTATGACATTGCGAGCTATATCTGAATGTATTTTGGCCCACTGAAAGGGGATTCTAGTGTCTTTAACTGAATTTATTAGATGAATATGTTGGCAATTAAGGAATTGAGGAATTTATTCTTATTAATATTAAAACATTTTAGACTGTTAAAGACAGATTATAAATTGGAATATATTAATAGACTTTGAATTTTAAGGCAAGATATATAGGCGCTGCTTCGGCACAAAAAATGTTTAGATTTTAATTTTTATTTTCGATTCGGTAAAATAACTGGCTAATCTCATCTATATAGTGCGCTTATTTCAGTGCAGTAAGTTACCTGGGTTGTTTTATCCAATACATCATCATCACCATCATCATCATTAGCTTATTCCATCCATAGTCGGATGTAAGCCTTCCCCATTTGTCTAATGATCTTTGTTGTTTGCTTTCTTGCATCCAATCGTGTCCTGCTAATCTTTTTATGTTGTCCATACATCTGGTCTGTGGTCTACCTCTGCATCTTTTGTGTTCCCTAGGCCTCCATTCGACTATACGGCGTGTCCATCTGTTATCATTCAGCCTTCCGATATGCCCCGCCCAATTCCACCTTAATATACATACTCGTTGCGCTACATCCGTCACTTTTGATCTTCTTTGTATCTCTGTGTTAGGAATACGATCTTGGAATCCAGTATTCAACATTCTCCTCTCCATTGCTCTTTGGAGTACCTGGAGTTTATTTATTATACTTTT
Organism: Pachyrhynchus sulphureomaculatus; assembly: GCA_019049505.1. Lineage (NCBI taxonomy): Eukaryota > Metazoa > Arthropoda > Insecta > Coleoptera > Curculionidae > Pachyrhynchus > Pachyrhynchus sulphureomaculatus. Next base: position 203,387,914 of record CM032456.1, on the reverse strand, counting down.
ATTTAAAGCCCACGTTTCAGTGCCTTATGTTAATACTAGCAGTACATGCTGATCGAATATTCTGGCTTTTATTGTATTTGGGATGTCCAATTTGAATGTAGATTGTAACCTTCCAAATGCAGACCAAGCTAACGCAACTCTTCTATCCAAGTCAACCTTTGAATTATTTTATGATATTTCGATTTTTTGTCCTAAATATGTGAATGTTTGTACCTTTTCTATTTTTTCACCTTCTATTAATAGTTCCTGGCTGTTATCTTCACTTTCGTCGTTCTAGTATTTGGTTTTGGTAAAGTTTATTTTTAGACCTATTTCTGAATTTTTAAACTCGTGTTTTTACAAGCTTTTGTTTGATATCCCACTCGATGACCTAGTAAAAAAAATTTCTTTTCACTTCCGATTTCACCCTCCAAAATTAACCCCTTAAGTAAAAAATTTAACTTTCAAAACTAAACGGCTTTGATGAGGCTATTAATTCCTATATTAATACCAAATTTCAACTTTCTGTGTCAAATAGTTTCGGAGAAAATCGGGTGTGACAGATAGACGGACGGACCGACGGACAGACACCGAAGCGATCTTATAAGTGTTTCCTATGGAACACTAAAAATAACGTTGCATTGCATAATTCAAATTATGGTTGTATATGTAAATTTTTTGAGAAACCAATTTTTTAACATTAATTTGAAACACTACTGATGCATTAAGATAGGATAATATAACCGGTCAAGTGCAAGTTGAACTTGCGCAATTAGTGTTCCGTACGTTGATTGTTTTTAAAATAAAAAATGTTGTAACGAAAGTATAAAATGATCAGTGACTTCACAAAACACACCCCGAATGAGTTTTTAACAAAGTTTATTTCTAATCTTTACTGAAAATTGATGACCTTGAAATTTCTGTTTTTTTAGATACCAGATAAATTATTACAGGTAATGCACTCGTGATAATTTTCGTTCAATCTACACCCCGTGGAGAATACTCCAGAATTTTTTCAAAATTTTTTGATAAGTACTTCTCGAGATAAGGCGGGTGGACAGCGATTTTTCGCGATTTTTTAAAAATAATACAAAGAAAAGTGCGCGCAAGTATTACATTATATATGTATTTTGTACTCGTGTTTTCACAAGCTTTTATATGATACCAAACTCGATTACCTAGTAAAAAATTTTTTTTTCACTTCCGATTTCACCCCCCAAAACTAACCCCTTAAGTCAAAATTTAACTTTCAAAACTACATGGGTCTGATGAGGCCATCAATTCCTATATTACTGCCAAATTTCAACTTTCTATGACAAACAGTTTCGGAGAAAATCGGGTGTGACAGACGGACAGACGGACAGACGCCGAAGTGATCTTATAAGTGTTCCGTACGGAACACTAAAAAGAGCAAAATCATTACTAAATCAGAGAAATAAAAATTTTTATCAAATGGAAATTTGGCAAGAGTGAATTTAAATCTATATCACTGGACAACGGGTGAACTCTATAAAAGAGAGTGAACCAATTTTCAATAAAAAGATGAACTGAGTCTTGTTCGAATTTTGGCGTATGGTGACATGCTTTTAGAATAAAAATGTTGAATATTAGAAAATTGGGATTTTTCTTAATAAAGATAGCCATACAGAAATAATATCAGAATCAGAATCTTTCACGATTTGAACATGTCTTCTAGAGTCAAAGTGAACAGCTTTGGGGATATCAAGTCGCCTTGTCTAATTCCTCTTTTAATTTTGATTTTTGTTTGTTTTTTTTTTCAAGCATTATTTCTGATATGGCATTTTTATATATGTATTCAAGAAGAGTTTTGTACCTTTCATCGATTCTGCTGTTACTTAGAGCATTAAGGACTGTCTATATCCTTACCCAATCAAATGCTTTTTCGTAGTTAACCATTTATATATATATATATATATATATACATATATATATATATATATAATATATATATATATATATATATATATATATATATATATATATATATATATATATATATTCATATATACAGGGTTACAGGGAAAGTCGTCCTAGATAATTAAGGACGTTATAGTTTAGGTCGTTTCTGACCGATTTGATTCTATGACATGATGTCCTAAACTTAACCGTTTTCGAGATATTGAAGTTTAAAGATTTTCTAAAAAAAAACATGTTTTTTTCCCTTTTATATCGATTTTTTTTTTATTAGAGGTTCTCGAGTGCGATTTTTTTGGTTATTTTTAGTTAGTCTGTATGTCAAGTATCAAAAATCATCAAAAAAATTTGAACTAGTTATTAACAGTTTCAAATGGCGGCTTGTTAATATTTCTAAATTACGAATTTTTACCTAGTGTTTCCTACTTTAAATCAATAAAGAGAAAAAAAAAATGTATGGAAGTTATTCTGCAAATTATTTTAAAAACTTTTACGTCTTCTTAGCTATCAAATAAAAACCGGTCAAGTGCAAGTTGAACTTGCACAATTAGTGTTCCGTACGTTGACTGATTTTAAAATAAAAATTTTTGTTAGGGTGGTATAAAATGATCAGTGACTTTACAAAGCACACCCCAAATGAGTTTTCAACAAAGTCTGTTTCCAATCTTTACTGAAAACTGGTGACCTTGGAATTTTGTTTTTTTATATATACCAAATAAATTATTAAAGGTAATGCACTCCTGATAATTTTCGTTCAAACTATACCCCGTGGAGAATATTCCAAAATTTTTTCAAAATTTTTTGATCAGTACTTTTCGAGATAAGGTAGGGGACAGCGATTTTTTAAAAGTAATACGAAGAAAAGTGTGCGCAAGTATTACATTATATATATTTTACTCGTGTTTTCACAAGCTTTCATTTGACACCACACTCGATGACCCAGTAAAAAAAATTTTTTTTCACTTCCGATTTCACCCCTCAAAACGAACCCGTTAAGTCAAAATTTATGTTACGGTGGTATAAAATAATTAGTGACTTCACAAAACACACCCCAAATGAGTTTTCAACAAAGTTTGTTTCCAGTCTTTACTGAAATCTGATGACCTTGAAATTTTTGTTTTTTTTTTTTTTTATATACCATATAAATTATTAAAGGTAATGCACTCGTGATAATTTTCGTTCAATCTACACCCCGTGGAGAATATTCCAGAATTTTTTCGAAATTTTTTGATAAGTACTTTTCGAGATAATGCCCGGGACAGCGATTTTTCGCGAATTTTTAAGAATAATACAAAGAAAAGTGCGCGCAAGTATAATATTATATATATATTTTTTACTCGTGTTTTCACAAGCTTTCATTTGACACCACACTCGATGACCTAGTAAAAAAATTTTTTTTTCACTTCCGACTTCACCCCCCAAAACTAACCCCTTAAGTCAAAATTTAATTCTCAAAACTACATGGCTCTGATGAGGCCATCAATTCCTATATCATTACCAAATTTCACCTTTCTATGTCAAATAGTTTCGGAGAAAATCGGGTGTGTGACAGACAGACAGACAGACAGACAGACAGACAGACAGACAGACAGACAGACAGACAGACAGACAGACAGACAGACAGACAGACAGACAGACAGACAGACAGACAGACAGACACCGAAGTGATCTTATAAGTGTTCCGAACGGAACACTAAAAAGGTATAATACTAGGAGTTTAATAGGAAAACTGTACACAGAATGACACCTAAAGCGGGCTCGGGTAGCAAAAGGTAAATTTTTAGTTCTAGGTGAAAATACGAAAAATACACAAATAAAACAAAAAACCTTGCGATTTAATATTTTTTATTAATTATAATTCATGTTCTATATGGTCGCCCCTATTTCTAACACAAATTCTCATTCTTTTTCTTAAATTACTTTTCACAACGCTGGTTGTGAGGTGCCGCCTCATTTCGTCAGCCGCATCAATTATTTTTTGTCTTAGGACATCCATGTTTTCGATAGGAGTCGTCTGGTCGTATACGAGACTTTTCATGTGACCCCACACATAAAAATACATCAGTGTTAGGTCTGGGCTTCTCGCCGGCCAAGGTATGGGTCCGCCTCTTCCAATCCATTTGTTGGGATAATTGTCATTGAGCCATGCAGTGAGCTGGGCAGCCATCGTGTTGAAAGTACATGTTTTGTCTCAAACTAATAGGTAGGTCTTCCATCATATTAGGTAAATCGTTCCGCAAAAAATTGTCCTATTCCTCGCCATTCAAATTATCTGGCAGGAAGAATGGCCCAACCAAATAATTTGAAATTATACCCATCCACACATTTAAGCTGAATCTTGTTTGTGATCCTTTCGTTCCTTTTTTGTTTGGGTTGCCTTCCTCTTTAGAAGCCCAATAGTGGGCATTTTGGTAGTTTGTAAGACCGTCTTTGTCGAATTTCGACTCGTCAGTCCATAGTATTTTCTTAAAAAAAGATGCATCTTCGACATCGGTATTGAGCATAAATCTGCAGAATTCTAATCGTCGCAACGGATCCCCTTCTTCAATGACTTGCACGGGCGTATAGTGGTAAGGGTGTTGCCCAACAGTATGCATTACAAACCATACCTTCCACTGCGAAATACCAAGCTGTTGTGCGACAACATTTGTAGATGTGGTTGGGTCGACCTCAAAGAGACGTCGTATGTCGTTTTTTTCGTCTTCGTCAAAGATACGTGGTCGTCCCATGTCAGTCCGCCGTCTTTGTACGGAACCAGTTTCTCGTAGTCTTCGATAAGTTCCATCAAATACGCTAACATCAGGTACACGACGAGTAGGATATCGCAGTATGTATTCATCACGTGCACGCGACGACACTCCTTCGCAAAATCCGTAACACATTAGGATGTCAGCATATTCCTCGTTGGTATACGTTGCCATATTTACAAGCAGAGATCAAAATCCAGTTAAGCGCCAATTCACACAGTCAGAGGATGAAACACAGATATTTTTGAAAAGCACGGTATAGCACATCTACCACGGACGAATCGCATGAGCAGACTAAAAATCATTCAATAATGTTTAGTGAACAGAAAAGGTCACTCGCACAGAGAGTACCCCGACCGGAAAAAATGCTTACCCAACCCTTTTTATTGTTTGAAGGTGCAGGTAGTAAACCGGTAATTGGTAGTATCTAAATTCTATTATTATGTTACTCTACATTTGGGCCTATTGAAATCTCATTTTCTTAGAATTTTCATTAGATCCAGTAAATATTATACCGTTTTAGATAGCTAAAAAGACGTAAAAGTTTTTAAAATAATTTGCAGAATAACTTCCATACATTTTTTTTTCTCTTTATTGATTTAAAGTAGGAAACACTTGGTAAAAATTCGTAATTTAGAAACATTAACAAGCCGCCATCGCCATTTGAAACTGTTAGTAACTAGTTCAAATTTTTTTGATGATTTTTGATACTTGACATACAGACTAACTAAAAATAACCAAAAAATCGCATTCGAGAACCTCTAATAAAAAAAAATCGATATAAAAGCAAAAAAAACATGTTTTTTTTTTTAGAAAATTTTTTAAACTTCAATATCTCGAAAACGGTTAAGTTTAGGATATCATGTCATAGAGTCAAATCGATTAGAAACGACCTAAACTATAACGTCCTTAATTATCTAGGACGACTTTCCCTGTAACCCTATATATATATATATATATATATATATATATATATATATATATATATATATATATATATATATATATATATTCATTTGCCTTTTTCACTAGTAGTCTAATTGTTTGAAGATGGTCCAAAGTGCTATATCTCCGTCTAAATCCCGCTTGTTCACGTGGTTGACAATTGTCTAATTTTTTCGTTAATCTATATGTTATGATTTTATTGAGGATTTTGTATGGTACTGATAACAGGCTGATGGGTCTGTAATTCTCCAATTTAAATTTGTTCCCCTTTTTAAATATAAGCATAATCAAGGCGTTTACCCAAGGTGTTTGTATTTTACTTTCTATGAGGCACCTGTTAAAAAAAAGCTTGAATAGATTGTATTATCGATGCCCTTTCATACTTTATCATTTCTATAGTTATCCGATCGTCCCCTGGTTCTTTGTTGTTGTGTATATGTCGTAGGGCGTTCATCATTTCATCTGTTGGAATTTCTTCAGGTTCTACATACATAGCTATTGCAATACACAGTCAGTGTGGTTTAGTGAACCCCTAATATGATTATATTTTTTAATCCTACCTTAAGATTTGGCCGTAATATCATTAACAACTTTGCTCGTCTAATCTTTTCAATTTTTGTATATACTATATCTTTTAAGACGATCTTAATATATTCCAAGAAATTCAAGATAGGATCGCCTGCTATTCCATGCAGAGTGTCCTAGATATTCTTTGAAACCGGTGTAATATTTTCCCTTCAAATGTTAATCAATTTTTGACGATGATGTTTAGAAATAAGTTAGACCTCATTGCATGGTAACTTACTAATTAAGAGAGGATATACATTTAAGGATTTTCGGGTCATCTTTAATTGCAGGCGTTTCCTTTCTTTTCACCTTTTCATTTCTTACAAATATACGTTTACACGTTTATTTGAAACTCTCCACTTTACCTATGTGGTATTTAAGCTATAATATGGTACTAGATTTAATATAAAAATATTTTTTATTATCGAACGAGAAACCTGGCAAATTATGTCCATCTTTTAACTGGAAATAGTGACTGAAATTATTGACATTTAGTCATATTTTAATTTGCATAAAAATGATTATTCCTTATTAAAATTTAAATTTAAAAGATTCTCTCTTTCAAGACAATTGGCAATAGGGATCTTTGAATGTATTCGTCGTTAAATTTTGGGATTTCATGGTTTACTTAATGCAAATTAAAAAATATTTTTTTTAATAGAAATATCAAGGGAAGTGAAAAGTATTGTCTATACACTTTTATTTTTCATCATTTGTGAATAACTCCTCAATAAGACCAGTAAATTGTCAACTCGCAACAAGTTGACAATTTACAAGAAAATCATCAGAGCTGTACTGACCTACTTCAGCTCACCATAGTGTCAAATGTTACATACACACAGATCTATCTTCCAGACCGCCCAAAATAGGGTTCATGGTTCGTACGGCACACACAATCTCACAGACACCTCCAGATGCCGACAATCCGTGAATTTATAAGTAATCTGGACAAAGCCACACGTCACCCCAACTCCGCAGTCAGAAACGTTTACGGCCCCCCTCCCTTATGCCATACCCGATGCCGACTTTTACGACTCTCGGAGCCTCTACCCCAGGATTAGCTTAAGTTAGTCTTAATTAATTTTAAGTTTAATCTCAAGTTTCATGTTCATGAAATATCTTAAGTCCTCTCAACACATTTATATAAACTTATTACCTAGGCTAATTTAATTAGGTCCCTGGCATATATATCTGAACATCCAATATGTATTTTTACGTTTATTCTTAGTCAATCATGTATAATAGTTGCATTTTAGCTCCTAGCAATAAATGAATCTAGCATCTATGTATGGTATTTATGTACTACCTTCCAGTAGATAGGATTTTTAATTATTGGAAATATGTCAAAATCCTAATGATTGTTTTTAACTTATTCAGGAAAGGTGGTAAACGACAAAAAAGTAAATACCCGTGGTAGTTGCGCTAAGTTTATTTTCGTGTTTAGAATCATCAGTACTAATAACAACGCATTAAGATATTTTCCGAGATATTCATTAAAACGTTGCCTCATTAGTAGTGTCTAACTGAATATTTAAAGATCACATTTCTTTGTGTTTACGCAGTGACTGTGTATAAGAACATTTACAAGTTTTTATAAATACAAAATAAGTAACATTCGAGATTCTTTAATATATTACATGACTATACCATCGTGAGATGAAGTAGTCATGTAAAAGTCCGTGTTGTTGCCTTTCTATTTTAAATGTCACCCATTGGTATTATCAAACTAATATATAAATTATGTTTTAATTGCTTAATCATCTTGTCTCTTGCAGAAAGTGTTTTGGATATTTATATACATATATTACTAAAATGTGCAGGCGGATTCGCCCTCATGGATTACACTATCTACATCATTAAAATAATACAGAACATGAAAAATATAAGTCACAGAAATCCCATATTACTAAGCCAAAACAACTTTTTGGTGGGTTATCATATATATATATATATATATATATATATATATATATATATATATATATATATATATATATATATATATATATATATATATATTATACCGGCTGACACAGCCAATATCTAACACACTGTAATTTTTTTATTTCGAAAGTTACATATTTGCATTTTTAGATAGGACATTATTCGGCTTTTTTATCACTTAAGAAATATTTTTAACTACTTTCGGTTTAACCGGCAGTGACTGCAACTTCCTTATTTTTAATGGAAGCCTGTATATTTTTTCTCAATTTCAATTCGCTTTGAAATTCTCTTTCCAACGATATATCACAAGTTGACATTTGTTTGACAGCTGACCGGCAAAAAGTGATCTAAATTCTCAGACTTAAGCGGCCATGGCGGATATACTAGCAATTGTTTTTTTTTTTTCGTTTTATCTCACTTTGGAAAGAATTTAAGACTATTCATTTATCGTTCCATTTTCGCGAGTCTAAGTGGCTCCTACAAAATTTTATGCTTTACATTCAGTTACAGAATTTTCTTTTTAAATAAGGATCAATATCACCGAAATTAATATAGGAACACACATTTTTTATTTAACCTAGTTACACATTACAGGTTTTTTGTCAACATATATCTAACAGAACTATCTAATGCCAATTGAATTTAATATTATTTTCAGAAAATAAACCGTTTTATTATGGAATAATGTGATATCAACAAGTTCCATTACGTGATAAAACAGAGGAACCGAAAGTCATGGTTGCTGCGTGTTACCAAAATGGCCATTATTATAGTTTATTTTATGTCAAAAATAATTTTTCGTTAACAAAAATGTATTCAACGAATGAAAAAATAGAAAGAATAGCCCACAAGCCGCCCAGTTGTACATGGCAAGATATCCTGATAGGAGGCACCCAGCCAACAATTATTTTTTTGAGTTTAGAAGGCAACCGATTGAACCTGCTGATGTATTTATTGGTGACGAAGAGTCAGAAATCAATGTACTGGCCATTGTTCAGGTAGATTCTACAATTTCTATAAGACATGTTGAAGAACAAACCGTGTAAATCGTGAAACTGCTCGCCGCATTTTAAGAAAATATAAATTCAGGTCCCAAAAATATCAAATAAATCAACATTTATTACCAACTTTTTTTGTAATATATAAAATAAACTTTTTCTCCATTTTTATAAAACTTTTTGGGACACACTGTATATATATTTATATATATATATATATATATATATATATATATATATATATATATATATATATATATATATATATATATATATATATATATATATATATATATATATATATATATATATATATATATATATATATATATATATATATATATACATACGGAGATATTTATCACAGCGTATTTGCCATAATTTGGTTATTCAATAATTTTTTACTCGAAAACTAAAACTTTTAGAAAAATTACTGGTTTTTAGTGTTCCGTACGGAACACTTATAAGATCACTTCGGTGTCTGTCTGTCTGTCTGTCTGTCTGTCTGTCTGTCTGTCTGTCTGTCTGTCTGTCTGTCTGTCTGTCTGTCTGTCTGTCTGTCTGTCTGTCTGTCACACCCGATTTTCTCCGAAACTATTTGACATAGAAAGGTGAAATTTGGTAATGATATAGGAATTGATGGCCTCATCAGAGCCATGTAGTTTTGAGAATTAAATTTTGACTTAAGGGGTTAGTTTTGGGGGGTGAAGTCGGAAGTGAAAAAAAAAATTTTTTTACTAGGTCATCGAGTGTGGTGTCAAATGAAAGCTTGTGAAAACACGAGTAAAAAATATATATATAATATTATACTTGCGCGCACTTTTCTTTGTATTATTCTTAAAAATTCGCGAAAAATCGCTGTCCCGGGCATTATCTCGAAAAGTACTTATCAAAAAATTTCGAAAAAATTCTGGAATATTCTCCACGGGGTGTAGATTGAACGAAAATTATCACGAGTGCATTACCTTTAATAATTTATATGGTATATAAAAAAAAACAAAAATTTCAAGGTCATCAGATTTCAGTAAAGACTGGAAACAAACTTTGTTGAAAACTCATTTGGGGTGTGTTTTGTGAAGTCACTAATTATTTTATACCACCGTAACATAAATTTTGACTTAACGGGTTCGTTTTGAGGGGTGAAATCGGAAGTGAAAAAAAATTTTTTTTACTGGGTCATCGAGTGTGGTGTCAAATGAAAGCTTGTGAAAACACGAGTAAAATATATATAATGTAATACTTGCGCACACTTTTCTTCGTATTACTTTTAAAAAATCGCTGTCCCCTACCTTATCTCGAAAAGTACTGATCAAAAAATTTTGAAAAAATTTTGGAATATTCTCCACGGGATATAGTTTGAACGAAAATTATCAGGAGTGCATTACCTTTAATAATTTATTTGGTATATATAAAAAAACAAAATTCCAAGGTCACCAGTTTTCAGTAAAGATTGGAAACAGACTTTGTTGAAAACTCATTTGGGGTGTGCTTTGTAAAGTCACTGATCATTTTATACCACCCTAACAAAAATTTTTATTTTAAAATCAGTCAACGTACGGAACACTAATTGTGCAAGTTCAACTTGCACTTGACCGGTTTTTTATTCGTAGAATTACCACGATTTTTTTTTAGAATATTTCAAGCACTTATTAACAATTCTATGTTTTGACCTATATGTACCGGCAAATTATTTTAGAACGAAAAAATCGTAAAAAATAACGAATTAAGACGGGTTTCTTTCGGGAGTTGAGGCCGTGTTCTCCAGGTATTAACTTCCTGACGTTTCGTCCACACTGCGGTCAACATTTTCAAAGACGATGTGTCAGTGGTCGAAGGTTTTTTCTAGGCTGTTCACTGTCAACTGTCAACATCGCCTTTGAAAATGTTGACCGCAGTGTCAACGAAACGTCAGGAAGTTAATACTTATAGAACACGGCCTCAATTCCCGAAAGAAATCCATATTAATTCAGCCGGTCCTGAAAGCCTGCATTCTTCAGATAACGAATTGTTAAAAAGTGCTTCAAAAAAACTTTTCCTACAAAGGTGTAGGTTTTTTGGGGTAGAATAAGATTATCAGAGAAAATTTTTGGTTATATTAGGAAATTACATTTTTACTTTAGTTTTTCTAAAATTTCTGCAGATTTCTAATAAAGCATTAACAGGGTATATTAGACTGAAATAAAAAAGTATGTTACATTTCTTGCCAAACTGAGAGTAAATAGCGACATGAAAGTTGATGTAGTTTGAAATCTATGGAAAATTCTAGACGACTTTCGTTTACCATTCTCTATGTCAAATAAAGGTCCCAGAAAAAATGTGTCTTTTTTTAATTTCATTAGATTCTTTAAGGCAACATTTTACAATAGTCTTATAATAATTATGATTTCTTATTGCTACTTGCTTTCTAAGATAAGTTAAATTATTTTTGCCGGCATAATCAAAAATAAATGATATTTTCAGTTAGTACATATTTTACATGTTCGAAATCCAGACTTCGAATGATTATAGCTTTGAACTGGTTAAATTTAGAAAGCAGCAAAGTCACATCATCGTTCCTGATGATGGTGACATGGTTAGAGAAACGCGTGCCGTGTTCAAAAATAAAGTGTATGGCGTAGTGATGATAACAACTGTTGTGTTGTGTTATTGTGCCAGAGAGTCTCAACATAATTTAAAATAATGTTATACTGTATTATCAAATATTATCAAAATAAAGTCTAGTAACTTTAAAAACTGTTTTGATCTCGTACACCACGTAATTTCTTGAGTTACCTCATGTCATAATATTCTGAATGCCAAATGTGATGGTTAATTTCAACTTTATTAACTAAATCTAGTGTTTATCATAATACTTTGGGTAATAAAATTCTGTTATAAATTATTAATCTTGGCAGTCAAATATATTTTATCCTAAATGTATAGTGATTTATTGGGTATCACTGTTGTCTCAAAAAAATTTCTATAACAGTTTAATTTTGGAGTTCACATAAATAACACTAATCTTTAAAAGATCACTGGAAATAAAAATTAAGAATTACTGAATTGCAGTGACATCCTTTGTAAAACGAATAGTAATTACTTTACGCAACAATTGATTGACTAATGTATGAAAAGGTGATCGATTAAAGCAATTTAACAGTTTATTCGAACAAATGTTACACGAATGTTCAATTAAGTATTTCTTAACAAATACGTTTAAAACCTCTTTTTATAGGCAAATAATTCATTTTTTCACATTTTCCAATCTAATATTAGGTTGTCGAAAAAGTATTGAGCCTTTTCCTTGTTAGACAGCTTTAATGTCATACATTTTAGGTAATATAAGTAGTATCGGATCCAACTTAGCGTAAATTAAAAGCTGACATTTGGCAGTAGACGCGAAAAATTGTTGAAATTCGTTTATTCCCACTTCCTGCAAAAGTTCGCTACATTTTACAATTTTATTTAGACAAAGGCACAAAACCGATATTCCAACCTTATTAAATATATATATATATATATATATATATATATATATATATATATATATATATATATATATATATATATATATATATATATATATGGAATGTATGTGGCATATCTATACATATTTTTAGGTTAATTGAATTTTGTTTTGGTTTTTGGTCTATTTTGTTGTTATAAAATTTATAAATTCTCTGTTAAGAATTTTCCGTATTTTTCTTAAAATATATATATATATATATATATATATATATATATATATATATATATATTAAATATATTCTCAAAAATTAAATTATTGTCTTTCACAAGGCACAAAATATTTTATTTTCAATATTCACTCCGCTAAAAAGTAAGGTTCCAACCAAAAAAAAGTCAGTGGTTAGTATATTCTATACTCTCTCTAGATTGCCTTAAAAATATATTGGAATAACAACACAAAACTTAATCCATAGTATTAAATTGATACAAATATACAAAAAATGGATCTATAGCCTTACATAAGCGCGAAATAAATGAAAATCACGAATTTAACTTTCCAAACACACGGTCGTTATCCAAGAAAGAAATTACCGTAAACTTCTGGTAAAGGAAATGATTTGTATAAAAAGAAACTACATATTGTCAATAACAAGCTGGACATTAGCAATTTAAGTCAGATTTATTATAATTTTATATAATAAATATTGCGCAGTAAAGAAATAAACCTTAATACAAGTCTGTCTAATTTTACATTCTTTATCAATTACACCAGTAAAGGGAAACATAAACACTTTTTCTTTTCTCTTCTTAGTATGGCTAGATATTTTTAAGAAACAGCATGGTTTCGAGCTGCGTTATAGTAAACCTATTTTTTTGTTCAAATTTTATTAAATAAAATACATTTTACAATACCTATTTTATTTTACGTTTTCAACATCTTTTAATTTGTAGGTAATCCAAATGTAAAAATAAGATTTGATAAAGCCCAATTCAATGGATGAATATATATATATATATATATATATATATATATATATATATATATATATATATATATGTATATATATATATATATATATATATATATATTATATATATATATATATATATATATATATATATGGGTTTTCCATTAGGGATGCCCGACTTTTGACAGCTAATAGCGGCCATCTTGGTTGGCACGCTTGGAAATTTCTTTAAAAATGAGGAAGGAGCTACCGTTACAGTGAATAGCGAGCGCTATAACTCGATGCTGCAGGAATATTTCTTCCAAGAATTTGGTGAAGTGGACGCAGACGACTTTTATTTCCAACAGGATGGCGCACCGCCCCATATTTCCGGCTCAAACATGACTTAATTGAGCGCCAAGTTCGGTGAGTCATTAATTTCCCGCTTGGCCGAGGAAATCGTGCGATTTAACTCCCTTGGAGTATTTTCTTTGGGGCCACGTTAAATCACAAGTTTACAGCAACAAACCAGGAACTCTTGATGCACTTGAAGCCAACATTCGTCGTGCCACAGCGGGTGTAAGGCCTGAAATGCTGGCCCGAGTCATGGAAAATTGGTGTAAGCGGATTCGTGTCTGTAAAAGGAGTCGCAGCTGCCATTTGAGCAATATCTTGTTTAAATCTTAAATGGCATAAAATTTCCCGTTAAATAAAAGTTTCAAAATGAATTTTGCTTTAAAAACTTTTTTTTTAATTCAATTTTTAAAGTTAGGACACTCTTAATATATATATATATATATATATATATATATATATATATATATATATATATATATATATTTATATATATATATATATATATATATATATATATATATATACCATATATATAGTTTAGTTATTTTTGGCAACTCTCACTAACCTTAACTATTTATGAGTAAAGCAGTAGGCAGCCTAGTTGATGTTAATTCAGAATAACTAAATTGAACTTAGCTGGTCACCAAAATATTAGTTTCCGTTAATTTCATTAAATCTAAACTAATACACAATTTATTTTTTTATTAATCTCTTATTTTCAATCAAACTAGACTAATCTAATCAAATTTCGTTTCAGGATAGGTTAGTTATTGATAAGGGATGAAACTGGTAACACAAAACAATTTTTCGCTTATATGACTAAAATAAGCCATATTATAAAAATATTATGCAGTATTTTCCCAAGTTCATTATAATCCTGACAGTAACTCGTTTTGTGATTTTTTTAGGTTATAGGACTTAAGCTGACTTATGATATCTTGCTTTCGATCTTAATCTCCAAAAAGTCTGATTATTGAAGATTATATTATTATATTTACATAATACAACCAAGTGAGATTATTCATATTGTAGCCCTGTCACCATAACTGGTGAATAAGGAAGATGTGTAGAATGTATATAATGTTCTTTGCAAATAATACCAAGTAATGCAATTTACGAGATTTGCAGTGATTAATGTCAAGTCTAGAATTTATCAGAATGGATACACACATTAATTCCAAGGAGTTCATTAGCTATCATTATAACACTATCAGACTAGTTCTATTCAATGCTGGATATAGGCCTTCCCCTGAACTGCTATCTTAATCTATTTGCAGGTGTTGTCATTCATCTAATGCCCGCATATCTCTGTATATCGTCCCGCCATCTTGTTTTGGGACGTCCTACGCGCCTTTTCTTTTCTCGTGGTGTCCATTCTATTGTTCGCTTGGTCCATCAATCATCAGTCATGCGTGCCATATGTCCAGCCCATTATCATTTTCTTTCTGCTACATGCTCTATAATATCCTTTACTTTCGTTTTTTCACGAATACACTTGTTCTCTTTCTATCTTGAAGTTTTATCCAGATCATCTTTGCTTTCTGGGTCCGCGCCAGGTTTTACATATGGAGTTACTTCATTGTCCAAGTTTCAACACCATACTTAATCATTGGTAGGATTCACTGATTAAAAATTTTGGCCTTTAACGTATTTGGGATGTCTTTATCTTTGAATATATAACATAATTTTCCGAACTCGCACCTTTCTAGCCTAATTCTCCTTGAGACACCGTTTTTCGTCATAGTATTTTTTTTCTTTAAATCAATAAAAAAATATACTTATTAGTATGGTTAGCAAACGCAACTCTTATGTTTATTCGCAACGACAATAGCCTAGATGAAATAAATAATACTTTTTCTTTAGTACCGCCGGAATACCCCGTACTTACACTACTTTTTGTACAAAAAAATCTTATTCGGTATTACTAAAAAGGTATAACAAACAAAGTGAATGCCTCATTCTTTTGAATGAAGCCATATGCTAAAATATACGATAACATATTATGAAAGCAAGGAACTTGGTATTCATCTAAGTACACACTGGTTGTTGGAGAACGTATTGATTGTTTAGGAATATTAATGAATCGTCAAGCTAATACAATAGACAGGGACGTACTGATTTAAGAAATTGTTTTGAAGATGATTTATGAGCTATCCGGCATCAGTATGGTGAAGCAAATGGATGATATTATTATGAATTATCAAATATAGATCAGCACATGCAGTAGGATCATTTTAGAGACTACTATGGAGGGTAATACATTTTTTTAGAGATGCTTGAACTTTTAATCATGATTAATTTTAAAATTATAGAGAAAGATAATTTTCTTAGCCCATATATTTTAAAAACATGAACCCAAATAAAAAAGCGTTTGCGGTAAAATACATATTTTCTTCTTCTAATAGATTGATTAATAAATAAAAATCTTTAAAATAAAAGAAAAAATTTGAGCGCCTCGGTTTTTCGGAAAAATTATTAGGACTTTTTTTCGGATCGGATAGCTTAATATGTAGTCTCAAAACAAATTTGGTCTATTCAGTATAGTCTTTTGAAAATTGCTATTTTTTTTTGTTAAAAGATATAGTCTTGGACTATTTCCACCAATATCCATTACACCCTTATCCCAGGACGGTGTCTTGTAAAATAACTGGTCAACTGCAAGTTGAACTTGCGCAATTAGTGTTCCGTACGTTGATTGCTTTTAAAATAAAAAAATTTTGTTACGACGGTATAAAATGATCAGTGACTTCACAAAACACACCCCAAATGAGTTCAACAAAGTTTGTATCCAAACTTTACTGAAAACTGATGCCAGATAAATTATTAAAGGTAATGTACTCGTGATAACTTTCGTTCAATCTACGCCCAGTGGAGAATATCCAGAATTTTTTCAAAATTTTTTGATCTGTACTTTTCAAGATAAGGGGGGGGACAGCGATTTTTTTTTCGCGATTTTTTATAAATAATAGAAAGAAAAGTGCAAGTATATATATATATATATATATATATATATATATATATATATATATATATATATATATATATATATATATATATATATATATATAAATATATATGTATATTTACTCGTGTTTTCACAAGCCTTCATTTGACACCACACTCGATGACCTAGTAAAAAATTTTTTTTTCCACTTCCGATTTCACCCCTCAAAACTAACCCCTTAGGTCAAAATATAAATTTCAAAACTACACTTGCTTGTGAAAATATGAGTTCAAAAATATATATAATTGCGTACACATGTCTTTGTATTATTTTTTGGCAAAAAATGACATTCTCATTTCGAAAAGTACTGATAAAAAAATTTTGAAAAATTTCTGTTTTCATAAAGTGTAGATTGAGCGAAAATTATCACGAGTGCATTACATTTGATAATTTAACTGGTATAAAAAAAAAACTAAAAACTTCCCTTACAAAATGGCGAAGACGAATTAATTTCCGTACATTACCGCGCGTCGACAAAATAATTTTATTTATTTATTTATAAATAAATTATAATTAAACAAATATTTAGATAGTAAATATTTGTTTTACACTTTTATTACTAGATTCTAGATTGAGCTAGATTGATTTATTGGCTATGAGGTAGCTAAGATGCTATAACTATTATACAATATTGACTAAGAAAAAACGTAAAAATATGTATTGTAACCTGTAAACTAAGAAGCAAAAAAACGTGCAAAAATACATGTAACTGACTCTAGGTAAGGCTTTTATTTCATTTTAAAAGCAAGTAAGGCACGGAACATTATTTGCGCAAGTCCAAGTAGTCTGAGAGGAGCCAAGTCTGGAGAATAGGGGGGCACTAAATCGTTATCGTGATGGGTTTTTTTTTTTTTGGAATACTATTACTCTGAAAATGACTAAGTTTACCTTAACCCTGGTCTCAGGA
Source organism: Pachyrhynchus sulphureomaculatus (assembly GCA_019049505.1). NCBI lineage: Eukaryota > Metazoa > Arthropoda > Insecta > Coleoptera > Curculionidae > Pachyrhynchus > Pachyrhynchus sulphureomaculatus. The sequence goes on along the minus strand of CM032456.1, from coordinate 203,370,137 downwards.
AAAAACCAAGTTAAGTCAAATTTTGACATATCTCATTTTAGGATCAACATGTCATTTTACATTTAGGGTGAGCGAGTTTAATTGTTTACTAGTTTTATTAATTAAAAATAAGTTAAAATAGAAAGAATAACGAGTAATTTTTCGAAAAATTTTAGCTATTGTCATATGAACCAGGAATTTAGGTAAAAATTTAACAGAATTAATTACTGAGCAAAGTAAGTACAGGGATACCTTAACCCGATATCAAGAAATATACTTCTTCGTAAATTTTGCAAGCTAGGTTAATTAGACAAAAGTAATAAACTTTTTCATAATTTATTTATTACAAACATAATTACAGTGGTAAGTCCGATATCAACTGTGATTTTTCAAAAAAATAGGTCAATTATACATATTTTTAAACTAGTAATAAACAGTAACTGCCAACACCAGCTCACCAAAATTGGATAGATGATAACTGACACCATGTGACCGCAGATAGCAACAAAATGATTTGAATATGTTAACGGGTGTCCTTTTTATAGACGCTACACATACGTTTGATGCTTAATCAGTACTTGATTCAAATTTTGCACGCAAAAGGCTTTTGATTTGAGAAGAACATAGCTTACAAGACTAACAATACTATAGGGAAATATCTCAAAAACTACAAACCACAAATCAATAAAAACAATAAATCAGGGGTTTATCAATTAACATGTGGATCATGTCCTAAAACATACATAGGACAAACTGGACGTACATTTTTACAAAGAATCACAGAACACGAAAAAAGTTTCATCCATAGAAAGTCTAATTCAATATATGCTAATCATCTTTTAACAGAAAATCACAGGTTTAATAAGAATTTCAAAATTTTACGTACCCAACAAAAAGGTTTAAAACTAAACCTTTTAGAGACAATGCAAATAAATCGATTAAGGACTACAGGTACTTTACTCAACGACCAGGTAGATTTAAACAATTCACCTTTATTGAATTTATTCTCCTAACTCCATGTCTGTGTCGGTTTTCCAATACTATCAATGTAATTTAATTAGGTGTAATATTATAATTAAGAAATTATATAAAATTGTAAACATTGAAGCTAACTTGACAGTGTAAAATGTAGATCTGAAGAAGCTGCATCGACAGCGAAACGCGTCATCGAAATTTAAATAAACTAGGGGAAATGGACTAAAAACAGTCATTTATTATATATTTATAATGAATTTCCATCAAGTAGAAGCTACAACCATCCGAAATTTAAAATGTTTTAATAAAGTATAGATGGTGAGTTTGACAGCGATTGCCCGAGCGACAAGTTTATCGACAAGCCAGTCCATGTCTGGTTATCTGGTTAAGGTGTGAATTACACTTAACGTAAGGTGTAGGCTTAGTCACAGGTGACCGTACATAATTAATTTTTATAACAGGATTTTGACCATCTCATTTATGCATAAACAAGATTTTTAAGTTGAGATCATCGACCAATATAATTATCTAAAATTTTTACGGAGATAAAAATATATTTTATTTATTTATATATCTGATTATGAGTAAATTAATATAGAACTCTTGCTATTAGAGTTTGATTCAGAGTAAGTACGTTAGTTCTGTTGATTAAATTTTACTAAATTAAATCTTCTTGACTGATTTAAAAATAAAATATTGACATTTCTTAAGACTTAGTATTAGTATCTAAATCAATATTGAAAATTTGAAGTAAGGGTTAACACAAAATTGATGTTAAAATAAGAATAAAAGTCGTAGGTAATTATAAATAAAAAAAAACAAGGGAATTTTTACTAAAAAAACTGTATTGCCGCTCTTATTTAAATATTCAGTGAAAATTGGAGGAAAAACAAAGTTAATTTTTATATTTTATTCTAATTTAAAAAACCGATCAAGTGCAAGTTGAACTTGCACAATTAGTGTTCCGTACGTTAATTGCTTTTAAAATAAAATTTTTGTTACGGTGGTATAAAATGGTCGGTGACTTCACAAAACACACCCCAAATGAGTTTTCAACAAAGTTTGTTGCCAATTTTTTGAAAACTGGTGATTGAAATTTTTGTTTTTTTTTATAAAAGAAATTATTAAAGGTAATGCAGTCATTCAATCTATACCCCGTGGAGAATATTCCAGAATTTTTTCAAAATTGTTTGATCAGTACTTTTCGAGATAAGTTAGGGGAGAGCGTTTTTTTTTTAAAATAATACAAAGAAAAGTGTGCGCAAGATTATATTATATTACATTATATATATATATTTTTTACTCTTAGTTTCAGAAGCTTTCATTTGACACTACACTCGATGACCTAGTAAAAAAAAAAATTTTTTCACTTCCGATTTCACCCCTCAAAACTAACTCCTTAAGTCAAAATTTAACTTTCAAAATTACATGGCTCTGATGAGGCCATCAATTCCTATATTAGTACCAAATTTCAACTTTCTATGTCAAATAGTTTCGGAGAAAATCAGGTGTGACAGACAGACACCAAAGTGATCTTATAAGTGTTCCGTACGGAACACTAAAAAGGTCACACTACATATTTATTATGGGTATGCGAATGCTCTGGGACTAATTTTAACGATTTATTTTGTTAACTAAATAAATATTAATTATAATTACTATTTATTGAATGCGTCGACCTTGGCAATTGAATAAACCATTTTTTTTTTAAATTATGCCAACCTAACATCAAAGGTAATAAAATTTTAAAATGTTAGTTAGTTACTTATTAAAATTTAATAATATCATAAAGTCATTGACAACAAATAGTAGTTTCTTTAGGGCCAGAGAGTGTTCCGTTTTTTTTTTTAACCTTCCAGATGTAAATAAAGTGGTAGTATTCACCTTTAAGAATTGGTAAACGTATGCAAAACTGACAAAGGAATAACATATTTATGAAGCTCGTTTTTTTAATTTTTAATTTTAACAAAAAAGTGCAGTCACTTGATTACGATTGAGTAGGTATTCTATATTATGCTATAACGAAAGGTCAAAGTTGAATTTTAATTAAAATCAGTATTAAAATATTATATATATACCCCTTCGTACTGTATCTGCACCTTGTACTATTTCTGTTTTCAGAGCAGTTGGAGGGCTTGCGTATATCAAGGAGGCTTCGGATGCACCCGCATGGTTAGTCATCGTGCTTTCGCTGGTAGTCCCAAGATGATATGCTAGACTAAGGCAATACACCCACGCACACTCGAGGCACGGGTAAGCAATATGCCTATCTGTGCCCATTTAGATGCACCAGGCCACAACCAGATATTGCATCACATCATATATATATATATATATATATATATATATATATATATATATATATATATATATATATATATACACCAGGTGTACAAGTATGAAATGCGGATTTCAGACAACAGATGGTGCACCAATGCAGTTTGTGCTATAATGATTTGACACTGCTCCATTTTGTTGTGTCATCAACAAGTGTTAGATGCGCACGAGAGATAAATTGGAAAAGTGTGTGCATAGTGTTGTGTTCAATATGTCGAAATTTATTCCGAACAAAGAGCATTCGCGGACAGCATTAATTTTTTGCTTTCATTTGAAGAAAACTGCAGTTGAATCATACCCATTACTTCGAGAAGCTTATGGTGAACATGCTCCAACGCAAGATACGTGTGAACGATGGTTTCGGCGTTTCAAAAGTGGTGACTTCGATGTTGCAGACAAGGAACGTGGAAAACTGCCAAAAAAATAGATGTTGAATTGCAAGCATTGTTGGATGAAGATGATTCGCAAACATAAAAACAACTTGCTGAGCAATTGGGCGTTAGTCAACAAGCTGTTTCCTATCGGCTAAACGGCAGGCAAATGGAAAAGTGCAAAAACACGTGTGAAATTTTGCTCGCTCGATACAAATGGAAGTCGTTTTTGCATCGTATACTTACAGGGGATGAAAAGTGGATTTATTTTGAGAATCCCAAGCGCAAAAAATCATGGGTAGACCCAGGCGCCCCATCCACATCGACCACAAGACAGAATCGATTGACAGAAACACGATGCTCTGTGTTTGGTGGGACCAGAGGGGGCGTGGTCTATTATGAGCTGTTAAAACCTGGGGGAAACGGTTAATACTAAACGTTACCAAGAACAATTAACTGATTTGAACCATTCGCTGCTTGAAAAAAGGCCAGACTACCGAAAGAGGCAACACAAAGTCATTTTTCTTCATGACAATGCTCCATCACATACCGCAACACCAGTTCGCGACACGTTGGAAGCACTCAGCTGGGAAGTTCTACCCCAAGCGGCTTACTCACCAGACTTGGCTCCTTCCGATTACCACTTGTTTGCATCGATGGGTCACGCACTTGCTGAGCAGAGCTTTGGTTCGTACGAAGATGTGAAAAAAATGGCTCGATGAATAGTTCGCAGCAAAAGGGGAAGATTTTTACTGGAGTAGTATTCACAAATTGTCCGAAAGATGGGAAAAATGTATCACAAGCGATGGAGCATACTTTGAATAAAGTACTTTTTTTTATCATTCTTCCGAATTTAACATGTTTTTTTTAGAAAAAAAATCCGCGTTTCATACTTGTACATCTGATATATATATATATATATATATATATATATATATATATATATATATATATATATATATATATATATATATATATATATATATATATATAGTTATACTTGGTTGGGTTGGGAATGAATAACCGAACAACAAATATATGAAAGTCTGCGCACCCAATACCTAGTAAATCTGAAAGTATTAGCAGGTAAGTTTATAAATCTTAAATACGACTTTTAAGCCAGATTAGGTAGTATTTAGTTCCTTTGTGAAGAATTAACCTGTTCATAGGATATAATTTAGGCTTTACCACGGTCAGTAGTCAATTATTTAATTTCACACCATTATTTTTTTTGTGTTACAGTTTTATAAAATTGATTTTTTTGTCGTTTCAAATTTCAATATATCATCAAAATACAGTGTCATATAAAAAGGTAACAGAAAAATGTATATATAAAAGTATCTACGAATAATTTTAAGAGGCAGAGATATCTATTAGAAGTTTTAAAGCGAATTAGTGAATTAATAATGTGTACGAATTAAATTAAAATTTCATTTTGATTTTGATTTCATTTGAATTTGTGAGTGTACTAAAGTTATGTTTATTTAAAATAGGGTGATAAAAATTTCTAGCGAATAAATAGACTTAGAAATACAGTCCCTGGCCAAATTATTAGACGCACTGTATTTTTTTTAGTAATTTTATGTTTCTTAAGAGTTTTTATGCAATGGTATATTTAAACTACAATATTATTGATTTTTATTTAAAAGAATTGTTGTAGACTACATATTTGTATTTATTTGTAACATAGGGCAACACTATGTTGACAAAGTGATACATGAACGTAAATAAGTACAAACCTGTATCAGTCGCGATCGGAATCGAGTCAGGTACGGACGTGTTTCTGTGGCTTTATGGACTGTGATTGTTTGTTTATCAGTTTTATACTACTCAGTTATTAGTTTATTTTGTATGCAGTGTTTTAAAAAAGCAATTGGACTATTTTCATTATGGGTAGAAAAGGCGATCTTTCACCACGTAAAAAAGCTGAAGTGAAGGCCTTTATGATTGCGAAAACATTTACGAACCGAGAAATATCACGAAGATTGGAGGTTTCTGAAGCTAGTGTACGACGTTAATTGAGTCAGGGAAGGAATTAAGCCCGAAAAGAAAGAAAAGATGCGGTAGAAAACCAATTTTCACTCCACGGTCAGAGAGATGTTTGAAGAAAATTTGTGTAGAAAACAGATTTGCTACCACAAAGGTAATAAAATCACAACTCCACGATGCTAGCGTAAATGCTTCTGAGCGCACTGTTCGAAGAAAATTGAAAGAATTAGATTTTAAGGCCTGTCGCCCCGCCAGGAAGCCCAAGTTAACAGCTGCAATGAAAGCAAAGCGCCTGAAGTGGGCCAAACAATGGCAAGACAAAGATGTGGACTTCTGGAGATCGGTAAGATACAGCAATTTAATCAATAATTGATACATTATTATCATTTTCAGTTAAATAAAGCAAATAAACATGGAAGTTTATATATTTTTCCTATTTTTGACAGGTCTGCTTCAGTGACGAAAGCACATTCGAAATTTTGCAGAATAAAGCTCAGTATGTGCGTCGTCGTCATGGAGAAAAGTTTCATCCTGATTGTGTCGTCCCGACGGTTTAAACATCCCACCAAAGTGATGATTTGGTCAGTCATCAGCGGCAAGGGCACTGGACGTCTGTACGTCGTCAAAGGAATAATGAGGCAAGATCAGTACAAAGAAGTATTACAAAATCGGTTGCTCAGAGAATGGTTTCCAAATGGGGAACCATTCATTTTCATGCAAGATTGAGCACCCTGCCACACTGCTCGGTCTGTTAAAGCTTTTTTGGCAGAAAAAAATATCCCTCTGTTGGATTGGCCGGGTAGCCCTGATATGAACCCCATTGAAAATGTGTGGGAGCTGATGAAAAGAGAAGTGGCTAAAGATGTGATTACCAACAAAACCCAGCTCCTAGAAAAGATTATTCATGTGTGGAATCATCATCCTCAAATGCAGGAGACAGTACAATCTTGCATTGATAGCATGCCGCGCAGAATTAAAGCTTTGATAGCGGCTAAAGGTGGCTCAACTAAATATTGACTTTTACTAACATTAATTTCACTTTTCTTTAAAACTTAATAAACTTATGCTTTTCTAAATTAATGCTGTTTTATTTATGTCAAATAAATAGGTAATTGATTGGATAATATAAAAATAAAAAACAAATCAATTTAAAATAATAAAACGGTACAATATCACTCGGTAATTAATATTTTACATGAAATCTTGCAGTGCGTCTAATAATTTGGCCAGGGACTGTATACGCCTAGCTTATAGATTTTCTGATGATTGTTTTTATATAAAAATAGCTCTTCATTTGCTTGTAATTTGTGCTAAAAAATTCGTTCTAAATGGCAGAATTTTATTTATAATCCAAACTACTAACTCTTTTGAAAGAAATAATCGATTAATAGGTAAGAAAGAAACCCCATATTATTACTATACGATTAGGATCACGAAACTACTTTATTACAATAATCTCACTCCATACTTTACTAAGCAGATAAATCAAAATCTACACAACTATAATAATTATTACAGTTACTATTATTTAAATTATTAGTTACATTGGCTACAGCTGCAACAATCTTATATACAGGGTTACAGGGAAAGTCGTCCTAGATAATTAAGGACGTTATAGTTTAGGTCGTTTCTGACCGATTTGACTCTATGACATGATGTCCTAAACTTAACCGTTTTCGAGATATTGAAGTTTAAAGAGTTTCTAAAAAAAAAACATGTTTTTTTTGCTTTTATATCGATTTTTTTTTATTAGAGGTTCTCGAGTGCGATTTTTTGATTATTTTTAGTTAGTCTGTATGTCAAGTATCAAAAATCATCAAAAAAATTTGAACTAGTTACTAACAGTTTCAAATGGCGGCTTGTTAATGTTTCTAAATTACGAATTTTTACCAAGTGTTTCCTACTTTAAATCAATAAAGAGAAAAAAAAATATATGGAAGTTATTCTGCAAATTATTTTAAAAACTTCTACGTCTTTTTAGCTATCAAAAAAGGTATAAATACTAGGAGTTTAATAGGAAAACTGTACACAGAATGACACCTAAAGCGGGCTCGGGTAGCAAAAGGTAAATTTTTAGTTCTAGGTGAAAATACGAAAAATACACAAATAAAACAAAAAACCTTGCAATTTAATATTTTTTATTAATTATAATTCATGTTCTATATGGTCGCCCCTATTTCTAACACAAATTCTCATTCTTTTTCTTAAATTACTTTTCACAACGCTGGTTGTGAGGTGCCGCCTCATTTCGTCAGCCGCATCAATTATTTTTTTGTCTTAGGACATCCACGTTTTCGATAGGAGTCATCTGGTCGTATACGAGACTTTTCATGTGACCCCACACATAAAAATCCATCGGTGTTAGGTCTGGGCTTCTCGCCGGCCAAGGTATGGGTCCGCCTTTTCCAATCCATTTGTTGGGATAATTGTCATTGAGCCATGCACGAACACTTCCTCTGTAGTGAGCTGGGCAGCCATCGTGTTGAAAGTACATGTTTTGTCTCAAACCAATAGGTAGGTCTTCCATCAAATTAGGTAAATCGTTCCGCAAAAAATTGTCGTATTCCTTGCCATTCAAATTATCTGGCAGGAAGAATTTGAAATTATACCCATCCACACATTTAAGCTGAATCTTGTTTGTGAACATGTACTTTCAACACGATGGCTGCCCAGCTCACTACAGAGGAAGTGTTCGTGCATGGCTTAATGACAATTATCCCAACAAATGGATTGGAAGAGGCGGACCCATACCTTGACCGGCGAGAAGCCCAGACCTAACACCGATGGATTTTTATGTGTGGGGTCACATGAAAAGTCTCGTATACGACCAGATGACTCCTATCGAAAACGTGGATGTCCTAAGACAAAAAATAATTGATGCGGCTGACGAAATGAGGCGGCACCTCACAACCAGCGTTGTGAAAAGTAATTTAAGAAAAAGAATGAGAATTTGTGTTAGAAATAGGGGCGACCATGAATTATAATTAATAAAAAATATTAAATTGCAAGGTTTTTTTTGTTTTATTTGTGTATTTTTTGTATTTTCACCTAGAACTAAAAATTTACCTTTTGCTACCCGAGCCCGCTTTAGGTGTCATTCTGTGTACAGTTTTCCTATTAAACTCCTAGTATTATACCTTTTTTGATAGCTAAAAAGACGTAAAAGTTTTTAAAATAATTTGCAGAATAACTTCCATACATTTTTTTTTTCTCTTTATTGATTTAAAGTAGGAAAGACTTGGTAAAAATTCGTAATTTAGAAACATTAACAAGCCGCCATTTGAAACTGTTAGTAACTAGTCCAAATTTTTTTGATGATTTTTGATACTTGACATACAGACTAACTAAAAATAACCAAAAAAAATCGCACTCGAGAACCTCTAATAAAAAAAAATCGATATAAAAGCAAAAAAAACATGTTTTTTTTTAGAAAATCTTTAAACTTCAATATCTCGAAAAACGGTTAAGTTTAGGACATCATGTCATAGAGTCAAATCGGTCAGAAACGACCTAAACTATAACGTCCTTAATTATCTAGGACGACTTTCCCTGTAACCCTGTATATATTTTTTATACATGAATAAGTTTCCATTTTACTGATATGAGGCGTTGCGGATAGTAAGGGCGAACTCAACATTGGGTCAAATTTTTTTTTTTTATATAATTCTATTTTATAGTACTTTTCCTACATCACATACCGGTCTAATTGTTGAGTTCGCCCTTGCTTCGCCTTCAAATTTCAGTATCAAATAAATGAAAAATTTCGAACAGGCGATAGCCGGGCGGGTAGTAAGGGCGAACTCAACAATTTCGCGCGGAGCAACCGCCGGTATTGCGTCACTGAATGAGGTTTACTTGAAATTTTACGCTTTCTGCGTGTTAGTTCAAGTTAATTTTGAAGTTAATACGTTTATGTTTTGTTTGGTTTTGTTGCTTTTTTTTTTAAGAAAAGTATGGCGCAACCTGGACCTTCTAGTAGTGAAGTGTACAACATTTATATGGTAGTGCTGTGTCGGGTTATTCGCGAAAGAGACCTGCTAAGATGAATGATTGGCAAAAAAACGAGTGTAAGTTGAAACGAAATTCAGGAAGTGCTTACATTTCAAGAAATAACAAAAGGCACGTTGTTGCCCGCAAAATTGGACCTCCTTGCAAGTGTGGATGTTTTGAGAAAATAGGCGCTGAACTGGTCACCAATATTTTTGACTCTTTTTGGCAAATTGGAAACTATGATCTACAGAATGCTTACTTATCAAAATTGTTGATCTGCAATGATGTAAAAAGATCTTACGTAAAGGGGCGTCCAAGTCGTACCCTGAGACGTATTCAATATAATGTGACTGTTGATCATTACAGTCGCGCCAAAAGCCCTCGTCGAAAATACTTACCTGTTGGACTTAATATTAAAAAGCTCTATTCTCTTTACAATGAATGGCTTACGGAAAATTACCCTGGTTACAGCCCGGTAAATCAGCACTATTATCGTGATACGTTTAATATGCAGTTCAAAAGTATAAGTTAATGATTGAAAGCTGTCGCCGAAAAAAACCAGTTTTGCGTTGTCCAACTTAGACAGGACATGATTTTCAATTTCTTTAATTTTCAAAAGAAAATTACTAAAATGCAGATGGCTGGTGCTAAGTTTAAAGATGGAAAGATCTTTGAATTTACAAATAACTTTAAGCAAGGTTTCTACATTCATTCTGCTTACAATTTGGATGTCAAAACGGCAGTCAAACTACAAAAAGGCAAGGTGAAAAACTATGATCCTGATCATTTTCATTTGGCCAGTGAAACACTGACGAGACTTTACAGTGCTCCCATTAAAATACCAGCCCCCAAATTAAAGGACATTCAGGACTTGTTACCGTATGTTCCCCTACCTTGGAGTCGGTACTTTACTAACATTATAGCCTCTCAAGACGCAGCAACGAATAAGAGCACCGAAAATGAAGATGTTATGGACGATGACCAAATAGATTACAACTGAACTTGGCTAATTATTTGTTTCTTTTTCTTTAGTTTTTTTATGTTAGTTTCAATACCATATTTCCACTGTTTTGTATGTTGTATCAAGTAACTATTTTGTAATAACAAAACCTTTAATTAAAACAATAACCTTAAAATTAAATAAAATGTGTTCAAAATTTTTAATACCGGTCTAATTTTTTCCCAGGTATTGCCAATTTTAGGTGATAGTGTAGCATCAGAAACGAACAGTAAAATATGAAAAAAAAAATACACAAATAAATATTTAAAAAACATTTAAAAATTCACGGAATACGCTATTCTACTTAAGTAAATAATAAAAAGCTAATAAATTATAAATAAATAATAAAAACCTAATTTTGCCAATATTTTGTTGAGTTCGCCGTTTAGATTTTTCTATAAATTCAATTTTTTCGAAACTTCATTTTGTTGAGTTCGCCCTTACTATCCGCAACGCCTCATATACTACTATATACAGGGTGTAAGAAATAAGAATAACCACCCGCTTAGTTCATTATAAAAGTTGATATATCTTTCACGCTTGACGCGATATCACTCAAAAAGTACAGGTTCTAACCCTACTTTAAGTACTACATTTCTACCAGATTTGAAATCGATATTTCGTTTTGCTCATATATGCCAACAGAGCGACAAACCGACAGGCCGTTGAACCGACAAACCGACGCAAACGGGAAACCAGGTTTTTGTGATTTAAGGAGCCTAAAATATGAAGAAATGCAATAACAGCAAGGAAAGTAATAATTGATAAATGAAAAAATTTATTGTATATCAAACTAGTAAACTTGGGAAATTATCGATCACTACTCAGTAAGTCTTTTCCCTGATCGCTGACATTTCTTGTAAATATTATCTTTTTGTAACTTTAGTCTTGAGATATTTTCACAAGAAAACATCCAACTGTTCCAAATCAGAGCTAAGTGGAGGTCACCTTATGTAACCTCATGTGAAGTCAGTTTATTAGGAAAACCTTTTTGAATTATTGGCAAAGATATGTTTGAACTGTATGATATCGCCCTATCCTGCTGAAATCAGATTTTTTGCTTATAAACATCGAAATTTTATAGAGCGGGTGTGAAGAAGTTTTGAATCATACGAACCTATCGGTCGAAATTAACAGTTCTTGAACGGCTTTTGTCATAATTAAGGAAATACTAACCGATTACTCCTCAAGCTGACATTGCTGCCGAAGTCGCCAATTGAACTGAATTTAAAGACTCTTAATGCTTTATTTTTTGAATTGTCAGTGTCCAATAGTGGAATTTCTGTTTATTGACGTGACTATTAAGGTGGAAACGTGCGTCATTTGTGAATAGGATGTTGATAAATGTTGAAAGAAGTTAAATATTAAATTAATGGAGTTAGACGCCAAGGTCGTTGCGTTGCAAACAAATTTAAACTTAGGAATGTGTACGGGATACTCTGTATAGGTACTATTGTCATTCTAAAACTCATATACAGTGAGTGGGAGAAATATTTAATTATTATATTTGGTCACTTGATAAGCGATAATTGGAGATCAAAAATAGGTGATGATAGTTACATATAGACAAAGAAAAAAGTAGATATATGTGGCAGAAAAAATATTGATACGAAAAACTTTTAAAACAATTACACGTAGGCTGAAAAGTTTTTGGTTTGACACATAGATGTCGTCCTTTTCAAAAAATCCATATGATTTTGACCTTCAAAAAATTTCATGACATTTCGACGATTAGTTTACAAGTTACAGTGGTTTTAGTGACGCTGCTTTTGATATTTTCAAAACAATAGAAAAAATCGAATTTCGTGTGTTGATTAAACACTGTTTTTAATGGGAAAAATACTGTTCAAGTACAGCAATTGCTTGATAAGTGTCACGGGGAGTCTGGTATACTGAATTTTAAACGAGCTTGTACAGACACAAATGATGCTGAACGCTCTGGACGCCCAAATGGGGTAGTTTCATCAGAAAATATCAAAACATCCACAAAGTTGTTTTGGATGACCTTCAAGTTTGGTGAGATTGCTGACACCCTAAAGATATCAAAATAACGTGTTGGTCATATTTTGTATGAACATTTGGACATGAGAAAGCTCTGTTCGAAATGAGTACCGCGTTTGCTCACAGTGGAGCAAAAACCACAACTTGTTGATGATTCTGAGCGCTATTTGGACCTGTTTAAGAGCAATAAAAAGGATTTTTCCATGCGATATGTGACAATAGATGAAACATGGATCCACAATTATACACCGGAAACAAATAAGCAGTCAGCTAAGTCGACAGCAGCCGGTGAAAGCCAGACGAAGCGACCAAAGACACAACAGTCAGCTGTGAAGGTTTGGGCTTCTGTATTTTGGGATGCGCATGGAATAAACAAGAGAGAGAAGGGAAAAACCATCAATAGCGAATATTATATTAAGTTATTGGTGCGTTTGAAGACAGAAATCGCAAATAAACGGCCCCAAATGAGCAAGAAAAAAGTGTTCTTTCAACAAGACAACGCACCTTGTCACAAGTCAATGATTACGATGGCAAAATTGTATGAATTGAAGTTCGAGTTGCTTCCTTATTCCTACAGTATTCTCCAGATTTGGGCTCCAGCGACTATTATCTATTCGCAGACATCAAAAAATGCTCGCAGTAAAGAGATTTGGTTCCAATGCAGAAGTTATCGCCGAAACTTAGGTTTATTTTGAAGGCAAAGATAAATCCTTCTACAAGAAAGGTATAGAAATGTTAGAAAAGCGTTGGACTAATTGTATCGCTCGTGAAGGAGACTATGTTGATAAATAAAGTAGAATTTTACAAAAAAAAATGTGTTTTAAGTAGCTAGACCAAAAACTTTTCAGCCTACGTGTTAGTATGTAACGTACGGCGTTACAGGCGAAACCGCAGATTTCCAAGCATACCTATATAAAATAATATACGCAGGAAAGTAATTGCAAACCAGTAAATTCTTATTACAAAAACCTGTAGTACTATTTTGACTAAGCAAACCGATATAATAAAAGAATTTCATTACAAGCACTTTGTGAGACTGCCATACTAGCAAAGAAAGGGTAATAAATTAAGGACAACAAAAACAGTATGCTTCGAACTATCTTTATCCGTTCCGGATCTTCATGGCAATTTAAACAGTTTTTTACCATTAATTCCTTCTAAGAACAGAGAACCGTGCAGTGATAAATTGAATTCTTATTGCACCTTTCTGCAATGTGCTGGATGTTAATGATTCATTTTACACCTTTTGTAAAATGGTATGAAGTTTTAAAACAACTTAATTTCATTATATAAGTTTTATGCTTATCTCCTGAAAGTAAAAGTAACAAAATAATGTAATGTATGTAATGAAAGACTGATATTATCAAATTTCCACTTTATTTAGTTTCACTGAAACTGTATGACGCGTTTCGCTATACTATAGCTTCTTCTGATACAAAATGATATTTGAATATTAGTGTTGTTACATTTATACAAATACCCTAAGGTAGATAGGTAATAAAATTAATACTATATGCTAATGAATATTGCTGGGAAATCCATTTTGAATATTAATTGTATAAATTGAGTAAAGGGGAGTTACCATGGGCCAGACAGGTATCTTTTTGTTCGTTTAAGATGATGTCTGAATTTTTAATTCTATTTATTTCTAAATTTTCTAATAGGTTTAATTTTACGCCTTTGTTTTGTATGTGTAGAATTTTAAATTTATCGTCAAAAAGATGATTTGATTCTGTTAAATGATTACTGTACGCTGAGTCAGTTTTGTTTTTTAAATAGCTTCTTTTATGTTCTAAAATCCGAGTTTCGAATGAGCGACCTGTCTGACCTAACACATGGGCTGAAAAGTCCCGGGCCTAACACATAGATGGCGCTAGTTTTATTGCAGTCACCTTTTTTTCAGTTAATACTAACCTTCAAAAGACAGCTGTTAAAATTTCATGATATTCTATTCATTAGTTTGTGAGTTATTGTGCTAAGAGTGACGCTACTTTTGTTATTTTCAAAACAATGGATCAAAAAACAATTTCGTGTTTTAATTTTACACTGCTTCTTGATGGGAAAAAATACCGTTCAAGCGAAGCAATGAAACATGGATCCATCACTTCACTCCGGAATCAAAACGATCGTCATCTGAGTGGACAGCAACTGGTGAACCTCGTCCAAAGCGCCCGAAAGCACAACAATCGGCTGGAGAGGTTATGGCCTCGGTATTTTGGGATGTGCGTGGTGTAATATTCATCGACTATCTTGAGAAAGGAATACCATCAACAGTGAATATTATATAGCGTTATTGGAGCGTTTGAAGGCCGAAATTGCAAAGAAACGACCGCATATGGCAAAGAAAAAAATTTTGTTTCATCAAGACAACGCACCGTGTCACAAGTCAATCAAAACAATGGCAAAACTACATGAATTGAACTTCGAATTGCTCCCACATCCACCGTATTCGCCAGATTTGGCTCCCAGCGACTACTGGCTGTTCGCAGACCTGAAAAAAATGCTCGCCGGTAAGAAATTTCGCACGAATGAAGAGGTTATCGCTGAAACTGAGGCCTATTTTGAGGCAAAAGATAAATCGTTCTACAAAAGTGGTATTGAAATGTTAGAGCGGCGCTGGAATGATTGCGTTGCTCTTGATGGAGATTACGTTGATGAATAAAGCTAATTTTTAAAACCAAAAAACCGTGTTTTTTTTGTTAGGCCCGGGACTTTTCAGCCCATGTGTTATGTAACTTTTATGACAAGAACCACAATTCAACTGATACACTCCAGATTTTATTGATCTATTTTGTTTTCCCTTTGCGTTCTTAATGAATTTTCCTAACGAGTTGTTTGTTCTAAAAGCTATGTTGATATTATATTTGTTTAAGTGGTTTTTAATTTTCTCTGACGTGTTACCAAAATAGGTTAAAACATATAATATCAACATAGCTTTTAGCACAAATAACTCGTTAGGAAAATTCATTAAAAACGCAAAGGGAAAACAAAATAGATAAAAAAATCTGGAGTGTATTAGTTAAATTGTGGTTCTTGTCATAAAAGTTACATAGGTCAGACAGGTCGCTCATTCGAAACCCGGATTTTAGAACATAAAAGAAGCTATTTAAAAAACAAAACTGACTCAGCGTTCAGTAATCATTTAACAGAATCAAATCATCTTTTTGACGATAAATTTAAAATTCTACACATACAAAACAAAGGCGTAAAATTAAACCTATTAGAAAAATTTAGAAATAAATAGAATTAAAAATTCAGACATCATCTTAAACGAACAAAAAGATACCTGTCTGGCCCATGGTAACTCCCCTTTACTCAATTTATACAATTAATATTCAGAATGGATTTCCCAGCAATATTCATTAGCATATAGTATTAATTTTATTACCTATCTACTTAGGGTATTTGTATAAATGTAACAACACTAATATTCAAATATCATTTTGTATCAGAAGAAGCTATAGTATAGCGAAACGCGTCATACAGTTTCAGTGAAACTAAATAAAGTGGAAATTTGATAATATCAGTCTTTCATTACATTCGTTATGAATTTCCATCAAGTAACAGCCAAAACAATTCAAAGCTTATAATGTAATGTCTTTTTAGAAAAATATCAGAAGAAATTGACGTTAATTTCATGTTATTAACAGATATTTTTTTAGTTACAGTTTCATAAATAAATTCTTAAAAATTACCATCCTTTTTAATAATTATTAGTATTAGTATTAAAAACAAGTAATCATGTTGTTTTTCCGTTATTATGTAAGGTGACATCAACTAAATCTCTTACTTCACCTTGGTGCTTCGATGGGACAACATAGATGGCACCTGTGATTTCATATAATGTTGATAAAAACTTGCCTTTCATAGCTCATCATAACAATATCGAGCCAACATTAAACAACATTAAAAGGACGATATAATATGTAAGTGGAACCAACAGAAACGTTAAATACTGGGCCAGATAAGAATATCTATAAAGGTATAAGACCAAAATCATACGAGAGATGGCCAGCAAAACTAGTAAAGTAAATCTCAAGATATAAGATCCTGCCTTTTTGCTTTTTCAGTGGGGCAATAAACGACCCTATTAAGGTTTTGCGCATAGTTGCCAGGTTTTACAATAAACGTATTTTTATTTTTACCTGCTTTGTATACCGCCCTCACTTGCACCTGCAATCATATTGGATCTATTTTTACCTATATATTTACTACCTCGCAACCCGGTTTGGAGCCCATTAAGTATTTGATAATATAGGGCTAATGACTACTGGTCCCCATTATGATTCGAAAGATACTTTTTATTATTTTTATTTTTAGTTTTACTTACAACGTAACGGTTCTATTTTAATTATGTGACGCTAAACAAATAGTGAAAAATGTTTACGACAGTTTGGTAAAAAGAAATTTTAATAAACAAAGTGCTTTGCAAGAAACCACTGAACTAACAAAAACCCCAACTTCTACGATTAAGGGTATTGTAGGAAAACCATCACTCAGGAACAGGAAAAAAAGGAAAGATTTTCAAATGTATCATGTCATCAGGAGAAAAATATATTCTATGTATGAAGAGCACTTGGTGCCGACAGTAGACAAAATAAAATTAAGAGTGGTGCAGGACGGGACCAATATACAATCAAATAAAAACTATGCTGCGTACCGCAGAAATGAAAATCTAAGAGCAGTAGTTGGCAAAACAAGGAGGGATAGGATACGAAACACTGACATATAGCATGCAAGACATGGTAGGATGGCTAGACAAAGAAGAAGATGGTGGCGGAACCACATAAAAACAATGAAGGCGCACAAACTACCAAGGATCGCTCTGGAAGGAATCAGTAGACAACCGACCACCTGAGAGACCTAAAAAATGGAGAGATAGCTGGCAATCTAAGACATCTTCGGAATTAATAGATCATGAGATCTATAAAAAGTATAAGAAATATATATATATATATATATATATATATATATATATATATATATATATATATATATATATATATATAATCCGTTTTTTACTGGCCGAAATAAATAATAACTGTATCCAATAATCAGTTTATAAATTGTGACGCAAATTTCAAAAATATTATATAATATTTATGGAAATTATATAATAAAATTCCTTGAAATGTCATTATTTTAATTAAAAAGGCTAATAAATATTTGAAACATGGAACGTTAATTTAAATAACCCAAAACCAAAATTGAAATGTTCTGAAAATTAACAGAAAATCGTAGTGATAATAAATTGGAGTATACTTGAATAAATTTAAATCTATAATACCAGATAGCCCGTTATTATTACTAAATTAATTTATATAAGGGTTGGCTTACACTCGAGTTACGGCTAATACAATTTCTATTAAGCATATTCATCAGCTGTTTGCCTTGCGACTGGCTGGTGTTCTGCCTTTTGGTAGACCATTTCTCATGTACATAAAAATATCAATTGGTCATTTCCGAATGATGTTCTCTAATGACTTGTATAACTTTGATTGTTTGGGAAAGGGTTTCTTTTGTTTCTTGTTTACTAATATTTATGTGGATTTTTGCTTGGGTCTGCTGGAAAAATTGTTTCAAAAAACCCAGCTTGATATTGTCAGGCACATGGTATTATTTAAGCTAGACAGCATATACTGTGATTTAAATTTGATTCAAAGAATTTTACACGATTTTTATTTCGCAAGTTTTTACTTTTAATCAAGAATTTCTAATAATGGTTAATAATGCTTGAAAGGCTTATTCACGAATTATTAAGTCTTCTTAAGTATTTAGAAGTAAAAGTTACGAAAACAACGCCCACATCATATTTATCTAATAAATTTCAAAGCTGTCATGATATAACAGTGATTAAATATTTTGAGAAACCTCACTCCTAGTGCAAGAGAAAATGTATCGTTGCCAGCCCACAATTCTTAGAATATTTTACATAAAGAAACATTAACTTGATATTTTTCTGTCTTAACGTCACTTTCGTTTGACACTTTCATTTAAAAATGATGCGTATCTTCTTGAAGAGACATACCAGTTTTGAAATTAAATAGCACACACCCACAATAAAACACAATACGATATGAACAAGATTAAAAACACGGAATACTTTATCCAAAATGGAAGTGATCACGACGTAATACGTAATTTTGTACCGCCGTTTACAATAACAAAAGAAAGTTATATTGATTTAGTTTACTGACCTACTTGACAAATTATAATGTATCTCCGTCTAAATGAAATCATAAGTGTCGTATGGCCGTATTAGTCGATTAAAGAGTGGGTTAGGTGAAACATGGCTTTTACATTAGTAATTAAATACTTAATCGGCTTTTTAACTAAAGAAGGGAAAAGTTAACATAAGGCGGAAATTTTAAACAATAGTAAAACTTTGTCAATATTATTGATACGTGATACCGATTTTTGTGGGTTTAGGGGTAATATTTGTCTAGGATATAATATTTATTTTAGTTAAGAAAGCATTAACTTGAAAATAACCATCTTCAGAATCTCTTCATGGAGATTATGTTTATATAGAAATGACGTAACTTCTTACCCAGAAGGCAGTGACAGATTAGAAATATTTATTTGAATATGCGGTACCAGTATGAAGTGTTCATTCATAAAATACTTAAACTAAGTTTGTTCTCAATCAGTTAATTTGAAATTTTGCTGACCCAGATTTTTTAAAATTATTTTATGATAGTATTTATTGGAGAAAATTTGAGCTGTTGATGGTTCTGTTTCTTTTTTTTGGATGAGAAGGGCAGAAAACAGATGGCAGTGGAATGAAATGGGAAGAGCCTACATCCAGCAGTGGATTTACATAGGTAGATGGTGAACGTAAAATGCAAATATTTTGAGATAATTGTAGATCAATTTTAAAAAAACCGGTCAAGTGCAAGTTGAACTTGCACAATTAGTGTTCCGTACGTTGATTGTTTTTAAAATAAAAATTTTTGTTAGGGTGGTATAAAATGATCAGTGACCTCACAAAAACACACCCCAAATTAGTTTTCAACAAAGTTTGTTTCCAATCTTTACTGAAAACTGGTGACCTTAAAATTTTGTTTTTTTTTTATATACCAAATAAATTATTAAAGGTAATGCACTCGTGATAATTTTCGTTCAATCTATACCCCGTGGAGAATATTCCAGATTTTTTTCAAAATTTTTTGATCAGTACTTTTCGAGAGAAGGTAGGGGACAGCGATTTTTTAAAAGTAATACGAAGAAAAGTGTGCGCAAGTATTACATTATATATATATTTTTTACTCGTGTTTTCACAAGCTTTCATTTGACACCACACTCGATGACCTAGTAAAAAAAATTTTTTTCACTTCTGATTTGACCCCTCAAAACGAACCCCTTAAGTCAAAATGTATGTTACGGTGGTATAAAATGATCAGTGACTTCACAAAACACACCCCAACTGAGTTTTCAACAAAGTTTGTTTCCAATCTTTACTGAAATCTGATGACCTTGAAATTTTTGTTTTTTTTATATACCATATAAATTATTAAAGGTAATGCACTCGTTCAATCTACACCCCGTGGAGAATATTCCAGAATTTTTTCGAAATTTTTTGATAAGTACTTTTCGAGATAAGGCCCGGGACAGCGATTTTTCGCGAATTATTAAAATAATACAAAGAAAAGTGCGCGCAAGTATAATAATATATATATATATTTTTTACTCGTGTTTTCACAAGCTTTCATTTGACACCATACTCGATGACCTAGTAAAAAAAATTTTTTTTCACTTCCGACTTCACCCCCCAAAACTAACCCCTTAAGTCAAAATTTAATTCTCAAAACTACATGGCTCTGATGAGGCCATCAATTCCTATATTATTACCAAATTTCACCTTTCTATGTCAAATAGTTTCGGAGAGAAAATCGGATGTGACAGACAGACAGACAGACAGACAGACAGACAGACACCGAAGTGATCTTATAAGTGTTCCGTACGGAACACTAAAAAATCATAGAACAAAAATGTTTGTGACCTAGGTATAAATCTTATAACTTGCCAAGGGTTTTAAAAAGACCTAAGCCTGGGCTGATTTTTTTTTACAGGTAGGAATCCGCCTTCTGGATAATGAAGCAGTCTGCGTCACCTTAAGGGTGTCCCAGAATGCTCCGGTTATATAGTGGTTCTTGAGCCACAGCCTGACATATCCACTAAGCCTCCTTAAGAGCTGGGTGGGTGGCTTTTTTTTGCATATTTAGAGTACTCTCTCGTCTCTCGTCAGCCTTTCTCCATCGATTCGATGTAGGCCTCTTTCATGTCTTTCCAATTTTCTCGATTCTGGGCTTTTCGCTACCAATAAAATTACTTAATTACTTTGTTAACTGTGACTAAATATATTTGTAAAGATTTTACAATTGCGTTATCGCGATGTCGTAGTACAACTACACTGTCAAACGCTTAACTAAGACTAAAACAGATTTTTGGTATTTTATGTTTATATGATGAACAGATGTGGGTATATTATGTACTAAAACAGTTGCAACAGAACAGAATTTGCTACGTCTAATTGACTATTCAGTAAATTTATATTATGGTCTTTTGAATGTCTGTAAATTTTTATAGATTCTAAGAAATCGAGTTTTGACCCTTTAGGTGCCGTATGGAGTATTTTTAAACAATTGATATTGGGAAAAGTATAGCCTGTTTTTAAGAAATGTTTAGCAAAATGTGATTTTTCATTTTTAGTGTTCCGTACGGAACACTTATAAGATGACTGTCTGTCTGCCTATCACACCCGATTTTCTCCGAAACTATTTGTCATAGAAAGTTGAAATTTGGTAATAATATAGGAATTGGTGGCCTCATCAGAGCGGTGTAGTTTTGAAAGTTAAATTTTGACTTAAGGGGTTAGTTTTGGGGGTGAAATCGGAAGTGAAAAAAAATTTTTTTTACTAGGTCTCGAGTGTGGTTTCAAATGAAACCTTGTGAAAACACGAGTAAAATATATATATATATATATATATATATATATATATATATATATATATATATATATAATGTAATACTTGCGCACACTTTTCTTTGTATTATTTTTAAAAAATAGTGAAAAATCGCTGTCCCCCACCTTATCTCGAAAAGTACTGATCAAAAAATTTTACTAGGTCATCGAGTGTGGTGTCAAATAAAAGCTTGTGAAACCACGAGTAAAAAATATATATATAATGTAATACTTGAGCACACTTTTCTTTGTATTATTTTTAAAAAAAACGCTGTCTCCCTAACTTATCTCGAAAAGTACTGATCAAAAAATTTTGAAAAAATTCTGGAATATTCTCCACGGGGTGTAGATTGAACGAAAATTATATGAAAAAAAAAATTTAAGGTCATCAGTTTTCAGTAAAGATTTGAAAAAAACTGTGTTGAAAACTCATTTTGGGTGTGTTTTGTGGAATCACTGATCATTTTATACTACCGTAACCAAATTTTTTATTTTAAAAACAATCAACGTTCTGAACATTAATTGTGCAAGTTCAACTTGCACTTGACCGGTTATTTATTTTTTATTTCGGTAGGCTAACCCATAATGAAAAGTTATAGTTAAAAATGTATTTGACTACGTTAAAAACGATCAAAATTGTGATTTAAGTGTGGACGATTGTGTGACAAAATGTTTCTTAAAGACCAGGGTTTATAAAACTACACAGAATTTTAAGAGAAGAAAAGAAGGGGGGTATAGACTCTCCAAAAAAGAGAGCAGGCAGAAAAGAACCTCAGCTGACAGACAACACAAAGCAAGCACTAAGGCGTATTGTTCATGACTTTCTTATGGAAAAAAGTATTCCAACATTGGACATGATCCTGCAGGCCGTAGTCATTTTCGGTATTTTTGGGTGGCTTGTCGTAACAAGCCACCCAAAAATACCGAAAATGAGTAGAGTAAAACTATAGAGTGTATTAAAAGGTATACATTTTTGTTGGAAAAAGTGTAAAAGAAAATATTGATAGAAAGTGGAGAAATTGTCCACAGGAGAAGAGACTATTTTAGAAAAGTTAGAAAAGTTCGTTCTGAAGAAAACAGGATATATTACTTAGATGAGACGTGGATAAATGAAGAGTACACAGTCAAGAAATTTGTAGGAGGTCTTTTTACATTCGGATTCAAGGAAACAGGAGATTATCACGAAAATATGCTTTCCGATGTATTTGAAAATTGGTTTTCGCAGATGATCGGCTTAATACCAGACGGTTCTGTTATTGGCATTGATAACGTAAGCTATTATTCTAAAAAATTAGAATGAGTTCCAACTTTGAATTAGCTGAAAAAGGACATCCAATATTGGATGACTGAGAAAAACGTTTCATTTCCAAAAGACAGCGTTAAGAGAGAATTATTAGAACTTGTAAGGCTTGAAGTTTTCAGAAATAAAGGCACATACACAAGTATAGTGACAGTTTTCCTTATTTGTAATACAATATCAATAATATAAATTTAAATAAACTTTAGTGAAATTATGGATGGTTGTAGCTTATACTCGATGGAAATTCATTATAAATATATAATAAAACACTGTTTTTAGTCAATTTCCACCAGTGGAAATTGACTAAAAACAGTCTTTTATTATATATTTTTAGTGAAATTATTCTTTTAAGGTATTGCCACAGTAAACACACTATACAGTAGCGAAACTCAAGGATAACCGCATAGGAAAATCAAGTTCGTTTTCAGAAGGACACGTGGCAATCCGCCATGTTAAAACTGGACCAGCGCGAGATTTGAAATACAAATAAAGTTGTGTAAAGTTTTATCATTCAAAATCGTAGATATAGAAATGTTTGAAAAATTTTTGATTTGTTATTTAATACAGCATGAGTAATATAAAAGTTAATGCAGCATGAGTAATATAAAAAAAAAACAAAAAGAATGGAGCACTTTGTTAGAAAAGAAATGAATACAGGTAAAAAACTTGATAGGAAGGTATTTGATGGAATTCTTCATATTCAACTTCAGTTTTTAATAACCTTATCCAAAAATTCAAAAGTCTATCAACGTTAAAACGTCACTGTTTGAGGTTAAAGTTTTATTTACATCACTTTTCAAGTAAATTTGTGATTAAAGATGTTTTTTAAGAACTAAATTAATTTAATTTTAACATACGTAATACCTAATGCTATTTTTCTTGTACCGTGAAATAAAGACATATTGTCATCAACATCTTCTAAAATAAGAGCATTTTTTTCTAAGCAGTGTTGTGTTGTTTGGTGTGATAGATCTCTTGTTAATTAAAAAACACTGTATCTACTTTTTTGGTACTTATTTTTTCTTAAACTACAAAACTATATTGTGTAACTTCGAGAAAGGTTAATATCATATTATTAATGAATTATGAACGTATATGTATAGACCTCTATTTTCTATGTGAATGATTCTTAGAGGTTCTATACCTTTTTGTGTTCTGTTATCCATATTGCTTTTTGATAACGTAGTTAACGCTTGCTTTTATTTACAATGAATTAATATTTAGATCAAAGAATCAATACAGTAATTTCCTAATTATATTTACATACGATACTTTGTTATGACCAAGCTGACTTGTCAATTACAACTATGTTGGGAATGTGGAATCTTTGGCACAATGACACTACTCAGTATATATTACCACTACACCAAAAACACTTTATTTTTGCACTCGATGCGCGTTTCGCTAACCATATTAGCTTCATTAGGAGAAATGATTGACTCATATATACTGAGTATTGTCAATTACAGTTTAAAAGGAAAATAACTATATTTAATTTATAGTATAGGTATACAATAGAAATAAGTTCTTTATAGGAGGAATATTAATAACAGGTAACTAAATCTTCAAAATTTTAATAGTAACCATAATTACCATCAAAATGGACTTCGATTAAGTGTACTGTCCATTTAACGAACTTATTTTGAGAATATTTTACCCTCTGGCACACATCGTCTGACAAAATCATATTACAAAAATTTCTTTGGAATCACATTAAAATTTTTCTTATTTTAATAGCATATTTGATTCAATAATCGATTTATATCAGTTATTTCAATAATCCCATTCCCCATTGGTTTTGTGATCTCAACACGACACTTAATATTTAAACTTTCAAACCCAGCTTATAAGAAAATAAAATATACTGTCTAAAATTTGAAAATAATATTATAGGTTCTGTATTCCTTACAATATATTCACAGAAACTTTTGAAAGATTGACATGAAAAAGGAGCAATGTAATTTATAGAGAAAAATAAAAAAAAGTCACTTTCAGAGTATTAATTGTACTTGCAATTAAACAGTGTTAAATTTATCAGGTTTATTATTAGAAAAGGTGTGTCAAACAATTAATACAGATGAAGTTATTGAAAACTAGAAGCCTCTTGAGAATACTTCTTATAGAAAAAAATATGTTTTATTTATAATTTACACAAATATAAATAGTTATAAATAACGGAATACTAGTTTACACAAAAATAAATCTTTCTAAAAACCAATACAACATCTTTGGGGAAGAAGAAGAAACTAACGCCCCGCGTATAGTTTGAATTATTTTTGCAATTCTCAACGGCACAACAATAACCTCCTTTCCCCATGATTATATATATATTGTTTCTCAACCTTTTCGATTCTCTTCTCTTACAAACGTTTTTAATTCTCTCTTTCTACAAACTCTCTCTTCCTTCTGTCTTTATATTCATATAAACTGCAGTCACATCAAGAAACGATGGACAATACATTTCCAAAGACACATTTCGAGAACGGATGTAAACACTGAGCGGCCATTTTGAAAAAGGACGCACGCGTTTTCAAAATCTCGTCAACAAATTGGAGCTCAGTTTCGCTACTGTAGTATGTTTACTGTGGTATTGCTGCCTCCAAGGTTATTCAGTCTTAACCCATTTTTGTTGTTTGTCTTATTATTTTATTGTTACAAAAATCAATATATTTTATTTTATTTAAAAAATGACAAGATGGTTGCATTATTTATTATATTTATCAATTATACAAATAGTGGAGTTAAGAAAGCATTTTAGATACAGCAATATTATGATTTTATTCTCTCTGGGGTATTACCAGGAGTATTGTCCTGAGTTTTGGACCTCGTAAAACTTATGCTTTTTTTTTGTTTGTAAACAACGCAAAGTTTTCAAAACGCGTTTTTTTGAGCTTAAAATGCAAATAACTCCGGTTATATATGTTAAATCGAGGCAAAAAAAAAAAACAATCAAATTCTCATCAGCTCAAATGTGTACGTAACCTACAAAATTGAAAAAAAACCCGACAAAACACTGTTTATTCATTTTTTGTACAGTCCGACTAAGTCAACCGATCGGCTTGAAACTTTCAGAAAATATGCCTTTTGTTATAGTAAAAATACCCTGAAACTTTGGCTCAAAAATGTTGAACCTAGTGGGCATAATTTAATTTGTTATTTTAAATTTGAATTGCCCGCCATTTTATGCTGTTTGGTCCAAAATGGTTTTTTTTTCAAAATATAGGTCTCGATGCCAGCTTTCCGATGCCATTAAAAAAAAAAAAAAATTTTGTGGAGTCATTTTAACCGTTTTTTTTTTACATTTGTTTATTAATTAGATAAAAACAAATGCGTTTTTTTGATCATTTTGAAAAAAAAAATGAATTTTTTCTTGCATCTGGGGGAGAATCATTTCATCATTCAAAAAAATTTCATTTTCGTTAAAACTTGTTTGTCAATTGTTATTCTTTGATTAATAAACAAATGTAAAAAAACGGCTAAAATGACTCAAAAATTTTTTTTTTTAATAGCGTCGGTGAGACTAAATGGCATAAAATGGCGGGCAATTCAAATTTTAACAAACAAATTTAATTGTGTCCATTGGGTTCAATATTTTTGCACTAAAATTTCAGGGTATTTTTGCTATAACAAAAGGAATATTTTCTGAAAGTTTTGTAGATTATGTACACATTTGAGCGATTTAAAAACAATGAAGATTAATTGGAAATCTCATTACGAAGAGTTTAGTTTCTTGTTTGTCTCGATCCGACTGATATAATCGGAGTTATTCACATTTTAAGCTTAAAAAACTTCAATTGTTTATAAACAAAAGAGCACAAGCACAAGTTTTTCGAGGTCCAAAATTTAGGACAATACTTTTCTGGTGATACCCTAGAGAAGATAAAACCATAATATTGCCCATCTCATTATTATTTTAACCTTTTTTTACAGTACTAAAAAGAAACATTTTGAGTTCGGAGCATTATTTTTATTTACTTATAGTGCTAAAATAAATCGCATCATCGGAGAAGCTTACTTAGAAGATTAAATAAACAAGCCAGCCAAAGATTGTAAAGAGTCTTATATGACTTTTTGTCCATAGTAATGAGCAAATTGAACAATTTGTACGAGACGCATTTTTTAAGTAAGCACCTCGAATGCGCGCTTAGTACCTGCATTTGTTAGCTATCCTCAGACGCCATTACGGAAGTATTCGTCCGAGTTTACGTTTATTTGTTGCCTGTTTAAAATCCTTCAGACCATTGAAAATTCCGCGTATCGTGAATTATGCGCTGTAATTAGTTTCTAAAATGCAAGAGCCGTGAAAGTGGCTGAAATTCATCGGCAGATAGACCTGGTGCGGAAAGTTAAAGAAAAAGTTCGAGAAAACAACTTTTTTTCATTATTATCTAATGCGTTTCTTAAAGTTTCAAGAAGTGATCTCTATGAAATTGTGACAGAATGTCCATGTGTCCAGTGGTTAACAAACCAAGATGAGGATGAAATACAGAAAATGGTATTACGATACGACACTTGCCTTAGTATAAGTGGAAGTTATGTTGAAAAGTAAATTAAGGTCCGACAATTCATGTCGAACTAAAATTGTGAAAGAAATGGCCTTATATTCTTTTAATATCAAAACGGTACTTACTTTAGAACGGGTCTGGTACATAATGATACTCTGTGCGTCATTGAAAAATTAGACGAGTACAAAAGTAACTAGAAATATAAATTTCGTACTACTGTTACACAGAACATTAGAATTGATTAAACCAAGCTTTTTAAAAATAAACAGGCCCTGCATGGGCAAAGTTTGAAAAAGGGCTGATTAAACAATCCGTTAATATAGACAAACTAAAATTTGTATTATACGAGTATAGGTTATATCCGTATTTGTCAAAGTGAGTTAATTTAATGGATACTAGAATCTGTTAGAAAAGATCCAAATTAGAAAACACCTGTATATGTAAAAGTAAAGAAAAAATTACAGCAACAAATTATAGCTTTCACCGGAAAGGTCTTTTAAAAAACCGTGTTTTGAGTTTTTTAGTTATTAATAATGTACAAGAAAAGAAGAATAAAAGGTATCTGCTATATTAACGCCATCGGTGTTCTCCTATACAGCAGAATTTGACCAAGTAATGCTTTTTATTGCTGTTTAAAATTTAATGGATGGATTTTTTTAGTGTCACTTATAAGATAACTTCGGTGTCTGTCCGTCTGTCACACATCCGATTTTCTCCGAAACTATTTGACATAGAAAGTTGAAATTTGGCATTAATATCGGAACTGATCGCCGTGTAGTTTTAAAAGTTAAACTTTGACTTAAGGGGTTAGTTTTGAGAGGTGAAATCGGAAGTGAAAAAAAATCTTTTTTACTAGGTCATCGAGTGGCGTGTCAAATGAAAGCTTGTAAAAATACGAGTTCAAAAATATATATAATGTAATACTTGCGCACACTTTTCTTTTAAAAAATTGCGAAAAATCGCTGTCTCCCCTTCTCGAAAATGACCGGTCAAAAAATTTTGAAAAAATTATAGAATATTCTCCACAGGGTTTAGATGGAACGAAAATTATCACAAGTGCATTACCTTTAATAATTCATCTGGTACATAAAAAATTTTTATTTTAAAAGCAATCAACGTACGGAACACTAATTGCGCAAGTCCGACTTGTACTTGATTGGTTTTTAGTGTTCCGTACGGAACACTTATAAGATCACTTCGGTGTCTGTCTGGCTGTCTGTCTATTTTACATAGAAGGTTAGTTTTGGGGGATGAAATCGGAAGTGAAAAAAAAAAATTTTACTAGGTCATCGAGTGTGGTGTCAAATGAAAGCTTGTAAAAACACGAGTAAAAAATATATATAATATAATACTTGCGCGCACTTTTCTTTGTATTATTTTTAAAAAATCGCGAAAAATCGTTTTTTTCTCCTGCCTTATCTCGAAAAGTACTTATCAAAAAATATTGAAAAAATTCTGGAATATTCTCCACGGGGTGTAGATTGAACGAAAATTATCACGAGTGCCTTACCTTTAATAATTTACCTAGTATATAAAAAAAATAAAAATTTCAAGGTCATCAGATTTTAGTAAAGATTGGAAACAAACTTTGTTGAAAACTCATTTGGGGTATGTTTTGTGAAGTCACTGATCATTTTATACCTCTGTAACAATTTTTTTTTATTTTAAAAGCAATCAACGTACGGAACACTAATTGCGCAAGTTCAACTTGCACTTGACCGGTTTTTTCTTTTAATTCTACTTATTTTATTGATAAGAAAGGCAAAAATAAATACAATAAGATAAGGCAGAGATTAGGTGACAGTTTACATTAGCTTTTGCCAAAACAATATTCGTACTGTCTAATGGGGTAAATTTCTAAGTAATCTATCTATCTAGATTAGTTGAAAAAATGTTCTGATGTTTCTTTCTAACTTCTAGATTTTTCTAGAATAGGTTATCTTCTTAAAAATAAATGTATCTTTAAGTCAACTGTATTTATAGATTAAGTTACTATTGAAGGTGTAATGCTATTGAGCTCGTAATTGCATGTTAGAATTTATTTATTTATTTATTTATTATCAACGGTAACACCATTTCTACAAAAAACATCGACAATATGCAAGAGAAAAAAACAATGTAAATGAACAATATAATTAAAGCTAAATCTAACACTAATAGGTCAGAATGCAGGGTATTACAATCTAAATTAATCATTTTAAAGGTAAACAGTACTTGACATACGAGGCTGGTTTGAAAAGTCCGTGCAAAAATAAAAACTACTTATGTGTTTGGGGTAAACCTTTTTTATTTTTCGACATAGTCTCCTTTTAGGCTTATACACTTCGTCCAACGATGTTCTAGTTTGTTGATCCCTTCCGAATAATAGGATTTGTCCAAGTCTGCAAAATATCCATTAGTGTCTGCAATCACCTCCTCGTTTGAATAAAATCTTTGTCCCGCCAGCCATTTCTTCAAATTGGGGAACAAATAGTAGTCCGAGGGAGCCAAGTCTGGAGAATAGGGGGATGTGAAACGAGTTGGAATCCTATTTCCATTAATTTTGCGACCACAACTGCTGAGGTGTGTGCTGGTGCGTTGTCGTGATGGAAAAGGACTTTCTTGTGGGCCAATCGCGGGCGTTTTTCTTGCAGCTCGGTTGTCAAACGGTCCAATAACGATGAATAATATTCACCTGTAATAGTTTTACCCTTTTCCAGATAGTCGATGAGGATTATCCCTTGCGAATCCCAAAAGACAGTCGCCATAACCTTTCCGGCCGAAGGAACGGTCTTCGCCTTTTTTTGGTGCAGATTCCCCCTTGGTAACCCATTGTTTAGATTGTTGTTTGGTCTCAGGAGTATAGTAATGTATCCATGTTTCATCCACAGTGACGAAACGACGCTTAAAGTCCTCCGGATTCTTCTGGAACAGCTGCAAACCATCCTTGCAACACTTCACACGATTCCGTTTTTGGTCAAGCGTGAGCAATCGCGGCACCCATCTTGCGGATAGCTTTCTCATGTCCAAATGTTTATGCAAAATATTATGTACCCGTTCAGTCGAGATGCCCACAGCACTAGCAATCTCACGCACCTTAACTCTTCTGTCATCCATCACCATATCATGGATTTGATCAATGATTTCTGGAGTCGTAACCTCCACAGGCCGTCCAGAACATTCAGCGTCACTTGTGCCCATATGGCCAGTCCGAAAATTTTTGAAACCACTTATAAACTGTTCTAATCGAAGGTGCAGAGTCATCATAATGTTTATCAAGCTTCTCTTTAGTCTCCTGAGGCGTTTTTTGCCTTTCATAAAGTAATGTTTAATCACCACACGAAATTCTTTTTTCGTCCATTTCTTGAAAATCACTCGACTTCCTTGATTCACGAATGCCAAACACAAAGAAATAGACCAATATGGCTGAAACTTGGTGTGCGTTCATTCAAGAGATGCTACTAACTAAACATGACCTCGATACGCGCCGGTGCTGCCATCTCTCGGACTTTTCACGGACTTTTCAAACCAGCCTCGTATAATACCAATGAGAAACTACCCAAAAATTAAAGAAACTCTATAGCGAGGTCAGTTGCTTGACCATATTTTTGAATCGGTGTACTGGGCCATCAATTGGCAAATTATATTTATCAAAATTACGCTGCATTCTAAAGATTGGACTATGCAAGCCATAGTTTCTGGTGATATTAGCTGGGTAAAATAATGTCCTGGCGCGGGTACGATGTACGGTATGAAAAGATAATTTACTAAGTAAGTACTCACAGTCAATATACCAGTAGCTTAAATAATTTAAGTGATGTAAACTTATCGAAACTCCTTGAAGTTTGCAAAATAATAAAGCATCATAAATTTCTGTTGATTGCACTTTGTGAAATGTTACTAATTAACAAATACCTGAAAATTTAATATTGCTGCATGTATTTCTTTAATTAAAATGCTAAAGTTGGGGTAATTAACATCAAAGAAGCAATATTGCTGGTCACTTGTACTTTTATATTACAAGTTCTCCTTGATATTAAGTTTAACGATGCTTGTAAACGTTTGTGTTTAAAATAATAAGACTGCTCTGATGTGGGTATAATATAGTCATCTTAATATACACTGGTGAGCAAAAAAAATCGACTCAAATGATTTTACTTTATTTAACACCGATCCTTCAATTTAACTTTCAAACAGTTATATTATTTTTGGTATCATTAGAATGCTGATTTTCTACTCTTTCCAATAATACCAAAAATATTTGGATTTCAAAAAAGTTTTAGTGATTAAAACGATTTTACTCAATAGAACCATTTTTGCTCTCTCAGCCATGTACTCGTCGCGCGCTATTTATCCCTATAAAAACAAATGCAACTGTATTTTTCTATCGTTTCTTTATCGGAACTTGAACCGCCAACATATCTGCTATATTCGCTCACTAATTACGTCATCGGAAAATGGATACCACTCCGGAAGAAATGGCACAAATCAATGCCCTATTGCAAGAAGTTCATAGCCAACGTTTAGTCGCTGCGCAACTGCACCTGAGCCAGTCAGCTGTCTCCAGAGACTACAGACGTTACCAAGAAATTGGCGCCCTTACTTGGAGACCAGGATCAGGAAGAAAAAGATATACCTTGGAGCGAGACGACCTCTTTATTGTCAATACATCTCTAATTGTCACTTGACCGGCGTTGAGGTCCAGCAGGAGCTCCGACAAGTTCGTGGTCGGGCTGTTAGTCATTGGACAGTCAGAAGAAAGCTAAAAGAAGCTAACTTAACACCGTAGAGACCAGCTAACAGACCCAAATTGACAGCTGCCCATCGACAAGCGCGACTAAGATTTGCCCGAGAACAAGTCTACTGGCCCTTAGAGCAATGGTGGTCGATAGGAGGCCTAAGGAGCGCTATACGCAGTGCTGCATTACTGATACGGTTACCTACGGAGGAAGTTCTATCATGGTGTGGGGAGGCATCACACTGGATGTGAAAACCGATTTGGTTCTCGTGACTGATGAGATTCGTAGCAGTGGATTAACTGCTCACCGGTACAATGAGGAGATCCTGCAGGAACATGTTGTTCCTTACGCTAGGTTTGCTGGCGATAGCTTCGTGCTAATGTACGACAATGCGAGGCCACATGCTGCTGCATCGATGCGGCAATACCTGGCGGAAGTGGGAAAACCAACGTTAGACTGGCCTGCGCGGCGTTCTAACCTCAATCCAATCGAGCACAAGTGGGATGAGCTCAAAAGAAGGGTTCGAGCCAGAAATCCAGCCCCAGCATCGCTGAGGGACTTAAAGGTTGTAATGGCGGCATCAGGAATCTGAAATTGGAACACTGGTTGTGTTCTAACATCGCAGAGTAACGTCCATTGAAGATACATCTTGCAATCGCAAGCGAAACGTCGGAAAGTCACTCCAGTGTTTAATCCTAAGCATCTCGTTTTTTCTTTAAAGAAACTGTTTCGCGAAGGAATTTTTTCTAACTAAAGTAAAAAACAAAGTTCTGCGTCTTCTATTTTTAAAATGTTGGTGTGTTTCGTTTTTTTCTGATATAGCCAGATCTACCATCTAGTACTCACTTTAAAGATTATATATTGCCAAGATACTAATTTATTTCTTTTATGAAACACTTTTACATGAAAGTCACGGTCATTAGGAAACATCCTGGATACTATTTACGTAGATTATGATGAAGTACTATATTTTTGAGGAATAATTAAACCGTTCAGTGATTTTTGATAATAAAAAAGTAATGATACTTACCGTTGTCGTTATGAAGTGTAGCCATGTCCAAACGACTAGCGGAAGAATTATCTTCATTTTCGCTAAAAAAAGGAAAACACAATTATTTATTGTTTGTTTTAATAAAGCAATTTATTTGTGATTTATTATTTTAAACTCATTTTTATCTTTAATGCGACGAGACATGCTTTATATCCTGGTACAGTTTCTCTTCACTTTTATAAAGTTAATTTTTGATAGTATAAAGTTGATTAACCATTTTAGTTGTTCTTACTTAAAACATAATATCTTAAGGCATTACTTAAGGTAATGATAAATTTTTAAAAAACAAATCTTCCGGTTGATTTTTAACTAGTGTCTACAATAGCAATAGTTACTTAATAAATAATTTAAAAACTCTATATTCCAATTTGTCTTGTGGTATCAAGTAGAAAGTTGCTTAAAGAGAATATGGTCTAGATAAATTGATGTTCACATAATTATCTCTCAATTTTTAAAGACTAAAAAACTCCTTTCAGCCTTTCAAAACGCCGAGATGATATCGACGTGTAATTAATCAAAGGAGTTTGTGTAGTCTTTGATTATTGATATTACTTTAGCGTCTGTTTATTTTTATAAATATCATAAAATATAAAACTGTACTAAGTTCTATATTAAGACACTTAATATACATGGCCTTGTACGTTACATGGTTATTGCTTTACAAGTCTTGTTATTTTTTTTTTGGCAACCTTTCACATTTTATTGGTAATGTGCAATATTCTTTAACGGTGTTCGTGTCTACTATTAATTTTATGGATTGAAATGACTGTTAAATAACTTTTTTTGCAAAAACAATAGTTTATTTCTCAACATAGTCTCCAATGAGCTCAATACATTTGGTCCCGCGTGATTCAAATTTTTTTATTCCCTCGGAAAAAAAAAATTGCTTCCAACTATGCATAATACTCATTTAGAGCACATATATCTCCTCATTCGACCAGAATTTCCTCTCCTAAGTCAATTTCTGAGGTTAGGACACAAAAAAAAATACTTGGGGCTAAATCTGGAGAATATGGTGGGTGGAGAACTATTTTGAAGCTAGCGCACTTTTGCCATTGCAAACGACCGATGTGTGAGTAGGCACATTGTTCTGGTGAAGAAGTACTTTTTTGGGAGCCAATCGGGATTGCAAATGGTCCAATAACGAATATCTTTTGTACAAAACCTTAAAATAATGTTAACACATTATATTTTTCTACCTTAAAGTTTTATTGTTCTTATATAAAAATATAGACCCAGTGCTTTCCTTACAAGCATCTACTCCTAAAATAAATACTGAATTTGACTTTTTCAAACTAAAGAATAACCTGAGTGAAGCATTAGAAGGTGAAATTTTAAATGTTACTTATTTTATTGTGAGATATTAAATATAAATATTCAGAAAATATTTAAACAAAGATGTTAAAATTGAAATAATGAAAATGAATATAATGAAAGATTAATATTGTCAAATTTCCACTTTATTTAGTTTCACTGAAACTGTATGACGCGTTTCGCTATACTATAGCTTTTACTGACACAAAATGATATTTGAGTATTTGTCATTGTCTTTATTGAATTTAAGTTAGGCTATGCCTCTTACTTACATTTATGATAGCTTATATTCCTATACTACTTAACCTAGGTTCTATACAGTAATCCTAATTAACTTAACCTAGGACATTGGGTTTTAATTACATTGGTTGACTAATCTAACTTAACTAGAGCTTAATTCTAAACTAATCTAGAACTTAATTCTAAACTTAATCTAGGTTACAATCTTCATGGGGGTGGGGGAGGGCCATCGTCTTCGTCGGATATGGGGTCAGAAGGTCTTGGATAGTGATGGCGGGCGTTGGCGGGCACGTGGAATGCGCTCCTTATGGTGGCGTTTGGGTGTTGTAGCGCCTTTGCGAAGAACTTGATGTTGGTGGACCTCATGTGTGCCTTGATTGTTGGCACACCGAGGTCTCTATGCAATTGCCGGTTTCGGACGAACCATGGGGCTCCCGTGATCATCCTCAGGGCCTTGTTCTGTACTGCCTGAAGTTGAGCTCTGCGTGTCTTGGTGAGTTTAGACCAAGTAGGGCAGGCGTGTGTGAGTCCTGCCCTCACGATGGTTTTATAAATTAGCAGCTTGATTTTTGGTTGCAACTTACTGGACCGGCTGATGATTGGGTACAGCTTGCCCAGTAGTTGCTTGGCTTTCCTTGAGGCAGCACAGACCTGGTCTTTCCAGATGAGGTGTTTGTCATACTGGATTCCCAGGTACTTGATGGTGGTTGCCCATTGGATGCGGGATCCCTGGAGCTGGAGTTGTCCATAAGGAGTGCCGTTTGCCTTTGGCGAAGACGATGGCCTGTGTCTTACATGGGTTTAGCTGGATCTTCCATCGGTCGAACCAGGGGGCAAGGACGTTCAGGTGGCGCTGCAATCTACTGGTGATGATTCTGTAGCTGCTGGATTCTGCTATGATGGCTGTGTCGTCAGCATACAGGAGTAGGGTAGTCTGATCCGTTTTTGGAATGTCGGCTGTGAAAATGTTAAAGAGGTGGGGGGAGAGGACGGAGCCTTGAGGGACTCCGGCTCTAATGGCCTTGACTTCGGAGATGGCCTTATCGACTCTGACTTGGAATGTTCTGTCAGAGACGAAGGATTGAATGAGTTTATTAATGAAAAGGGGGTAGCCGTGTCGGATCAGTTTCAGAATGAGGCCCTCGTGCCAGACTCGGTCGAAGGCCTTTGCTACATCGAGAAACACAGCTCCAACTTTGTGACGTTTGTTGAAGCTGTTGGAAATGGTTTGGGCGAGTTTCGTGGTGTGATGGATGGTGCCATGAAGGGGCTGGAAGCCATACTGTTCGTCAGGGACAACACGGAGCGCTGTGGACTTTGCTCTGACGATTTCGAGGATGACTTTTTCAGCTATCTTGCCAAGGCCTGGAAGTAGGCTGATTGGCCGATAGCTGCTTGCCTCGTGGGATGGAGAGCCTGGTTTTTTGATCATAATGACCTCAGCTTTTTTCCAGTAGAGTGGAAAATAGCTGAGTCTCAGTATGCTGTTAATGATATTGGTGGCTTCTGAGATTTGTTTCTGGGGGGAGTTTTTTGAGGGCTTTATTTGTAATTTTATCATGACCTGGGGCTTTTCGGATTGAGGTAAATCGAATGATCTCATTAACAGCGGAGGGGGTTGTGAAGTACGTATTGCGAGGGGGCTGGGCAAGATTTAGGGTCTGTATGGTTGTAGCGACCCTAAGATCACGGGCTGGATCGGGATGGGCAGGAGTGTTAGGAGAAAACTGTTCCTCTAGCAGATCTGCCAGAAGGTCAGCCTTCTCCTGGGTTGTGGAGGCTGTGGTGCCGGCGTGGGTGAGGGCTGGCATGGACCTTGGCTCGTCATTGGAAAGGGCTGTTGCCATTTTCCAAAGAGAACAGTCCTGGGTAGTGAGGGATTCTACTTTGGACTCCCACCTGCTGCTGTGGAATTCAGCAAGTGAGTCTTTCACCTGCTGCGTTGCTTGATTTGCGAGCCTTTTGAGGCGGGGGTCTCCCGTCCTGAGGGCTCTTCTGAGCAGCCGGTTTTTTTCCCTGATCTGCTCTTTGATAGCTGGGGGTAGTCTACCTTGAGAAGAAACTGGTTGGGTTCGTGACGTTGTGGCCTGGGCAAGGGCTGTCTGGATATCAGCAGTCAGTTTATTGACTGCCGAATCCAGATCCTGGGTTGTGGAAATTTTTGGGATGGGACCCGTGGTCGCCAGGAGGCGTTGGAAGTGGTCCCAGTCTGTGCTGGAAGTGGTGACTGTGGCATTTATTTTGTCGGCCGGATTTCCCAGTGTAAAAATGACCGGTAGATGGTCAGACGAAAGGTCATGAATGACAGTAATGTTATGCCGGAGGTTGATATTTTTTAGAAGAAAAATATCTAGAAAGTCCGGTCTTCCGTGTCCAATGTGGGTGGGCTCGTCTGGAGCTATGAGATTGAATGGGATTTGGTTCTGGATGGCGTCGAGAGCAATGCCATTAGCGTTCGTAGCTAGGTTTCCCCAGAAAACGTTTTTGGCATTGAAGTCTCCGCCCAGAACGGTCTTTTGATTGACAGGGCCAAACAGCAGATGGAAGTCTGCAGGATCGATGGGATGTTGGTCACCGTTTTGTTGGTAGACCGAGAAGAGGTGGATGGTGGTGTTGTTTGCCATGGTTATGGCAATAGGCGTGGCTTCAGTTTGGACAAGAGGAAGGGGGGGGGTGGTTGGTAGTGATTTAAGGAGTGCTTGACAAGAATCATGGTCCCCCCTAGGCGGGCCCTGATTCTGTCGTTGCGGTAAACAGTGTAGTTAGGAAGACTGAATCGGATGCCGGGCTTTAGAAAGGTTTCTTGGATTAGAGCTACGTCGACGTTATGGTCTTGTAGGAAATGGAGAAGTTCATGCTTTTTGTCGCGAATGCCATTGGCATTCCATGACAAGATGTTTAGCATTTTAGGAGAGATCTTATTTGGTCGCTTACTCATACTTGGGCGTTGGAATTAAGCAGGGGCATGAAAGTGGCGGAAAGCTTTTGAAAGTTTTGGATGTTTTTAAAGAAGGTTTGCATGGCAGAATTCATGCTATTGATAGATGTAAGGGCGTCGGTCATGTTTGTTGGAATTGAGGTCGCTGGGGGAGCCGCCGTTTGACGACGGTTTGCCCAGGAGAAGGTGGCTTGGGAGTTTGCTTGGTTGGTTGCGGGTCGCTGCGACGGGTGTTTGGGACAGCCTCTGTAAGAGGCTGTATGCTCACCCTCGCAGTTTGCACATTTGGCAGGTAAATCCCGCGTTTTTTGGCATGTGGACGTGAGGTGCCCCTGCCCGCATTTGACACATTTGGGCGGGGCCCTGCATAGATGGGATGAGTGGCCAAATAATTGGCAGTTGAAGCATTGGGTATTTTTAGACTTGGAGTGTTGGGGTTCTGCTTTTATTTTGTTGTGCCTGACTTCAGTAATAGCAAAAATGGCTTTTATCGGATTTATATTTGAGTATTAGTGTTGTTACATTTATATAAATACCCTAAGGTAGATAGGTAATAAAATTAATACTATATGCTAATGAATATTGCTGGGAAATCCATTCTGAATATTAATTGTATAAATTGAGTAAAGGGGAGTTACCATGGGCCAGACAGGTATCTTTATGTTCGTTTAAGATGATGTCTGAATTTTTAATTCTATTTACTTCTAAATTTTCTAATAGGTTTAATTTTACGCCTTTGTTTTGTATGTGTTGAATTTTAAATTTATCGTCAAAAAGATGATTTGATTCTGTTACATGATCACTGTATGCTGATCCGGTTTTATTTTTTAAATAGCTTCTTTTATGTTCTAAAATCCGAGTTTCGAATGAGCGACCTATCTGACCTATGTAACTTTTATGACAAGAACCACAATTTAACTGATACACTCCAGATATTTTTGATCTATTTTGTTTTCCCTTTGCGTTTTTAATGAATTTTCCTAACGAGTTATTTGTTCTAAAAGCTATGTTGATATTATATTTGTTTAAGTGGTTTTTAATTTTCTCTGACTTGTTACCAAAATGTGTGATGTTTCAAGCTTTTCCCCTCTTTTAAAGTTTCTTCTATTTTCGAGTTTCTGTACTGTTTTGATATGTTCTTTGATCTTTTTCTTTATTTTTTGTCTATTTCTGCCAATTCTAATCTGCCATTTTTAGGATCATTTCTTAATAGTCTTCTCTGTTTCATAAAATTTTGTGTCTTTTTTCGATGATGCTATTTGTTTTGTAGTCATGAGTAGGCTGTTTTTTTTTATGTTTGACTATAAATAATTATGGCTATATTTTTTTCATTATCGAAACCGAAAACCGAAAGAATGACTCGTAATGTAAGTAAAACTACAAAAAAAATTATCAATCCCCACCTTTTTCACCTACTTTTTCTGAAGCAAAAATTACTGGTTTCCTTCCTGCCTAGTGCCAACAAACCGACGAAAATGGGGAAACTATATATGTCTGGATCTATATAATCTAAAACGTGCGGGAATGCAAAAATCTTAAAGGCTGATCCTTTCACGAACACAGTTCTTCTCTTTAGCAAGTAAAGAGCGAAACGGTAATGGTTTTTGGATTTTAATGCCACTCGACGAGATTATTTTTGTATTTCTGAAAATTTAAGAAACCATGAAAGTCTCTTTCTACATATGGTATTACTATAGAAATGAATGGTGGCTTGTGCCTTTTGTAGGTATATCTAGGTAAATATTTGTATACAATAATAGTGCACAAAAGTTAAATATTTTAAAAAGGCGTGTTACTATATACCATATACACTTAAATTATCAAATCAGTTGGGTTACTCTCTTGTCCACCTATTGATGTTTTCCACAATTTTAAATTTATATTAAGTAAACTACTTAGAACCGCGGAATTATTTTTAGCGATACACGACAAACATCCATGACCTCAATAGGTTTCATCAATATGAAAGTATTTGATAAAGTTGTATTAGTTAACAAATGCATTTAAGTTCGAGTTAAGAAGTGCATAAAGTAAAGGTGATATAATTAGTCTTAAAACGAGATAGCTAAATTCACTTAAAGGCTTCGGACATTAAGTAATCATACGCACACCTTTCTAGGGGCAAGTCTTTACTTATTTCAACACAAAATCCCTAAACATAATGCGTTGCTACATAAAATGCAAAAGGGGGATACCTACCAGCTAAACATTTTGTCTATCAAATGACTGGTGTGCGTAGTGAGAAGTCATACCCAAAAAAAATGGGTATGCGATTAGTTACATCGAGTTGCATTATTGGCCGAAGCTCTTCAGTCTTACTTTAGTTGCTATAGCATCTCTATCCGACGACTCAACCAAATATCTATATCAACAAAGGTTAAAAGAAAAAATAGCCACAAATGATATTCGAGAGTCCGATGACATAGAAACGGCATGGGCAAAACTAAAAACTAATATGCTAGAAGCAGCAGAAGAAGCATCTGGAAGAAGGATTATAAAGAAAGGGGGAAAACCAAACACAAAGCCTTGGTTCAAACAAGAAGTTAAGACATTAGCCGAAGAAAAAGGAAAATCGTACCTACAATACAGATCCAATGCTATAACATACAATGATTATAAAAATGTTTAAAACAGGGTCAACGAGAATATCCAGAGAATCAAAAGAGAGCATTGGGAGAAATTTTCGAACGAAATGGAACATGATCTGTACGGAGGTAAAAAAAAAAATAAAATATGGAATCTACTGAGAAATAGAAAAAAACCAATAAATGAGTATATACAAAATACAAAAATTACGGTGGAAGAATGGGAAAGATATTTCGAAAAACTCTATAGTCCATCAGAAACCAATTCATTAATACAGGAAATACAGTATGAAGATGAAAATGTTGCCCAACCAAATAGGACCATTTCCTTGAATCAAATACAGCATATGGCAGCGAAATTAAAAAAGAAAAAAAGCCCCGGGAATGGACGAAATTAAGAACGAAATGATCAAATATGGAGGTGAAAAATTACTAGAAGAATTACAGATTTTCTTTAACAAAATACTCACAGCCAAGATTATACCATCCGAATGGAAAGAAAGCATCTTGATACCAATTTTCAAAAAAGGAGAAAGAACAGATCCAAAAAAACTATCGAGGTATCAGCTTAATGAGTGCGGTACTAAAATTGTTCACTAAAATTTTAGCGGAAGAAATAATGTTAACCGGAATCTGTGAAGAACAGCAAGGGTTCAGAAAGAACAGGTCTACTATAGACGCCATATTTATAATCCGCCAAATTACCGAAAAAGCCATAGAGTTTAATAAGATAGCCTTTATGTGTTTCATCGATCTTACCCAGGCATTCGATAGGGGACGGTTAACTGATGTCATAACCCTACTACAAAAAAGGGAATTCACTCGAATGTGTAAGAGTGGCAAATAAATTAAGCAATAAAATATCTATGTCAACCGGAATCAGACAAGGACATAGCCTAAGCCCAATCTTATTTAACATCATAATGGATGAAATTATAAACGAAGTAAAGAAAAGTGGGAGAGGATATCGATTGGGAGACAAAGAAATAAAAATAATAAGCTACGCCGATGATGCAGTAATCATATCAGAAGACGAAGATAACTTACAGAGACTCCTACATAAGTTCTAACAAACAGCAAAAGTATTTAATATGCAAATATCTGTAAAGAAAACAAAATCCCTTACAATATCTAAAAAAACCGAAAAGATGCAAACTCGCGATATATGATCAGAGTGTAGAACAAGTGATGTCCTTCAAATATCTAGGGGCAAACATAACAAGTACCAGGAACCTTAGGAGGAAGTAGAAACTCAAACAACAAAGGCATCATTAATATCAGGATACTTAAGAGATATAATTTGGAGAAACAAATATATGAGTACCAGGAGCAAAGTAAGAATATACAAAACATGCGTAAGACTGATCATGACGTACACGATAGAAACCAGAACACAATAACAAAACGATTCCTAAGAACAACAGAAATGCGAACACTTAGATCGATAACAGGACATACCTTATTTGACCGGAAGAGATGTGAAGAAATAAGGGAAATGTGCGAAATACAGGATGTGGTGAGATGGGCAAGGAATAGGAGAGGAGAATGGAGAGACCATGTGAACAGAATGCCAAATGACCGGTTGGCTAAGGTTGCAAAAGAGAAGCGATCAAACACACCTTGACCGTTTGGAAGACCACCAATAAGATGGTATGAGAGCTGGTCTTCATCATCGCACTTGTTTCTGGGAAACATTTGAAGTGAACACAGGACATGGTCCTAACGTAGGAAGAAGAAGAAGAAGAGAAGGATCTAGCTGTCCAGTTGATTTTCGTTTTTGACAATGTAATATTTTATATTATAAATATTATCAAATAAAGGTTTTATGAGAACCTTTATTACAAAAATTCAGAGTGAAAGGCCCAAAACATGTAGGAATAAGACGACCAATTGCTAAATTAAACCAGTTTTAAAGTTAGGCAGATAATGTTATATATAACTTCAAAGAATTAAATTACAAAATTTATTTAAAAAATAACAAGCAAATTATGCCTTCTCATACCATAAAACTAAAAATACCTTGTGTAATTTTTAAATGTCTTTTCCGTATGGTAGGTTAATGATCTTGATAATATAATATAATAGTGAGACTTTTGTGTACACATAACGCCTTAATTCAAGCACACACAAAAGGTGACACGTCTACCTGCTCTTAAAGATAAGGGCCGTATATTGTGTTAACATCATTTTTTACGTCCGAAGCGCGTGTTCAACTTCATTTTTAAAGTACCGGTTCCTTTAAAATGACTGTAAGACGAGATAGCTTTCCTTTGTAAAAAAACTCGCCGAAAGAGGTAGACATTACCTTTGTTTTTGTTGGAAGTAAGTTTGAAATCAAATAAGTCATTAGAAACAGCATTTTTTTGTTACAAAATAGGAATAACTCTTTGTTGTATTTGATTACGAAAAAGAACAATTTATTGATAAAAACAGAAACGTACACTAGTGTGTATTCTAACCAACTGCTATTTAAATAACTGAGAGTTGAAAAATTTATGAAAAATATTTGTACATTCTTGGGCTTATTATTTGATAATCTAAAATACATAACACAATAGTAATAGAGTAATTATTATTAACTGTCTATAAGAATAAGAGGTTATTGCCAACAGCTACAACAACACTGTTTTATTTTTTTTTTCAAATTTATTAGTTTTATTACAATAAATAAGAGCATTATTATATGGAATTTTAGATGTAGTTTTAAAAAAAGTAATAATTTTTATATTATTTAAATGTATTATTAGCCTAAATGATTACTTTGACTCGTTGTGTGGTCTTAGTTAACAATTTGTTTGCAAGTATTGGGAATAACAACGGCCTTGTTTATCACCTTATATTACGACTTTACCACTGCTATTTTTATTATTTAGGGTGATAAACTGCTGTCATTTTCTTTTCCTAAATACGATACTAAAAGTTCCATATCTTTACCAGAAAAAAATACCGATCCAATTTCATGACATCAAACGCTTGTAAAAAGTATATGAATAAATCTACAATGAAGAAACTACTTTCGATTGTGTCAATAATTTTCATTTGAAAATTATAGAGAGCCGTTATTTTTGCAGTAAAGATATGTTGCGATTCTGAAATAAAATTATTGATTTTAAGTAAAGGAGTTCGTTGTTTTTTCATGTTAATTTTGGAAATGCTGGTAAGGAAGCTAATAGTATTGTAGTTAGAGTAATCGTTGAAATCTCCTTTTGTTGAAGAAAAAATTACTACGAAGGTTAAAACATTGCATAAAGCGTAATTATATTTATATATATATATATATATATATATATATATATATATATATATATATATATATATATATATATATATATAGGGTTTTCCATTAAGAGCGTCCTAACTTTAAAATTAAATAAAAATTTTAAGCAAATTCATTCTGAAATTTTTATTTAACGAGAAATTTTATGCCATTTAAGATTTAAACAAGATAGTGTTCGAATGGCCGCCGCAGCTCCTTTTGCAGACACGAATCCGGTTACACCAATTTTCCATGACTTGAGCTAGCATTTCCGGCCTTACGCCGGC
Source organism: Pachyrhynchus sulphureomaculatus (assembly GCA_019049505.1). NCBI lineage: Eukaryota > Metazoa > Arthropoda > Insecta > Coleoptera > Curculionidae > Pachyrhynchus > Pachyrhynchus sulphureomaculatus. The sequence goes on along the minus strand of CM032456.1, from coordinate 203,326,336 downwards.
TATGGCACGACGAATGTTGGCTTTAAGTGCATCAAGAGTTGCTGGTTTGTTGCTGTAAACTTGTGATTTAACGTATTACCAAAGAAAATAGTCCAAAGGCGTTAAATCACACGATCTCGGCGGCCAAGCGATAGGGCCATTTCGTGAAATTAATGACTCATTGAACTTGGCGCGCAATAAAGTCCTGTTTGGGCCGGAAATATGGGGCGGTGCGCCATCCTGTTGGAGATAAAAGTCATCTGCGTTCATTTCGTCAAATACCTTATTTTGATCGAATTGCCCTTTGTGTAGCGCGAACAGAACGCGAATTTGCGTAGTAATTTTGGACAATTTCCAAGCGTTCTTCTAACGTGAAACAATTCATGATTGAATGGAAAACTTTACTAAACACAACTGATTTCAGATGTGAAGCATCTGCCAACCCACATGGCCGCTATTAGGTGTCAAAAGTCAGACATCTCTAATGGAAAAAGTTTTAATTAGACTCATATTGATATATGTAGTGAAATATTAGGAACAGTAATCGACGGAAAAGACAGTAACCCGTTTTGAAATCATTATTTGTAAAATTTTTATTTCAAAACAAAATAAAAAAAGGACAATTATTTATATTGATTATTCGGTTAATAGATGTAGTTATGACACAAAAACATATTTCATTCTTCATCCACTAAGCTATATATATTTTCCTCTATAGTAATTTACAGATATTATACGCACATTTTGTTATTTATTTGGAACTTTTGCAGACTTACATCTGATGTTCAAGATTTCAAAAGCAGTTTTAAACAAACAATTTCGGGAGGTTTGAGAGCTGCAACTCAAATTATTGGCTGTACAGGCTCTTTAGTAATGATCTCGCCCTATATGACATTTGTTGTACTGCTGTGTATCCCTTCTGTAATAGGAATTGGGACACTTTTTGGTGCTGTTTTAAGAGCAACTTCGAGAAAGGCACAAGCGCAGGTAGGTGAGTAAATGTGCTTTTTTTATACTTGTGTTAAAATGTATGGTTAATAGTGAATGCTATACACACACACAGTGTCTGTGTCTGTCGTCTGCTTTTTTTTAAAAAATTGGCTATAAAACATAGTCTGTATTAATATCTAACCCCCTACATTTTTGTTTTGTGCTTAAAAAATCCCAAGGCACAGTCGAGGGCTTTGAATGAGGATTGGAAAGGTTTCAGCTAAAAAAAATACATTGCCAAAAACTCTACACCACTGTAAATTCATTTGCCAAATGCTAGTCATGTAATAACAAATTGATAAATGATAAAAAATATTTCTTGTGCATCAAACTATAATCTTTAAAAAATTATATCTTAATGTAAATGCCTTCTAAATGTAAACCGTTACGTTCTTGGTACTCTTCTATGTGAGCGTGTATGTTATTTTTTTGCGTTCGCTGTCGCTTCTTGCCGGATATTTTTTTTTCTAAACTTTAGATTTTAGGTCTCTCCACAAAAAAATAATCAGCCAAGTGAAAGTCGGACTTGCGCAATTAGTGTTCCGTACGTTGATTGCTTTTATAACAAAAATTTTTGTTATAAAGTAATTTTGGACAATTTCCAAGCGTTCTTCTAACGTGAAACAATTCATGATTGAATGGAAAACTTTACTAAACACAACTGACTTCAGATGTGAAGCATCTGCCAACCCACATGGCCGCTATTAGGTGTCAAAAGTCAGACATCTCTAATGGAAAAAGTTTTAATTAGACTCATATTGATATATGTAGTGAAATATTAGGAACAGTAAATCGACGGAAAAGACAGTAACCCGTTTTGAAATCATTATTTGTAAAATTTGTATTTCAAAACAAAATAAAAAAAGGACAATTATTTATATTGATTATTTGGTTAATAGATGTAGTTATGACACAAAAACATATTTATTTCTGCCTGTGGTTTAAACTCATAGAAATTTACACAAAAGGAACTATTTTAGTATTAAAGCAATCTAACATTTCAATTTGAAGAATAAATGGATTTTTTTGAGAGTGCGTGTAAACAGGAAAATGAATATTCAGATTACAATCTTTGTTCGCTTGGCCTACATTATACGATGTTGTTACTTTATTCCCAGGGATTTAATGTTTTCGGATACGCCGGCCTATTATACAATAGATAACGGAAAGCTTAACCGTTGTTGAGATATGAAGTTACATTACTTAGTAGTAGGAGTCAGTAAAAGGTGGCATTTTTTAAGAATTATTATGTACATAAGTAATTTTATACATGAAAATCAAAATAATACTTATTATTATCATTATAATTCAAATAACTGTGTAAAAGAGGTTTATGTTTAAAAATGATTTCGGTTCCGTTTAACCGTCTTTAGATCCTTAGGTTGTTGATTAAAATAAGATTTAAGTATAGATTTAACGTGAGTCTATGTTAATATTGTTAAAAGGATTGCAGTATAATTTAGTCGAATTGTAATATTGGTCGAAGACCTCTAAAACAGACATGAAGTTGTAAAAAATATCAACAATTAATGGGAATGAATTTAAGGTAACATCTTGATAAATTAGAAAGCACTGTTACAGGTATTACGAACTAAGAAATTTGATGCCAATTCAGTTCATAGCAAAAAGGATTAGAGAATAAACTCAATTGTAGAAATTGAGAAAATATACTTTAAAGATGATTATCATAATTTTTTAAATACTCATATTCAGCGTTCAGTAACTAAAGAAAATTAGTGTCCTTAATACATGTATAAAGCCTTAATCTGTAATTAGAAATTCCTACTCAAAAGTTATTTAATCAATGATTTAATCCCTGCTGATAATTTTTTATGACACATAAATACTTTGTGTTTTACCAAGAGAGAGAGTTTTATTGAGTATCCCACGGTATTTTAGGAGATTTTAAATTATAATAATGGTTATAACGTGTTAGATATTAGGGAGTTACTAAGCACAGACACGGAAAACGGTAAGTCTACGTATACCTTTAAATAGAATAACTGTGGTATAATTATAGGAAATAAATGTGCTATTAAAATTGTCGAAATTGGATCTTCATTTATATTATTTTGATTACAGACTTAAATTTTAGAGTTCCAGCTGATACAGAAAATACTTTTTTCTCTTTAATTTAAAATCTACACCCGATAGGATTCTCTGGTTACATACCTTAATAAAAGTAATTTATTCAGTTTATTGTTTAAATAATATTTACATGCCAAAATTATCGTGTTTTGGAAAAAAAAACATTAAGAAAAAAGGAAGAAGGTGGTAATTGACCAGACAGTTCTGGCAGCTATCACCATTAAACTCACAATAAAAAGAAAAACGCTAAGAAGGTGGTCTAGCGTTACTATAATGAATTGGAAATAAGGAAACCCCTTAAACTAATAACTGTATTATATTTCGCAAAAGACAAAAATGTTCAGGTATATGCAATTTGGTACCTAAGGGCATCCCCACCAATATCGGTAACGTATGTTACAAATATCAAAATAGCGCCAACGTCGATGCAATTTGTATTCTTTTTAGGCTTCTGTTTATCCTTTAATAATTTTAATTCTGCTATTATCTGCTTCCTTGTATGATTTTTTTTCATTGCCTCAATTTTAGTTATATCGGGAAATGAGTCAAATTCTATAAACTGTAACTACATAGTAGGTAACTATAGCCACTGTTAGATTGACTGCTTTTTTATTGTTCTGTCAGATTCATCAGATTTTTAAGTACAAATTACCTATTAGATCACTATTTTAAAGCTGCAAGTTAAGATTATATATAAATGTTGGCTTATAATATGAAAAAAAAACACGGGTATTTTAAAAAAATATCTTTGAGAGTAGATTTTTCGAGAAGGTTTCCTCATCACTCTAGTTCTTTTATCAAAGAATATGCAGAATAACTTCATACTAGTGCACCAGATAACGGTCATAATGTATTTTCATTGTTGGGAGATACTTTTGGATTTTATTTGGTTTACTTATTTTATATTCGTTTGTAATACAGAAGCTAATAATTGATAAACTATTAAATTTCAAGTTTCCTTTTAGTTCATGTTTAACGAATCTGTACTTACATGTTACCTTCTGGGACCTAAATTGGGCAGTTTTTGTGCTACTTATTACTATAATTTTGTTTGTATTTTCTAGCATAAAAAAGATTAAGATAAGTTAATAAAACATATAAAATAAACAAAATGCGTATTATATAGAATTCCCTGGAAGATATAGAATTAATTTACCAAAAATGCACATCATAAAACAGTTTATCCATACTAAAGCTTTATGTAAAGGTAGTCAAATTTCCATTAGCATCGATTTAGAATTAAAATATCCGCAAGAAAAAGTGTGCAACTGCTCTTGAGAAAAGTAATATTCATAGTACTTCCATAAGTACTGTTACAATGAAAACATTGCCTAAACATTTAATTTATATCAAAATTAAAACAAATTATTATGGAATTAATTCATATATTCATAATGACAAGATTAATTTAACATTTACTCTAAACGTCCCCCTCTTGCTTTTACACCAGTCCTCAAACGATTAGGCTATTCGTCTATGGCAGCATGCACTTGAGCCAATGGAAAATTGTCCACCACTTTTGTTAAAGCTTATTTTAAAGAGACAAGATTGGCATATCTTTTAGAATAAATCATACCCTCAAAGAGGGACCATAGTTCATAATCTAAAGAATTTAGAACAGGACTTGCAGGAGACCAATCTTCTGTAGTAAAAAAAGAAGGCACATTTTGTTGAAGCGATGCTTGTGGTGTTTTAGCTTGGTGCCCTGGTGCAGAATTTTGCTGAAAGATTCACGAAAATGAATGCTGGTAACCCCATCAAAGCTGACTCTCCACGAAACCATAATTGATGCTGGATGATGACCCCTCTGAACTTTTAGAACAAGTTCAGATACTTCCTTCGAAGATCTGGCGTAAATTATATCATTTTGCTTATTGAAAGATTGTTCCACAGCGTGTTTGTCATTAGCGTATTCCTTCAACAAACTTTTAGATTTTTTCCACGGTTTTATTTAAATTTTCCGTTAGCAAATGACTCTTATAAGCGCCAAGTCTTAGGTTTTCTTTAATAATACGATACACATAATTTTCGAAATTTTCATCTCACAAGATAAATTTTTTTGTTTGCGGAGAGGATTTCGGTTAATTCAAGCTTGTGATGTTCGAACTATCCTTGGTCATCCTGAACGTTGCCTGTCTTTTATGTCTCCCGTCTCAATAAATAATTTTATCGTCAGATAAACAAACATACGACTTATTTAGGGCGGTTTTAAACGTCTTAAATATGTCGCTTTTTTCCATACCGTACTTAAATAAAGCTATAACAGCAATCCTATTTTCTCGATCACGCCACTGCATTGTTTAAAGAATTGTAAATATATTTACACTCAATAAACTGTCTAACAAGTGAATAAAATAACCTATAAATAATTTTACCAAAAAAGTGTTAATGTTTGTAACAGTATTTATGGGAGTACTAGGTATTTGTAAATAAGTCGTCCTACATGAGATTTAGGTTTTTTTCACCACTTAGGATCTGTAGACTATGAAAATCATATTTAACCATTTTCGTCGGTCTATTTGTCTGTTTGTCGTTGTGTGTCTGGGTGTGAGCTTTCGATTGCAAGTTTGCCATAACTTATTATTTGAAACCAGAAGGGCCCCTGTAGTTTTTGAATGATATTACTCAATGGAGATATGGTAAAAAAGTTGGGGACCGATATATCTAGTGATATTCTAATAATACTGTTTAATTTTCTTTTTATTTTTTTTGAAAGATCAGATAAGTCAAATTTTAAATCTACAGAGGGTAGAGGTAGTGAGTTATATTGCATTTTCAGGGCTTTTGAACTCGAAATATAATAAAAATAAAAATAATTAATGAGTTGAAAATATCGATTTCACAGCGAATGACGCTCTAGCTAAATGATATTTCCTTTTATTAAGTTCCTTGCCAAAGAAAGAAATTGTATTTTTCATTTCACCTGTTCTGAGATAAGATTTATAGTATTACTGAATTAAAAATGGGCGGTTTGTCTATATTTTTCCATAATAGTTGTTTAAATCTTATATTTTCAAAAATGTCTTCAAAAATATGTTTAATTTTTCATATATAACATGTAGTTTACTGTTTTTTAAAGTACTAATATTTGTTGATTATTTAAAGATAAAAATTAAAAGTTTCTTAGTCCGTTCCTCGCCTTGCCGTCATCGTCAACGACCCGATTAGTAGAATCTTTAAAATCACGAACTGCTTCACAAAACAAAACAGTACAATTTTTACATTGTAATGCTAGACAATTACAATTAATTCGTCATTGTCATTGACTTAAAACACCTTGACAAATATGCTCGCCATATTACCTACTTAAATTATATATTACGCTTGGATTCACCGTTTTATTACAACTGTACAATGTCCAATTTAATTTAACTGAAGATATTTATAACAACTTAACCTGAAACTATAAAAACAATATATTAACAATGTCACAAGTGGACATATTTTATTGTAAAACTAAATAAATTTCTAGTTGTAAGGTTATGACATGTTTTTAGTATTCCGCACGGACACTTATAAGATTATTTCGGTGTCTGTCTGTCTGTCTGTCTGTCTGTCTGTCTGTCTGTCTGTCCGTCTGTTACACCCGATTTTCTCCGAAACTATTTGACGTAGAAAGTTGAAACTTGGCACACATATAGGAATTGATGGCCCTATCAGAGCCGTGTAGTTTTGAAAGTTAAATTTTGATTTAAGGGGTTAGTTTTAGGGTGTGAAATCGGAAGTGAAAAAAAAATTACCAAATTATCTAGTGGGGTGTCAAATGAAAGCTTGTAAAAACATGAGTGCAAAAATATATGTGATGTAATACTTGTGCACACTTTTCTCTGTATTATTTTTAAAAAATTCCACAAATCGCTGTACTCCCACCTTATCTCGAAAAGTACTGATTAAAAAAATTTGGAAAAACTCTGGAATATTCTCCACAAGTGGAGAATGTGTGTGGTTGTAGAATGGTTTTGTTGATTTGGTGTATGAGTTCTTGGTGTGTGGTGGTAGACTGTGTATACCAAACGTTTTGTATATTGTCTATTTCCAGTTATGTATGTGTTTGATTATTTTTGTTATTTCTTGAGTGGTTAATGTGGAATTTTCTTGTTCTGTCACATGTTTATGTTTGTCTTCCTCGGTTTTGATCCAGGGGGTATTATTATTGTGTAGTTTGAGTTCTGACCAGATACTTTTCTAATGATCTTTGAGTTCTTGTTTGTTTGGTGGTTCAGTCACTGCTGCCTGTTCGTTGTACATAGTTTTTCGGTAGAACTGTTTTTTGCTTCTTCGGAAGAGGTTGTTGGTGTCTTTCTTCTCGTTTGATTCTTTGTATCTACGGAGTCTTGAGACATATACGAATAGTTCTTGTTTCAAAATATCAAGGATTTCTAGCAGTGATCGGTTGGGAGATTTGGATTTGATCTTGTCTACATCCTGTGTGACACGTTTGGACTCGTTTCCGTTTATAAACTGGATAAGGTGTCCTAGAACTCTTCTGAAGTTGTTGATTGTGTTTTCTATTCTTGTTTGCCATTTGAATTTTGGTTTTGCGCTGTTGGGGTTTCTTTGTCGTTGCGGGAGTTTTTGATTATTTTGTGTTAGTATGGCGATTGCTGTTACGTATATTATTGGGTGAATGTATCCGATTGTGCTTAAGTCTGTTATGTACAGGGGTATTATGTGCTTGTTTATTGTGTTGAGGATTGGTTGCGTGAATAGTTTAGGCGACATCGTGTCGCTGTGTCTTATTCTCCTATCAACTGGTATGGATTTGGTGTTTTCGTAGAGTTTCACCCTCATATAGACATCTTTGTAGATGTTATAAATCAACTTTGAATAACGATAGTCAACAGGGCACTCTTGTTACGCTTCTAATACTGAATCCAGCTCGACCCTATCAAAAGCCTTAGGGAAATCTATAAAGGCCAAGGTAAGGCACTATGTATCTAGACCTATAAAATATAAGAAATCATATGTTTTGTAAAATAAAATCTTCCTGTTCACTGAATTAAACTGTTTTTTACAAGAACTACAGTGGCCCCAAAAAACTGTCACTATCTTTTGTATACGTATACAAAGTTTGACGAAAATACTTTTATGGTTAATATTAACATTTTTTTATTAATCATGAAACCAAATACCGTAACGAAATTATTAAAGAGCAATGCAAGTCCTATCTAACGTAGTCATGGATGCGTAACTAATAATTTGGACCTCACCTGGCTCAAAAGAAAATAAATACTATCATGAATGTTCCTCCATCCTTTAGTTTTAGTAGAGTTTGCTTCGCTACGGTTTTGTTTAAATTTAATTTGGAAAAGAAAAAAACTTACTCTTTATCGATGTAAAATAAAAAGTAACATTATTTTTCCGCGATTAGCAACCTGAATCGTGACTATGGTTTTGTTGTTTAGATATTTAAATTTGGTTGCTAAAAAATCCTTGCCGCATTTTATGCTTTGCTATACCGCATGAATCGGTTTTCATATTATTTGTCTTGATATCAATATTTGTGTTGTATTTATATATCAGAAATACTCAGTATATTCTAGGAATAATTATTATTAAGAAAAAGACATATTTATTGTTGTTAAAATGAATCTCTGCATTCATACAGGATTAAAAAAATAAGTCTAAAGTTTTCTTTTTCAATTAAATCCATATTATTTTTTTCACAGTGATTTGGAGATATATATATATATATATATATATATATATATATATATATATATATATATATATATATATATATAAATATATATATATATATGTATATATATATATATATATATATATATATATATATATATATATATATATATACATAGCAATATTATGTTCTTGGGGTAAACGGTCTTTAGAAAAGAACTAAAAAGTTTTGGACACCTTTTTAGCTACGCCAAGCTTTCGAAAATATTTCATTTTTCTTTATCCGGGCTACAATTACAGTAGATTAGCAGTATTTTTGAGATTAAAGGTAAAGAACAACCCTATTTTATATGTAACATTAAAGTACTTACTGCTAAGGGGTGTGTTCAAAAATTGTTGTTTGTGGAGGCACTTTATTACACTTATTCATCAGAAAAAACATGAGAAAAACTCGACATACTCTTCTCTGGGAAATATAATAAACTTTTACTTCATTTTGTTAGAATGGTACGAAGAATTGTGTAGTTGTAAAGTGATTTTAATTTATAAAGGATTTTTTTGTTATGTTATCTTGTCATTTTGCTAAGGGCAGTGTGTTTCTATCTCTTAATTAAGTTGTGGTTAATTTATATTTGAAAGTAGAATGACGAGATATTTTAGAAGATGCTGATTGATAACCTTTTCCATGATTTTCGATATTATTGAAAGCACTGCGATTGGTCGGTAGTTATTTGGCAAGGTCTTCTTGCCTTTTTTAGGTATCGGCTGAACTGTAGCACATCTCCAGCAGGAAGGAAATATTCCCGATGTGCGGGAGTATTACATTATATATATGTGCTTTACAAGATTTCATTTGAGTCGAGTGGGCTCGATGACCTAGTATTTTTTTTTTCACTTCCGATTTCACCCCCCCCTCTCAAAACTAACACTCTTAAGTCAAAATTTAACTTTCAAAACTACACAGCTCTCATTGGGCCATTCTACGTCAAATAGGAGAAAATCGAGTGTGTTAAATAGATGGACATCGAAATGATCCCATAAGTATTCCGTCCGGAACACTAAAAATTAAGTTTTACTAAATTGAATTTATCGCTTTAAGCGGATTGCTAACATACATCCTAAGTTTCTTTAACACAATTTATTGTTGTAGAACACAGGTTCTTATTAAATCTGCATTTAGCTAAAAGTGAAAGTAGTTTGTTATGTTTAGCACCGAAATCAGACAGTAAATGTGCTATATTATTATTCATTTTAAAACTCGTTTTAATAAATTTTTTTGACATGATGAGGACATGAACCTTTATATCCTTCTCCATAATTGTCTAATGTGTATTGTTATAACTAAATAAAAATTGCATTAATAAAGCTAAGATATTTAGGTAAAATTATAATGAAACAAATTCGAGTGTTAAATATTTTGTTAATAGTAGTTTAAAACATTTAAATGATATTGCTTTAAAACAGAAATATGGTAATTACCTTGAACTTTTTTAACACAAATAAACCTTTAAAAAATAATGATTCAACTTTACCAAGATAGAGAATACAAGTTAATAAATTAAAAAAAAAAAAACGTTAAAAAAATACGTATGAAGGAGATATGATAAATTTGTCAAGAACCGAATTTATTACTCTTAAACTTATTTTTTAAAACCATCTAGTATATTATATTGAATATATCATGTTAAAATGATGAGATTTAAAACAATAATAAGTGTAATAAATGCCATGCATTTTTAAATCTATAATAAGATTTCTTGAATTAAGCGACATTATAAAACTGAATAACGTAGAGATCGAATAAGTGCACCAATGTAAATACCTGGGACACCTGGGACATGAAATCAGCATAGGACGAGACAACCAAACACATGAAATTCAGCGGAGAATAGGTCTCTCCTGGGCTGCATATAGCAAACTGGTCTATGTATTCAAATCTAACTATTTATGTGTTTAAAAAGAAAAGTATTTGACAGATGCATACTTTGCGTTCTTACGTACGGAGCCGATAATCTCACAATGACGAAGAAAAACACCAATAAAATAGAGATCACATTCTGAATCACATTACCAGGAAGAGAACGAGGGTACAAGGTCAAATTTATTCTACATCATAAATGGAACTGGGATGGGCATGTTACTAGGTTTAAGGATGGACGATGGACGAAGAGAATTATAGAGTGGTGACTAAGATGCGAAGCCTATCGGAGTAGAGGTACACCACCAAGTCGGTGGACTGATGATTTGAAAAAAGTGGCTGGAAATTGAGTACAAGCGGCCCAGACCAGAAAAAAGTGGCAAGATTTGAGGGAGGCTTTTGTCCAGCAATGATAAGCTGATGAGATATGTATATTTATGTACATATATATATATATATATATATATATATATATATATATATATATATATATATATATATATATATATATATATGTATATATATGGACGTAAATAATGGCATAGGTAATAGAAAATTCTGTTCCTTGTTCCTAACTCAACCCGACTGGTAAGCCGTGGTACTGCGAAACGCATCTCAGGATGGATTTGACGCATCAGAGAACAGTGGGCTTTTGTCCGCCTTTTTTGAGCAGCGTAACTTAAAACAGTGATTAAAATTTTTGAACAGTGTAACTCAACCGTGTATAACGTGTTGCTGTCCTAACTTATTTAGTTTGCGTTGATTTTGCGTCCCGGAAGTGAGCCATTTTAAAGACTTCACTTTGAAGAAGGGGAAAAAGATATATAAACGGGCATATGGAATATTTAAGGGCTTTTTCCGCTAGTATGCCGTAGTGGCTTTTTTCTCCAGCACACCGTACTGGCTTTTTATTTTTCTCCGTGATGCAGTAGTGAGTAACGGTTTTTTTTATCACCAAGTGGGTGTCATTTCTAGCTCTCAAGTTTAAGGCCTTCTTCTGTTCTTAAAATATCCTGCTCATCCTCAGGCATTTCGCGTCAAAAAGTGATTAGCTACCCAAAAAAGAATAGGAGAGCAATGGTTGAGACATTATTTTTGATGAGAATCTCACCAGGAGAGATCAAGCAGCTTATGGAAAACCCGCGAGGAGAAACCAATCAGTAAGTCAGTAGTATACCAGTTTAAATATTTCACTTTCTGTCTACAAGTGTGTTTCCAACGACTACTCCACGGAGTTAATTTTACAAACTTTTAGATCGTGTTTTTTTTAAAAACCTTTTGTTTTTTTTTTTACACTTACAGGATCAGTAATTCATAGAACTCTAGTTTAAATGTATACACTCTCATAGCCTAAGGGGTTTTTATTTAGTTGATGTAATTTTAAGAGTGTAATATCTGTAAGGATTTTTATTTTGTCAATATACTTTTTCCTGTGTTAATGCAGCGTTTTACCGAACTACCCGCTCTATCTTTCAGGACGTAACGGTTGTACCCAATTCAATTTTATTTCAACAACTAAATAACTCTTCAGTATTTTTTATTTTTAGAGCTGAACTTAGAATGTTTTATTCTAAAATGAATGGTGCCCAAATCTGTACAACCAAGTTTAAAACAACTATAGAGACTATTTTCAAAAGATGTACAAAAATTATCTGTTATCCATGTTTTCTACCAAAAAAAAAAACGAGCTAGCTGATATCTTAACTCTGTCCTCTATTAGTAATAATATTCACTCAATCCATTCTCAAAATTAAGATATACATAAGGGGCAAAATAGCGCCGCAAAGGAACCGTTATAAAATGATGCCGCAACGTGACGCTATAATATATATATATATATATATATATATATATATATATATATATATATATATATATATATATATATATACATATATATATTATATATATATATATATATATATATATATATATATATATATACATATATATATATATATATATATATATATATATATATATATATATATATATATATATATATATACGAGGCTGGTTTGAAAAGTCCGTGCAAAGTCCGAGAGATGGCACCATCGGCGCGTATCGAGGTCATGTTTAGTTAGTAGCATCTCTTCAATGAACGCACACCAAGTTTCAGCCATATTGGTCTATTTCTTTGTGTTTGGCATTCGTGTGAATCAAGGAAATCGAGTGATTTTCAAGAAATGGACGAAAAAGAATTTCGTGTGGTGATTAAACATTACTTTATGAAAGGCAAAACGCCTCAGGAGACTAAAGAGAAGCTTGATAAACATTATGGTGACTCTGCACCTTTGATTAGAACAGTTTATAAGTGGTTTCAAAATTTTCGGACTGGCCATATGGGCACAAGTGACGCTGAACGTTCTGGACGGCCTGTGGAGGTTCGTAACCTTCAGAAATCATTGATCAAATCCATGATATGGTGATGGATGACAGAAGAGTTAAGGTGCGTGAGATTGCTAGTGCTGTGGGCATCTCGACTGAACGGGTACATAATATTTTGCATAAATATTTGGACATGAGAAAGCTATCCGCAAGATGGGTGCCGCGATTGCTCACGCTTGACCAAAAACGGAATCGTGTGAAGTGTTGCAAGGATGGTTTGCAGCTGTTCCAGAAGAATTCGGAGGACTTAAGCGTCGTTTCGTCACTGTGGATGAAACATGGATACATTACTATACTCCTGAGACTAAACAACAATCTAAACAATGGGTTACCAAGGGGGAATCTGCACCAAAAAAGACGAAGACCGTTCCTTCGGCCAGAAAGGGTTATGGCGACTGTCTTTTGGGATTCGCAAGGGATAATCCTCATCGACTATCTGGAAAAGGGTAAAACTATTACAAGTGAATTTTATTCATCGTTATTGGACCGTTTGAAAACCGAGCTGCAAGAAAAACGCCCGCGATTGGCCCACAAGAAAGTCCTTTTCCATCACGACAACGCACCAGCACACACCTCAGCAGTTGTGGTCCCAAAATTAATGGAAATAGGATTCCAACTCGTTTCACATCCCCCCTATTCTCCAGACTTGGCTCCCTTGGACTACTATTTGTTCCCCAATTTGAAGAAATGGCTGGCGGGACAAAGATTTTATTCAAACGAGGAGGTGATTGCAGACACTAATGGATATTTTGCAGACTTGGACAAATCCTATTATTCGGAAGGGATCAACAAACTAGAACATCGTTGGACGAAGTCTATAAGCTTAAAAGGAGACTATGTCGAAAAATAAAAAAGGTTTACCCCAAACACATAAGTAGTTTTTATTTTTGCACGGACTTTTTAAACCACCCTCGTATATATATATATATATATATATATATATATATATATATATATATATATATATATATATATATATGTATAAATACAGGTTGTTCCAATAATCAACGTATTCTGTTCGAGGGCTGACCGGCCAGCTCATAGTTCGGCATAATATGTAAGTATGACCTTATTGAAAAATCGTTAGATTTCGAGATATTGACACTTTTTATGAATTTTGTAAAACTCTACACTTTAGATTACTTCGCCGCCAGGTTAAAGTTCATCCCAAAAAATATAAAAAGGATGTCACAAAAATAGAGAATTGATATTATTGAAGATATTTTAAATGTTCCTTCATTAACGAAAAACTATTACTTATGTAAGCGACATAAAATAATATAGATATAAAGTTTATAAAGAGAAAACTTGTATTTCTATAAGTGACATAGAATGTGAATAATAATGACTTGTTGCCGAAAAATAATTAAAAGAATTACAGAATTCTTGTACCAGTGGGCTCTCCGTTTCTCAAAAATTAAAAAAAAAATAATTTAAAGAAGTTTCCAAGGAATGTATATATATAATAATAAGTCAGAAGTGTTTAATATTTAGTTTTATGTATATATATATATATATATATATATATATATATATATATATATATATATACATTTTGTCCAAACATGATTAGTTATGGTCTACATAACACCACATCAGGAGTCAGAAAGTCTTTGTATAATTTAACTTTTAACTACTATTTAATTCCACTTTTATTTTACGTTCTAAAATTAGGTTGCTCACATCAGGCTTACAAAATATAAAGAATAAATCGGTTACGCCTTTGAATGACTTATTGAAGTAAAAGTTTTAATCTTAAATTTTTAATTTACATGAGTTGTAGTTTTAAAATAAAAACACTTTTAGTTAACTGGTCATGCCAGCGAATAATTTTATTTTAAGGCGTTTAATTTTAGTTTCATTTATTTATTAATTAATTCTGCAATGTTTGTTGTGTATTTAAAAGTAATTTTAATTCCTGTTGAGAAAAATAAGCAAATGTGCAAGATGCGTTAACGCATGCCATTATTACTTTTAAAAGTTAAATGTCTAGCTTAAACTGTTCAACTCTCTCTCTTATCACCTTTAAATAGAGCATCAATAAGGATTGCGCGAAGTGATTACCAAATTTGATATTTTCCGTAGTTATCAAAATGCCATAATAATATTTGCCAGTATCTTTCATTGTAAAAATATTGTTTCTCTTGAGAGAGAGAGGCAAGATGGATTAGACGATATATTTTTTTCTAAGTAAACACTAGACACAATTGAAAATTTCGCAAAAAGCAAAGTTAAATTAAAAACATTATGTTATGTCCCATCCTTATTTTTATTGAATGTTTAGTTTTAATTTTACAATACATTTTTCCTTTTTACGTTTATGCATAAATAAAGGCTTGTTATAAACAAAAAGATCCGAGGATTAGATGAACAAGCATCCAAGATGGTGTCCTGTCATTTTTACTTGTATACAGTGCCTATCACTTAGGCCTATATTATATTTGTCTTGTTTACTACTTTTTTACTGTTCCGTATGGAACACTTATAAGTTCATTTCGGTGTCTGTCCGTCTGTCTCACTGTCTGTCCGTCTATCTGTCCGATTTTTTTCCGAAACTATTTGACATAGAAAGTTGAAATTTGGTACTAATATAGGAATTGATAGCCCCATCAGGCCCGTGTAGTTTTGAAAGTTAAATTTTGACTTAAAGGGTTGATTTTGGGGGGTGAAACCGGAAGTGAGAAAAAATATTTTTTACCAGTTCATTGACTGGGGTGTCAAATGAAAGCTTGTCAAATTATATATACAGTGTGTCCCAAAAAGTTTTATACAAATGGAGAAAAAGTTTATCTTACATATTCCAAAAAATTTATTCTGGATAAAAAATTCTGCATCACATGGAAATCCATAATCAATCATCAAAAGTTTAAAATATTTGATGGTATACAGGAAAAATAAAAAAATAATGATAAGTCGGACTTGAGCTTGGCTGGTTAATTTTTTGATAGTTTAAGTCAGTAATTTTATTTATTTCTGGTCGGAAAAGGTCACACAACTTTTACGCGACGTATTACGACTCGAGACTAGCTCGGTAAGACAGGTGCGCTGTTATTACAGCTTCATAATTAGACTCGTCAAATATAGGGGTGACACCGCCGCAACAAGAAAAGATAGTGTAATTTAAGACAGGGCAGAGGCAGTATTATTTAAATGTAACTTTATCATATTAAATCAAATTTTATATTATTTTCCAACTTTATTCGTCTTCTTCTTAAAGTGCCTATTCGGTTCGAATATTGGCAATCATTCTGGCTATTATTACCTTATCCACTGTAGCTCTGAAAAGACCGCTAGTATTTGTTGAGAACCAATTTTGCAGATTGTTTAGCCAGGAGATACGCTTGCGTCCTGGTCCCCTTTTTCCCAAAATCTTTCCTTGGAGTATTTGCTGCACTAATCCATATCTGTGGGAATTTATCATTATGTGTGCTAAATACTCCAATTTTACTACTTTAACAGTTTCCATAATTTCCAGTTTCTTGTTCATGCGACATAAGACATCCTCGTTGGTAAAATGGACCGTATAAGAAATTTTCACAATTCTGGGATATAGCCATAATTCAAATACTTGAAATTTCTTAGAAGTAGCTTCAGTCAACGTCCAAGATTTCACACCGTAAAGAAGGACACTGAAGACATACCATCTTAGGAGTCTTATTTTTGTGCTTAATTTTATTGCTGAGCTTTTGAAAAGTCATTTGAGGAACACTACTATAGGTGGTACCTAGATATGAATATTGTGGAGTTCTTTGTATTTGTTGATTGTTAACCATCAACAAGGTAGCAGGAACTGGGGATTTGCTGATTAACATGTACTTTGTTTTGCTGATATTAAGTTCGAGGCCGTATCGATATTGTAGACCCTTTAAGTTATCAGCCGCCGTATTGTCAGCAAAATCAATATTATTTATTCGCTCCTCATTAAGCAGTAATCCTTCATCAGCCTCTTCCAGTGCCTCTCTGAAGATTTGCTCAGAGTGTAAATTAAACAATAGTGGAGACAAGACACAACCCTGTCTTACTCCACGCTCAATTGATATTGCTTCTGAACGCTTCCCTTCTGTCTTAATAAATGCCATCTGGTTCCAGTAGAGGTTGCTAATAATCCGCAGATCTTCTTCATCTAGCCCAAGATCTTTCAGAATTTCCACCATTGGATGTTGGACTCTATTAAAGGTCTTCGCTGAATCGAAACCTGCATAGAAAGTAAGGCCTCTCTGTTTTCTTCACACAATTTGTGTATTCTTCTGTGAATGATT
Source organism: Pachyrhynchus sulphureomaculatus (assembly GCA_019049505.1). NCBI lineage: Eukaryota > Metazoa > Arthropoda > Insecta > Coleoptera > Curculionidae > Pachyrhynchus > Pachyrhynchus sulphureomaculatus. Next base: position 203,309,074 of record CM032456.1, on the reverse strand, counting down.
TTCAGGAATGTTTTGAAAAGATGGCTTATGAGTTTAATTGTTCGATATTCTCCGCATTTTTTAGCGCCTGAATTTTTTGGGTACCGTTATTAACTCAGACTTTAACCAGCTTTCTGGTATTCTGCCTAAATCATAGATTTTTTTGTAGATCACCGTAAGCTACAACACGACATTATAAAAGCGAATTTTTGTAACAACTACCAAGAGAGTTATTTAGTAGAAATTTTAGGTTGGTGCTGCATTTGCCGAGCCATTACGATATTTCTTTTTACTTAGAACATGAATGGAGGCTGTTGAAATTAGAATTAGTAATGAGGTAATTTATTTCCAAATTAAGGTTCACTAAGTATTTCGACTTAACAAATATCTTTTGAGCTTTCATACTAGGTTAGGTTTGCAGTCACAGGTTTCAAAAAAGCGTAGTAACTGTAAATATAAACAGATAAGGAATTTTTTTTTGTTGCAATCGACATATTAACACCTAGAGAGTGTCTTTTTGTGCTTTGTCAAAATGTTGGATAGCAGTGGTGCGTTTTGAAATAAAGCGGTTTTTACGTTCTTAACTTATCTTTTGACAGTTTTTTTCAAAAATGTCTGGTTTACTTCTTGTTAAAATTTCTTTTAAAATTTTGGAAGGAATTGGAAGTAAACAGGAAATTAACAGCGTTTATCAAAAACTAGGATAGAAAAGTAAAAGTTCTTTAGCTTCAAAATGTATCATCAGGGCGCTATAACTTGCCAAAGCGTAACAATATTAACGTTTTTGTGTCAATAACTTGGTTTGGTACAGAATATTTCATAGTACTTGTTTTAGATTGAATGAATGAAAAGAATATATATAAATTTTTTTCTGAAGAGTTCCGTACCTTAAAATTTTAAACAAACAATTTCATAGAACAATAAACAATCTAAAAATCAGATCGTTTTCCAAAAAAAAAACTGAAAAGATTGAGTACATAAACCTTTTTTTTCTTTTAAAATCTAAAACTAATATCTATAAAAACACAAAATATATTTTAAAAATGTTTCGTAATGACTCTGGTTTTCTTTAATTATAATTAATGAATGACAATTAAGTTGTTATTGTTTGTGTCTAATTATATATTTCTTTCTTTATTTTTAGTGACGACCTTGCGTAAAATGCTTTTTTTTTAAGTTTAGGTCTCTTAAATTTAAATTACAATAATAAAAGCCAATAAGGTTTAACATGCTCAACCACCTTACATATTATTTATACCAGTTTTAGGTTCTAAGAAAACAGTCTCCATAAATCTTGGATGGTAAATACCTTAATTTATGATGTTCGCCGTGGGTACCTTATTGTAAAAATATGCAGTGTTATTTTTTTTTTAAATGTTTGGTAGAGCCTGCATGTGAAATGGCTCTAAAATAGATATATTTAGCACTGAAGCAACTGTAGTCAATTGTGCATTATTTCTGGCTATACATACATATATATATATATATATATATATATATATATATATATATATATATATATATATATATATATATATATATATATGTATACGAGGCTGGTTTGAAAAGTCCTTGCAAAATCCGAGAGATGGCACTACCGGCGCGTATCGAGGTCATGTTTAGTTAGTAGCATCTCTTGAATGAACGCGCACCAAGTTTCAGCCATATTGGTCTATTTCTTTGTGTTTGGCATTCGTGTGAATCAAGGAAGTCGAGTGATTTTCAAGAAAGGGACGAAAGAGAATTTCGTGTGGTGATTAAACATTACTTTATGAAAGGCAAAACGCCTCAGGAGACTAAAGAGAAGCTTGATAAACATTATGGTGACTCTGCACCTTCGATTAGAACAGATTATAAGTGGTTTCAAAATTTCGGACTGGCCATATGGGCACAAGTGACGCTGAACGTTCTGGACGGCCTGTGGAGGTTATGACTCCAGAAATCATTAATCAAATCCATGATATGGTGATGAATGACAGAAGAGTTAAGGTGCTGTGGGCATCTCGACTGAACGGGTACATAATATTTTCCATAAACATTTGGACATGAGAAAGCTATCCGCAAGATGGGTGCCGCGGACCAAAAACGAAATCGTGTGAAGTGTTGCAAGGATGGTTTGCAGCTGTTCCAGAAGAATCCGGAGGACTTTAAGCGTCGTTTCATCACTATGGATGAAACATGGATACATTACTATACTCCTGAGACCAAACAGCAATCTAAACAATGGGTTACCAAGGGGGAATCTGCACCAAAAAAGGCGAAGACCGTTCCTTCGGCCGGAAAGGTTATGGCGACTGACTTTTGGGATTCGCAAGGGATAATCCTCATCGACTATCTGGAAAAGGGTAAAACTATTACAGATGAATATTATTCATCGTTATTGGACCGTTTGAAAACCGAGCTGCAAGAAAAACGCCCGCCATTGGCCCACAAGAAAGTCCTTTTCCATCACGACAACGTACCAGCACACACCTCAGCAGTTGTGGTCGCAAAATTAATGGAAATAGGATTCCAACTCGTTTCACATCCCCCCTATTCTCCAGACTCGGCTCCCTCGGACTACTATTTGTTCCCCAATTTGAAGAAATGGCTGGCGGGACAAAGATTTTATTCAAACGAGGAGGTGATTGCAGACACTAATGGATATTTTGCAGACTTGGACAAATCCTATTATTCGGAAAGGATCAACAAACTAGAACATTGTTGGACGAAGTGTATAAGCCTAAAAGGAGACTATGTCGAAAAATAAAAAAGGTTTACCCCAAACACATAACCCCACTCCAAACACATAAGTAGTTTTTATTTTTGCACGGACTTTTCAAACCAGCCTCGTATATATATATATATATATATATATATATATATATATATATATATATATATATATATATATATATATACAAATTTAAGACAATTTTTGTTCTTGGTCTTGCGGTCAATTTAATAAGACCAGTTTAGTTTTGGTTTACGTTTCGGTTTATTGTATTTAAACCATCATCAGAACTTATGTCTAGATACAATAAATGCAATATACCGAAACGTAAACCAAAACTAAACTTGTTTTATTAATTTGACCGCAATACCAAAAACAAAAAAGTGTCTTAAATTTATTTATTAACGGTCAGGAAAAAATAAATAAATAAAATGATATTTTATTTTTTTTTATTGCGGTTTTGAATATATTTCTAACATGCTAAGCTCTTGCATAGGTCAACACTAACGCGCATCTCATTCTCATGATAAAAAAATCTGAGGCAGATGTAAGCCTCTGAGAAAAGGAAGTTATACGAAAACAATAAGGTAGCAAAATGATGCATGACATGTATTATTTTTGGACGTGATTATGGGTTTTTTGAAATTTTTTTTATGAGCTATTCAAAAATTCTGTAAAAGTACACAGATGTTATTTAATTAATAATTTTTAGATGCTAAAGCAAGTAAATAAAACCTTTGTTTGCTAAATGTGTCTAATAACACTAAAAACTTAACACGGAATTTTATAGCCTACGAGAGCAGCCGGGACAAGATCTACTTTTATTTTTGGCGTTGGTTGCCTTAAGAAACTAATGATTCCTTTAATGTTATGTTACTATGTTGATTACCCTCTCATGATTTACCAGTTTTATTAGTTTTTAATTATATAATTATATAAATGTACTCTTTAATCGATTTACTAAGTTATTAAAATAAATTCACTTATTAAAATTTATGTCAGTAGTGATTAAAATGTTAAACTTTTAAAAAAAGTTAGTTCTGTGGATAAATAATGATTTATAATAAAATTTACTTTCTGAGTTTCACGTAATAAGATGAAAACTTCTACAAATGCAATTTGTTTTTTCTGATCGACATTATTTAGGTACGCTCAATGTAAAATTTTAAAAATAATTTACCAACAACATATATTAAGAGTGTTACATACACCTAGAATTTTCAAAAATTTGATTTTCTTTTGTTTTATGCATTTTTATTCTCTATAATAAAAAATTCCATTCCATGCATTAAATGTGGCCTGGGGTCGGATTGGGACCATAACTGTCTCAATGTACTGTCAGCAGTATTACTCAATTAATATTTTTTATTCTTTTTTTTTTAATCGTCTTTTTCTACAAATTTTTTTTTTTAATATTTCTAATAGATAATTTTTTATAAATAATTAAACATAAATTTTCTGGTCGAAAATTGTAGACTAAAGTTCGAAACACTGAAATTTTTTATTTTTGAAAAAAAACCCTTAGACAATTTTGAACTATTACATTATTTTACAAGATTAATTTTTATTTTTGCAGATTGGATTATTTTTTATGAAGGTATCCTGCAGCCAAGGATGCGCCATAGTTTTCATCAGTGGTCCATTTAACCTTAATGTTAACATTTAAAACATATTAAACAAAAATTTTTTCTTATAATTTAAGGTACAATAAAAATATATAACCGCCATTCAAAATTATCCACTTAATAATCTTTAAAATATATTTTTTTAAATATATATACTTTTTGCAGCGCCCAGGTATATATAACTCCTTAGTATTTGATTATATAATTTCAGTCCAACTGACTTAATTTCTTTAGCTCCAAAAAATTTGCATTTTTCGATCAAAATATCATTTATCCCATATAAAAAGATAACAGAATTAATGTCCAACGAATAAGGCGCAAAAGTAGAACTAAAACTTATAAAAATAGTAAGTTAACAAAGTAAAAAGCATCGCGCTGTAAACAGTGATTTATTTTTGTGTGTTGATGTCAATTAATTCTTCTATTGGAATTGAGGTTAAGAAAACAAGGTGTTAAGTCTTATTTTGTTTACGGCGTAAATATATTTAATTCCTGCAGGCAGTCGAAAATTGGAAATAATAAAAACATAACATAATTTTTGATTACATTTTTCTAAAAATCCTGAAAATGAGCGGTAATATGATACTTTCAAACTAACCTTATCGTAGTTCTTCTTCTACCTTTTTGACCTCTTATATGATTGTCTATAAACAATTATTTCCTTTCTTACTTTAAGTACTCTATGTACAAAAAATTTAAATCGAATAAAATATTTTCCAACAAGGAAATCAATATTACTTTACTAGAAACGCAATTTTGCCCGCATTTGTCTTAATATTTTTTCAACTGGCCCGACATACCTACAGCGTATACCCGTATTATGATTGAAAACAGTAAAAAATAGAGAAATATTAAGGACCTGGCAGCATTTCCAATAATCAACTAAAAACATTAAACATATATATCTGGGCAAATAATCTTTATGTTTAATATATATATATATATATATATATATATATATATATATATATATATATAAATATATAAATATATAAATATATTTATATACATATATATATATATATATATATATATATATATATATATATATATATATATATATATATATATATATATATATATATATATATACGGCATTGCTTAGCTACTATTTGAGCATTTCCAATGCGTTTAATTATCAACTAAAAGCATTAAACATATATATCGCGAAATGCATCTTGGCTACTTAATTTATCAATTTGTGGCTTGTAATTGTATATACAACCTTTTTTAGAGAGCACGTATGCTTTTAATGTGGGGTTGATATCAAATATGTTAAGATACAATTTGAATCTTATTTATATATTTACTTGACTTAATTATTGGTCAATATTATCCTTCTTCAAAAAGTGTAAGTAATATTTTTATGAAATAATTTCAAGATAATAGTTTCTTATAATAAGAAAATAAAATTTTATCTGCAACAGTTTTCTGTTGAAATAACACTAAAACAAGTGTAGTGGTCACACGTTTGTAAATTTAGTCTATTTTCTTTTATAGTACCTTCCTGCGTATTTTGTCTATTCAAAATTATGTCGAATATACACACTCATCCACACACACACACACACACACACACACACACACACACACACACACATATATATATATATATATATATATATATATATATATATATATATATATATATATATATATATATATATATATATATATATATATATATATATATATATATATATATATATATATATATATACATATATATATATATATATATATATATATATATATATATATATATATATATATATATATATATATATATATATATATATATATATATATATATATATATATATATATAAATATATATATAATATATGTTCAAAAATTCTTTGGGTAGATAAAATAAGATATTTTAAATTGGAAATGGCTAAAATTAAATTATATTATGTTAAACCAAGAAGCAAGGCGAGATCTATCTATAAAATCTCTTTAAGGGGATTGGCCATGGACTTTTTTTAATACTTTATTTCAATTTGTAAAAAAAGGTTTCGTAATAATAATAATTAAATCGTTTATAAACCCAATTTAAAGTATGAACAGTTGCAAAAAAATCTTACATGTAATATTAACTACCAAGAATGGCCTGATTGGCCTTGATTGCTCCTCTAGCCTGTATGATACAGATACTGTTGAGGTCGTAGAGCATTAAATGCAAACTTTTTGAAGGCCTATTACAATTCCAGTAATTATAGGACATAAGGTTGGCAGCAAAAATTGCAGTATGAAAGTAGAAAGGGGAGCAGAAAAAGAAAAATAGAACTTAAAAAAAATACGAGACAGGAAAAAAAAGGGGGAGAGAGACAAAGTTGAAGATAAAGGAACGGCGAACAGTGTGAATGTAAATAGATTTCTATTGGTTAGAGATACCTTACTCAGATATGACTCAACATTTTTAAGATCTATTTTTAAAAGAGACAGCAACATCAGTCACACAAAAGGAATTGAGATAAGTAGAAAAGCTATATTAAAATCTTTTGAATATTTCTTTATAGTTTTAGGAAATGTTGGTCATTAAGTTTCCTCAAAAATTTAGATTATGTATATCATACTTATATAAATAAGACATAGATTTTGGTTTCAGGATTTAGTGGCAAAATAAGGAAAAATGTAAGTTGCATCTATTGCATATTAAGCCAGCCTGCATGATGCAGAAAATGAGAAATCCGATTTTAATTTCTCGCATCGCAGATGAAGTAGAAACGCGACCTGTGCATTTTTTATATCTTACGAATTCTTCACTGGTTATATCCAAGGAGCATCGACGCTATCATTTCAATAGCCATAACTACATCTGGTTACAATGAGATAACAGCTTAGTGATGCAAAGAAGCTTTACCGTTTTTTAAGATAATAACTATGGTTATTATACGCTTTTCTAATTTTAAATTTAACGTGTTTTATAAAACAGAGATCAGAATCCACTGATAAACTCGAGCTTGTAGATACACCGTTGAAGGGGATACTTATAATAATAATTTGAATAGTTAAATCGTTCTGTACTCCATTATTTATCTTGTCTTTACCAAATAAAGTAACATGATAGATTTTACCACACTACGAATTTTGAATATACTTCTAAATGTCAAAGTTATTATTGGTGTTAATAAAATTAAAATTTGAGCAATCAAATGAACTTTAGAGTTGAATGTTATAACTTTAACACTGCACAATCAAATGATAACATTTTGACAAACAAGACAAGGGTAATAAAAAGGACAAAATATTTTAAAAGCTTTCGTTGACTTTGTTAAAAGGTAACTGCTACAGGCGCATTTTTTAAAGTAAATTTTTAACGCAATTTGAAAGATATGTGAGCATATAAAAGTAATCTTTTATAAAAAAAAAAATATATTTATAATGAACTGTTTTGTGTATTTTAGTAGGCAATATGGTATTTTTTTGAAATAAAAAATATTTGGCATACTCACATGGCTGCTATTTTTCCAGCGGTCTAGAAAATTTTTTAATGTTTGGCTTGCTTTTTTCTTCAATTCACTTTAAAATGAAATGCTTTACACGACGGATTTTCTAGTTATCCAACGCTTTCAAATCTGATCAACAATATTTTATCTTTTCTATTATCTACCATTGTCCTTTTATCAAAATATTATCATCTGGTGCTATAATTTAGAATGACATTATGACAAACCTAAATTTTACAAACTGGAGCAAATTATTTAAAAAATGATCTTAACACTATAATATGAACTGACAAATAAGGTCCCAGTGAACAGAGGAGTAAGGCAGGGCGATGTAATATCGCCTAAGTTATTTACAGTGATCTTAGAAGATGTATTCAAAGAACTGAATTGGGACGAAAATGGCCTTCTGGCTAAACAAACTGAGATTCGCAGATGACATTGTAATTATAGCAAACAATAAGAATGAAATGATCCAGATGATCACAGATCTCCACCACCAAACAAGAAAAGTGGGACTTGACATAAATTTCAACACAACAACACGACAAAGTACATGAGTAACGAAGACACCAATGATGGAAATATAGTGAGTGAACATTCAACAATAGAAAAAGTAAACACGTACATCTATAAATAATAACGATGGGAGAGGAAAACCAGTAGCTTGAAATAGAAAGAAGGATACTTATGGGATGGACAGCATATGGAAAATTGAAAGATGTACTGAATATGAACATTCCTCAAAGATCAAAAACCCAAATTTATAATCAATGTATCTTACCAGCTACAACGTATGGAGCCGAGACATGGGTTTTAATTAAAAGAACAATAGAAAAACTACAAGTTCACCAACGAGCAATGGAAAGGAAGATGTTGAGTGTTACTTTGAAGGATAAGAAAACTAATAAATGGATTAGATAACAAACAAAGGTGGATGATATCAACAAACGGATAACATCTCTGAAATGGAGCTGGGCTGGCCATGTAGCGAGAGCGACGTATAAGTGGAGTGGCAAGATCGCTAGGTGAAGACCATGGGGTGAAAAGCGAAGCATAGGAAGACCCCAATAGAGATGGAGCGACGATCTGAAGAAAATCAGAGGGCTTAACTGGTATCAACAAGCACAACATAGAGAAAAATGGTAAGATTTGAGAGAGGCCTATATCCGACAGTGGGTAGAGAGCGGCTGAAGGAAGAAGAAGAGAGATAATATTTTGCACGTATATGTCTATAATTATGTATACGTAATGCTATAAATCGAGGAGGTGGTAACCTAGATGATCATACTGTGAACTTGAATTTCTCTAGTATATAAAAAATGAAAATTGATTAATTTATTAAAATTACACTTTCAGCATCACTTTCACAGAATTATTAACGTGTTTGATTTTGTTATCTGTTTTATCGTTTAATTTAAAAGCACAAACACTTTAATAGGCCTTATTTTATTCATTATTATACTAAAAAATTTATGTTATTAGCATTCTTACTGTGGTCAAAATCTCACTGGTCGGACTGCATGCTAATTATATCAAAACGCTATTGTGCTTCTTTCCCTTAGAAATTATTATTTTCTCCCGTGTATAATTACTAGAGAAAATACATCCAAATTAAAGATTTGTACTAAAAATTTAGTCCAAATAATAAGGTAAAACTTAAAAATTAAATTCGGGACTTTCTAAAAAATTCCAGGCAGTTAACAACCATAACATGGTAGACGATTTCTTCCCTACAACTATATAGATATTTTTGTAAAATGCCTTTGTATTTTTTTTTTTATATTTCTTTTAATACTTTTTGGAGGACCATGGTGTCGTAATGTAGACTACGTCAACAGTAAATGTCTTTCGACCAGTTTCTATGGGCCGGCTGACCTCGCAAAATTTTAAAATCTGACTCACTCGTTAGTTTTACTTCAGTGAATTTGTATTGGTAGAATTCTAAAAGATGCGCTTTATTATTATGGTATTTTTAATTATTACTTTTTCTTGGTAATTCGAAGACGAGACAGGAGGCAAGGTCAAGTAATATAATAAGTATTTTTGCTATTGTTGACTTGGCATGCTGTAATTTTTTTGTATGGGAGCGTCTTTAAGAAATTTTGCACTAATAAGTAATGTCGTGTTAATGTTTTTTTTTTGAAAACTTTTTTAAAAGCAAGAGAACCTTACTTGCAAGGTCGAGTTTAATACAAAACTTTGTTCTTATTCTAAGGTATACATTGTCTATCTATATTATAAATTGACAATTAAAACTATCCTTGTTACCATTTTCTTCTCTGTTCACAAAAAGTTTTATGACTATATTGTTGATGTTAGAATACTGACACTGCTCAAAGTGTAAAATCAGGTACTATAGGTTATCATAAACTTAATATATCACTAATTTTATTGTGCTGTCCTTATTTAATTCTATTTATTAGATCTTAATGAATGTTTGCAATAAAAATATATTTTTTCTTATTTTGAAAGAAAGCCAGTGTTATTCGTTTACCAAAAATTAATAATCCTACAGAACTAAATGATTTAAGTCGAATTTCCATTTTATATATGCTGTCTAAAATAATAGAACTGTTTTTTAATACATATACGAGGCTGGTTTGAAAATTCCGTGCAAAAATAAAAACTACTTATGTATTTGGGGTAAACCTTTTTTATTTTTCGACATAGTCTCCTTTTAGGCTTACACACTTCGTCCAACGATGTTCTAGTTTGTTGATTCCTTCCGAATAATAGGATTTGTCCAAGTCTGCAAAATATCCATTAGTGTCTGCAATCACCTCCTCGTTTGAATAAAATCTTTGTCCCGCCAGCCGTTTCTTCAAATTGGGTAACAAATAGTAGTCCGAGGGAGCCAAGTCTGGAGAATAGGGGGATATGAAACGAGTTGGAATCCTATTTCCATTAATTTTGCGACCACAACTGCTGAGGTATGTGCTGGTGCGTTGTCGTGATGGAAAAGGACTTTCTTGTGGGCCAATCGCGGGCGTTTTTTTCTTGCAGCTCGGTTTTCAAACGGTCCAATAACGATGAATAATATTCACCTGTAATAGTTTTTTACCCTTTTTCAGATAGTCGATGAGGATTATCCCTTGCGAATCCCAAAAGACAGTCGCCATAACCTTTCCGGCCGAAGGAACGTTCTTCGCCTTTTTGGTGCAGATTCCCCCTTGGTAACCCATTGTTTAGATTGTTGTTTGGTCTCAGGAGTATAGTAATGTATCCATGTTTCATCCACAGTGACGAAACGACGCTTAAAGTCCTCCGGATTCTTCTGAAACAGCTGCAAACCATCCTTGCAACACTTCACACGATTCCGTTTTTGGTCAAGCGTGAGCAATCGCGGCACCCATCTTGCGGATGATAGCTTTCTCATGTCCAAATGTTTATGCAAAATATTATGTACCCGTTCAGTCGAGATGCCCACAGCACTAGCAATCTCACGCACCTTAACTCTTCTGTCATCCATCACCATATCATGGATTTGATCAATGAGTTCTGGACTCGTAACCTCCACAGGCCGTCCAGAACGTTCAGCGTCACTTGTGCCCATATGGCCAGTCCGAAAATTTTGAAACCACTTATAAACTGTTCTAATCGAAGGTGCAGAGTCACCATAATGTTTATCAAGCTTCTCTTTAGTCTCCTGAGGCGTTTTGCCTTTCATAAAGTAATGTTTAATCACCACACGAAATTCTTTTTCGTCCATTTCTTGAAAATCACTCGACTTCCTTGATTCACACGAATGCCAAACACAAAGAAATAGACTAATATGGCTGAAACTTGGTGTGCGTTCATTCAAGAGATGCTACTAACTAAACATCACCTCGATACGCGCCGGTGGTGCCATCTCTCGGACTTTGCACGGACTTTTATTTTTTCTTATTTTGAAAGAAAGCCAGTGTTATTCGTTTACCAAAAATTAATAATCCTACAGAACTAAATGATTTAAGTCGAATTTCCATTTTATATATGCTGTCTAAAATAATAGAACTGTTTTTTAGTACATATATATATATATATATATATATATATATATATATATATATATATATATATATAGCGGCCCGTGGTTCAGTGGTGTAGTACCTTACTTACTATACAGTAGGTTATTTATTAAATTATTTAAGTATATTTGGCCTAGCCACATACATAGGTAGTAGTTGTTTGCAGTAATGCAATAACGTCCGAGACAGCACTACCGCGTTGTCCAAAAGGTACTGCGAAATACAGAAATGCATGTTTCGGCACTTGGACAACGTTGATGGGTATTACAACTCCTCAGTGATATCCTTAGGATATGAAAAAGGGTAAAATTACTACTCAGGCGGGGAGGTGAACGATAATATATAAATATATATATATATATATATATATATATATATATATATATATATATATATATATATATATTATCGTTTTTAAACAAGTTTAACAATTACAATAAAAAAACTACAATTCACAATAGAAATAGAAATAGATAAAAAAATAAATTTTCTTGACCTCACATTACACAACAAAGACCAAAATATAAAAACAGAGTGGTACACAAACCAAACATGGTCATCTAGGTATCTAAATTATAACTCAAACCATCCACTAAAACATAAGAAATCAGTCATAATTGGTCTGATGGATCTGGTAATATCCCTAACAGACTCAGAATATCGGAAAGAATCAGTAAACAAAGCCAAAAAAGCACTGGAATTAAATAACTACCCGGTATATCTTATAAACCAAATATTCAAAAGACGGATACATAAATTTTATAATTCTACCGAAAACAAAAACCAACAACAAAAAAGCCCAAAAGAAACAAAGCATATCGTTTTACCATACTTTTCACAAAAAATTGAAAAACTTTTTAAAAAGCATAATATAAATATCGCTCATAGAGCCCATGACTTACTGGCAACCAACTTTTCAAAATTAAAAACCGAAACCACAAAAAATAAAAAGAGCAATGTTGTATACCAGATTCCTTGCAATAATTGTGAAGGTAGTTATATAGAGCAAACTAGCCAATATTTGGAAAATAGGATAAAGGGACACAAGTATGACAAAAATAATAAAACAGCACTAACAAAGCACGAAGAGGAAAAGAAACACACATTTAATTATGAAGGAACCAAGATTTTAATCACTGAGAACAATAGGAAAAACAAGAGAAATATTGGAATCTATTATGATACAAAAAATACCAACCGCTATCAACAACAAAAAAGAAACAAATAACCTGAGCTAAATATATATGGGAGTACTATAAAAGCAATCTGCATGTTGTGTTCGTCCCAATTTTTAAATTAAAATAAAATAAATGGCAATGAAAATTAATTAACATATGGTTCGTGTAACGAAAAATGAAAAAAAGAGTACGTTGTGATTCAGGGAAATGGGCAAAGATAAATTTTAACCTAAACATCCACGTACAAGGTAAGAATACTCATAAAGTTAATTATTTTAGTTTTAATAAATTAATAAGATATATATTTTCACATAGCATTTTACGGATAAAATATGTACAATTTTAGCCAAACCCGACAAAAAAAAAAACAATTTTGAGAAAGGCAAACTGTGCCGAAACATCAATAAAAGGAAAGGAATTTAGGAAGTTTCATTCTATAATTGACCTCTAACCCAAGAAAATTAAAAAAAAAAAAATAAAAAAATACATACAGGGTCAAAGAAAAATAACAAAATCATACATATATATATACATATATATATATATATATATATATATATATATATATATATATATATATATACATACAGAGTGTTACAGTATTCCGTGTACATGGGATGAAAATATAACCATTTAACCCAAAAATTCCTAATTTTTGAGATACAGGATGTCAAAGTTATACTTTTATTTTAGTTTTTCTTAAGTAGCTTTCTTAATAATTGTACTATTTGTACAAGATTCAGTGCTAAGGGATTTTCCAAGATGAGAAATCGAAATCAGCTCACAGTTTTGTTGTAAATTGTAGGGGGTGCCACTTATTGCACTGTGTATACTTTTAAATTGTCATAATTTTTTTATACCACTCTGTATGATATTTTTAATTAAATGTTCGTATTTTCCGCCTTCTCTTGTCTAAAAAGCTCTCTTGGTAAATGTTGCTCCGGGCAACAGCTTCTGAGATAATGGGATGTTTGTTTCCATTGTTTCCTTCATACTTCATCCAGGACAGGTACAAAAAAATAGTCTGTGAAATTTGGAGCATGCTTAAAGGCAAACAGGCTAATAACAATAATAAGATATATACAAGGCTAACAACAATAATAAGATATATATAAGAAGAAACGCATTTACGGACCAAATGTATTGAGCTCAATGGAGATTATGTTAAGAAATAAATTTTTGTTTTTGCAAAAAATTTTTATTAATTATAGTTTATGGCGTTGCTCTTTCCTTGATGAAAATCCATAGTCAAAACTTGTAAAAAACCACTTAGTTTTTAGAGTTTCCCTTCATTGATGTTAATTGTATGACATATTTAGTAGCTTGTGCGATTGCTAACATAGAGTTAACATCAATAAAGTAAAAATCTAAAAACTTTTTTTACTAGTTTGTTATTATTTACCTTGTTTTTTAGAAGACTTCTCAATCCATCCTCGTATATTGAGACGTCTGTTCTAAGTTTAAATAGATGTCGCATCGAGGGAAGAAATTTTCTAATATTAAATCTATTGGATTATATTATTAATATATGAAAAGCACTTCTAGACTTATCAAAGGCTTTTAGTAAATAATTCGAGACCCAAGTTTAAAGGTACAGGGATCTTATTTTACACATTTATTCTAGTCTTTATGGCGTTCTATTAAACTTTGATTAATAAATAAGCGTGTATTAGAAGAAGTATCCTTTTTGATATATATTTTTAACCCTAATAAATTGACATTTTTAAAAGAATCTAATATTTTATTTTATCTAACACATTTTTATGAATTTTATATATATATATATATATATATATATATATATATATATATATATATATATATAGTCAGTCCAAAAAGTCTCCATACACCACCTGTTTCTATACTATTTTTCTATTATGTTTAACTGATTAATTGGAACTATGAGAAAACATGTTTAAATTAATATTTGAAACTTAACCAACGAGGATTAGTATTAGAAACAACTACGGAACATTTTATTTCGAAGTTACATCATTATTATAAAAATGTAAACAAAATTAATGTCAAAAAGTCTCCATACACTTAACAATTACCAATAATAGTTTCACGGGAGCAACTTCTATTGGCATGTTCTCCCATTCGCTCAATATTCTGTTTTTTAATTCTTCTCTATTTGAAACATTATGTTTGCGAATGCGGCCGTTTAAGTTCTTCTCATAAATGCTCGATAGGGTTAACATCGGGTGATTACGGAGGTATATGAAGCTGCTGTCGCACATTATGGATTATCCATTCTCGCACCAAATTCGAAAATGTATCTTTTTTCCAGTGTTAATTTTTGGACAATTTCTCTTAAATTTTCTCTCAAAATGTTCAGATAAACATGCTGATCCATTGTACCATTAATAAAATGTAAATTTCAAACCCTCCAGCGGACATACATCTCCAAAGCAGAACACTGTCACTCCCTTGTCTCACCGTGGAACAAATGTTTTTAATATCGAATGCGGTATTCTTCTTTCCCTAAACATTAGTTCCGCCATCAGACCCAAAAATGTTCATTTTAGTTTCTTCACTAAAGATTACCGATTCCCAAAATTCAGAAGGTTTAGTAACATATTCCCTAGCAAAAGCTAATCGCTTTTTGCGATTAGCTTCCGAAATTAACAGCTTCTTCCTGGCTGCACACCCCTTAGACTGCCCTGTGTAAATAATTCTCACTGTTTGTGAACAAACATTTTTCGAAAATAGTTCCCGTACTTCTTCTTTTAATTTTGGTGCACCTTTCTTGGGATCTATAATTATTTCTCTAACAATATTGGCCTCTTCACGTGGAGTCAGTTTCTTTGGACGACCGGAGCGTGGTCGAATTTTATAGGTACTGAACAGTAGCATTCGACTTTTTAACAATTTTTCCTTAATTTCTGTACGATTTTCCATCTTTCCACAAATCAATTATGATCTTTCGAACTTGAAATGGAAGTTCACAATTTCTCTCGTTCATTTTTAATACTACTTTGAAAACCCACTTCAAAATGACTAGGAACAAGTGACAGATTATGAAGTATGGCTGCAAATTATTCATTTGTTTTCAGTATAGCGAGCAATAGATAGCATGATAAAATGCGGCTGATTATAACGTGTTTTTTTTCAATGCAGTTCTTGAGTGTATGGAGACTTTTATGACATTAATTTTTATAACAATGATGTAACTTCTAAATAAAATGTTCCGTAGTTGTTTTTAATACTAGTCCTCGTTGGTTAAGTTTCAAATATTAATTTAAACATGTTTTCTTATAGTTCTAATTAATTAGTTAAACATAACCGAAAAATAGTATAGAAAAGTAGATGGTGTATGGAGACTTTTTGGACTGACTGTATGTAATTTTCTAGAAATTGTATTATTTCAAGACACATTATTTCTGTTAATTTTACCAATCTTACTTTTATTAATGTACTAAAGCCATGATTTATTACTTATAAATTAAAGATTTTTCGTCGATTCCTACTTATCATATTCTAGAATCCAAGATGTTTAAAATTATACAGGTATTCAGTTGTTAAGTTACTGCCTCATGATTTATTTATTCATTTAGAGTTTACAGGCTAGGTAATTTTGACATTGTATATAGTTATATGGCGAGTCTGTGATATAACTTGCTAAAAATATGAATGTCAATTTACATATTTCATGTTTTATGTTTTATTGATTTTTACACACAAAGGACATTTATAAGATGAATGTAAATAAAACAGGTTTAAAATAAAATATGCCTCTATGCGGGAATGTCGGAATATTTTGTCAAAGTTACTTAAAAGGTAGTTGATTAAATATTAATTTAACAAACTCTGAAGCATTTTAGAAAATAAGAATAATTTATTTGTTTTCCATATTTACCATATTATTTTTAGATTTGATTTAACTTAGAGTACATATTCGTAGTATGTTTATAATTAACCTTTAAATATCTATATTTTAACACAGAACATATTTTTTAGTGTTCCGTACGGAACACTTATAAGATCACTTCGGTGTCTGTCCGTCTGTCTGTCCGTCTGTCCGTCTGTCCGTCTGTCACACCCGATTTTCTCCGAAACTATTTGTCATAGAAAGTTGAAATTTGGTAGTAATATAGGAATTGATGGCCTCATCAGAGCCATGTAGTTTTGGAAGTTAAATTTTGACTTAAGGGGTTAGTTTTGGGGGGTGAAATCGGAAGTGAAAAAAAAATTTTTTTACTAGGTAATCGAGTGTGGTGTCAAATGAAAGCTTGTGAAAACACGAGTTAAAAATATATATATATAATGTAATACTTGCGCGCACTTTTCTTTGTATTATTTTTAAAAAATCGCGAAAAAATCGCTGTCCACCCGCCTTATCTCGGAAAGTACTTATCAAAAAAATTTTGAAAAAATTCTGGAATATTCTCCACGGGGTGTAGATTGAACGAAAATTATCACGAGTGCATTACCTGTAATAATATATCTGGTATATAAAAAAAACAGAAATTTCAAGGTCATCAATTTTCAGTAAAGATTGGAAATAAACTTTGTTGAAACTTATTTGGGGTGTATTTTGTGAAGTCACTGATCATTTTATATCACCGTAACATAAATTTTGACTTAAGAGATTCGTTTTGAGGGGTGAAATCGAAAGTGAAAAAAAAATTTTTTTACTAGGTCATCGAGTGTGGTATCAAATGAAAGCTTGTGAAAACACGAGTAAAAATATATATATAATGTAATACTTGCGCACACTTTTCTTCGTATTACTTTTAAAAAATCGTGAAAAATCGCTGTCCCCTATCTTATCTCGAAAAATACTGATCAAAAAATTTTGAAAACATCCTGAAATATTCTCCACGGGGTATAGATTGAACGAAAATTATCATTACCTTTAATAATTTATCTGGTATAGAAAAAAAAAAACAAAATTTCAAGGTCACCAGTTTTCAGTAAAGATTGGAAACAAACTTTGTTGAAAACTCATTTGGGGTGTGTTTTGTGAAGTCACTGATCTTTTTATACCACCCTAACAAAAATTTTTATTTTAAAAACAATCAACGTACGGAACACTAATTGTGCAAGTTCAACTTGCACTTGACCGGTTTTTTGTAAATGTGTTTAGGCTGGAGCTGTGCACTTGTGTTTGGAGGCATAACAACCAATTTTATTTACTGTAGATCAACTTCAAGTTGTGCTGGACAGTTGTCAATCAAAATTAATATTTTTTTGTTTGTAAATTTTAATTTTTTTGTTCCATTCGATCAGTTCGTTTTTAAAAATTTCTGATGTCATCCACGCTTAACTGTTTGATTTGTACTTTACTGGTAAATGTTTGTTTTTAAAACACCTGGGATTGGCGGACTTTCCTAATCACTAACAATTTTCTTTTCTCTGTTCCAGACATATTTGCAGTTACCAACACAGTAATCTTTACTTTTGATAATTTTCCACCAGCACAATTCTCCTCGACAAACTTTGCCTTATCAGCCGCCATCTTGTAAAACAAACCCGTTTCATCCGCATTAAAATTGTCCACATATTCATAACTTTCTCGAATTTCCGGCCATACATTGGTCAACCACTGATCAATCGTATCCACTCCTGCAGTTTCTCCTTCTATCTGAACCCCACTAATATTATGTCGCTTTTTACATCGTTCAATCCAACTTCTAGAACAGTTAGAATTGGTGTTCTCTATTTTCCTTTCCAATTCAGGTTAATTCAGGTCAGCTTTCTCTTGTAAAGTATAGCAGGTAATAGGAACACGTTCATGTCGTTTTTGACTAAACCATTTAAGAAGTCCTTTATCGACTTGGTCACGTGTAGAGTTTGTTACTTTTTTACAACTAAAGTTTCCTTTATCATAGATTGATAAGATTCGAAGAAACCGTAGATTTAGTTAAATTCAACCGTTTGCAAATATCACTTTGTTTAACTCCATTTTCTATTTTCCTTATAATATCGTGTTTGTCTTTTACTAATTTTAAAATAAAAACTTTTGCTTTGTTACTTTGAACAAATATGCATTAGAACCGCATAACACAAATGAATTGAAAAAATACTGCTCGAACTAGCGACGCTGCGGAAACAAGTAGAATAGGGGTTCCCAGCGAGTTTCGCATGACATCGAGTACAGGGAGTGGCAAGTTCGTTATAAACGGACACAAAACATCCAAATTTGGTTCGCTTTATCCAGAAGTTCGTTATAACCGGGTTCGTTATAACCAATAAAAATTTGCATTGGTCTTATGGAAGTTTTTTCGAGCATCATAAAATAGTTCATTTTAACTGGAAATTCGCTATAAACGGGTTAGTTACAAGCAGACTTCAATGTCAATTTGAATAAATAATTGATGTTCCAACACTTATGAGATACTTTTGTGTCTGCCTGTCTGTCACATCCGATTTTACGTACGAAGTTAAAAGTTGGCGCAAATATAGGAATTAATGGCCCAATCAGAGCTGTGTAGTTTTGAAAGTTAAATTTTGAGGTAAGGGGTTAGTTTTGGGGGGTGAAATCGGAAGTGATAAAATTTTTTTTATCAGATCGTCGAATGAGGTGTCAAATCAAAGCTTCTAGAAACACGAGTTCAAAAATATATATGGTGTAACATTTGCGCACATTTTTTTATATTATTTTAAAAAAATGGCCAAAAATTGCTGTCCCTCCACCCTCTCTCCCAAAGTATTAATTAAAAAATTTTGATTGAAAAAATTCTGGAATAGTTGTATAGATTAAGCGAAAATTATCAAGAGTGCATTACCTTTTATAATTTATCTAGTATAAGAAAGAACTATGTGGCTTGACAATATGGTGGAGGTTTTTCAAATATACTTTTCAGTATATTACTGCTACCGCGTCATGCGTTTCTGTAATTAGAACAAAGAATGTTTTTTTTTTATTTGTTTGTATTTAAACAAATGTTTAGGTAGTAAATATTTGTTTTACACTTTTATTACTAGATTCCAGATTGGGCTAAATTGATTTATTGGCTATTAGGTAGCCAAGATGCTATAACTATTATACATTATTGACTAAGAAGAAACGTGTAAATACATATTGGATCTTAAAGTATATACATGTCAGGGACCTAATTAACCTAGTTTAGGTAAGGAGTTTATTTTATTTTAAAAGCAATTACCGTACTTAGCGTAAGTCATACTTGTACTTCGCCGTTTTTTTTTAAGGTCTTAAACTAATTATTACGCTCTATAACTTTTAATTAAGAATCTCCATTAAAAATATTTCGATACAGAGTTTTTAATCCAAACATCTTAATTTGCATATTGTTATTACCACCTACATGATAGTGTCTATAAATTTATACTGCTTAAGATACCAAAAAAATACAGTTATGTAGTAACGTCACAAACATGTTTTTCAAATACCTCAATACAAATAATTTTATTGACCATCAAACAGGCCCGGCATGAATATAATTTACATTTTACATTAGAAAAATCTATCCGTAAGAAAGTAATTAGTAATAGCAATAATAATTTATTTAATCGCCACTTATAAACAAAAGTACCTTAAAAATTTCGGACCTAAGAACGTTTTTGTTATCGAGATTTACCGTTTAGATAACCTATGAAAATATCTTTACGATTTAGTAGTAATGACCTTTTAGACCTAGTATTATTATTATTATAATTAAACTGGCCGCTTCAAGTTATTTTTATTAAAGAAGGTATTGTTAGTTTCTTACAACAGTAATAAAACAAACAGTAATCTGTTGTATGTTGGTTCCTCGTAGTACTTGTTTTGTAGTATTCCGTACGGAACACTTATAAGATCACTTCGCTGTCTGTCCGTCCGTTTGTTCGCCTGTTACACCCGATTTTCTCCGAAGCTGTTTGACATAAATTTTGACACTAATATACTTATAATTATAACAGAACCTTGCAAAAATTGATGGCCCCCATCAGAGTCGTGTAGTTTTGAAAGTTAAATTTTGACTTAAGGGGTTTTGGAGGGTGAAAGTAGGGGTGAATTTTTTTTTTACCACGTCATCGCGTGAGGTGTCAAATGAAAGATTGTAAAAACACGAGGTCAAAAATATATATAATGTTATACTAGCCCATACTTTTCTTTGTATTATTTTTAAAAAATTGCGAAAAATTGCTGTCCCCCCTGATCTCGAAAAGTACTGATTGAAAAATTTTGAAAAAATTCTGGAATATCCCCCGCAGGGTGTAGATTGAACGAAAATGATCATGAGTGTATTACTTTTAATAATTTATCTGGTATATAGAAAAAAACAAAAATTTCAGGGTCATCAGTTTTCAGTAAAGATCGGATAAGTGGTTCTCGAATGATAAGCACACTAACGGGCAGACAGAGAGACGTTGCGTTTTATATATATTATATATATCATTATTATTATTATATAACCTGGCCAGAGAAAATATGTATGAATTTAAAAAAAAAAACCTAAATCGGTGCTCGAGTGCTCAGCGCACTAACGGACAGACAGGCAGACAGAGACACATTGCATTTTATATATATTATAGGTAGAAGATTATAGATAACCTGGCCAGAGAACAAATGTATTAATTAAAAACAAAAACAAGTAAATCGGATAAGTGGTTCTGTAGTGATAAGCGCGCTAACGGACAGACAGACAGACAGAGAGACGTTGTATTTTATATATATTATAGAAGATTATAGAAAACTTGGCCAGAGAACAAATGTATGAATTAAAAAAAAACGTAAATCGGATAAGTGGTTCTCGAGTGATAAGTGCACTAACGGACAGACAGACAGACAGATAGAGAGACGTTGCGTTTAATATACATTATATTCTTTGCTCCATGATATTGTTCCATATTTAATGGGTTAGACAATGTATTGCAAGAGAACGCTCTAGCCACAAACTTTTTTCCGACTTGATTTACTATTATCGTCACTGCTTATTCCTTATGTTACCTAACGTAATAAAATATGTCCTATAACCTGACCAGAGAACGTATGTATGTTTTTTTTTAAAAAAAGCATGTAAATCGGATAAGTGGTTCTCCAGTGATAAGCGCACTAACGGACAGACCGACAGACAGACAGAGAGACGTTGCATTTTACATATTTTATAGATAACCTGGCCATAGAACATATGTATGTTTTTTAAAAAAAGCACGTAAATCGGTTAAGTTGTTCTCCAGTGATAAGCGCACTAACGGACAGGCCGACAGACAGATAGAGAGACGTTGCATTTTATATATATTATAGATAACCTGGCCATAGAACAATGTATGTTTTTTAAAAAAAAGCACGTAAATCGAATAAGTGGTTCTCCAGTGATAAGCGCACTAACGGACAGACAGACAGACAGAAAGACGTTGCATTTTATATATATTATAGAAGATTAGAGATAATCTAGCCAGAGAACAAATGTATGAATTTAAAAAAAAAAACACGTAAATCGGATAAGTGGTTCTTGAGTGATAAGCGCATTAACGGACAGACAGACAGAGAGACAGCATTTTACATATAATATAGATATTCTTTGCAACATGATATTGTTCCATATTTAATGGTTTAGGCAATGTATTGCAAGAGAACGCGCTAGCGGCAAACTTTTTTTCGACTTGATACACTATTATCGTCACTATTTATTCTTTATGGTACCTAACGTAATAAAATATAGCCTATAACCTGGCCAGAGAACATATGTATGATTTTAAAAAAAAAAGCACGTAAATCGCCTAAGTGGTTCTCCAGTGATAAGCGCACTAACGGACAGACAGACAGACAGAGAGACGTTCCATTTTATGTATATATATTATAGATGAACTCAAATGTCAAATAATAAAAATAAAGTAGTTTAAAATATTAAACGTATTATGATTAAAATTTAAAAGAAACTCAGTATCGACTACTATCATTTTGCCGGCTTAGTGACACTGTAAGGCTGTCTAAAATATAGCACTAAAAACATGAGATAATGGATATCTTTTATAATCCTTTTAGGATAATACGCAGTTAAAGAAAAAACATATTCCTGAAATTTAATTAGTGAAGTGTCTATAAAAATAAACTGAAAATAAGTGATGATTATCAATGTGACGATAATACAATTATCGATATGTTAATAACTATCGATGCATCAATAATCGATATATTAATAGTGACCGATATATCGACATATCGATAGTTATCGATATATCAACATCTCGATATTTTTGATTCCCTAAATCAAAAAAAATCTCATTCCTAGCCTTAATATGCGTCACCCGGTACCCAGAGTGAGATACACTCCTAAATAAATTTGAAAAGTTTTTAGGTTTTACACCAAACTTTTATTAGCCTATCGTTGTGAATTAAAATGTAAAATAATAAAAATCGGACCTTAGTGAGTTATATTGTTATCATTTTACCGGCTTAGTGAAACTGTAAGGCGTCTAAAATATTGAGATCTTACCTATTCAACGCGACATCTTGCGTCTTTTTAAGGAATTAAATTTGACGTGCATTTTTAAATCTGTCATAACCGTCTGTGTAAATTAATATTATAAGTTTTCTTAAAAATGAGCAGCGAAATTGCTTTTCGTGAAAAATAAAAAAAAAAGACTTTTATGTTGCGTTTACATTGTGAAAGTTGAATGCAAAAGGATTTAAATGTAGTTTTTAATGCAGTCGGTGCAGCGAATGAGGCTTATGTAAATACTACTAATGCATTTGGGCAAGTGGAAAAAGTTGACAGACTGAAAGTGTGGAAAAAAAGTTCTCTGAATTGAACGAAAAATCTCAATTGAGGCTAAAGTTTGTCCTAAACATTTTAAAAAAGACGATTGCATTCTTCCGGGTAGATAAAATTATTTATTCTTGAATAGTTATTATTATTTTTTTTGTAATTTGTGTACGTGTGTCAAACAAAAACTCCTTATTAGATAACATTTTTCAGATTTTATTTTGATGAAATACTGTCTCAATTATTTTGTATTCATTCATAAAGAGTCAATAAATATTAACCTCCGAAGTGAATTGGCATTTGATTTAAAACCAGTTCACTTTCGAGGTATATTTGCTATCAGTACAGGTTAAAACACTTAGCTCGCTACTACACTCATTGTCAAAAATTAATTTTTATACAAAAATTGAAATGAATATTGGACATTTATAGGTTAGAATCTTACCGGTAACAATACAAAAGAGTTTCGAGGATACGTTTGCATCTTTCACCTTCACCGGCTTTACTTGAGCATTTCATACCGTAACATTAATTTTTTTCTCAGACCTAAAGATTATGTTACAACTCCGTTTTTCTTTCTATAATTTATATTTTATTACAGTTTTTTATATTTGATTAGGCAGTGAGTTTAAATTTTTGAGCATTGTAACTTAAATCAGTGGGTTTAAATTTTTAAGCAGTGTAACTTAACTAGTGTATAACGTGTTGCCGATTTAATGTCTTTCGTTTGCATTGAATGCGCCTGATTTGTTAAAATTTGCGTTCCGGAAGTGAACAATTTTAAAGATTTCACTTTGAAGAAGGGGAAAAAATATATATAAACGGCCATTTGGAATTTTTAAGGGCTTTTTCCTTCCGTCCTGCAGTAACGACTTTTTTCCTCGGTGAGAGAATAGTGTTTTTTTCTTCGTTAGGCGGTAGCAGGCTTAGTCTTCCATCTTGGCGTAGTGCCGTGGCCTTTTTCCGTTCTAAAAATATTCTGCTCATCCTAAGATATTTCAGTTCAAAAAGTGATTAGATACTCAAATGAGAATAGCAGAGTAGCAGGTGAGACAATATCTGGATGAGAATCTTACCAGGAGAGGCCAAGCTGTTTATGGAAAACCCGCGAGGAGAAGCCAAGCAGTAAGTCAACACGTGTAATCCGCGAAGTCAATTTTACAAACTTTTATATCTTGACTTTTAAAGCCTTTTGTTTTTTTTATACTTAGAATCAGTAATTTATAGAACTTTCCCACCTCTAGTTTAAATGTGTACACTCTCATAGCCTAAGGGGTTTTTATTTAGTTAATGTAATTTTAAGATTGTAATACCTGCAAGAATTTTTATTTTGTTAATATACCTTTCTCTGTGTTAATGCAGCCTTTTACTGAACTACCTGCTCTTTCTTTCAGGACGCACAGGTTGTAATATATTCAATTTTATTTTAAAAACTAAATAAACTCTTCAGTATTTTTTCATTTTTTGAGCTGAAATTAGATTCCCTTTATTTTAAAATGAATGGTGCCCAAAAATAGTACAACCAAATTTTGAACAACTATGGAGACTATTTTCAAAAGGTGTACAAAAATTACCTCCATCTCCATGTTCTCTACCAGTAAAAAAAACGAGCTAGCTAATTTTTGTTCCCTCAGTATTAATATCACTCAATCCACTCTCAAAAATTAAGATATACGAGAGGCTATATAGAATTACGCCCCAATGTGCCTGGCTACAATATATAAAATTTCCCCTGTTCTACTGTTGAATATGCTATTTATCTCAAACCCACACCCACACCACACCCAAGGAAAATATTTGATTTTAAAAGTTTTTTACCGAGTGTGAAATTCTTTTGGGCAGGATTTGTACCGGCCCATTTGCTAATATCACCAATTGTTAATAATATTTTTGAAAAATACTGTCACATTCCTTATGCTTCACATGTTACAAGTTTAAATCTGCGCCTATATTTTGGCCATCTTAATAGTAATCGTAGTAGGCTTCGCCCACATGTAAGATCCCAATAGCACCAAAAGCATTGGAGAATTAATATCTTTTATAATCCTTTTAGTATAAAACGTAGCTTTAGGAAAAAAATTCTATACAAAATGAATCAGTTTAATATTTGAGATTTAGAATTCGGTCATTACTTCCCTATTCAATTCTCACAAGCCATTATTATGTAATTAGATGCCAACTCTAGACATCTAAATTCATTGACTCATTCAAATGTATTTTTACGAAACAGACAGGTCTTTCCCTATAGTTTATCGATATCTCGAGTATTGTAAGGAGATTACTTAAACTTTTTATTTCTTATTCGGCCTTTTGTATTTGCTCCGTAACTGTAGAGCGATCAGTATCACGATTTATAGGAAAATTATCTCACATCTGATAAATACAAGTTACGTTTTGTTTTTATGTATGATTCGCTAAAGAATTTCACCTGTCTTGTTTTCTCTTTTGTAACAATGACCAAAATAAAAGACAATGGAATCATTTTTTTCAGACACTAACAAGACGATAAGGTTTAATGTAAGAACAATAAAACGGTAATTAATCGGAACGGTTTTGGACGTTCTTTTATCTGTAAGTAAACAATAAAGGACGTATTTTTCAACATTTCAGCACGATAAATATGGTCAAACGCCTTTTTATACGTAGGCTGAAAAGTTTTTGGTCTAGTTACTTAAAACACATTTTTTTTTTTTCAAAATTCGACTTTATTCATCAATTTCGTCTCCTTCAAGAGCGATACAATCAGTCCAAAGCGTTTTTTTAACATTTCTATACCTTTTTTGTAGGAGGATTTGTCTTTGCCTTCAAAATAGGCCTCAGTTAAGGCGATAACTTCTCCATTGGAGCCAAATCTCTTTCCCGTGAGCATTTTTTTGACGTCTGCGAATATATAATAGTCGCTGGGGGCTAAATCTGGAGAATACGGTGGATGAGGAAGCAATTCGAACTTTAATTCATGCAATTTTGTCATCGTAACCATTGATTTGTGACACTGTGCATTGTCGTGATGAAGGAGCACTTTTTTCTTGTTCATTTGGGCGATTTCTGCTTTCAAACGCACCAATAACTTTATATACAGTCCCTGGCCAAATTATTAGACGCACTGTATTTTTTTTAGTAATTTTAAGTTTCTTAAGAGTTTTTATGCAATAATGGTATATTTAAACTACGATATTATTGATTTTTATTTAAAAGAATTGTTGTAGACTACATATTTGTATTTATTTTTAACATATGGCAATAATGTGTTAACAAAGTGATACATGAACGTAAATAAGTACAAACCTGTATCAGTCGCGATCGGAATCGAGTCAGGTACGGACGTGTTTCTGTGGCTTTATGGACTGTGATTGTTTGTTTAACAGTTTTATACTACTCAGTTAATAGTTTATTTTGTATGCAGTGTTTTAAAAAAGTAATTTGACTATTTTCATTATGGGTAGAAAAGGCGATCTTTCACCACGTAAAAAAGCTGAAGTGAAGGCCCTTGTGATTGCGAAAACATTTACAAACCGAGAAATATCACGAAGATTGGAGGTTTCTGAAGCTAGTGTACGACGCATGAAAAAGAAAATTGAGTCAGGCAAGGAATTAAGCCCGAAAAGAAAGAAAAGATGTGGTAGAAAACCAATTTTCACTCCACGGTCAGAGAGATGTTTGAAGAAAATTTGTGTAGAAAACAGATTTGCTACCACAAAGGTAATAAAATCACAACTCCAGGATGCTAGCGTAAATGCTTCTGAGCGCACTGTTCGAAGAAAATTGAAAGAATTAGATTTTAAGGCCTGTCGCCCCGCCAGGAAGCCCAAGTTAACAGCTGCAATGAAAGCAAAGCTCCTGAAGTGGGCCAAACAATGGCAAGACAAAGACGTGGACTTCTGGAGATTGGTAAGATACAGCAATTTAATCAATAATTGATACATTATTGTCATTTTCAGTTAAATAAAGCAAATAAACATGGAAGTTTATATATTTTTCTTATTTTTGACAGGTCTGCTTCAGTGACGAAAGCACATTCGAAATTTTGCAGAATAAAGCTCAGTATGTGCGTCGCCGTCATGGAGAAAAGTTTCATCCTGATTGTGTCGTCTCGACGGTTAAACATCCCACCAAAGTGATGATTTGGTCAGTCATCAGCGGCAAGGGCACTGGACGTCTGTACGTCGTCAAAGGAATAATGAGGCAAGATCAGTACAAAGAAGTATTAAAAATCGGTTGATTCCGCAGCTCAGAGAATGGTTTCCAAATGGGGAACCATTCACTTTCATGCAAGATGGAGCTCCCTGCCACACTGCTCGGTCTGTTAAAGCTTTTTTGGCAGAAAAAAATATCCCTCTGTTGGATTGGCCCTGATATGAACCCCATTGAAAATGTGTGGGAGCTGATGAAAAGAGAAGTGGCTAAAGATGTGATTACCAACAAAACCCAGCTCCTAGAAAAGATTATTCATGTGTGGAATCATCATCCTCAAATGCAGGAGACAGTACAATCTTGCATTGATAGCATGCCGCGCAGAATTAAAGCTTTGATAGCGGCTAAAGGTGGCTCAACTAAATATTGACTTTTACTAACATTAATTTCACTTTTCTTTAAAACTTAATAAACTTATGCTTTTCTAAATTAATGCTGTTTTATTTATGTCAAATAAATAGGTAATTGATTGGATAATATAAAAATAAAAAACAAATCAATTTAAAATAATAAAACGGTACAATATCACTCGGTAATTAATATTTTACATGAAATCTTGCAGTGCGTCTAATAATTTGGCCAGGGACTGTAATATTCGCTACTGATGGTTTTTCCCTTCTCATCCATACGCATTCCAAAATACAGAGGCCAAAACCTTCCTAGCCGACTATCGGGTCTTTGGTCGCTTCGGGCGGCTTTTACTGGCTGCTGTCCACTCACCTGGCTGTGGATTTGATTTCGGTGTGTAGTGGTGGATCCATGTTTCATCCATTGTCATATATCGCATAAAAATTTTCTCTTTTTTGCTCTTAAACAGGTCCAAACAGCGCTCAGGTGGACTAAAAACACGTTGTTGTTTTTAGTCCACTGTGAGCAAACGCGGTATCCATTTCGAATAGAGCTTTCTCATGCCCAAATGTTCATGCAAAATATGACCAACACGTTCTTTTGATATCTTTAGGGTCTCAGCTATCTCACGCAATTTCACTTTACGGCATCCAAAACAATTTTGTGAATTTTTTTGATGTTTTCCGGAGTAAACAACCTCATTAGGGCGTTCAGAGCGTTCAACATCATTTGTGTCTGTACGACCGCATTTAAATTCAGCATACCTATAAATGATGAATGATTGTCCAGGGGTAGAGTCCCCGTAATACTTATCAAGCCATTGCTTTGTTTGAACGGTATTTTTCCCAAACAAAAAACAATGTTTAATCAACACACGAAATTCGATTTTTTCATTGTTTTGAAAATATAAAAAATAGCGTCACTAAAACCACTGTAACTTGTAAACTAATCGTCGAAATGTCATGAAATTTTGACTCTTATTAGTTGAAAGTTGATACTTTCTAAAAATCATATGGGTTTTGGCGACATCTATGTGTCAGACCAAAAACTTTTCATTCTACTTGTTAAAACTAAAATGAATGCAATTGCTTGGAACATTCATGTTTCTTGTTAAAAAATATGTGGGTTCTTATTGGAGTATGACAAATAGTTAAGTACAATATTGCCATTGAAATGATTAATTTGACGGTTTAAATGTTAAACAAATCTTTTAATTGAGAAAGATTAAATAGTATCTCCATAGGTCACCAGCTAACATATTCTATTCATAATTATTTCAATAGTAACCATGTGAAAGATTAAAATTTTAAAGTTTTTTTCCTTATTAAAGTTAATAAATAAGAGGGAGAAAGGTTATTTTATCACTTATTTCAAAAAGTTAGCTTCACTTTTAGATAGATTTAAGTAAATGCATCAATGACGATTTCGACATCGGAAATTAATAGTAATAATGGCGAGGCCCTCAGCGCAATGGGTAGAGTAACTCACTGTTGTCATGAGGGTCGGCTTTTCGAGTCCGCCTGTTTGCTTGGGTATTGTGTTTGTTTTAAGTTAAGTTAGGTTTAAGTACTTTATAAATAAAATTAACTCATGGCTAAATGGGATTTTTCTTAAGACCAAAAAATTTAAAAAAAAAATAGTACGCTAATGAAATTCTTAAACTACCCGGCTTCGAACAACTAGCGCCTAGTTGTTTTAAATTTGTGTTCAAAGGTTCATCCTCATAATTTTAATTAGCTTACTAGTACAGTTGCGAATTTAAACCCCTAATTGCAAAATTAGGAAGATTTTAAACATAGGCTTTTCTAGTTAATTATAGAGTAAAGGTTTTGAAGTTAATCCGAGCTGTAGCTTTGAGACTATCAATAGGAATGAACTGATGAAAAAAATGAAGTTGTATGGTGTAAATGACAGTGCGCTAGAATGGATTACTGACTATTTAAAAAACAGGTATCACCGAACAAAAATAGATAATAAGGTTTCTGAAAAAAATAGTAGTGTACTGAGTGTACCACAGGGAAGCGTGCTTAGCCCATTTTTAGTGTTCCGTACGGAACACTTATAAGATCACTTCGGTGTGTCTGTCTGTCTGTCTGTCTGTCTGTCTGTCTGTCTGTCTGTCTGTCTGTCTGTCTGTCACACCCGATTTTCTCCGAAACTATTTGACATAGAAAGGTGAAATTTGGTAATGATATAGGAATTGATGGCCTCATCAGAGCCATGCAGTTTTGAGAATTAAATTTTGACTTAAGGGGTTAGTTTTGGGGGGTGAAGTCGGAAGTGAAAAAAAAAATTTTTTTACTAGGTCATCGAGTGTGGTGTCAAATGAAAGCTTGTGAAAACACGAGTAAAAAATATATATATAATATTATACTTGCGCGCACTTTTCTTTGTATTATTCTTAAAAATTCGCGAAAAATCGCTGTCCCGGGCATTATCTCGAAAAGTACTTATCAAAAAATTTCGAAAAAATTCTGGAATATTCTCAACGGGATGTAGATTGAACGAAAATTATCACGAGTGCATTACCTTTAATAATTTATATGGTATATAAAAAAAACAAAAATTTCAAGGTCATCAGATTTCAGTAAAGATTGGAAACAAACTTTGTTGAAAACTCATTTGGGGTGTGTTTTGTGAAGTCACTAATTATTTTATACCACCGTAACATAAATTTTGACTTAACGGGTTCGTTTTGAGGGGTGAAATCGGAAGTGAAAAAAAATTTTTTTTACTGGGTCATCGAGTGTGGTGTCAAATGAAAGCTTGTAAAAACACGAGTAAAATATATATAATGTAATACTTGCGCACACTTTTCTTCGTATTACTTTTAAAAAATCGCTGTCCCCTACCTTATCTCGAAAAGTACTGATCAAAAAAATTTTGAAAAAATTTTGGAATATTCTCCACGGGGTATAGTTTGAACGAAAATTATCAGGAGTGCATTACCTTTAATAATTTATTTGGTATATATAAAAAAAACAAAATTCCAAGGTCACCAGTTTTCAGTAAAGATTGGAAACAGACTTTGTTGAAAACTCATTTGGGGTGTGCTTTGTAAAGTCACTGATCATTTTATACCACCCTAACAAAAATTTTTATTTTAAAATCAGTCAACGTACGGAACACTAATTGTGCAAGTTCAACTTGCACTTGACCGGTTTTTTTATTATTTATTATTTACATAAATGACCTCTGTAGGTCTTTACCTATTCATTTGTAGGTTTGTTTGCAGACCACACTCTTATTTCTGTCTCGGAAAAAGATTACCAGGAGATTACTAATGTTTTGAATAATGAATTGAATATTTTATATGACTGGCTATGTCAAAATAAGCTAAAATTAAATGCAGATAAAACAAAGTGTATGGTAATTGGTTCAAAAGTAAATTGTAAGACATTTTACAATTCAAATTTGCAACTTTATATTAATAATTGTCCTATTACTTTATATATGAAATTAAATACTTAGGTGTTGTCTTGGACCCACAGTTAAGCTTTTCAGTACAATTAAATTATCTGTGTAGAAACTTAGGTAAAAAAACTGGGTTTTTTTATCGAATTTCTTTTTGTGTTTCTCATTGGGTCACAATGCTTATCTATAAGAGCATAATTTTACCACATTTTAATTATTGTTGCTATTTATTCATTTCATGTAGCAGATATACACAGGTTGCAGATACAACAAAATAAAGCAATGAGAATTATTTTGGGTTGTAATAAGTACGGAGTGTACATTGACTTCATGACTTTTTTAAATTGGCTTAATTTCGAGCAGTGTATTCAGAGGGCAAATTTATTACTAATTTACAAAATAGAACACAACATGCTTCCAAATTACCTTAAGATTTACTTTTCATACAACATTAGGTCTAAAGAAAATTATAATATCCATAAGGCTCAATTTTCTTCCTTACAAAAAAGTTTATTTTACGATGGTGTTCGTCTTTTTAATACACTGCCCGATAATGTTAAGAACGTATGTAGTTTAAGGATATTTAATAGAAGATTGTTTAGTTACTTACAGTCAAATTACAAAATGTAACATTGTTTATATGTAAAAATGTACTAGCCAAATGCTAAATAAAGTATTTATTTATTTATTTATTTATGTAGAAATAATATTTGAGTAATTATTTACTTGATCATCCCCCGCAGAGGGTAGGGGTTTTTAGGGGTTGTAGAGGGGGTTCAGTCGAACATATACCAGTTGGCATTAGCCGTTGGTAACCTCTCATTAAAAAAAGGGTTGAAATTTTATAAAAATAGCTGTTTTGGAAAGGCAGCAAAATCAAATATTTTTGATTTAAATGTTTTTTTATGACAACTTTCATGTCTGTACTAGAAGGTGTGCTTCGGGACCCCCTTTTTAGTGGGAGTTTCGTCTCTCAACCCCCTAAAAAAATCAACCTTTAAATGAGGTAAAGTAAGGGTGACAAAAAATATCTAGGGCTTTGCCTCTCAGATCTCACCAGGGGCTCTGTCCTTGGATCTTGATCGCCTCCGAGAATATTCCACTTAACAAAGACCTGGAAGAAATTCTATCTTGGGATGGCAGTAACCAAGTGGAATTTAACGTTACGAAAACCCAGGCGGCAGTTTTTACTAAAAAAGTTAACGTTGCTGAACCCGACATAGTTATGTCGGGGCACTCCATTCCCCTAGCATCGTCGCTCAATTTGTTGGGCGTTAGTTTGGGAGCAAATAGGTCCTTGTATGAACATGTTGCAGGCATAGCAAGGAGAGCTTCTCAAAAGTTGGGAATATTATTTCGAACCAGAAAGCTTTACACCCCACAACAACTGTTAATTCTTTACAAAGCTCAAATTCGACCAACTATGGAATACTGCTCCCACGTTTGGGGCTCCGCTCACAAACATACACTGCATTTGTTGGATTCTGTTCAGAGAAGAGCTGTCCGTCTGATTGGAGACCCGGAATTGACCGGTGGCCTTGATTCGCTGGAACATCGAAGAACGGTTGGCAACTTGAGTCTGTTCTACAAGTATTTTCATGGAGAGTGTTCGAAGGATGTAGCCCGCTTAATTCCTCCCAAAGCGGTGCATGTTAGAAATACACGTCGCGCTAGTGCTTCACATCCGTATGAGGTTCAGCTTGTTATTCCGCATACAACGCTTTTCAAGCAGTCTTTTATATGGAGAACATCATCCCTTTGGAATAATTTGCCCAGCGCTGTGTTTCCCACCGAGTACAATTTACAGCGATTCAAGAACAACGTGAATCGCTTTTTCCGCACACATGCCGCTCCTGAAGCGCTTTAGGGACTTCTCTGCAGCACGTGTGCTAGACCTATAAAAAAAACAAAAGCTCCAAAATATGATAAGTTTGTCATTATCGCTGAATAATAGATAAGACGCGAATGTAAACAAACTGGTCTTTGTTTACATTTCCCCTTAACTTTATTCTAGCAGTTTTAGGCTCGAAACGTGCAGTTTTTCTTTGTCAATTCTATGAATAGATAGTTTATAACTAGCATTTAATAAAATGTCAACCCTTAATATTTTTTTATGAGGAGTGATCGACGGCTAACCCTTCCAGTATAGTGTCAAGAACACTTCTCTCTACACCCTCCAAAAAACCTCCACCCTCTGCTGGAGTGGAGTGATCAAGTAAATAATTACCAATATTTTTATATCCACGCATACGAATGTAATATAATGATAATTGTATATTAATATTATAATAATTTATACGAATCTAAAAAAAATTGTATTGGACATGTACGGAAAATGATTGTGTTTTAGCAGAAGTTTTCGCCAACTTTTAAAATAGTCGTGACCCTAACTACGATGTCGTTCTAAAGTTTACTTACCCCGTTCGTAAAACATCATTTTCCGTATTTACCAAGTAATTAACTAATATTAAACAAATTCTTCGTAACCGTTATGAATTGTTTACGAAAGTTATGATCACTGTTGTTAAGCCCCCGTTTATAAATATATTATGATCTAAGTTTTTATTTAAATATGATTCATTTAAAATAAACTGATAGATTTTGAACAAAAAAAAATTAAATTTAAGGAGCGGTTAATTTTCCTTTTTATTATTAAATGTTTCGTTTAATTTAAATTTTATGATAATTAATGTTTAATTTGTTTGGTATTTTCTACCGCTATGAGCGCCATATGTTCACAAGCTCGTGATATCTATGTAGTAGTTTTAAAAATAAATTTATCAAACCTATGCTTCAAAATATACGCGGTGCTAACGTAATTATTTTGATTTGGTATGCAAGTCATCTCCGCTATTTTAAATATAAATTGGGAACATTACCTTGTTTGATATAATTATGGAAGTTGTGTAATTATTTTTGTTCTTCAGTTAACAAAAAAGAAACGAGAAAAATGAATTATGTGAAATGTGAAAAAATAATAAAACAATTATTTACACAAACTTTTCACTATATTTGTAATATCGTAACATGTAATACCGTAACATGTTTGGCTATCACAGTAGCTTCTTCAAACATTACATTCTGAATTACTGAACATTAAAGAGTAAAGGTGTTAATATAAACTCCTGGACAAAATTAACGCAACAATTTGAAAATTAATTTATTTTTTTCTTATGTCAGTTTTAAAGTTTATCGAGTATTTGAATAGTAGGCTATGCATATTTTGTTTCGTTGTTCATGACAGAAATCAAAACAATTCGTTTAAATTTACAGTTTTAAAGAATTTTTTAGAAGATAAACAATTTCCTGTAATAATGCGATAGATTTTCTTTAAAAGTAAGCTTATAAATTGTTCCCTTTTTCAAAGTAATACGTTTTCGTGGTAGACTGTTTTATTTTTGACCCCGAAGAATTAGAAAAATGAATCGAAAGCCCGGATCTGAATCCGATAGAACATGTATGGGATCACCTTAAGAAAAATGTGAAACGTCATATACCTGCACCTAGAAACCTGAGGGAACTTGAAAATGCAGTTATCACAGAATGGGAGCAAATTCCTCAAGATTTTATCCAAAATTTAATTAGAAGCATGCCTAGGCGCATAAATGCTGTCATCCGAAGTAGAGGAGGCAATACACGCTACTAGTGTCCCAGTTACACCATTAATTTTGCTACTAGTGTCCTAGTTTATTTTTTTCATTATTACATAATTTCAACGATTTTGTTATTAGGTCTTAAGAATAATTTTAATTCGAATCTTATTAGAGAAATTTGGTAGCCAATTCACTTTTAAAGTATCCGAATAAGTTTTTTCTAACTTTTAGTGTAACCAATGTTCATAAAAAATTATTAAAATTAATTCATTATAGAGATTTGTATGATTTAATATATTATTGCGTTAATTTTGTCCAGGAGTGTATAAGTAGAAGCAAGAAAAGAAAATTTATTTTTCCATTAACTATTAAATATTAATAGAAAATATTTAACAAAGGTGAATTATTAAGGCTACCTGAGCGTTCAATAGACGGTTGGAATTTTTAAGTTTGTTTATCTCTAGAGACTCAATTAGGTTTTAATCTCCGGTTTTTGTTCTCATTGTGTGGAATTTTGAAATTATTATTAAAGGTGTGGCCATTATCGATTAGATGTTTTGCAAAATGGTTTCGGTTTTTCCTTTGAGAAAACATTTATAGTATTCATCTGATCTTTTACCAAAATATGTACCAGTCTGGCCTATGTAAGTTTTGTCACAATCTCCGCAATTTAGTTGATAAACTCTTGATTTTTTAAGATTATCTGTTTTAGTTTTACTATTTTAAATAAATTTGCCTAAAGAATTGTTTGTTTTGTAAGCTACTTTAGTGTCGACACTGCTGAGGATTTTACCTATTTTTAAAGTCGGGTGACCTTATATGATATAACTTTGTAATTGTTTACTTTTTCTTTGCTTTTAGGATAAACCATATCGATAACTTTTTTTGTAGGATTTTATCGACTAAATTTAATGAATAACCATTATTAAGTGCGATTTGTTTGATGATGTTAAGTTCTATCTGAAAATTCTTTTTATTAAGGGGGAGAGATACTAGCCTATGAATCATACTGTTTATATGTTAGATCTAAAATGTTTATGCTATTGTTAGAGTCTAGTTCAATGGTAAAATTTATATTTGCGTGGAGGTTATTAATAAATTCAAGAAAAATGTGTAATTGCCTTCCTGTACCCGTAAAACAAGCTAAAACATCAACATATCGGTACCCACATACGAAATGTTTAAAAAAAGGATGTTTATTAATTTGACTGCCTAATGAATATTCAGCGAGTAACGGGCTTGAAGGGTTTTCCATAATTAAGCCTTCTATGCTGGTGTAAAGAGTGTTATTAAATGCGAAGTAATTTTGATCTAAATATTTGGTAAGTAAGTTTAATATTTCATGTTTTTTGTTACAATTAACTGATTTGTTGTTTAACAGTTTTCTACTAGTGTAATTTGTATCCTTAGCTGGGATACTGGGAGCGAGATTACTGACATCAAATGAAATTAGTTTGGCGTTATTTGATAAATGAATATTTTTAATTTTGTTTACTAAGTCGAATGAGTTTTTAATTTAATATTTCCCTGAAAATTGCGTATATGTTTAATATATAATATATAATATATTATTTATTATGGATTTCCACCGAATATGGGCTGAAACAATGATATTGAGAAAAATGAAATTTATACGATAAGAAGAAAAGTTATAATTTTTTTTAATTACGCTGAGTGTTTTTGAGTCCTTGAAGAAAGTGAAGAAATATGTGTAATAAAAGAAGCTCAGTAGTACGTAAAATCGACTAGAGATAAAGAAATGTTCATCCATAACATCTACAACTTGGAACTACAACAGAGAAAATTAATGAGGACTAATCTCATTTAGATAAGAAGAGGTGTAAGGCAGGGAGATACACTCTCTCATAAACTGTCCGGCTTAGTGCGGGGGATATTTTATAAATGAATTAATGTCATTTATTTATCAATCAGCGCAGTCAGAGATAACCAAACAGTGGACATAAATTGTAGATGTCTACTGGGGTAGATGGCACTTTGAAAACTGTAGCATGTTCTAAAAAATCAAAAGATACCATAATACTTGCGAGCAACAGTCGCAGATAGAAAAGACACGAAGTACTAAAGAAAGAATAACCGGTCAAGTGCAAGTTGAACTTGCGCAATTAGTGTTCCGTACGTTGATTGCTTTTAAAATAAAAAATTTTGTTACAGAGGTATAAAATGATCAGTGACTTCACAAAACACACCCCAAATGAGTTTTCAACAAAGTTTGTTTCCAATCTTTACTAAAATCTGATGACTTGAAATTTTTGTTTTTTTTATATACCAGGTAAATTATTAAAGGTAAGGCACTCGTGATAATTTTCGTTCAATCTACACCCCGTGGAAAATATTTCAGAATTTTTTCAAAATTTTTTGATAAGTTCTTTTCGAGATAAGGCGGGGGACAGCGATTTTGCGAGATTTTTGAAAAATAATACAAAGAAAAGTGTGCGCAAGTATTACATTTTATATATATTTTTTACTCGTGTTTTCACAAGCTTTCATTTGACACCACACTCGATGACCTAGTAAAAAATTTTTTTTTTCACTTCCGATTTCATCCCCCAAAACTAACCCCTTAAGTCAAAATTTAACTCTCAAAACTACATGGCTCTGATAAGGCCATCAATTCCTATATTTTTACCAAATTTCAACTTTCTACGTAAAATAGTTTCAGAGAAAATCGGGTGTGACAGACAGACAGACACCGAAGTGATCTTATAAGTGTTCCGTACGGAACACTAAAAGTGATCAATATTATATTAAAAAGCAAAACTAACGGATTACAGCTATAACTGAAACAAAATATAGGGCAAAACAAGCCATCACATTTTAAATGGACGTTTCATAGCATTTTCTACGCCCTACGGTTCCTATTTGCCATCTTCTTCGGTCATTCCAGTCGCCAGGTTCCAAATTTCGTTCAGACATTGTTCTTTGGATTCCACTCACCCACGTTGTTTTCGGTCTTCCCTTCTTCCTTCATTCTAACGGTGTCCATTGTAGTATTTGTTCCAGAGTCCTCTCATCGCCCATGCGGTGAATGAGGCCGTACCAGCAGAGTTGTCTTTATTTTACGTCTTCTACTATTGTATTGTTTTATCAACGTCCATAATATTTTCTATTCGTTCATTTCGGACTGTATTCAAACGTGAAATACCAGCCGATCGTCGTAAGAAATCCATTTAAATTACACTTAGCTTATTTTCTGTTGCACTTGCCACACTTCACATCCACATAGCACAATACTTTTAAGAATCGAGTTGTATATTTGCTTTTTTCTCGATTTCGATATATGTCTATCCCATAAGATTGAATTTAAGGCACCTGTAACTCTCTTTCCTTTTGAAATTATTGTTTCAATATCTTTTTCTGTTCTGTAGTTATTTTAATTCTGCAAAGTGGAGGGTGTAAAGGAATACTTCGTCTGTTAGTGGGATTCCCATACCATGTCATTTGTTTCTCCACTGCTTTAGCGCGTTGTTTGAATATACTTTAAATAGAATAGGTGATAAGGAGCAACAAGGAAGACCCTTCGTTATTTGAAATGTTTCGGACAGTATATTTCCTATTTTTACTCTTGATACCGAATCTGTATAGAGATTTTTAATGGTTCGAATTATTGTATTATTTATGGCCGGTCTTTCCAGTATTTGCCATAATTTGCTGATGGGTACGTTGTCGTAAGCTTTAGTTAAATCGACGAATAGTAAGTGGACTTCTCTAGCCGTGGCCAGCTTTTTCTCAATAAATTGCGTTATGCAGAAGATACTGTCTATTCAGGATCGTCCTGCTCTCTCTCTATTGAACGAAGTCAATATAGAAATAAAGACCATAGAAACTATACAAACGCGTTGGAGTGATGACATTAAAACACAAATAGGCTTGATTTGGAGAAGGAAAGTACTGAGTAGAAAATAGTTTCGGAGAAAATTGGGTGTGACAGACAGATGGGCAGACGGACAGACGGACAAACGGACACCGAAGTGATCCCATAAGTGTTCCGTCCGGAACACTAAAAATTTTATATGTTTAAATTTAAATGTTTGCGGTTAAGGTTGAAGGGATTAAGAGCATAAGACGAACGTCTATATACGTTTAAGTTGTTATAACCAGCTAACATATTTATCCTAATGCAATCTGAGTGAAATGGAACTGTAACAATTATCTAGACATTATGATTAAGAACTAATTCAAGGTTCTTGAATCATTTGCAAGGTTCTATAAAAGGAAAGTACAGAAATATATGGTATACACCCAAACATAATTTAAATAGAGACACTGGTTATTATATTCTACATCATGTTATTACGTAAACATAAGAAAATTATAAAATAAGTTGTCTTGATGTATATTTTTAAAATAGCGTTATTCCAATATGAAAAAATGTTTAATAACTACGGGAACATTACAAACAAAAAGTGTGAAATTCGCAGAGGCACCATATTCATGATGTTACGTAATTATTTTTATTATTCTAGTTGCATGTACGCTGTAGTTTTATTTATTGATTTGGTTACATAATTACATGAGTTTTCTACCTTCCTAGCTGTAGTTAGAGGAGCGGGAAAAGGCACATATGAGATTTTAGTTCTCATGTTTCTCTGATTGGTAAGTTGTCGTGATAACTTCGGAACTAAATAATCTCAAATTTAGAATGATCATTATAACACGTAGGCTGAAAAGTTCTTGGTCTGATACATAGATGTCGCCCTTTTCAAAAACTCCATATGATTTTAGGAAGTACCAACCTTCAAACGATACGTGTCGAAATTTCAAGACATTTCGACGATTAGTTTACAAGTTACAGTGGTTTTAGTGACGCTATTTTTAATGTTTTCAAAACAATGGAAAAAAGCAAATTTCGTGTATCGATTAAACACTGTTTTTTGATGGGAAAAAATACCGTTCAAGCAAAGCAATGACTTGATATGTGTTACGGGGACTCTGCCCCTGGAAAATCACTTATCATTTACTAGTATGCTGAATTTAAATGCTGTCGAACAGATACAAATGATGCTAAACGCTCTGGATGCCCAGATGAATTGGTTACACCGGAAAACATCAAAAAAATCCAAAAAATTGTTATGGATGACCGTAAAGTGAAATTACGTGAGTTGCTGAAACCATAAAGATATCAAAAGAATGTGTTGGTCATATTTTGCATGAACATTTGGACATGAGAAAGCTCTGTTCGAAATAGGTACCGCGTTTGCTCACAGTGGACCAAAAACAACAACGTGTTGATGATTCTGAGCGCTGTTTGGATCTGTTTAAGTACAATAAAAAGGATTTTTTCATGCGATATGTATCGATGGAGGACACATGAATCCACTATTACACACCGCAGTCAAATCGGCTGTCAGCTGAGTGGACTGCAGCGGGTGAAAAATTTTCATCGACTATGCTGAGAAGGGAAAAAAAACCATCAATAGTGAAAATTATATAAAGTTACTGGAGAGTTTGAAGGCAGAAATCGCAATGAAACGGCCCCAAATGAACAAGAAATAACCGGTCAAGTGCAAGTTGAACTTGCGCAATTAGTGTTCCGTACGTTGATTGCTTTTAAAATAAAAAATTTTGTTACAGAGGTATAAAATGATCAGTGACTTCACAAAACACTCCAATTGAGTTTTCAACAAAGTTTGTTGATGACCTTGAAATTTTTGTTTTTTTTTATATACCAGGTAAATTATTAAAGGTAAAGCACTCGTGATAATTTTCGTTTAATCTACACCCCGTGGAGAATATTCCAGAATTTTTTAAAAATTTTTTGATAAGTACTTTTCGAGACAAGGCGGGGGACAGCGATTTTTCGCGATTTTTTAAAAATAATACCAAGAAAAGTGCGCGCAAGTATTACATTTTATATATATTTTTTACTCGTGTTTTTACAAGCTTTCATTTGACACCACACTCGATGACCTAGTAAAAATTTTTTTTTTCACTTCCAATTTCATCCCCCAAAACTAACCCCTTAAGTCAAAATTTAACTCTCAAAACTACATGGCTCTGATAAGGCCATCAATTCCTATATTTTTACCAAATTTCAACTTTCTATGTAAAATAGTTTCGGAGAAAATCGGGTGTGACAGACAGACAGATACCGAAGTGATCTTATAAGTGTTCCGTACGGAACACTAAAAAGAGCTCTTTCATCAAGACAATGCACCGTGTCACAAGTCAATGGTTACGATGGCAAAATTGCATGAATTGAAGTTCGAATTGCTTCCTCATCCACCGTATTCTCCAGATTTGGCCCCCAGCGACTATAATCTATTCGCAGACCTCAAAAAAATGCTCATGGGAAAGAGAGTTGGCTCCAATGAAGAAGTTATCGCCGAAACTGAGTCCTTTTTTGAAGGCAAAGACAAATCCTTCTACAAGAAAGGTATAGAAATGTTAGAAAAGTGTTGGACTGATTGTATCGCTCTTGAAGGAGACTATATTGATGAATATAGTCGAATTTTGCAAAAAAGAAATGTGTTTTAAGTAGCTAGACCAAAAACTTTTCAGCCTACGTGTTATGTTATATTTGAATTTTTAGAGTATAAAAATATTAAACAAATGTCACTTTTAATCTAAACAGTTATAGTTAAGGAAAGGGAACGGCATATGATAGTTTCGTGTTCATAAATTACATTTACAAGTATTCCAAAGTTGATAATTCCTTTAAAGTAAGTAATAAAATATTTCTTATTAATTTAAATCAATTGTTATAATCTTATGCTAATTTGAGAAATAGGGAATCATCCATTCTCACATTTGTTGTGATCGGTAACTACTATGTTTCAAATGAACTAGACATATGATTTTTGTATTTATAATAATGATGTAATAAGAATATTTACATATAAAGTGCATGGGTATATCATGTTATGGAAAAATATGTCTTGAAGCAATTTATTCAGATAATGAAATAGTGGTTTGTTTAATTTACAAGAAGGGAAACAGTAACATGCAAATCTACTTTTTTTACATGCATATTAAAAACAAGTAAACAAGTAGTTTACTGTTCTACTTTGGTGCATGTTTGTTAATACTTAGAAGGTGAGAAACTAGGCAATTTAAAAAAGTTATTAATATGAAATAATACAGAAAAAACTACAAAGGATGTTATTAAAGGTTTAATATAGAAAAATTGGAAAATTTTAGTACTAGCATTTGAAAAAAATAATGATAAATGGCGAACGTTCAAACTTTTGAGCAAAATTATAGCCACCACTGAGCACAGTATACTTACAATAGCTTATAGTATTTTTCACGATCTAACAAAGTGACTTAGCTACCTATACCCATTCAGAATTCAACAAGATTCAAAAGTGATTAATTTGTGGCTGTTTGATGACAAGGCATCGTGCAGGGCCACACTGTACCTGATTGTATAATTGTTGGATTTTAAATTTTATTGTAATAAGACTGTTGAATTTTAATGTTTTATGTACTGAATAATACACAATATAGTAATTACACAAATACATTAAAACAGTGTACAGTGTCCTCGTGTACATTTGTTACAATTCTAGTTATTAATTAATATCTAGTTCAATGTGGCTATCGCTACTATCTTGCAAATCAATCAATCAAAAAGTTTTTTTACAGGTTCTAAACTATTTATATTTATGTACATAGATCTATATGAGTTTTCAATTTTTTTGACGTGTTGAATACAGTTTCTCCAGTTTTCAACGGTTACATTTTTGACTTCTGTCTTTATCAATTTTTAAAACTTCTAACAATTGTTTAACTGTATAACTTTCATGGAAATATATGTCACGTTCACACAAAAAGGCTTGTATTTCCTTTTTTCTACTGGTGGAACTTGGTACTTTATTCATTTGACGATTATGATAGGATGCATTATCCATCACAATACAGCTATTCGGTGGTATATTCGGCATTAATTTGTTTTGAAGCCAATCTTCAAAAACTTCAGCAGTTGTATCAAAAAGATAATCCAAGCTGGAATCTGAAATATTCTTGGCTGCTAGAAATACACATTCTGGTATCCAGCCTTCTTCTGACCCCGCATGTAAAATAGTTGTTCTTTCTTTGATAGAGCTTTGGTGTGGTATTTTTTGGATTTATCAATCCATCCTTTACTGGGTGGGTGTCATACCAGTTCTCATCTAGGTAGATTATCGTTCGATTTTCCGATCTAGCTGTCACAACTATCCTCGGACAGCCTCCGTGAAAGTGACAATAATGTAGGAGCTTTTTGTTCTGCATACATTTCATAAATTTTGCGGCGGATTAAGTCTTCTTGACAGAAATCAATACATTTCGATACACCTTTGACTTTTCGTGTTTTTTTAGGCGCTATCAAATTATATACAATTTTCCAAACTGTACTTTCAGGAATGCTTGTTAAAGCTCATGTCTCCATCAATGAAAAGTACTTTTTGTAGCC
Organism: Pachyrhynchus sulphureomaculatus; assembly: GCA_019049505.1. Lineage (NCBI taxonomy): Eukaryota > Metazoa > Arthropoda > Insecta > Coleoptera > Curculionidae > Pachyrhynchus > Pachyrhynchus sulphureomaculatus. The sequence continues at coordinate 203,265,506 of CM032456.1, read as the reverse complement.
TCGCCCCACTAACTTTAAATAAACACTTTTAACTATCACTTTTGCTTCAACGGGCAAACATTTGCGGCTTCTGATGAAAAGGACTTCGGACATTTTAAGACACTGTTGAACTTTATAATAATGCAGATAAAATCAAGAATATTCTTTATATTTATAAACACGAAGTAGCCAATAAAATATTAGATTGAAAGGGAGGTATATATATATATATATATATATATATATATATATATATATATATATATATATATATATATATATATATATATATAAATATCAATTACGACCCTGTTACGGCAGGTACGTGCGAAGATCCTAACGGTCGTTTAATGTTTTTATTGCATCAATTTGCCAAATCAGTTTCTTAAATCTTGAAAAATACTATACTAGCTTGAGGAATGGGAAAGAACCCCGCACCAATCTTTCTGTGAATTTTGCTAATTTTTGGATATGGTATAGTTCTCGTCGTTCTGAACAAATGTCTCGATAAACATAACATGATTCTATGAATGGACTTCGCGCTACGGCCTTCCAATCACAGAATCAGCTTATGTGTTGAATACTAATATTTCTCTGTATTTATGACTGTTTGAATGGCCTGCGTGCGTGAATTTGTAACCGCAGGACCGAGGGTATTCTTGTCAGTATTTGGTAAAAATTATTAACTATGCCTCTCCACTGTGGGTCAAAAAAGGCGAGAGAGGGGAGAGGGAGCATGGATAGATCTATGCTTTCTCTCCCATCCCTCGCTGGACAGGCATAGTTAATCATTTTTATCAAATACTGAAAAGAATACCTTTGGTCCTGCGGATACAAATTTACGCACGTAGGTCATTCAATCATAAATACGGAAAAATATTAGCATTCAAACATATATATGCTGATTCTGTGATTGGAAGGCTCGTAGCGCGAAATCTATTCATAAAATCACGTTATGTCTATAAAGACATTTGTTTAGAACGACAAGGACCACAACATATCCAAAAATAACCGGTCAACTGCAAGTTGAACTTGCGCAATTAGTGTTCCGTACGTTGATTGCTTTTAAAATAAAAAATTTTGCTATAGAGGTATAAAATGGTCAGTGACTTCACAAAACACACCTCAAATGAGTTTTCAACAAAGTTTGTTTCCAATCTTTACTGAAATCTGATGACTTTGAAATTTTTTTGTTTTTTTTTAAATACCAGATATATTATTAAAGGTAATGCACTCGTGATAATTTTCGTTCAATCTACACCCCGTGGAGAATATTCCAGAATTTTTTCAAAATTTTTTGATAAATACTTTTCGAGATAAGGCGAGACAGCGATTTTTTAAAAATAATGCAAAGAAAAGTGCGCGCAAGTATTACATTATATATATATATATATATATATATATATATATATATATATATATATATATATATATATATATATATATATATATATATATTTATTATATATTATATATATATATATATATATATATATATATATATATATATATATATATATATATATATATTTTACTCGTGTTTTCACAAGCTTTCATTTGACACCACACTCGATGACCTAGTAAAAAATTTTTTCCTTCACTTCCGATTTCACCACCCAAAACTAACCCCTTAAGTCAAAATTTAACTCTCAAAACTACATGGCTCTGATGAGGCCATCAGTTATTATTACAATTACCAAATTTCAACTTTCTATGTCAAATAGTTTCGGAGAAAATCGGGTGTGACAGACAGACAGACACCGAAGTGATCTTATAAGTGTTCCGTACGGAACACTAATTAACCAAATCCACAGAAAGACATATTTCCGTAAGATTGGTGCAGGGTTCTTTATATTTTAATATTTAGTTGCATTAAAAAAAATAAACAAAATTAGATAATTACCTCTTAGAAATGAGAATCCATGTTAATTCAGAATTGTAATCTATTTTATCCTGTTTATAGTACAGTTTATCATTCAGCACATATAAGTAAAACAAATCACTATTTTTATGTAGTTAAATACGTTTAAATGATAACTAATCTTTACTAAACTTTAAAATGTACCAACACAAACATTTAATACATTTCTTTGACATAAATATTAATAATTGTCTACTAAAAGTGATTTTTAATAACGTAGGCATAAAACTAAACAAAGAACATATAATAATAATAATTTTTTATAATTTTGAGTTCACTTTCATTTGGAATTAGCACAAAATAAAAGTATCTCACCAGTCAACACTACCAAATTCTACAATTATATTGATTAACCGAATTTCACTTATTCATATATTTGATGGAACTACTAGAATATTCTGACGCTAGAAAGAAAAGTCATATTAATGACCATCTAAATTGAGTTTCTATTCTATCTGCACCTACAATTTTTTTAAATCAAAATATTTGAACCTTGGAAGACACCCACTCATAAATGAAAATCAAGCCATTAATAACCATAATTAGATTTAAAAAATATTAATATTTAAATATTTAGATTATTATTTTTAAAGTTTATAAATTATGCTAATTTACAAAAAATTTTGGTTCAAAAAATCACTAAACTATACAAAAGTAAAAAATAAAAATGTGTTCTTATATTGAGCAATAGAATGATTAGTGAAGATTAGAAAGGATTTAAAGAAAAATGTGAAAACCAATTACCTAAAGCTTTGCCTAAAGCCAGGCTTTAATAATAGTGGGCTGTATATTTGTTATATAAACTAGATTAGGTATGAAATAAAATTTACAATAGGTAAAAAAAACAACAAAGATATGTAGAGTCTAATTTAAAATTTAAATTTACAGGCAGGCGAAATTACTTAACAACCAGAGACTACCAATTTTTACCTAATTAAAACAATTGGGAGCCCATCGTAGCCACAAGTTAACAAGAAAAAAAAACCGGTCAAGTGCAAGTTGAACTTGCACAATTAGTGTTCCGTACGTTGATTGTTTTTAAAATAAAAATTTTTGTTAGGGTGGTATAAAATGATCAGTGACTTCACAAAACACACCCCAAATGAGTTTTCAACAAAGTTTGTTTCCAATCTTTACTGAAAAACTGGTGACTTTGAAATTTTGTTTTTTTTTTTATATACCAAATAAATTATTAAAGGTAATGCACTCGTGATAATTTTCGTTCAATCTATACCCCGTGGAGAATATTCCAGCATTTTTTGATCAGTACTTTTCGAGATAAGGTAGGGGACAGCGATTTTTTAAAAGTAATACGAAGAAAAGTGTGCGCAAGTATTACATTACATATATATATATATATATATATATATATATATATATATATATATATATATATATATATATATATATATATATATATATATATATATATATATATATATATATATATATATATATATATATATATATATATATGTATATATATATATATATATATATATATATATATATATATATATATATTTTACTCGTGTTTTCACAAGCTTTCATTTGACACCACACTCGATGACCTAGTAAAAAAAAATTTTTTTCACTTCCGATTTCACCCCTCACAATGAACCCCTTAAGTCAAAATTTATGTTACGGTGGTATAAAATGATCAGTGACTTCACAAAAACACACCCCAAATGAGTTTTCAACAAAGTTTGTTTCCAATCTTTACTGAAATCTGATGACCTTGAAATTTTTGTTTTTTTTATGTACCATATAAATTATTAAAGGTAATGCACTCGTGATAATTTTCGTTCAATCTACACCCGTGGAGAATATTCCAGAATTTTTTCGAAATTTTTTGATAAGTACTTTTCGAGATAAGGCCCGGGACAGCGATTTTTCGCGAATTTTTAAAAATAATACAAAGAAAAATGCGCGCAAGTATAATATTATATATACATTTTTTACTCGTGTTTTCACAAGCTTTCATTTGACACCACACTCGATGATCTAGTAAAAAAAAATTTTTTTCCCTTCCGACTTCACCCCCCAAAACTAACCCCTTAAGTTAAAATTTAATTCTCAAAACTACATGGCTCTGATGAGGACATCAATTCCTATATTATTACCAAATTTCACCTTTCTATGTCAAATAGTTTCGGAGAAAATCGGGTGTGACAGACAGACAGACAGACAGACAGACAGACAGACAGACAGACAGACAGACAGACAGACAGACAGACAGACAGACAGACAGACAGACAGACAGACAGACAGACAGACAGACAGACACCGAAGTGATCTTATAAGTGTTCCGTACGGAACACTAAAAAGGTTTAGCGGTTGAAAATAACGACTCAGAAGCTATTTTCTGCCAAGACAAAGCAACTAGTTCTGTGGTAGGATTTTTGCTTTTATTTTCAACTGTCTATTAAACCCGATGTTTATTGAACGGACTCGTCTGACGACATTTACTGCTCGATGCGACATATGACAATTAAATTAAAGGTTTTATCTTAAATTAGAGATTTCTTGGGAAGAAAAATCGATAATGGCCACAGTTAACACTAAACTAAGTAAGCAATTTTATTTCAAAAAATATACATTTTAATATAGAGTGAGTATAGCCAAATAAAATATAATATGACAATTCTAGCGGAATTTATATTCACATCTTCTTTAAAATATTTAAAGAAACTTGTAGAAACTTGTATGTTTTTATGTTTAAAAATAGAAGCAAATTACTTCGAAAATATGACACTTTTTTTCATTTAAAAAAATGGGAAGGAGAACAGCCAAATTAAAATAACAATAATATTTCTCATTGGTTAAAGCTTCTAAGTTGAAAGTGGGCCTAGCACATATGCTGCAGGAAAAGCGCTACAGGAGCGACACGTGTGCGAAAAAAAGCGATTCACGTTGGTCAAAATTCTGTTCAGGCTGTTTATGACAGACTGGGTCATTGCCTCGCTATTAACGGTAACCATTTTGAGCAATTGTTACCTTACCTAGAATATTTATTAATAGTTTTTTTTTGTATTTTTTTAATTTTAAATTTCAATTGACAATAATTCCAAAACAGTTCAATTTAGACATATGGTATGTTTAAACAAATAATATTTAGAATTTTTAGTAGGACTCAAAAATAAAATAATATACAGGGTTTTCCATTTAAAAAAAATCAAGATGGCGTAATTTCTTCGAACCCACAGTTCAAAACATTTTAATGACAACGTCAGCATGTGCGCCGTATAACACCCTAGAACTTTTATTTAAAAAAAAAAAAAAATGATACACTGATTAATAAATGCTGTGGAATCATTATTCCATACATATGTGCCACCCTGTATATGTATATATATATACATATATATATATATATATATATATATATATATATATATATATATATATATATATATATAACTGCAACATCAACTATCAGACTGCATAACAGTACAAGTCGGATATCCATAAACAGAGGCATAAGACATGTTATGTTACGATAAGCAGATGAGATAGTGCCATAATAGCAGAAAATAGAAACGCGCTGAAAGAAATACTGGAAAGCCTGGAAGAAGAATCGGCCAAAGTCGAACTTGAAGTTCCAAAAAACAAAAGTAATGTGTGACACCAACCCACAAATAAAAATATCCAATTAAGATATAGAGAATGTCAAAATTTATGTATTTCTGGGCCGCAAAATTAAGGTATGCAACGAAAACCAGACCACTGAAATATTAAGAAGAAGAAGACTTGTTTGGATAGCGTTCGGGAAGCTATCAAACGAGCTAAAAGCAAGAAAATTCCCATTATATTTAGATCTATGAGCAGAGTGTGCCACCGGTGCTCACGTACACAGACATGAACACTTATAAGACCTAACATTAAAAACTTGCGTATCGCATAAAGAGCAATGAAACGACAGATTCTCAGCATATCTCTTAAGAGATTGGAAAACTAATAGATCACTACTGGTCTTAAAGTCAGTATATAAAATTGTCGCTTTTTATCGCTGATTAAACATGGAAGAATGCGACAGAGCAAAGAGAGTAACTCGGAAATTGCTTACTGTATGTCTGGTAAATGATCTTGGCCGGTTTAATAAAATTTTTATTCATAATTTTACTGTAAAAATCCCTCGCTAATGCACACTATTTAGAAAAAAAAACGCTATTTAAGTTTATAAACAAAAAAACAAAACGTCTAGAAATTATTAAATTTCACAAATCACCCAACAGGTAATACAATAATATTACACAGAATCGAAACTAAAATTGTTAATAATTTCAAGATTCTAGGTTTTAATTATTATATTATTTAACCTCTGCACACAAGATTTGCTAAAACTAATCATTCTAATGAGATCTACAAAGTGGAAAATATTCTATATGATAATTACTTAGAAAAAATCTAACATTTTGTAACAATTTAACTAGAAGGGCAAGTGCTTGCCATGTTAGAGCATATTTTCATAAAAGTTATTTTAATAGATTAGACATGCCCTTCGGTTCACGTTTAAAGAGATTGAAAAGATAAATCTATTACAATAAAAAATGATTACCAAATAATACAACTAGATCGTGGGATGAAACCACAAAAACAATATTTTAACGGTATAAATGAATTCAAATTAAAATTCATACACAGCATATGTCTACTATATTTTTTTTTCCCAAGGTTAATAGGCCTTTTTTATATTAAAAGTAGACTCAATGAAGTTATGTAGTTATAATATTCAATATTTTCTTAACTGTGTTTGAATAACCTGAATAAACATATCCATTGTTCAGCAAATAGTACGCATCTTTACGTTACGAGAAAGTCCTACTTAATCTTTATGACAGTTAATCAATAATTACTTTTTTATAATGACGTTGTAGTTTTTTTTTTGATATTGTTTATATTTTAGGTTTGGCAAAGTTTTTTTTATTTTTTTTTTTCAGAACTGGATCTTTCTGATAATTTACCAGGTGTACAACTATGAAATGCCGATTTTTTTCTAAAAGAATATGTTAAAAAAGTGCTTTATTCAAAGGATGCTCCATCGCTTGTTATACATTTTTCCTATCTTTCGGGCAATTTGTGAATACCACGCCAGTAAAAATCTTCCCCTTTTGCTGCGAACCATTTATCGAGTTATTTTTTCACATGTTCGTGCGAATCAAAGCGCTGCTCAGCAAGTGCGTGACTCATCGATGCAAACAAATGGTAATCGGAAGAAGCCAAGTCTGGTGAGTAAGCCGCATGGGGTAGAACTTCCCAGCTGAGTGCTTCCAACGTGTCGCGAACTGCCGTATGTGATGGAGCATTGTCATGAAGAAAAATGACTTTGTGTTGCCTCTTTCGGTATTCTGGCCTTTTTTCAAACATCGAACGGTTCAAATCGGTCAATTGTTGTTGGTAACGTTTAGTATTAACCGTTTCTCAAGGTTTTAACAGCTCATAATAGACCACGCCCCTCTGGTCCCACTAAACACAGAGCATCGTCTTTCTGCCAAAGCGATTCGGTCTTGCCGTCGATGTGGATGGTGCGCCTGGGTCTACCTATGATTTTTTGCGCTTGGGATTCTCAAAATAAATCCACTTTTCATCCCCTGTAACTATACGATGCAAAAACGACTTCCTTTTGTACCGAGCGAGCAAAATATCACACGTGTTTTTACGCTTTTGCCCGTCGTTCAACTAATTTGGTACCCATCTACCGGTCTTCTGAATCTTTCCCATCTTTCGTAGCCGGTTGGAAACAGCTTGTTGATTACTTGTTTGCTAACGCCCAATTGCCCGGGGAGTTGTTTTTGTGTTTGCGAATCATCTTCGTCCAACAATGCTTGCAATTCCACATCTTCGTATTTTTTGGCGGTTTTCCACGATCCTTGCCTGCAACATCGAAGTCACCACTTTTGAAACGCCGAAACCATCGTTCACACGTATTTTGCGATGGAGCAAGCTTCTCGAAGTAATCGGTACGATTCAACAGCAGTTTTCTTCAAATGAAAACAAAAAATTAATGCTGTCAGCGAATGCTCTTTGTTCGGTATAAATTTCGACATATTGAACACAAAACTATGCACACACTTTTACAATTTATCACTCATGCACGTCTGACACTTGTCGATGACACAACAAAATGGCGCAGTGTCTAATCTTTATAGCATAAAGTGCATTGGTGCACCATCTGTTGTCTGAAATCCGCATTTCATACTTGTACACCTGGTATACTCATCAAATTTCAAATCCAATTTCAAACATCTTATTATTTTTGATAATAAATAAGGGATTATCAATTAAAAGTTATACATTTTTAATATGAAATAAAAACAAAACCGCATAAGATTTCATGTAAATGACCACCTCTGAGCTTTTTTTTAAAATATTCGATTCTGAAACACCAATTTGAGGTCGCCTTGCCACATAAATCAGCACTTATTTCGTCAATGACTCTAATAATGTTGATTTTAAGGTCGTTGAATGCTTGTGGTTTATTGGAGTAAACCAATTATTTAACACAACCTCAGAGTAAAAGTCCAATGGAGTTCTATCGCATGATCTTGGTCGCCAGTCTAATCGGCATTTCTTGGGATTATAAGGTCACCGAACTTTTTTTTTTTAAAGTAACTGCATCGCCAGTTTAATTTTCAAAAAAGTACGGGCCAATAACACCCCCACAATATAAATCACACTAAAATGTTAATTCTTGTGAAAAATGTTTCAAGAACATTATTTAAGTTTTCATTACTCTGAATGTGATAATTTTGCTTATTTACGAAACCATTTAACAAAAAATGAGATGATTTTTTCCAGAAATAACAGATCTATTTCCAGTTGCTCTAAAGCCCAATCTGCAAAATGGTCCGCTCTTAAGTAAACTGAATTTTATACACCTGCAAATGCAAATTTTTATGAAGAATATTCCATGTAGTGGCATAAGAAAGTCCATGTTCTTGAGAACGAAGTGTAATTGATTGTTCTGGATTTTTATTGATACTTTGATTCACAATATATTTTCAGCAGTACGTTTACGTTTTTGATAGGTCGGATTCTTAACATCACAAAGACTCCTGTTTGATTCGAAATTTTCAATTAAATTACAAATAGTCTACTTTTTAGATTGATTATGTTGACTATAAATTTCATGAAATGCGCGAAACGTAGCCCGAAAAGATTTATTATTCTTGCAATAAATTTTAACAATTTCTATACGTTGTGCAACTGTCTAGATTTTCAAGATAATTTGCTAAACAATACTGAACACAAATGTCACTTTTAGAAAAAAACGTAGTCTCTATGTCGTCTTCTATAATAGATATAAAATGCAACGTCTCTCTGTCTGTTTGCCCGTCTGTCCGTTAGTGCGCTTATCCCTCGAGAACCACTTATCTGATTTACGTGGTTTTTTAAATTCATACATATGTTCTCTGACCAGGTTATAGACATATATTTTATTACATCTATAATATATATAAAACGCGACGTATCTGATTGTCTGTCTGTCTGTCCGTCCGTTAGTGCGATTATCACTGGAGAACCACTTATCCGATTCACGTACTTTTTTTTCAAAAACATACATATATTCTCTGGCCATTTTATAGAGTATATTTTAGTACGATACATAGCATAAGGAATGAGCAGTGACGATCATAATGAATGAAGTCGGAAAAAAGTTTGTTGCTAGCTTGTTCTCTTGCAATACACAGCCTAAACCATTAAATATGGAACAATGTAGCAGAGAATATCTATAATCTATAATATATATAGAATGCAATGTCTCTCTTTCTGTCTGTCTGTCTGTCTCTCTGCCTGTCTGTCTGTTTGTTCGTTAATGCGCTTATCACTGGAAAACCACTTATCAGATTTACGTGCTTTTTTTTAAAACATACATATGTTCTCTGGCCAGGTTATCTATCTATAATATATATAAAATGCAATGTCTCTCTGTCTGTCTGTCCGTCCGTTAGTGTGTTACGTACTTTTTTTCTTAAATATACATATGTTCTCTGGCCAAGTTATAGGATATATTTTATTGCGTTAGGTAACATGAAGAATAAGCAGTGACGATAATAGTGAATCAAGTCGGAAAAAAGGTTACTGTTAGCGCGTTCTCTTGCAATACACTGCCTAAAACATTAAATATGGAACAATATCATGTTGCAAATAATATAATATATATAAAATGCAACGTCCCTCTGTCTGTTTGTATGTCCGTTAGTGCGCTTATCACTTGAGAACCATTTATCCGACTTACGTGTTTTTATAATGAGTGAGATAATAATAAACAACGAGAAATATTGCGAGACAAGTCGAGATAAACCTAGATAATGGGAGATAAAGTGAGATAATGGGAGATAAGGGGAAATAATGGGAGATAAGGAGAAATAATAGGAGATGAGCAGAAATAAGCCTACATAATGGAAATTATGTAGAGATAATGGGAGATAAGGAGAAATAATGAGAGATAAAGGGAAATAATGGCAGATATTTTATTACGTTAGGTAACATGAGGAATAAGCAGTGACGATAGTAGTGAATAAAGACTACGCGAGCGGAGCTGCGGGCACTGCTGGTAATAATATATAGTTGGATAATTCTTTACAATGCAATTTTTAACTGCTATGTTGTATTTGCTTCAGGGATACAATGCATATTTCTATCCACTCAAGAACCTTACGGCAGATTAGGTATTCGGCCTTTTTGGTACTGCAAATTACCACGTTCTTGCGTGGTTCAGTCCTTACCTAGTTAAACTTTACAGAATTATTATCCTTCTGGTAGTTTGTAAATTAATATAATGTTTTTTATTAACGTGTATTTATAATTAAAATTTCCCTGGGAAAAATTAGAGTAAAATTCCCAGGTGGATCTATACAGGTACAAGTAGCCATGGTTTGTTATTCATTGCTTATTTTAAATTTCATTTCTTCTTTCTTTTGTCACTTTCTATTTCACTCTAACCATTCGTTCCTATTTACCATACATCTCACTCATACTCATCAAGTCCTAAGTAAGTAATGAGTAATAATATTTACTGAAAAACAAAAGGGTGTGAATGGTTAACTTTCTAGAAAATACCAATAATTTAATAATTTTTTAATATTTATATTATTATTCATAATGTGGGTATATCACACTCTAACATTTAAGCAAGGACATTTAAAAACATTTAAACAAGTTTTTGGTTGGTAAAAGTATTTTTTTTTAGATTTCGGTTCTAATTAATAACATATCCGTAAACCTACAGAATGTTTCGACAGAAACAGGTGATTTAATGTGATATATTATAAATTAAATAGGTAAAATATTAAAATAATACAGTGGGCGATATATGATTATATAAATAATTAAAGAAGTTTCATTTCTAAGTGTGAGATTTCTGATATTTATTTTATAGTACGAAAAATAAATTTCAAATTTTTAACAAATTCTTGCTATTTTTTGGCCATTATTTTCGTCACTAACTCTTATCTCAACTTAAAATTAATTATATTCAATGGACAACATAACAATTAGTTTGACAAGACTGCCTCGCCAATTATACTGCTGATGTCTCTGATCAAACATAAACGATATCCTGACCCCCTTAGGACTCCTCGACCCCCCTAGGAGTCACGACTTATACCTCAAGACCTTATACCAGTTAAAAAAACGTTGGCTAAATTAATATTACCATATATTTTATAACTACGAAGAGGTATTCTGCCTACGTACACAGAGACAGAGACAGATATTTCTTTTGTAAAATATATACAAAAAAAAAATTCTCGCATAGTCCTTGAATAAAACACTTTTGTTATTCTGTGGTACGATTTAAGAACCTTATAAGAGTCTAAAGCACCCAGAACAATTTTCATTTATACTCCACCTCTCCGCCACTATAAGAATTTTTACCATTTTTCTGACTGTATCTTTAATGAGATATATTGACGGGAATGTCATTATGTATATTCGTCAACGTTGCCCAGGCGCCGAAACAGACTTATTTGTATTTCACGGCACTTTTAAGACATCGCAGTAGTGCTACCACAGGAGTTATTGCATTTCCGCATTAACTACTACCTAAAAATACCCATACACCCAGCCGATTGCCGAATCGAATCAGCGACCATCGGTTTCATATGCAAGCTCTAAACCCTCTACGCTACCGAGGCAGATCTACAAAGCCGGCAAACGCAAAGAAATTATCGACGAAACCAAGGAGGTACACAGTCAACGAATTAAAAAACCACCTTCTTGGATGTTCAAACAATTCCAGGCGCTTTTGATCTAGATAATACTATTGCACCAACATCAGCTGAGAAAGGAAAAATACAAACAACTATTCCCATAGTGACGTGAGAGATGCCCGATGTGGTCTTCAGTTAGCGAATCTAGACACCAAAATAGCCTCTAGCTACCTGTCATAATGACAAAAATGCGCGAGCGAAGTAATACTACTTTTTTATAGACTTTTCAACCCACCCTACAGAAAGGAAATATTTCCATCCTGCTGGAAATGTGCTACAGTTCAGTCGATACTCAAAAAAGGCTAGAACACCTTGCCAAACAACTATCGGCCAATCGCCCTGCTTTCAATAACATCGAAAGTTATGGGAAATGCTATTAATCAGCATCTTCTAAAATATCTAAAAAGGTTCAATATTATTAGCGATCATCAATATGGCTTTCGTAAAAATAGATCAACAGGAGATCTTCTAACTTATGGATTTCTTTCTAATAAGGCCCCATAATCGCTCCTACAATCTTTCTCATTTACATTAACTATCTGTTCGAAAGGAACACGAATCCAATCTACAGCTTTGCAGATGACAGTACGCTTATTTTTTCGTTCGCTTTGAACCCTCGAACATCGACTATTCATGCTAATATCCGCAGACAACAGGAAGTCGTTCTACTTAACAAAGACCTGGAAGAAATTCTATCTTGGAGTCACAGGAACTAAATAACACGTAGGATGAAAAGTTTTTGGTCTAGCTGCTTAAAACACATTTACCCATCGACAGAGTCTCCTTCGAGAGCGATACAATCAGTCCCATGCTTTTCTAACATTCTTATACTTTTTTTGTAGAAGTATTGGTCTTTGTCCATAACTTCTTCATTGGAGCCAAATCTCTTTCCCGCGAGCATTTTTTTTGAGGTCTGATAGTAGTCGCTAGGGGCAAATCTGAAGAATACGGTGGATGAGGAAGCAATTCGAACTTCAATTCAGGCAGTTTTGCCATCGTAACCATTGACTTGTGACACGGTGCATTGCCTTGATGAAAATCACTTTTCTCGTGTTCATTTGGGGTCATTTCTTTGCGATTTCTACCTTCAAACGCACCAATAACTTTATATATTATTTGCTATTCATGGTTTTTTTTTCCTTTCTCAGCATAGTCGATGAAAATTAATCCATACGCATTCCAAAATATAGAGGCCAAAAACTTCCCAGCCGACTGTTGTGCCTTTGGTCGCTTCGGGCGGCATTCATCGGCTGCTATCCACTCAGCTTACTGCCGATTTGATTCCGGTGTATAGTGGTGGAGCCATATTTCATCCATTGTCACATATCCCATGAAAAAATCCTTTTTATTGCGCTTAAACAGGTCCAAACAGCGCTCAGAATCATCAACATGTTGTTTTTGGTCCACTGTGAGCAAACGCGGAACCCATTTCGAACAGAGCTTTCTCATGCCCAAATGTTTATGCAAAATATTACCAACACGTTCTTTTGATCTCTTTAGGGTGTCAGCTGTCTCACGTAATTTCACTTTACGTTCATCCAAAACAATTTATGTAACCACTTCATTTGAGCGTCCAGAGCGTCCAGTATCATTTGTGTCTGTACGCCCACGTTTAAATTCAGCATACCAGTAAATGATGAGTGATTTTCCAGGGGCAGAGTCCCCGTAACACTTCTCAAGCCATGGCTTTGCTTGAACGGTATTTTTTTCCATCAAAAAACAGTGTTTAATCAACACCCGAAATTCGATTTTTTCTATTGTTTTGAAAATATCAAAAGTAGCGTTACTAAAACCACTGTAACTTATAAACTAATTGTCGAAATGTCATGAAATTTTGACACGTATCGTTTGAAGGTTGGTACTTCCCAAAAATCATACGGATTTTTTTTGAAATGGTGGCATCTATGTGTCAGACCAAAAACTTTTCAGCCTACGTGTTAGAATTTAACGCTATCAAAACCCAAGCGGCAATTTGGCTACATAGTATGTAAATCCTTTCTAAGTATCTTGTATAATAAACACGACATGTAGCATTGAGAACAGTAATCATACACACTTACAAAAAAATTTTTAAACCTACGCCTGACCTTATTTTTTTTAAAGAAAAAAAGCTATTTATTAAAAATACAGCTAAGTTATTAAAATACCATAAAAATTTTAATATCGAAAGTAATATTTCAATTTACTCATACATTGCGTTAATCTTTAAACGAATTGAAGGAAAATTAGAGCATAATTTGGTCAAGTTTTGCACCATATGTTGATGTGCAACATGCGCCCCCCGCTATTAAGAGAGAAAGTGATTGTGCAAACAAGTGTCATGTCTCGTTCGGATTGGGTTTAACATGGACGATTGTAAACTGGTCCAAGTTTATACCGATTGCTTTTAAGAAGAAATCCGTCAAGGTCATGAAGAAATTTAGTATGTTACTGATTTCTAAATTTGACTCGTAAGAACATGAGTTAATATTTAATTTCTTATTTAACAAGAAATAGCTAATATTGAAAAAAGATGGTGGCTTGTTAAGTGTTAGATGAAGGTTACACGTCCCTTCGGTAAATATCCTTTTTTATCAGTTTTTAATTTAAAATAACCGGTCAAGTGCAAGTTGAACTTGCACAATTAGTGTTCCGTACGTTGATTGCTTTTAAAATAAAAATTTTTGTTACGGTGGCATAAAATGATCAGTGACTTCACAAAACACACCCAAATGTTTGTTTTCTATTTTTACGAAAACTGATGATCTTGAATTTTTTTTTTTTTTTTTTATATACCAGATAAATTATTAAAGGTAATGCACTCGTGATAATTTTCGTTCAATCTATACACCTTGGAAAATATTCCAGAGTTTTTTCCAAAATTTTTTTGATCAGTACTTCTCGAGATTAGGAGGGACAGCGATTGTTCGCGATTTTTTTAAAAATAATACAAGGAAAAGTGTGCGCAAGCATTACATTATATATATTTTTGAACTCACGTTTTTACAAGCTTTCAATTGACACCCTGCTCGATGACCTGGTAAAATTTCAACTTTCTATATTATATAGTTTCGGAGAAAATAGTGTGTGACAGACAAACAGACGGACTTACAGACACCGAAGTGATCTTATTAATATTCCGTATGGGATAGTAAAAATCGGATTCATGATGATGATGTTAGGGAATAACTTAAACAACACTAATTGTTCCTCTAATAAATTATTAAAGGTAATGCACTCGTGACAATTTTCGTTCAATCTACACCCCGCGGAGAATATTCCAGAATTTTTTTTCAAAATTTATTAAAAATAATACAAAGAAAAGTGTGCACAAGTATTAAATTATATATATATATATATATATATATATATATATATATATATATATATATTATATATATATATATATATTTCACTCGTGTTTTCACAAGCTTTCATGAGTTTTCAACAAAGTTTGTATCCGATCTTCACTGAAAACTGATGACCATGAAATTTTTGTTTTTTTTTTTATATACCAGATAAATTATTAAAGGTAATGAACTCATTATAATTTTAGTTCAATCTATACCCTGTGTAGAATATTCCAGAATTTTTTCAAAATTTTTTGATAAGTACTTTTCGAGTTAAAGGGGGGACAGCAATTTTTCGCGATTTTTTCAATACAAAGAAAAGTGTAAACAAGTTTTATATTATATATATTTTTGAACTCGCTTTAATTTCATATTCACTCGATGACCTAGTAAAAAAACTAATTCCTTAAGTCAAAATTTAACTTTCAAAACTACACGGCTCTTATGAGACCATCAATTCCTATATTAGTACCAAATTTCAACTTTCTCTGTCATATAGTTTCGGAAAAAATCGGGTGCGTCAGACTGACAAACAGACAGACGGACAGACCCCGAAGTGATCTTATAAGTGTTCCGAACGGAACACTAAAAATATATATTTTCCGCTCTAATATTCTTCTGCAACGACTCGCTTTCTGCAGATGAACAATTAGTGTTGTTTAAGTTATTCCCTAACATCATCATTATGAATCCGATTTTCAGTATCCCATACGGAACATTTATAAGATCACTTCGGGGTCTGTAAGTCCGTCTGTTTGTCTGTCACACACTATTTTCTCCGAAACTATACGATATAGAAAGTTGAAATTTTACTAGGTCATCGAGTAGGGTGTCAAATGAAAGCTTGGCAAAACGTGAGTTCAAAAATATATATAATGTAATACTTGCGCACATTTTTCCTTGTGTTATTTTTAAAAAAATCGTCAAAAATCGCTGTCCTCCCCTTTATCTCGAAAAGTACTGATCGAAAAATTTTGAAAAAATTCTGGAATATTCTCAACGGGGTGTATATTGAACGAAAATTATCACGAGTGCATTACCTTCCATAATTTATCTGGTATATAAAAAAATAAAAATTTCAAGGTCATCAGTTTTCAATAAAAATCTGAAGCAAACTTTGTTGAAAACTCATTTGGGGTATGTTTTGTGAAGTTACTGATCATTTTATACCTCCGTAACAAAATTTTTATGCTAAAAGCAATCAACGTACGGAACACTAATTGCGCAAGTTCAACTTGCACTTAACTGTTTATTTTTTTATATCGTTCTTCGCCTTCCAGTTCCCAGTTTCAATCCTCTTCGATCTTCCCAATCTCTGGGGTTTAGCCCTTTGCCCTCTGAACACCTCCAAACCATGTCGCTCCTGATCTCCCTCTTCGCCTCCTTTCGTTTGGTACCCACTTTAAAACCATCTTTGGTATTCTGTGTTCTTCCATTCTTTCCACGTCTTCGAACCATGTAAGTTGCCGTTGTTGAATTTTTTCAATAATCTTGGTTTTCACTTTCATTACATCTCTTATTCTTTCATTTTTAATTCTATTCATTCTTGACACTACAGCCGATCTTTGCCAGTAATCCATTTAGCCTGCCATTAGTTTCTGTTTCAATCGTTTCGTCAGTTGTCAAATTTTACAACCGTATAACACGAGGCTGTTAAATGCTGCATTATAATGAAGTGCATTCCCTAACAAACTATATATAATTTATACATGCAGTGTCTAGATTTCTTGAGTGATGTCTTAGGAACCCCTTGAAGATCTCCTCTGACAGCCTCGTTTTACATACATACATTACATATGTGCTATGAAAAAGTTCACAGTTTAATGTCCTCGATGTCAGTGTCGTTGTAAAAGTAAAGGAACTTTATCCATTGGTAATTCATGTATGTAGAAATACTGGTTTCACAGGTTATACGAAGAAGTCGCGAAACACGCCTATATTTGTCACAGGTCTTAGTAAGATCTCTATGATCACTAAGTGTATTTACGCGCGAGCCACTCTGTCTCGCCACTTAAGGCGCTTCGCTGTCGTTGACAGGCGCTGACCAATTTAAAAACAATCCTTTGTTTTCAGACCGGCCATATTGTCACCTGTCTAAACGTATTTACTCACACTAGTCGATGCTGCAACAAAGTGGCCCATGTGGGAGCGCTCTTACAGAACAAGTCTCAAGAAATCTGATACAATGTCAGTAACTCAGCCCAGGAAGTGAAACATTGGACTGTGAGGAATTATACATATTTTTTATACAGTCTGTCAAGTAAGAACGTGTCCGCGATAATTCATTTTTAGTAGATGCGATTCTAGCGATTCAACAAAAAATTGGTAGAGGGAATTTTTGTCTACGACACATTTTAGTGGATTCCGGACTTCCATCGAGATCACGTAAAATCCAAAATGAGTCACTTGTTTGCACGTCGGTGCGAGGCAGTCTTTCTTTGTTCCCATCCAAAGGGGCTTAAAATGATACATTTCGCGACCGCTAAATATCTTAACAGGTTGACTGCCGATCTATATTTTTGAGTTTGTGGTTGACGCCGGTAAGATTTTTCCAAATATTTTTATTTTATTGTGGTAAATATGAATTAAAATGAGTCTTGGATGTGTTTTTTTATGTGCCATTCAAAATATTAGAAAAAAAAAAATTTCACTCCGATCGGAGTAATCGGCATTGCAAGTGAAAATTTTTACTAGATGCCGAACACTCCGATCGGAGTGTCCAATTAAATAAGTAAAGAAATAATAAATCGAACTCATGAACTCAAAACATTTATTTCTAAATCATTTTTGTACATTTTTATGGTAATCCTCAAAGCAATTAAGGCAAAAATTTGGTTGTCCAGGGCACATTTTGCATTCATACACTGTTTGCTTTCTTATTTTATTTTTCCTGCATTCTTTGCATTCCTTTCTGCTTACCCGTTTTGTTTCTTTAGTTCCTTTTTTTTCACTAACAATTTTTTTCTACTTTGCTAATGCTGTGGACATTTATTTGGCCTGGAGGAATTTGCGGCAAATTAGTAATTGGTTGTCTGGCTAGTAAATTTCTTATGACATCCAATCGGAAGTCATATAATCGTAACTGGTCAGACCGCGAATATTTATTGTACAAAAAATAGGCGTTTATCATGCTCATTTGCAGCACATGCATGAATAACTTTTTTGTACCACCGAATGGTTTTACGGCTGCAAGGATAATATGCCATCATTTGATCCTGTCTATCTATACCGGACATAAAAGCATTATATCCAATGATTGCGGAAGGTTTTTCAGATTCTTGATTTCTTTTGTTTTTAAAAATGCCCATTTCGCTTTCAAATTCTGTTGAAATGTATTGAACATTGCGTTTATCGTGCCATTTTCCGACATGCACTCCATTGCAAGACATAGATTTATTCTCACCACGTTTTAAGTTTGCACTCATTACCTCTTTCGGATTATCTTTCCTCTCAGCTCTCAGCGTACCAGTGCAGTATGTATTTTGTTTGAAGTAATTTCCTAGCTAAATTAACACTATTGTAAAAACTGTCTAGATAAACAGCATGTCCCACACCCAATTTTTCCTCCAATAAATGTAAAACAATCTTTTCAGTATGTCCGCTTCCACCATAAACATCTGTCGCACCTTCGTAGACACGAAATTTCAAAATAAGTCCATTAGGCTCTGTCAGCATGTATAACTTCATACCATACTTATGACGTTTATTCTTGATATACTGTTTAAACTGGAGACGACCCCGATAAAGTACCATAGCTTCATCCAAAGACAACTCTCTTCCAGGATAGTAAAGTTCTCGCATCTTGTTGTTAAAAAAATCTGCCACAAATCTAATCTTTCCTAGCCGATCTGCCGGATCCATATCTGGAGATGTAAAATGCAAACACCTCAAGATAAGCAAAAATCTATTCCTTGACGTATATTTTCTAAAAACAGGTAGATTAAATAGCGGATCAATTTTCCAATAATCGTTAAGACGGCTCAAGGATATTGTGCCAGTGTGAAGTAACAGGGCCAAAAAAATTTTTAGTTCGTCAAGAGTAAGATCTTTAAAATTAGTAATACGTGATTTTGTACTTG
Organism: Pachyrhynchus sulphureomaculatus; assembly: GCA_019049505.1. NCBI lineage: Eukaryota > Metazoa > Arthropoda > Insecta > Coleoptera > Curculionidae > Pachyrhynchus > Pachyrhynchus sulphureomaculatus. Next base: position 203,245,984 of record CM032456.1, on the reverse strand, counting down.
TTTCTGGGGCGCAGCAAAACCTCGACTGCGTAAGAGTTCGTTCGTTCTACAATAGTTTGTAAAAAATCATCATCAATGATCATTTCGAAAAAATCGATAGGTGCACCCTGTCCTGGAATTTGCATCAATAATTCCTGGGTTTTCTGGAACAAAATTTGTTTTAACGCACCTCTGTCGTTCCATTTTATCTCATCAAGGCTAGGAAGTGTTTGATGTGGCCGAATAGGGTCTATAAAAATTCTCTTCTTCGGACTCGGAGCTTGAATTTACATCACTATCGTCTGTGTCTGGTACGTAATGTTCGTCACTACTACCTCCGCTTTCTTCCAATAGCTGCAATAATTCAGTGTCAGTTAGCTTCTTTTTCTTATCATATACCTTTTTTTCATCAGTACAATGTCTTTTTTTAATACCAGAAGGCCCAGGTTGATTGTCCATATTGTACGGCGGATTACAACCAAACCAAAAGCAAATCCGCGGAACCACTTAAGCACCTGTTAGCACTTGCGTTTTTAAGCAACGCCACCACTAGAAACACGTTTCATATACAACGCCGATGGAATACTAAAACGTTTCGTAAGAACGCATGTCGAACTCCGATCGGAGTAGACGGCGTTGGCGAAGAGACCCGACGCACTCCGATCGGAGTGGTCGGCAGTCAACCTGTTAAAAAGTCGGTATCGTTTGGGAAGAAGTAGGTAAATCATTTTAACGAGACAAAAAATGTCGATGACTTGACAAAATCGGGTTTGAATGTGTCCCATGAGACCATTCGACAACATCTTCGTGCTCATGATGTCAAATTCCGAAGCATGTTAAAGAAATCTTTGCTGTGTTCTCGAAACACATTTTTTCAAAAATACAAGCGGTCACATTCTTACTTGACAGACTATATTTACAACGTATTCTAAAAAATATTAAGGCCATTGTTCATATTTGTGATTATTTTAAATTATTTTTTCCCTATTTATATAATTCTGTATTCCTGCTAATAGTATACAGAAATAATAAATTTATTATGAGGGAACAGTTATAATTATTTTTTTCCATTAGAATCTAGCTTCTTATTAAACGAAAAAACAAACAATTAAAACTAATTAAACATTATTACTTGTTTTATTACAGGCTGATAGAAAAATAATGTGCAAAAAGACTATGACTTTTACACTACAGTAAATACCATAGCAAATACACTACAATAGAAACCACAGAAAAAAAAAATCTTATGCGAATAAAATACAATAAAAATATTGAGATTAACGGTTTTTTTTTGGAATGATGTAATCATTTTACCATATGGATAATAATGATTTTTTAATTTTTTATTTTTACAGGTTCCTTTTTTGAATAAACATTTATTACTTTCACATCCATTCAGTCTTACTTTAATGTTTAATATCTTTTCCGTACCGAAATAACTGTAATTTACATATTTTAGTTCGTACGATACACTGAGTGAATGAAAAAACATTTCACAATATAGAGTAAGTAAATTAATTAATAATAAAATTAATTTTAATTATCATTTATTATTTCCGATATAGTGAGGATAAAAAAAAAATTATGTTAGGAAACTCTTGCGTTGACAATCTGTTTTCATTTCAATAACACTGAGAAAAAGTAAATGTAGTTTTGGAGATTGAGTTCTTTTTGACGACACAAGAAGTAAGTAAATTGTCCGGAAACGTGTAATCGGTCGGTATGGTGTGTCTTTTGGAAGAAAATATGTTGTTCCCTGTGAGAGGTAGTTTGGCATTTTATTGGGGTCTTCCAAAAATAAGTTGAAATGACAGATTATCTATTTATAAGTGGTTTTAAATATTTTGTACCAAAAATTATGAATGCGATCAATTCGGGCTACATTCCAGTTAGACGAGTTAGTTATCGCCTGCACAATTTCCGTATCACAAATGAGAGTATTATTGCATTGCATAGGGTTACAGGAAAATCCTTAAAGTACTACTATTGGAGCGATGTACGTGCGGAAAAAGCTATTCACGTTGGTCTTGAATCGCTGTAAATTGGGTGGGAAACACAGTCCTGGGCAAATGATTTCAGAGGAATGATCCTCCCCATATAAAGGATTCTTTGAAAAAAGTTGTACGAGGAATAGCAAGCTGAATTTCATACAGATGTGATGTATTAGAGCAACATGTATTCCTAGCAAGCACCCCTCTGGGAGGAATCAAGCGGGCTACATCCATCAAAGACTTTTCATGAAAATATTTACTTGTCGAATAGGCTCAAGTTCAATCAGGGTAACACGTCCTTTCTGAATAAAATCCAACAAATGCGGTGTATGTTTGGGATCACAGCCCCAAACATGGAAGCAGCTTTGGTTGAATTAGAGCTTTAACGGTTATTGTGGAGTATAAAGCTTTCTAGTTTGAAATAATTTTCCTAACTTTTGAGAAGCCATCTTTGCTATGCATACGACAAGTTCATGCAAAATATTTGTTCCCAAGTTAACGCCCAGCAAATTGAGGACGATACTAGAGGAATACAGTGTCCCTATATAACTATGTTGGGTTGAACAACGTTAACTTTTTTAGAAAAAGCTGCAGTCTTTGTTTTTGTAGGGTTAAATTCTACTTAGTTACTACCATCCCAAAATGGTATTTCTTCCAGGTCTTTATTAAGTTGACCGACTTTTTGCTGTCTGCGGATATTTGCATGAATAGCTGATGTTCGAGCGTTCAAAGTGAATAAAGAAATGAGCGTACTGTCATGTGCAAAGCTGTAGGTTGGATTCCTGGTCCTTCAGATCGTTAATGTAAATGAGAAAGAGAGTAGGAGACAGGATGGAGCATTGGGATACATCGGCGTTGATAGTGAAGGTGTTAGATAGAAATCCGTCAAGTACCACTCGTAAAGAACACTCTTTGAGGAAACACCTGAGCCATAAACAGAAGCTCTCGGACGTGCCATAGGAGTGTAGCTTAACCAATAGTCTGTCATGCCAAACACGGTCGAATGCCTTAGCTATTTCACGTGCAACCGTTGGAAATTTGTCAAAATATTCAATTACGTTGTTCGAAACCTGTGATACATAAGTTGGAAGATCTCCTATTGATCTTAGCTTACGAAAACCATATTAATGGCCGCTAAAATTATTAAATCCTTCTAGATATTTTAGAAGATGCATTTTCTATAACTTTCGATATTATTGAAAGCAGTGCGACTGATCGGTAGTTGTTTGGCAAGGTTTTCTTGTCTTTTCTAGGTATCGGCTAAATTGTAGCCCATTTCCAGCAGGAAGGAAATATTCCTTTTTTCTAGAATAGATTGAAAAGTTTACAGAAAACATTTTTTGAGTATTATGGCTGCATCAGCTCCAGAAGTTTTTTAGTGTCTAACTTAAAATATGTTTTATAATACGCTGTTTGAACACAATATCAGGCATCCTTGGCTGCACTATGGGAACAGTTGGTTGAGTTTTTTCTTGGAAATCGACAGTAGATTATGAAGCAAAGAGTTCAGCCAATAAGTTGACTTCCCCGACAGGTATTGTTGCAATAGTAATAAATGAATAGATATTTCCATTAACAATCATTATTTATTTCCACTTAGCTATGCTGTTGATTAGGTTGTTCTATAATAAGATTCTGCTGACTTAGAGTTTATGTTAATATTGTGCAAGAAATACAAGCAATGAGCTCTTTAGGTGAGGAGGCCTACGCCTGAATATGAAGTTGTAAGCTCAGAAAGTAGATTTTAGTTCTATTAGTTGAAAAAGGCGAAGTAAAACAGATAGATAAAAAGTATTCAGTAACGAGACGGAGTGGTATAGAAGGACAAAAATTAACGTAAAGAATTTAAAAGGTAAGAAAAATTATTGGGACATTCATACAACCAGTTTGGTATGATAAATGTATATCATTGACGAGCTCAAAGAAAAGCGATCGTGGAAACGATACTGAAATGTCAAGAACAGAAAGAGTAATAAATGGAGAAATTGATAGTAGAATGAAGGTAACAGAAATATTATAAATAGAATAGGATTTAAACCCTCAAATGGTTGAATTCGCTGTTAAAGCTGACCGATTTAAGATGGAAAAAAAAATATTCGAAAGGCAATAACGAAAAGCCTTGAAAAAGTGGGGCGTCATTGCTTTTTGATTTATTCTGTAATTATTTTAAATTTTATTTATTTTCGAAATTTTAATATTTTATAGTAGTATGTTAACTAGTAGTTAAGCAAAATGGCAGCAAAATATGACTAACGGTATGAATAATTATCAGTAATTTAATGGAAATAAAATTACTATTATTAAATAAAAATATATTACCTAATAAAAATGTGGACTTATAACGTTATTGAAATTGTATCATGTAGTTTTGTTAAATTACTTGACCTTTTAAAAACCGAACTGTTTTGCAAGATCTTTCTGATTAATTCGAGAAAGTTTGTGGTCCGATGTGTTGGTTTAAAAAAATTAAGTTAATCCGGACAGATAATAGAACAAGTAATAAATATGTATATAATATATAATACTAAAGTAACTTTTTACATTTACTTAAAAATAGACGATCTGCAGATCCCAAACGAATTACTGAAGAATTTATCATATGTGACACAACAACACTGTTTAAAAGAAGAATATGGTGCATGAATTAGTTTCTAAATGGTGCTCCGATATCAGACGAATAGAAAGTTGGATACATCTAATCCATACATAAAAAGAGAAATAATTTGAATTTCAGAGTAGTAACTAGTAATGTAGTCTGTACAAATAACGAATTTTTATTTTAAGCTCATATTATCTCCAGAAAATCTATGATATTGTGGAAAGTTTTATAGGAACTGCATAGACCCTAATAAATGCTCTGAAAACTTATGTGATCGGTCAACGTCAAGAAGTTGAGTCAAGGATGTTGTGTATACGCCATGATATATTTTGCAAAAGCTCTATATCCAAGAAATATAACCGAATGGATACTGATTTATAAGACACATGTTTATATATTCTTCAGTTTGCTGACAGCAAAGTTATTGTAGAAAAAAAATTTGGAATATATGGCACGAAAGTTACTGGAAGAATATAAAATGTGAGCATTAGAACTCATCACACAAAAACTAAAAACATTTCCATAGGGGCAGCGCCAACAAACATCCAACCAGCAACAGAGGACATAACAACTAGTACTACTTATGTTTACTTAGTAGTAGACTTTGATACCGCAGAAATAGATGACAACGGGATTAATCAAATACTAATATACGCAGGGAAAACAATAAACTATCTAAAAGTGATACTCCGGAGATATACGATTGATAATATAACACTTATATCCAAGACATCCAGTCTGTCACGTAAGAACGTGTCCGCGATAATTCATTTTTGGTAGATGCGATTCTAGTGATTGAACAAAAAATGGGAAGAGGGTCGACGCATTTTAGTAAAAGTTATCGGTAGATTCCGAACTTTCATCGAAATCATGTAAAATCCAAAATGAGTTACTTGTTTGCGCGTCGGTTCGAAGCAGTCTTTCTTTGTTCCCATCCAAAGGGGCCTAAAAGGACACATTGCGCGGCCGCTAAATATATTTAAAAAAGTCGGTATCGTTTGTGAAGAAGTGGGTATCGACGATTTGCCAAAGCGTGGCTTGGTAGGCAAAGTCACTCCGGAAGTAGAAAAAACGAATCGGGTCTTCGTTTTCACGAAACTCGGATTTGAATGTGTCCCATGAGACCAATCGACAACATCTTCGTGTTCATGATGTTAAATTCCGAAGCACTTTGTAGGAACCTATCCTGGATGAAAATCACGCGCGCGAAGCGGTTTTCTTGAGCCCACGATAAGATACTAGAGTGGCCCTCACAATCACCGGACGCAAACCCTATTGAAAACTTTTGGCCCCTTCTAAAGAGAAAACTCAGAAGAAAGACTCTGAGGAGTTTGACTTAGTTGTCTTGCGAGGTTCGAAAAATTTGCGGAGTATGCAGAAAATCTCGCCGACAGCCTGGCTCGAAGATGACAGGCGATTATTGATGCAGGAGACGATTGGACAACTTACTACTTACACCGTTGTTAGCACAACAAGAATACTTTGACGGCAAAAAACTTTCCCGAAACACATTTTTTCAAGAATACGAGCGGTCACGTTCTTTCTTGACAGACTGTAAAGTATAAAAAAATAACCGAAAAGAATTTAAGTCGGCAAAAATAGACACGTTTAGATCAGTGGGAATATTTAGAAAGGACAGGATTTGACATGAAGATTAAAATAGCGAATGACAGTAGATGGTTTTCTGATAACGGATTTTCAAAAAACAGCAACTAAGATGGTTCAATCATATGCAGTAAATTGAGAAAACTGGAATGCCTATAAGAGGGTATGCTATGGGTACCACTAAACCACAGAAAAGCTGAAAGATAAAAGGAAGGAATCTCCAGGGCGGTGAAGTCAAGAGAACTAAAGGTCAATGAAATTACATAACTTTTTAAACCCATTATCATATCCTTAATGCGCATACAACGTCTGCTAGGTACATTTTTGCCAAAAAATGTTTTTTCCTATATTTGATAAGATTAGTAGGGAGTGCAGAGGCCCGTGATGATATATGACAAACTTATGTTGGTAAAACTGATAAAAATAAACCCGGCCATATGTCACTAGTTTGCTCGCTCGCAAAACTTGCCATGTACAAAGCTAAACGACCCGTCATAATAAGTAATCCGAAAGCCCACCTATGTTGTAGTGCCTATAAAAAGGCGCTATTCATTGCTGACTTAATAAGCGAGAAGTTTCAATAGTAGTAATTTTTTGTCTCTCCTGTAGATTTCTATGCACACCGAAGATATATAACACATGGGCTGAAAAGTCCCGGGCCTAACAAAGAAAACACGGTTTTTTTTGGTTCAAAATTAGCTTTATTCATCAACGTAATCTCCATCAAGAGCAACGCAATCATTCCAGCGCCGCTCTAACATTTCAATACCACTTTTGTAGAACGATTTATCTTTTGCCTCAAAATAGGCCTCAGTTTTCAGCGATAACCTCTTCATTCGTGCGAAATTTCTTACCGGCGAGCATTTTTTTTCAGGTCTGCGAACAGCCAGTAGTCGCTGGGAGCCAAATCTGGCGAATACGGTGGATGTGGGAGCAATTCGAAGTTCAATTCATGTAGTTTTGCCATTGTTTTGATTGACTTGTGACACGGTGCGTTGTCTTGATGAAACAAAATTTTTTTCTTTGCCATATGCGGTCGTTTCTTTGCAATTTCGGCCTTCAAACGCTCCAATAACGCTATATAATATTCACTGTTGATGGTATTTCCTTTCTCAAGATAGTCGATGAATATTACACCACGCACATCCCAAAATACCGAGGCCATAACCTTTCCAGCCGATTGTTGTGCTTTCGGGCGCTTTGGACGAGGTTCACCAGTTGCTGTCCACTCAGATGACGATCGTTTTGATTCCGGAGTGAAGTGATGGATCCATGTTTCATCCATTGTCACATATCGACGCAAAAATTCCGGTTTGTTACGTTTAAACATGACCAAACACTGCTCAGAATCATCAACACGTTCTTGTTTTTGATCAACAGTGAGCAAACGCGGCACCCACTTTGAACAGAGCTTTCTCATAGTCAAATGCTCATGCAATATAAAGCCAACACGTTCTTTTGATATCTTTACGATGTCAGCTAACTCACGCAACTTCACTTTTCGATCATTCAAAACGATTTTATGGATTTTTTTGATGTTTTCTGGTGTTACCGCCTCATTTGGACGTCCACTGCGTTCTGCATCATCGGTGTCTCTACGACCACGTTTGAAGTCAGCAAACCAGTGGAGTGGAGTCCCCATAACACTTTTCAAGCCATTGCTTCGCTTGAACGGTATTTTTTTTTTTCCCATCAAGAAGCAGTGTAAAATTAAAACACGAAATTGTTTTTGATCCATTGTTTTGAAAATAACAAAAGTAGCGTCACTCTTAGCACAATAACTCACAAACTAATGAATAGAATATCATGAAATTTTAACAGCTGTCTTTTGAAGGTTAGTATTAACTGAAAAAAAGGTGACTGCAATAAAACTAGCGCCATCTATGTGTTAGGCCCGGGACTTTTGAGCCCATGTGTTTTTTATATATATATATATATATATATATATATATATATATATATATATATATATATATATATATATAATTTTTCTGTTGAACCTCTTGTTTACATAAACTTGATTGGTTTTTCTTGGGTACTTAGGTTCTTTTGGAAAACACAAACTAGACTATTTGACGTTTCGCCTTATTTTTTTTGGGTATGATAAATGATAAAATTACCGAAATTCTATACAAATTTAATAGCTTCCACAAAAAATTACAATTTACATCAGAAATTGAAAAGGATGGTAAAATAAATTTTCTAGACCTGACTCTTATCAGAAAGCAAGATAAAATCCTTACAGAGTGGTACACGAAACCTTCTTGGTCAGGGAGATATTTGAATTTTCACTCTAGTCATGCAATGTCCCAGAAAATCAACGTTATAGTGGGCCTAACAGACCGAGCAATAAAATCGACTTCCCCTAAACTAAGACCAGACGCGCTAAAAAAAGTAAAAACTGTCTTAATACAAAACAATTTTAAAGAGAATGACATCAATCGAACAATAAAAAAGAGAATATACAAGTTTTATAATAACTCAAAAAACAACACCAAAAATAGTAAAGAAAACTGTGATAAATTTTTACCACTTCCTTATACAAAAGAACTTTCTGAGAAGCTGAAATGGGTCTGGAAAAAATATAACATTATAGTTTGCCATAAAACTGAAAATAAACTAAGTTCATTATTTACAAACTTAAAAAGCCATATCCCCACAATGAATGAATCTAATGTTGTGTATGCAATACCGTGTGCGAATTGTCCGAAGAAATATATTGGCATGACTTCTCAGTTACTAAATAACCGGTCAAGTGCAAGTTGAACTTGCACAATTAGTGTTCCGTACGTTGATTGTTTTTAAAATAAAAAATTTTGTTAGGGTGGTATAAAATGATCAGTGACTTCACAAAACACACCCCAAATGAGTTTTCAACAAAGTTTGTTTCCAATCTTTACTGAAAACTGGCGACCTTGAAATTTTTGTTTTTTTTTTTCTATACCAGATAAATTATTAAAGGTAATGATAATTTTCGTTCAATCTATACCCCGTGGAGAATATTCCAGGGTTTTTTTTCAAATTTTTTTGATCAGTACTTTTCGAGATAAGGTAGGGGACAGCGATTTTTCACGATTTTTTAAAAGTAATACGAAGAAAAGTGTGCGCAAGTATTACATTATATATATATTTTTTACTCGTGTCTTCACAAGCTTTCATTTGACACCACACTCGATGACCTAGTAAAAAATTTTTTTTTTTTCACTTCCGATTTCACCCCTCAAAACGAATCCCTTAAGTCAAAATTTATGTTACGGTGATATAAAATGATCAGTGACTTCACAAAACACACCCCAAATAAGTTTTTCAACAAAGTTTATTTCCAATCTTTACTGAAAATTGATGACCTTGAAATTTCTGTTTTTTTATATACCAGATAAATTATTACGGTAATACACTCGTGATAATTTTCGTTCAATCTACACCCCGTGGGGAATATTCCAGAATTTTTTCAAAATTTTTTGGTAAGTACTTTCCGAGATAAGGCGGGTGGACAGCGATTTTTCGCGATTTTTTAAAAATAATACAAAGAAAAGTGCGCACAAGTATTACATTATATATATATTTTTTACTCGTGTTTTCACAAGCTTTCATTTGACATCACACTCGATTACCTAGTAAAAAAATTTTTTTTCACTTCCGATTTCACCCCCCAAAACTAACCCCTTAAGTCAAAATTTAACTTTCAAAACTACATGGCTCTGATGAGGCCATCAATTCCTATATTACTACCAAATTTCAACTTTCTATGACAAATAGTTTTGGAGAAAATCGGGTGTGACAGACGGACAGACGGACAGACGGACAGACGGACAGACGGACAGACGGACAGACGGACAGACGGACAGACAGACGGACAGACACCGAAGTGATCTTATAAGTGTTCCGTACGGAACACTAAAAATAGACTAAATGGACACAAATATACTAGGAATGCTTCCACTGTCCTTAGTAAACACGAAGCAGAAGAAAAACATGACTTTAAATTCAATGAAACCAAGGTCCTCTGCAAAGAGCGGAATTATGCCAAACTACAGAACAAAGAGATGATTGAAATAAAAAAAGATGAAAACACTGTGAATGATAGGACTGACATAAAAGGAATCAGTCATATCTACACAAATTTAATTAAAAAAATAAACATGCTGGCATGCATATCCTCTTAATAATACAAAATGGTATATATACTTAACATCAATAATAGTTTTTTTGTTAAGACACCCATTATAGATAATAAATTTTAAAAAAAAATCAGTAAAAAATACGAGACACGATATGCTGAAAGAAAAACAGAATTTGAAATTCACAAACACACAAATAGTTGACTTTCAGGGTATATACACGTTAGTAAATTGGTTTATATTTTTGTTATGGTGTAAATATTTTAAATGTCCGAGTGTGCGTAAAAATGCTATATGTTTTTAAAAGTGTAATTTGACTTAAAAGATTTTAACCTTGTGTTTTCTAATTTTAGAATGAATATTAAAAAAAAAGAATTTTTGAAAATGCCTAAAAAAAATAAGGCGAAACGTCAAAGAGACTAGTTTGTGTTTTTCCAAAAGAACCTAAGTACCCAAGAAAAACCAGTCAAGTTTATATATATATATATATATATATATATATATATATATATATATATATATATATATATATATATATAACATATATATAATTTTTACATGACTTACAGAGTTTATTGGATCGGCAATTAAGATACTTGGACAATACATATGCGACGTCTCGGCTAAGACTGCCCTAAGTATTTTCATTCTAAGAATTTGGAACTCCAAAACATAAAAATGTTATTCCAATTGAACGAGATCCAAACCGGAAGGACTTCTTATCGCAATGTGTGTTACTATACATGTATATGTATTATATTTAAAGCATTTTTAATGTCAGGGCCACCGTGACGGTGACGTGAAGCAAGGTTTTCAAGTATAAAACAAGCTATAAGAATTACATTTGACTCCCAGCACACTTCAGATATATTAAATATCATAAGATTATACAAAAAATATATAAAAATATGTACTATACACTAAAAATTACCGATAATATACATTTTTTACACATTACTTGCTTGGACTATTTAATAATGATGGCTATATTTTCTATTATTGTTTCAAATAGATTGGAACTGCCCTGTACGGCATAAATGCGTAGTTTATTCATGGTTTATTCATAACAGTTTATAAAATTAATTTACAACACACTGGAGTAATTGAATGTCAGAATTTTGTCAATTAGGTGTGTAAATACCTATATGTGCTAGATATAATCTAAAAGGAAAAAAAAAAAAAACAAAACTTAAAAATCACTTGAATAATATAAAAATGCAATAATTAAAGAATACCCACAATATGTTAATAGACATCATTATACTTTCACAAAATAATCCTATTAACCAATGAAAAATCAGAACATCTCTTATTTGAACTTAGCTAAATGTTTACAAATAAATACCCTATATGCACTGGTAAAAGTCTTATTACGGACCTAATTTCAAGAGGGAGCAGGTTATACATCCTGGGAGCTAAATAAGAAAAAAATCTTGGATGTCCTATTTATAGGCATTTCTAAGTGTTTACGGACCATACATCTGGTATCATGAGCATGATGCACAAATTATCTTAATTTGTTAGTTTTATGAATATAGGAGGAAGTTGTGAGATAGTACAAAGTACGTACATCCAAAACATCCTCAAAGTATAATAGGAAAACGTTCATTTTTTCGAAATGTTATGTTGATAAGTCAATTTTGTACCACCTTCAAGCGATATATGGAATTCTGGTAAATACCACCCCACATAACTATACCGTATCTCAACAGAGACTCCACAAGAGCCCCATACACACTGATTACAACCTTCCTACTAAGCATGTCTCTCAGGATATAGAACCTATGAATCAATCCCTTTATGGCCCTCACAAGTCTGAGAACATGACGATCCCACTTAAAGTTACTATGTATAATTATTCCTAAATATTTTATGGTTTCTAACAACCATAGTGGTGAGTTTAAATTTTAAATATTATTAATTTCTATATATAATACCCATACATGTTTCGATATAAAAGTTTTATTACTGGCAATAAATCAATGTTATGCAAGTTATACCCATAGTGGGTTGTTCTTTTTAATTATATTTCATTCCATTTTATTTACTATTTCAGTTGATATTGGAAAACATGAGAAATTAAAATTATTTTCAAATTACACGATCCCAAGAATTTGGAAAGTGATATACAACAAGGTACTTTCCAAGCTGCCATCTTTAATCTCCTTTCCTTGTCCCTTTTGCAAATAATTATGTTTAAAATGAACTTACTGCAAAGACACAATTTGATGACCTCTATACCTTTCGTTTCCTCTTCGTATTTCCAAATGGGACAAGCCGTATTTCAAATTGTAAACGCCACAGTGATTTTTACTTGCTATGTAGTTGAAGGACCAAACGTTTAAAATTATTTTAAAAGAGTGTTTAATAAAAAATGACTTGTAAGTGTTTTTATCTTTACACGCCACAGAATCATTTAGAGCTGAAAAAAATTCTCTATTTTGTAATTCCAAACCTTCAATTTGTAGCTTTTTTGCCTTTGCAGAATTGATAGTGTCTTTTAGAAATAAAATCACAAAAGATCTATAGAGAGACATTGACAGTCAGTAAACACAGTAACCCTTTAACGGTATATTGTATTATACAAATGTGAAAACTGCTTTTCGTATGTGTTGCACATTATATTTTTTCACTATTAGCTAAAATATACATAGAATATACTCTTCTAATATATTATGTATATCCGAGTGTGTAACCTTGTTTAGAGATAGACAGATAAAAACCCTGTCGGGTTGTCCAACCTCCTGGTATGTAGACAGGCATTTGAATAACGTGGGCAAAGTTGTGCATTCGCTTTTAGTCTGCCTTCAGAATTTCTGGTTATGCTACCGGAAATTAATGATTTTCGCGCAAAGTAAAAAAAAATATACACATTTCATAGCATTCTTAAAAAGACAATTCCGATTTCTTTATCAAATAATTTTAAATCATTTTTAAATAACTATTTCAAACAACTCTAGAAGTACCTAACTTTTATGGAATAATTCTATAGTTACATTTTATATTAAAAAATAACTAACAGCGAAATTTGAGCTATATTGGCATCATTGTGGTCACAATTTATTGGTGTTGTAAAACTCTCGCAAGCAAAAGTAACGCTTCGCTCCAGTGAAGTGTTTTATGCAGCTAAATTTTCAAGGACCGGTGTTAGACTTTCTACCTCGACCATGCCTTTATGCCTCGTTGCACCATGCAATAACTTAAACAAATATGAACCTTTACGGGACTACCTGTAACTTTGGTCAGTATTCTCTGTTATTGAGTTATGATAAAATACCTACTATAAGGATATTTACTCTGAGAAAATAATTAAAGATAAATATTTTTAGCTGATCTGCCGAGTAATTTATTCTTGTTAAATGTGCTACAAAATTGTCTTCGCTAAATATCTTAATAAAATTTTTCTAAGACTAGAACAAGTAATTTTTAGAAGTTCAACACACAAGCCTCAGTACAATAAATAAATAAATAAATTATATATATATATATATATATATATATATATATATATATATATATATATATATATATATATAAAGACAAAATTTTTGAGTAGAATTTTTTAATTCGGCATAAAATTTGTTTAATTTGATGTTAGAACATTTAAAATTTTATTTTCGGTTTTGGTAAAATGTTTATAAATAAAAAGGTTAATTGAAATGATTAGCCGGAAAAGATAATACGAAAATTATGAAAATTTATGCATAAGCAAGAATGAATAGGCAGAGCCTTTAGAAGATGTACTTGTGCAGATTTGAAACGAATTCTTAAGATTTTACTTAAGTAAAATTGCTTTAACTATAAATTTATTGAATTTAATCAAAGAACAAAGCACTGTATGTCGTGTTTTTGGAATAATATAATCCACTTAGTTTTGGAATATCTTCCATCTTTTGTAAATTTAACGTATCTTGAATCTCTTTCTTTGTACAATAATAGTTTTCGTGTAATAACATTTACTGACAAAAAAAAATTTAGTAATTAAATTATTCTAATAAAAATGCCCTACTATAAAGACACCTTAGTACTGAAGCCGGCTCTGTCTAATGATTTAATTCCGTCTTGTATTGTCAGGTATTAAGTTAACCTATTTTTAATAATTATTTGAAAGTACTTAATAAACAAACCGGTTTAAAAGTATTGAACAATCAATAATAATAAATTGGTAAAGGTAAATGATTTTAACAGTTAATACACTGCGTACGGTGTTATAAATAAATAATAAATTTTAATGAATAATACTTTTTTTATAGGTATGTTTGTAATTAATAAGTTAAAAGTATAATTAAAGGTTTAAAAGTTTCTAGACGAAATTATAAAAAGTTCAATTTAAATTTAAACCATTATCATTTCATTGATTGGTAAGTAGCAACTAATGCAAAATATCCACTATAGACCTCTTGATCAATTTGGACTAATGAGAGATTACCAGATTTCGACTAAGTCGACTAAAAATGAGTTTTCATTGTCTAGGAGGGATATACGGGGGACAAACTTTTAATGTCAAATATGTGGTAAAATTTTGTAACCACATTAGCAAAATCTCGATAACCCAATATATATATATATATATATATATATATATATATATATATATATATATATATATATATATATATATATGTATTCTTCTTCCTTCCTCTAGCCCCTCTCTTTTGGATATAGGTCTATCTCATGTGCTTCCATATGTCCCTGTTTTGAGCAATTTGATACCAACTGAGCCCCGCTGATTTTTTTAATATCGTCATACCAACGTTGTTGAGGTCCGCCAGTACTTCTTTTTTCCCTCCATCAGTTATCAGTATTTCTGGCCACACGGCCAGCCCAGTTCCACTTGAGGGAAGATATTCTTTCAATTATGTCATAGACCACTGTTTTTTTCCTGATCCAATCGTTTGGTTTGCAATCCCTAAGTGATATACCTAGGATTTTCCTTTCAATTGGTTTCTGGTAAACTTGCATTTTTCCAATAACTTTCCATGTAAGAACCCAAGTTTCGCTACCATATGTTGTTACTGGTAGAATGCATTCGTTATATACTTTCCTTTTAAGTTTTAAAGGCAGTTTAGACTGAAAGACTTGCTTCATTTTACCGTAAGCCGCCCATCCCAGGCGTATCCTGCGATTAACTTCCAGTTCTTGATTCAGTTTTTCGATTGTAACTTCCTATCCCAAATATACTTATGAATCCACCCTTTCCACTTATATAGATATTACGTTATTAATGGTTGTTTGTTCATTCGACATGAATTTGGTTTTTGTGATGTTTATCTCTAAAGCGACCTTTTTTGCTTCAGTTTGTAATTCTTGGAGCATTTCTTTCAATTCGATTTCGTTTTCGGCAAAAGGCGCGATGTTATCAGCAAATCTTAAATTGTTGAGTCTCTCTTCGGATATGTTAAGTCCCCTGTTTTCCCAGTACAGGCTCTTAAAGATATCGTTAAAGATAGGTGAATATTTTGGGTGATATGATATCACCCTGTCTAAAATCTCTCTTTATGTTTACTTCCTTGGTATCTTCGTGTAATCTTTCAGTTTTGATTATTCATTGGTTATTGTCAGTATATTAATATACCTTGCATTTTACATCGTTTTCTCAATTACCCAGCATTCTACTGTGTTAAAAGCTTTTCGGAAGTCGATGAGTGCCATCCAGGCTGTAATATTGTATTCAGTTACCTTTTCTCGTGATAAGCGCACTAACGGACAGACAGACAAACAGAGAAACGTTGCATTTTATATGTATTATATTCTTTTTATGTTGTTCCATATTTAGCGGTTTAGGCAGCGTATTGCAAGAGAGCGCGCTAGCGGCAAACTTTTTTTCGACTTGATTCACTATTATCGTCACTACTTATTCCTTATGTTACCTATCATAATAAAATATATCTTATAACCTGGGCAGAGAACATATATATAAATTTAAAAAAAATTACGTAAATCGGATAAGTGATTCTCCAGTGATAAGCGCACTAACGGACAAGCAGACAGAGAAACGTGGCATTTTATATATATATATATATATATATATATATATATATATATATATATATATATATATATACATATATATATATATATATATATATATATATATATATATATATATATATATACATTTATATATATATATATATATATATATATATATATATATATATATATATATATATATATATATATGTATAACATATATATATATATATATATATATATATATATATATATATATATATATATATATATATATATATATATATGTATATATATATATACAAGGCTCTAATATCTGCTTTTTATTTTTGTTATCGAGCTTTCGCTGCCTAATGGTAGCTTCTTCTGGATTCTAAATATGTAAATCAGGTACAGAAAATAAACCAAAACGTTCGTTTTTTAAAATGTGATTCAATGAATTGTAAGACTGTATGAGAAATTACTTACAAAAATTTAGCAGTTAATTGATCTTAGTGAAGACAATAAAATTTGCATTTTTGTTGGCCAGGTAGTAGGTATGATTACAAAAACATGATTAAAAGACACTTAGAGAGTTACACAAGTATTAAAAATAAAACGTTGTCAATAAACATTAATCAAAAACACTTTTTAAGAAAGAAACACAACTGTAAGAAACACCATGATGTTGAAATGATACTCCGTTTTAAAATTTTTTCTGACATCGAGTTTAGTAACTATTTAGTGATATTTGAGTCCGAATCGGATAATGTTTGTAGTCTATGTCGTCATCAGGTCGACAAAAAACCATAAAAGCATTAAAGTTGGGGATGTGGTAAATTTTTTAGATAAATTATTTATTATTAATGATATTTATTTTTCAGTTTTAATTTTATAAGAAAAGGACTTAAATTTGATGTTACTATTAGACGAGTTATTTATTATTAATTATATTAATTACATTAATTCTTTAATTTTATAACAAAGAGATTCATAGGCTAATTTAAAATATTTGAAAGAGCATATCAATACTGGACGTTATTTATTATTTATCGTATTTAATTTTTTAATTATTTAATTTTAACAAGAAGACACAGAAAAATAACTAGTAATAAACAGCAGAAACAACAGAAAGAGAAAAGAAACGTCAACCTTTCTGGAAACTAATTTTTTCATAAAAATCGTTCTTTTTTGTTGGTTTGGTTTTGTGTTAGTAAATAGGTATACATGGAGCTCAATCTTTCTATGTCTTTTTTATAATTGACATTATTTTTACAAGTTTTTATATAACACATTTCCAAGAAACTTCTTCTGAAGTAATTAGTCTCAACATCCAGAATGAAGCTGTTGTTATATTGTACTCTGTGATCTGTATTATTTACGTGTAAGCTCAAGCTAGTTGCGTTAGGTTTGTGTTTACTATCACTTTTGTGTAACACTAATCTCTTAGAGAGCTCTTGTGAAGTTTGTCTATATATATATATATATATATATATATATATATATATATATATATATATATATATATATATATATATATATATACATATATATATACATATATATATATATATATATATATATATATATATATATATATATATATATATATATATATATCTTTTTTCTTTTTTATATATCCTTACTAATTCAGTGGTTCCCAAACTTCTTCGATGTTCAGAGCCTTTGCTGATTCCAGATTTTCTCAAGATATGTTATGTTAAATTATAATAAATACCCGTTACGAAATAGTGAATAATAGTAAAGGATTAAGTAAAAATAAATAAAACAAGTCTTCAAAATTACAATAAAATATAAATGGCTCTGTGAAAAAGTGGCGGCTCCAGACGGCGCACAATTCGGGAATTACTGTACTAGATTATTGCTAATCCTTGAGAGGATAAACATTTTGTGTAGTATATGAATATCTGAACCGCATTTTAATTTAAAACAACATTTTAATTAAAATCTAGACCATACGTTCATTATTCATAAATACGTCATATAATAACACACCTTGTTAATATCTATTATACTCAACCTACAATATATTTTTTCTAAGCTATGAGAAATACATTGTGTAGAAATCGTTTCAATGAATCTGTTTTTCTAACTTAAAAAGGAAACTAAATCGTATAAGTATTACCGTAACAGTGGATTTAATGCATGAAGTAGTAGATAAAAACATAAATAAATTTATAATTAAAAGATCCTTGAATGTAACAGCTGATGAAGTTAAACCTTTTTTATTATGCCTTATGTTGATAAATAAATTAAATGATGGTTAAAATACTAAAAACAATAATATAAATAATAAAACGGCATATTTCGAAGCTATTCTTTAAGTCTTGTATCTTCTTCTTGTGCCGACCCGTTATCGGATATTGGCAATCATCTTGGCTATTAGGACTTTGCTTACAGCTGAACGTTGTTGTTGTTGAGAACCATGTTCACAGGTTTTTTAGGCACGAAACACGTCTCGTGCCTGGTCTTCTTCTTCTGTCCACCTTACCCTGCAGTATCAGTTGGAGTAGATCATATCTTTCCTCGTTTCTTATCATGTGGCCCAGATATTCGAGTTGTCTTCTTTTAATTGTACTAACAATTTTCCGGGTTTTTGTTCAAGAGTTCTAGCATTCTCTTGTTGGTAGTGTGCTCTGTCCAAGATATTCTAAGCATGCGTTACAAGATGCCGTAGTTACAATCCAAGACTCTGCCCCCTACAGAAGAACCGGGACGACGAAGCATTTGAGAAGTCTTATTTTGATTTTTAAACTGAGATCATGATTTCTGGATATTTTGGCCATTTTTGTATAGGCTGCTCTTGCTTTTTCTATTCTGCATCGAATCTCCAGTGAGTGGTCCCATTCTTCAAAGTAACAAAAGGCACTGGTTGCTAATGTAGAGTTGTCCCTCTATGCTTCTGCACTAAATCCGCTGTTGAGCCAGTTAAACTTAACTAAACACGAATTTTTTATTAAGAACAACAACAAAGAAGGGGTAAGGCTAAATCAACTACTATATATGGACTGTCTCCTAATGGTAGCCATCAGAAACTAGCTAGGACTTTTGCTTAAAATCTTTAGTGATATAAGAATGCAGTTCGGATTAGACAAATGCAGCAAACTTAAATATAATTCGGGGCAAAGCACAATCTGGTCAAAATATTGAAACAATATTGGCTCAATAAACTTAAGTATGAACCAAGCGTTATGAAGTAACAACCAAACACTGAAAATTGAACTGAGGAGTTTATAGGCAGGATAATGCCACAGAAATATAGCTATCGCTACAGAAAGACGAACAGGGGAAATAAGACGTCGCTGCAAAACGAAGCCGGCTGTCTATCGTTGGATCAGTAAAATGTGACCTTTTGAGTCCTAAGAGAAGCATTGCAAATAGAAGTAGTATTATATGTAATAATTGGGAAAAATATACGCGGTAACGTTAAGAAACATGGCACACTTTAACTGTTCAGCGGTACTCAGTGGGCTTCGTTTTGCGGCGATGTATTGTTTTGCATGATTATCTTTCCATAGCAATAGCTAATTTTCTATGGTAATGCACAGGTTGCGAACTAAGTTAGACGGTAAAAAATTATTCGAACCATTCAGCGCATATGCATGTTCGGCACTTCACATTTGGAATCGTAAACTGGAGTAAGACCGATATCAAGAATTTGCAGGGAGGAATTAGATCAATCCTCACCAAAGCATAGAAGCACCACCTTTAGAGTGCTACTACAAAAACAATGACATCTCGACATCAAGGAGGTAGGTAAGTAATATAGAGAGACTATATACAGAGTAATATTTTACTGACTTAGAAATATTTATGTTTATTTTTAAAGGAGTCGACACAACAGGCAAGATCTTTAGAAAAGTTACATGAGGAAAATTTTTTGATTTTTTTCATGTGGTGTTGAAAGATGTTGATGAGTCAGTTTTTTCGATGATTGAGATTTTGGTTTTTAAGGCTAATGTCAACGTAATATGGTGTTGACTAACTGTAAACACAAATTCTGCATCTTTTTTAACTTAGAAGTATCATCGCTATCAGAACAGTAGCCATACATAACTACTGTGCTAAGTGGTAAGGCACTATCTATATCAATAAAATAATTCTAATATATCGTAGGCTTTTCTAATTTTAGATTTAACAGGAACTCAGCATGTTTACATTAAAACACGATCACACATCTACCATGGCCTGAGAACTGGCCGACTGGACAGCATCTGAACGAATCAGCCAAATGTATAGTATTGTCATACTATAAAATTCAAAAAATTCACTAATTTTCTTAATGTCATTAAAAGTCCAATCTATGTAAGTGCATAATTTTAGCTAATAGACAAAAAAGTAAATAACATTATATTATAACAGAAACAGCCAAATATTTTCTAAATTTGTATGTTAACAGGTTATATATAACATGTTACGCTGGTACTTCACATCCGTATGAGATTCAGCTTGTTACTCCGCGTACAACGCTTTTCAGGCAGTCCTTTATATGGAGAACATCATCCCTTTGGAATAAATTGCCCAGCGCTGTGTTTCCCACCGAGTACAATTTACAGCAATTCAAAAACTACGTGAATCGCTTTTTCCGCACACATGCCGCTCCTGGAACGCTTTAGGGACTTCCCTGCAGCACGTGTGCTAAACCCATAAAAAAAAATGTAACCTGCTATTAAAATAAACAAATATAAATCGCACACCAGTACATATCTACATGAGGATTTACTACACTTGCAATCATTCAATTTTCTAGCAGTGTTGTACGGAAGCCTAGTAAGGTAATTTTTTGCATAAAACTCATTAAAGTTGATATACTTTGTCTACTGGCAGAATATTTTTGCATATTACTCCGATCAAAAGCTGGAAAAAAGGTTTCAAACAATCTAAGGCTCTTCATTGCTAGTAAGTAATAATATTCTAAAGTAAGGCTACTTCAAGAGCGATTTTTACATAATATTGTCAAAAAAAAACAATTCTAATGTAGCTATATATATATATATATATATATATATATATATATATATATATATATATATATATATATATATATATAGCAGAGTCTATGAGTCCCTTTGTTATAAAATTAAAGAATTAATATAATTAATAATAAATAACTCGTCTAATAGTAACATTCATCAAATTTAAGTCACTTTGCTATAAAATTAAAAAATAAATATCATCAATAATAAATAATTTGTCTAATAGTAGCATCCATCAAAAAATTTACCACAGCCCTAACTTTAATGCTATTGTGGTTTTTTGTCGACCTGATGACGACATAGACTACCAACAATTTCCGGTTCAGACTCAAATATCACTAAATAAGTTACTAAACTCGATGTCAAAAAAATTTTTAAAATGGAGTACCATTTCAACCTCATGGTCTTTCTTACAGTTGTGTTCTGTCTTAAAAAGTGTTTTTGATTAATGTTTATTGACAATGTTTTATTTTTAATACTTGTGTAACTCTCTAAGTGTCTTTTTATCATGTTTTTTTGTAATCATACCTACCACCTGGACAACAAAAATGCAAATTTTATTGTCTTCACCAGAGATGAATTAACTGCTAAATTTTTGTAAGTAATTTCTCGTAAAGCCTTATAATTTATTGAATCACATTTTAAAAACGAACGTTTTAAGTTTATTTTTCAGTACCTGGTTTGCATTTTTAGAATCCAGAAGAAGCTACCATTAGGCAGCGAAAGCTCGATAACAAAAATAAAAAGCAGATACTAGAGCCTTTAGATCTTTGATTGCTCATCTCTTCTCCTTATAATACATACATATATATATATATATATATATATATATATATATATATATATATATATATATATATATATATATATATATATATATATATTGATCTTTGATCATGTAGTCAATTTAAAATTCTAATTATGCGTTTGATGTCTGTATGCGACTGATTTTTGCTGTCATGTTGAAGTTTTACGTTGTTAGCGCTAGTTTTGCAGAGAAATTACTGATACATTCTGCAAGTAGATAATTGTTTTTTTATGACATGAACGAAGTTTATTAACTTAATATATTTTACATAATTAACTTTTGCTATTAGTGATTCTCTCTATTACAGATCTCCAGAAGAAGTTTGTAAACACAAACGAAAGCTTGAGAATATTAAGAATAAAATTCAGTTTAAAAAAGTGCATTACAAACTTTTAGTTGCACTCTCAACCCAAAAGAGCAATCCCGGTTGTTATTTTTTTCAGGTTTTGTTGTTACCAGTAGCTCTTTTACTGTCCTTCAGTATATATATATATATATATATATATATATATATATATATATATATATATATATATATATATTTACAATGTTCTCCGACGTTTTCCGACTTCGAATCTCCATCTTTTTTAGTTGTTCCGTGGATCCCTTCCTTGGTTGTTCTGCCTGTACCCAATCTCCAACTTATTCTCGGTCTACCCCGCTTTTTCTTGCCTTCTGGTTACCGTTTGAGTATTTGGTTTGAGATTCGATTTTCGTCCATTCTTTGAATGTGCCCAAACCAGATAAATTATTTGATTAGAATGTCATCTGTAATATTGTGTTTGATTCCCATGATTTTTTTAATACGTTCGTTGGGAACTTTTTTCTTTTGTATATTCCTGCCGTTCTTCTCCAGGAGTTCATTTCCGTTGCTCTCAGTGTGGCTAATGCTCTCTCCTTCGGAGGCCATATTTCACAGGTATATAATCTGATACTTTCCACAATGATTTCATATATGTGCTTTGTGGTGGCTTTATTAATAGATTTATCCCATAGAAAGTTGCTTAGCAGTTTAATGGTCTTTTTTCCTGTTGTATTTCTCTCTCTTATTGTCCTGTCCAGTTTTCCATCCCTTCTTATACCTATATATATATATATATATATATATATATATATATATATATATATATATATATATATATATATATATATATATATACATATTACTATACAGGTTTTCACGGATGGTGGGATGTACACGTAATACATTAAAATTCCGGGTTTCAATCCGTTCCTTATTTGGCATTTTCAACAGACATCCTGGGTAACCCCAATGACAAGAGAAAACTGGAAAACCATGAAGTTTACAGCATCCCATCCGGAGACTGCCACAAATTGTAGATAGGACAAACAAACAGAAGAATCTCCACCCGGATCCAAGAAACTTGTATTCGCCGCAGTGTCTTATCGTGGTTCGACAGTCCAGTATAAGATCTTTTTGTTTCCCTCCAGTTCATAGATATTCTCTTTTCTTTATATTAACTAAGTTAAATTATACAGCTTAAACTCTTGTAATTTTACATTAACTATATATTTTCATTCCTTTATCAGTTGTATTTTCTATTACGACTATAAAACAAGAACTTAATGAAAAATTTATTCGAATGGACTAATTTATACATGAACTAGTTGTTTTTAAACTAAAATTGAATAAAAGTAGATATAGTACCAATAAAAAACTCTGTAATTAAGTCATCACTTTCAACACATGTCCTCCTAGAGGTACTTCTTAATACTGAATTTGAGACCACAATAAAAGTATTGGATTGGCTTCCATCCCTCAATGGTAATATTTTCGGAATCAAACTAGAAAGATAAGGAAGTCTCCTTATCAAGTACTATACTAAAAGTGCGAAACCACTTTATTGTCAAGCTATGTAAATGAAGTACTACATTTATGTGTTAACACTCAACCATGATAAAATACATGTGGGTCTATTAACAAAACCTTGAAACCAATATAAATAATTTATGTAACCCTGTGCATATTAGACGAGTTAAAAACAGTTTGCACAGTATTTTTAAGATATTGCGGAACACCAGGTTTTAGAGTTTTATTTAAGACACCAAATATCTCTGATAAAATATGCATATACATGCACGAATCACTTCAGATAAAGATAGCGCATGTTTTTGCGAATTGGCCACATTAAATGCCAACAACTTGTTTATGTGGAAAATGAAAGTGATTCACACCCATTCTTGTATTTTACGAAATAAAATTTCACAATCTCGAGTGTAATTAGGAACCTGAATTGGATATAAATAAGGATTTAAAAAGATTGAATTACGATATTTTATATGATTTTTTTACATCCCTTGCAAAGTTCTAAAAAAATTCTTCCTCCAAGATATTTGCAAGGAGGAACGGAACATATTGCTTTTGAACATTATAGCTTCAGGGAATAAATTTGAAATGAATGACGGTCTTAAAATATTAGTAGTATAGGGTTCTTGGAGTCATGGAATCTGAGAGTTACCTAATTTCTTTATTATTTCTACAGAAACCTTTTGCTATGAAAATTATAAAGACATAATTGATGCTATCGAAACAATACAGAGTTTATATCTTATTAATATTAATAATATCAATCAGTTCATAACTCAAAATAAAGCCGATTTCAAAGAAAGTACGTATGTATGTATATAACACTGCACTGACTTAGCCGTTACTTGATGGAGATCCATAATAACTAGGAATAAAAATTTAAAAACAAATGTTTAAGATCATAACTTATGTTTATTATTGCTGACAATTGTTTCGACACACTGTGTCTTCTTCTGGAGCACGATGCAAATTAACTAACAAAGTATGTTTCAAAATACAAAGTTTACCCAATTACAAGTACTAAATTCATTAACAATATTTACCTTAATACCTAGAACAAGTTCAATAAAGGAGACCCTCCCCCATCTAATTGATCGTTGAGTAATAAACCTGAGGATTTTTTCTGATTAATTTCTACCTGTTCTAAACAATTCAGTAATTTTCCTTTCTTTCCGTTATGCAAAATTTTGAAATCTTCATTGAATGTATGATTTTCCTCTGTTAAATGTTTAGCGTAATGAGATTTGTTATTTTTCATTCTAAAGCTTTGTTTATGTTAGTTTATTCTTTTATAAAAAGGTCCTTTGTCCTTGTCCTATATACGTTTTATTGCAAGTGCCAGAGCATAATTCGTAAACCCCCGATTTATTTTCTTTTTTTGTTTTTATTATTTTTAATATGTCGAGATAATGTGTCATTTGTACGGAAAGCGATATTTACATGATTTATATGGAAAAAAATTTGAATTTTATTAGTTAATTTTCCGTTATAAGTGAGTGTATGAAATTTTTTCTTTGTTTAGTTGTTTGTACGGGTACACCAGTCCTATTGCTTTTTAGTGTTCCGTACGGAACACTTATAAGATCACTTCGGTGTCTGTCTGTCTGTCTGTCTGTCTGTCACACCCGATTTTCTCGGAAACTGTTTGACATAGAAAGGTGAAATTTGGTAATAATATAGGAATTGATGGCCTCATCAGAGCCATGTAGTTTTGAGAATTAAATTTTGACTTAAGGGGTTAGTTTTGGGGGGTGAAGTCGGAAGTGAAAAAAAAAATTTTTTTACTAGGTCATCGAGTGTGGTGTCAAATGAAAGCTTGTGAAAACACGAGTAAAAAATATATATATAATATTATACTTGCGCGCACTTTTCTTTGTATTATTTTTAAAAATTCGCGAAAAATCGCTGTCCCGGGCCTTATCTCGAAAAGTACTTATCAAAAAATTTAGAAAAAATTCTGGAATATTCTCCACGGGGTGTAGATTGAACGAAAATTATCACGAGCGCATTACCTTTAATAATTTATATGGTATATAAAAAAAACAAAAATTTCAAGGTCATCAGATTTCAGTAAAGATTGGACACAAACTTTGTTGAAAACTCATTTGGGGTGTGTTTTTGTGAAGTCACTGATCATTTTATACCACCGTAACATAAATTTTGACTTAAGAGGTTCGTTTTGAGGGGTGAAATCGGAAGTGAAAAAAAATTTTTTTTACTAGGTCATCGAGTGTGGTGTCAAATGAAAGCTTGTGAAAACACGAGTAAAAATATATATATATATATATATATATATATATATATATATATATATAATGTAATACTTGCGCACACTTTTCTTCGTATTACTTTTAAAAAATCGCTGTCCCCTACCTTATCTCGAAAAATACTGATCAAAAAATTTTGAAAAAATTCTGGAATATTCTCCACGGGGTATAGATTGAACGAAAATTATCACGAGTGCATTACCTTTAATAATTTATTTGGTGTATAAAAAAAAAACAAAATTTCAAGGTCACCAGTTTTCAGTAAAGATTGGAAACAAACTTTGTTGAAAATTCATTTGGGGTGTGTTTTGTGAAGTCACTGATCACTTTATACCACCCTAACAAAAATTTTTATTTTAAAAACAATCAACGTACGGAACACTAATTGTGCAAGTTCAACTTGCACTTGACCGGTTTTTTAAATTGTTTTTACTAATTTGTTTTATAATATTTAATTCTTTCTAAAAATTTTCTTCCGTTAATGGTGTATTTATTATAAGCCGAGGTTTTATGTGTGAACGGGTGGTTAGAATTAGCGTGTAGAGTTATATCTGAGTATGTTGGTTTATGGAAGATTTCAAAATCGTGTTTATTCATTTTGTTTGATATTTTTAAATCTAGGAAATTAATCGATTTATTTGTTTCTATTTCTGTTGTAAAAGTAATATTATTATGAAGTTGGTTAATGTAATCTAGAAAAAGTTTTAATTGTCGATCTGTGCCTGTAAAGCAAATCAATATATCATCTACATACCGGTACCAATAAAAGAAATTATTAAAAAGATGAGAAATACTGATTTGTTTTTCTAAACGGTCCATGAAAATTTCAGATAAAATTGGACTAAGAGGGTTTCCCATTATTAAACCTTTTTTACTTTTATAAATGTTATCGTTAAATTCGAAATAATTCTGGTCTAAGCATAATGTTAAGATATCTAATATTTCTTGTTTAATTATTGGGTTAACATTATTTTTATTGAGTAATCTTTGGATCAAATTTATAGCGTCTGATGGTGGTATACTAGGAAAAAGATTTTGTACATCAAACGATATAAATCTTAAGTTACTTGGTATAATTAACGGATTAATTTTTGCTATCAATTCATAACTATTTTTAATACTATATTTAGGTGTGAATTTACAATATTTTGTCAAAACCTCAATCAATTTAATTGCTAAAGAAAAAGCTGGTGCTGTTATGTATGAAACTACCGGACGAATTGGTGAGTTATTTTTATGTAATTTAATAAAAGAATATAGTTTTGGAACTTGTGGGTTCATCGAGACAAGTCTGAATTTTTCATTCTCTGTGAAAATGCACATCTTTAATTAATTTTTGGAAAATTATTGTTGAATCAAAGTTGATGGATTTGAATACATCTGGTTTTAGGAAATCTATTGTTTTTTCAAAGTAAATTTGTTTCTTTATAGCTATTACAGTTTTTCTTTTATTTGCTCTCGTAAAAATTATGTTATGTTCATTACTTTTGTTTTTTATTTGGTTAGCGATCTTATGTTCACTATGGAATTTACCTGGGAAAAATTCAAACTTTTCTGTGCGTAACATTTTAGTAATTATAACACATGGGCTGAAAAGTCCCGGGCCTAACACATAGATGGCGCTAGTTTTATTACAGTCACCTTTTTTTCAGTTAATACTAACCTTCAAAAGGCAGCTTCATGATATTCTATTCATTAGTTTGTGAGTTATTGTGCTAAGAGTGACGCTACTTTTGTTATTTTCAAAACAATGGATCAAAAACAATTTCGTGTTTTAATTTTACATTGCTTCTTGATGGGAAAAAATACCGTTCAAGCGAAGCAATGGCTTGAAAAGTGTTATGGGGACTCCGCTCCATCAGAAACAACAATAAAACGTTGGTTTGCTGACTTCAAACGTGGTCGTAGAGACACCGATGATGCAGAACGCAGTGGACGTCCAAATGAAGCGGTAACACCAGAAAACATCAAAAAAATCCATAAAATCGTTTTGAATGATCGAAAAGTGAAGTTGCGTGAGTTAGCTGACATCGTAAAGATATCAAAAGAACGTGTTGGCTTTATATTGCATGAGCATTTGACTATGAGAAAGCTCTGTTCAAAGTGGGTGCCGCGTTTGCTCACTGTTGATCAAAAAAAAGAACGTGTTGATGATTCTGAGCAGTGTTTGGCCATGTTTAAACGTAACAAACCGGAATTTTTGCGTCGATATGTGACAATGGATGAAACATGGATCCATCACTTCACTCTGGAATCAAAACGATCGTCATCTGAGTGGACAGCAACTGGTGAACCTCGTCCAAAGCGCCCGAAAGCACAACAATCGGCTGGAAAGGTTTATGGCCTCGGTATTTTGGGATGTGCGTGGTGTAATATTCATCGACTATCTTGAGAAAGGAAATACCATCAACAGTGAATATTATATAGCGTTATTGGAGCGTTTGAAGGCCGAAATTGCAAAGAAAACGACCGCATATGGCAAAGAAAAAAATTTTGTTTCATCAAGACAACGCACCGTGTCACAAGTCAATCAAAACAATGGCAAAACTACATGAATTGAACTTCGAATTGCTCCCACATCCACCGTATTCGCCAGATTTGGCTCCCAGCGACTACTGGCTGTTCGCAGACCTGAAAAAAATGCTCGCCGGTAAGAAATTTCGCACGAATGAAGAGGTTATCGCTGAAACTGAGGCCTATTTTGAGGCAGAAGATAAATCGTTCTACAAAAGTGGTATTGAAATGTTAGAGCGGCGCTGGAATGATTGCGTTGCTCTTGATGGAGATTACGTTGATGAATAAAGCTAATTTTGAACCAAAAAAACCGTGTTTTCTTTGTTAGGCCCGGGACTTTTCAGCCCATGTGTTATGTTTATTCGTAACATCTAGTGAATTACTACTACAGGCTATTTCAAATTCTGCACCTAAATATTTTCTAGTTTTAGTACAATCTTTGACTGGCAAATTATTGTCAGCAATAATAAACATAAGTGGTGATCTTAAACATTTGCTCAAATTTTTATTCCTATGTATATAACAATCGTTATAATAGTAATTACAAGTATTTTTGGAACTGAATACAAATATTTTAAGACAAAGCACATCCTAATATTTAATATAACAAAAAGTACGAGAATAAAAAACGGAAACCTCATTAACATTTCCGGTAGCTATCAACTTATCCGAAGACTTCAAGTGGAGACAAGGTCATTATATTTCAAAGTTAAATGTGTAGCCACATAAAAGATTTTTTGTTTTGTGTTACATAACGTTAGATTATTTAAATAATTTTAACTGAATAATATTGGAGAAAAACTGAGGAAAGCGATAAAAACAGTTAAGCTCCCGAATGATTTCGAGGTAGAGATTATTTAATTTTAGCCAAATTTTGTATGGAACAGAATTATTGTTATGTCAACGAATCAATTTTTGTTCAAAAAGAGAGCATAACTATGGAATAATAGTAAAGCATTAAGTAAAAATAAATAAAACAAGTCTTCAAAATTACAATAAAATATAAATGGCTGTGTGAAGAAATGGCTGCTCCAGACGGCGTATAATTTGGGAATTACTGTCCTAGATTATTGCTAATCCTTCAGAGTATAAACATTTAGTGTAATATATGAAAATCTTAACCGCATTTTAATTTAGAACAACATTTTAATTAAAATCTAGACCATGCGTTCATTATTCATAAATACGTCGTATAGTATTAATAACACACCTTGTTAATATCTATTATACTCAACCAGCGATAAAACCAGTTAAGTAGCTCCCAAATGATTTTGGGGTAGAGATTATTTAATTTTAGCCAAATTTTGTATGGAACAGAATTACTGTTATGTCAACGAATCAATTTTTGTTCAAAAAGAGAGCATAACTATGACTTTGCAACCAAGGTTAGTCAAGAATTTCCCAAGTGTTACAGGTATAGGAGTATTTTATATTTTAATGAACAACCGATACGATTCCAAGGAATTTATTTACGCAATTGAGGACAATTAACAATCACTATTTTTGGATATTTTAGTCATTGGAAATAATCATAAATTAAAATTTGATAACTGTGGGAAAGATTACATATGTTTTTAAGAATTTATTTTATTGTAAACTAGCAGTGCCCGCGGCTCCGTTCGCGTGGACTTGATTCACTACTATCGTCATTGCTTATTCCTTATGTGACCTAACGTAATAAAATATCTGCCATTATTTCCCCTTATCTCCCATTATTTCTCCTTATCTCCCATTATCTCTACATAATTTCTATTATCTAGACTTATCTCTGCTCATCTCCCATTATTTCTCCTTATCTGCCATTATTTCCCCTTATCTTCCATTATCTCACCTTATCTCTTATTATCTAGGCTTATCTCGACTTATCTCGCAATATTTCTCCTTATCTTCTATTATTTCTCCTTATCTCACCATAACTCCAATTATCTAGATTTATCTCTGCTTATCTCCCATTATTTCTCCTTATCTCCCATTATTTATACTTATCTCCCATTATCTCACCTTATCTCCCATTATCTAGGCTTAATCGAATTATATAGAACATATGCATAAATTTATAAAAACACATAAATCGGATAAGTGATTCTCCAGTGATAAGCGCACTAAAGGACAGACAGACAGGCAGACAGAGAGACGATGCATTTTATACATATTATAGAAACAGATTTATATTATTATATAACCTGGCCAAAGAATATATGTATGAATTTAAAAAAGACACGTAAATTGGATAGGTGGTTTTCGCGTGATAAACGCACTAATGGACAGACAGACAGACAGAGAGACATTGCATTTTATATATATTATAGATTATAGATATTCTCTGCTACATAGTATAGTCCCATATTTAATGGTTTAGGCTGTGTATTGCAAGAGAACGCGCTAGGGACAAACTTTTTTCCGACTTCATTCACTATTATCGTCACTGCTCATTCCTTTTGCTACCTATTGTAATAAAATATAGCCTATAACCTGGCCAGAGAACATATGTATGTTTTAAAAAAAAGTACGTAAATTGGATAAATGGTTCTCCAGTGCTAAGCGCACTAACGGACCGACAGACAGACAGAGAGACGTTGCATTTTATATATATTACAGATAGCACAAAATTGCCGTATTACACTTTTGGTTTCATGCTTTAAGTGACTTTCCCTTTGAATAAAGTAAAACTGTGACAAGAAATGTGATAATTGAAACCAGACATATGTTGAACAAACTAAACAGGCTATTCAAGGAAGATTTAAAGAATATTTAGCCCATTTAAAATGCGATAGATTGAAAACGTAAAGCATTGTAAAACGTATATGAATGTATTGAAATTATAAAATATAAAATTAATAACCGGTCAAGTGCAAGTTGAACTTGCACAATTAGTATTCCGTACGTTGATTGCTTTTAAAATAAAAAATGTTGTTACGGTGGTATAAAATGAACAGTGACTTCACAAAACACACCCCAAATGAGTTTTCAACAAAGTTTTTTTCCAATCTTTACTGAAAATTGATGACCTTGAAATTTTTGTTTTTTTTTTAAATACCAGATAAATTATTAAAGGTAATGTACTCGTGATAATTTTCGTTCAATCTACACCCCTGGAGAATATTCCAGAATTTTTTCAAAATTTTTTGATCAGTACTTTTCGAAATAAGGTGGGGGATAGCAATTTTTCGCGATTTTTTAAAAATAATACAAAGAAAGGTGTGCGCAAGTATTACATTATATATATATATATATATATATATATATATATATATATATATATATATATATATATATATTTTACTCGTGTTTTCACAAGCTTTCATTTGACACCACACTCGATGACCTACTGAAAATTTTTTTTTTCACTTCCGATGTCACCCCCCAAAACTAACCCCTTAAGTCAAAATTTGACTTTCAAATCTACACGACTTTGAAAAGACCATCAATTCCTATATTATTATCAAATTTCAACTTTCTATGACAAATAGTTTCGGAGAAAATCGGGTGTGACAGACAGGCAGACAGACACCGAAGTGATCTCATAAGTGTTCTGTACGGAACACTAAAAAATGGTCTAAATAAGGACCTATTCCCTACGATCCTCACTTGCTTGGCCAATGCCTATCATGGTTCAGATATTCTGCTTAATTATTCACAAACTACTTTTTAATTTTAGTTTTAGTCAATCATCGCTCATGATAATGCTTACAAGGTAAGCGAAACCGGCGAGAACAAAAAATTCCTGTAAAATTATTTTAATACAAAATTCGTAAATCGCTAATAAATGAATGAATCATTATAAAATTTTTAAACCTTTTAAATTACTTACAAGCGATGGCATACAATATCTCTATCGTCCTAGTTCATGAACTTAGCATTCAGTATAGGTAATAGTAATTCGAAAATAAATACTGGAAATTACAAATCAACATGTATTTAATGTGAATCTAATGTCTCAATTAAAAGTATTCTCGTTCCTTGGGGCCAAAAGTAGATGTTGAGATTTTTTAAAACCTCAGATGCGTGCGTTAACATTCGAAGATGATTTTAAATGTTTAAAAAAATTCCGGCGAGAAATAACAAAGTGCGATATTAATGATTGTTATTCTCAAAACAATTGTAAGATACGTTAAGTTAGATGACAAGGGAATATTTTAAAATAATTTAATTAAAACATTTATCAATTTTCTCTCAAGTAGTAAAAAATATTTCTGTAGATACAGCAGAGTGTTTCTTATTAGGTATATTGTATGGATCTCACGAAAATATCAAAATAAAGACTAAATAAAAAATTTGAAGTTAAGAAAACATTTTTTGCATGTACACTACCGTCAGAAAGTATTTGCCCATGTAGAAATTTCAATGTAACTGTCAAAATTTAATACCTAATTAAACCATTTTATTATATTAGGTAAATTTAATTATTCTTAACAAGTGTCGATCATAAAATTGTTTAGATAAGCCTTTTTGGTGAAATCACAAATTAAAAACTAATTAGAACAAATTTCCAAGTTTTGCATGATAATCGCTTTGAGGTGATTTCTGAGAATTCCAGTTGAAGTAAGAACTCATTTTAAGTTTCTAGGGATTATGGAAACTTCCAGTGACATTTTATGATAAAAATTATGCTATAAATACCATTACCCTTTTGCAAATTAACCATTCGGAAACAGTACTTTGTCATTGATACAGGCTCAATTGTCTTGTGAAAATGCCAAAAACGAAAGAAGTTTCCGTTGAAAATCGGGCTCTGATAATTGCGAGACATCAAAATGGTCTCTCTAGTCGATAAATCGCGAGTGATATGCAGATGCCAAGGAGAACGGTGGACTACATCGTAAAATTTTCTGCGGAACTGGAATTCGCAACCAAAAACGTTCAGGAGGGCCTCGAAAAACGACTCCCGCTGAAGACAGTGCTATATCAATGTCCAGCAGGCGTAATCGCCGCCTAACTGTACCAGAAATGACGGCTCAAGTAAACCTGGAGCGACTCATCCCCATCAGCGTGATAACCGTGAAGAACAGGTTAGCAGAAGGTGGACTACACGGGAGAGTTGCAGTGAGGAAACCATTTCTTAGACCAGTGAATAAACGTAAACGATTAGATGGTCCCGAGAACATGAAAATTGGACATCAGAACAATGGAATTCCGTTCTTTGGAGCGACGAATTTAAATTCGAAATTTTCGGTTCTAATCGACGAGTTTACGTGCGGCGGTCAGCTGGAGAGAGGATGTTGAAAGCCTCTCAGTGAACAGTAAACATGGTGGAGGTTCAGTAATAGTTTGGGATTGTTTTGGCAACGGTAAAGTTGGAAAAATCTTTAGGACAGAAGGAATCATGCGACAAGAATAGTATCAAGAAATTTTGTTAACTCAAATGCTTCCTTCTGGAAGAGATATTTTTCATGGGAAATGTATTTTTCAGCATGACAAAGACCATAAACATTCTGCTAAACAAATTAGAGAACTTTTGAACCAATGAAAATCCGATGACGTCCTGGAAGTGATGGCTTGGCCTCCACAATCACCCGACTTGAACCCCATCGAATTGCTGTGGGACCATTTGGACAGGGTGTTCGAAAACTCAATCCAACATCAGAAAATCACTTGTAGGAACTTTTACAAGCAGAATGGGTTAAAATAACCGAAGAAACTCTGAAGAAACTATTGGACAAAATGCTGAGACCCTGTAAAGCGGTAATTAAAAACAAAGGTCACATAGATGAGAAAAATCCTGGAAAATCATGAATATTTTTCTGATTTTTTAGACTGTAAATAATGTGAAAATAAATAATAATTCATTAAAATTGAAAAAAAAAAAATATTATCTGGGTTTTTGTTGTCTTGGGACTGAAATAACTAGGTGGGCAAATATTTTCTGACGGTAGTGTGGCTTTGCAAAAATCATTTATCAGCATTGTGACCAGCTCTGACTTTCGAATACTATATATTTCCATCATAATTTTTTTCGGAAATGAGTAGGAGGTTAATTTTGTCTGTGAATAAAATAACAATGCTAGTTTCATTGCCAATTTTAATTAATCAAATTTATATATTATGGGTTAACTATAAAGTCATAAGGAATTGTAACCGACAAGAAAATTAGAAAATAAAGAATAAAAATAAACAAAAAAAAAGTTAATTTACTTGAGTTTTGGTTTTGAGACAAATTTCTTAAAATTCACTTTTTACTTGCACAAAATCCTTTGTTTACAATAACGATAAAGTTGGGTTCCCAGTGACTTGTTGTTTCACATTATTTATATTATGTTCTCGAATTGTACAATAACCCACTTAATTTTGCAAAAACTTTCATGTTTTTTTTTTTTAATTCCAATTCTGCATTACTATATTTCCGTTACAATTGGAAATAATAAAAAATAATATAATTTTGAGGGTCCCAGATTGCAAATACTCTGAGAAGAACGTAACATATGATATTCTCAAAGCAACCCTTCTCTCAGTTCTTTTACCTCTTATATTTTTGACTAAATACCTTTAATAAAAAAAATTCTTATAGCAAAAATGAAACTGTGCCAAATGTATTAATTCCCATATCGCTTAAAAACTACAGGTTCCTGTTTTACTTTAAGTACTATTAGGAACCAAATTTTAATCAGCAGTTTTTCGTTTGAGAAGTATAATATAAACAGACAGACAGACCGATAAATAGACCAATTGGCTAACCGACAGAAAAAACCAACAGGTAGAGCAATAGACCGATTAAAACTGGATACTAAATTTTTCGTAATTTAGGGACCCTGAAATGTGAAGAAATGTAAATTTTGTGATTTTTAGTTTTTCGTCCGGGTTCGCTTCGGTGTTGGTCCGTTTGCCCGTTTGTAACACCCGATTTTTTCCGAAACTATTTGACATAGAACGTTGAAATTTGGCACAAATATAAGAATTAATGGTC
Organism: Pachyrhynchus sulphureomaculatus; assembly: GCA_019049505.1. Taxonomy (NCBI): domain Eukaryota; kingdom Metazoa; phylum Arthropoda; class Insecta; order Coleoptera; family Curculionidae; genus Pachyrhynchus; species Pachyrhynchus sulphureomaculatus. The sequence continues at coordinate 203,210,422 of CM032456.1, read as the reverse complement.
CAATCAGAGCCGTGTAGTTTTGAATGTTAAATTTTGACGAGTAGGGTGTCAAATGAAAGCTTGTGAATACACGAGTTTAAAAATATATATGACTTAATACTTGCGCACACTTTTCTTTGTATTATTATATAAAATTGACAAAAATCGATGTCCCCTCCCTTATATCGAAAAGTATGGATCAAACAATTTTTAAAAAATTCTGGAATATTCTTCATAAAGTGTAGATTGAGCAGAAATTATGACGACTGCATTAAGTTTGATAATTTATCTGGTATAAAAAAAATATGAAAACTAGGTTTCTTGACGTATGCTGGAGATTTTTGTCATATATTTTTAAGTACAATGCTGTAACCGAGTAAAATTAAACATATAGGTAGTAAATATTTGTTTTACACTTTTATTACTAGATTCTAGATTGAGCTAGATTGATTTATTATTGGCTATTAGGTGGCTAAGAGGCTATATACATTGTTAACTAAAAAAAACGTAAAAATACATACATATATATATATATATATATATATATATATATATATATATATATATATATATATATATATATATATATACATGTCAGGAACTTTTTGTCTTATTCTGGTTGGCTGATTAGCCTGCTAAGTCAGTATCTGACCAATCTTTCTCTGAGAGTGTCCTTTCTGGCACCTTCTTCTTTGAGCTAATTCATTATTGAAAACTCATTTGGGAAGTGTTTTGTGAAGTCGCTGATCATATTATGCCTCCGTAACAACATTTCTTATTTTAAAAGCAGTCACGGTATGGAACACTAATTGCTGAAGTCAGACTTACACTTGGCTGCACATTGGAATTTTCGACCTATTTTTCTTGAAAGTGCACAGCCGGTAAGCTTGTTTTAGCGTCCAAAATTTTAATGTTATGTTACCAATGGGGATATTGAGACAGAACGAACATAATTAATGTTTTCAGCCGAAAAAGTTTGGGAACAAAATAAGCCTATTCTTGAATATGTCAAGTCAACCATTCGTCATATAATGTAAAAACGTTGCTTACGTTGCGTTTCACTGAATATCGATTATCTCAAAAGAAATTAATTTTTAATCCACGTGCTGAGTTGAAGTTTAAAATTTAGCCATTTTTTGTTGCCACTAAAGCCTCTTTGTTTATAAGAAAACAGTCCGTTTTGAAAGTCATGGTCTACCAAAATTATTGCGAAGTAACCAAATGCAAGAAATGATTCAAACTATTTACTTTTTTTTTATTTGATGAGGACGAATTATAAATTAATTCACCTAACCTACTTTTTAAAAATACTACAAAAAATTACCTCATACCCGGTAACTTAACCTTACAATAAAATCAGTGAAGAAACAATTTAATTGCATCACGTATTTCGGTAGAGTACCGCCCGAGAATACGCTAGGAGGTGAAAAAATTTACAATATTAACCGTTATGGCATTTACTTCGAATAGGTGTTTTCATTTTCTCATATGTATGGATATTTTAAAACGGTAAAAGAAATTTATTTATTAATAAGCGAAAAAGACGCGTGCTTATGGGTATAGTTAAATATACAACAATGAAGTTTTTTTGATTCTAAGAATACGTCTTGCTATTACAGGTCAGTCAATACGTTTTGAAAGCGACATCTATGGCGCATCACTTGAACCAAATATTGAACACCATTTTGAGGCTACATCTGTCGTATGAACACATCGTAAAATTTAAGTCGATCTGTCAAGTCATTCTTTGTTTATCAGCTGGTTAAGCTAGCCGTGTTTGAGTATTTTTTAAAAATGGAAAAAAAATCGAATATCGTGCAGTGATAAGATTCTTTGTGTTGGAATGTTTATATATATGTTCATTTCCAACTGTTTATAGATGTATTCTAGAGTTTAAACGTGGTCGTAAAAGCGTCAGTGATGATCTACGTTCAGGACGTCCAAAAAATGTAACAATTGAAGAAACTGTTGTGCAAGTACAAGATATGGCAATAGTAGACCGTCGATTAGCCGTGGATGAGCTGAGGCTGTAGGCATCTCACATGGATCAGTATATAAAATCTTAACTAATGCTTTGGGTATCAGAAAGCTATTCACAAGATGGGTGCTTCATTTGCTAACATCGGAACAAAAACGCTTGGGGAGAAACTTTCTAAACAATATTTGGCTCGTTTCACAAAAAAAAAACTGATTTTGTGCATCGATTTGTAACTGTGGATGAGACCTGGATTTAGTCGTATGATTCTGAAATGCGACAATAAACCGGACAGTGGACTGAGCCCGGTTGTGCAGGTCTAAAGTGGTCAACGTCGTCCAAAAAAATTATGGCATCAGTTTTCTGAGATACATAAGGAATTTTGTTAAATGATTACCTTCAAATCGGTAAAACAATCACAAAAGAATATTATTGAAACCTTTTGAACTTTATAAGAAAATTCGTGAGAAAAAAGTCATCTTTCATCATGACAATGCACCTACTCAGAGAGGTACTTTGGCAACGGCAACACTGGTCTAATTAAAGTACGAATTGTTGGAACATCCATCCTATTCGCCAGATCTGGCTACGTCTGTCTTCCATCTATTCCCAAACCTCAAAAGATTTCTACGTGGGAAGCGTTTTTCAACAAATGATAAGATGATGGCATCCATAGATGGGTATTTTGAAGGTCTTCCGGAAAAACACTTCAGGGTGGGGTAAATGAACAGAAAAATCGATGGACAAAATTTATTGAGCTTAAGGGAGATTATACTGAAGAATAAACATATTTTGACTCTAGGAACGAAAATTTAAACAACTGTTTACCACTTATGTTTATTATATTACTGCTGACAATTGTTTCGACACACTGTGTCTTTTTCTGGGGCAAGATGTAAATTAACTTTGTTACAGAATATATAATTTACCTAGTTATACGTACTAAATTAATTAATAATATTTACCTTAATACCTAAAATAAGTTCTATAAAGGAGACCCACCTCCATCTAATTAATGATTGAGTAATAAACCTGAGGATTTTTTCTGGTTAATTTCTACCTTATCTAAACAATTCAGTAATTTTCCTTTCTTTTCATTATGCAAAATTCTGAAATCTTCACTGAAAGTATGATTTTCACCTGCTAAATGTTTAGCCTAGTGAGATATGTTATTTTTTTCATTCTATATCTTTGTTTATGTTCCTTTATTCTTTTATAAAAAGATCTACCTGTTTGTCCTATACAGCATAATTCGTAAACTCCTGTTTTATTTCCTTTTTTTGTTTTACTTTTATTGTTTCTAACATGTCGAGCTAATGTGTTATTGGTACGGAAGGCAATATTTACATGATTTTTATTTACCGATATAAGTGACTGAATGAAACTTATTTTTATTAAGTTGTTTATGCGGGTACACAAGCCCTATTGCTTTTTTAAATTGTTTCTTCATTAAAATATTATCTACAAAGTCACTCCTGTACCCATTGTTTCATACTAATTTGTTTTATAATATTTAATTATGTCAGAAAATTTTCTTCCGTTAATGGTGTATTTATTAGTCTATGGATGTATTTTGACTCATTAATTCATGTGGTTTTATTTTCGCTTTTAAAACTTATTGACAAACCTATACGAGGCTGGTTTGAAAAGTCCGTGCAAAGCCCGAGAGATGGCACCACCGGCACGTATCGAGGTCATGTTTAGTTAGTAGCATCTCTTGAATGAACGCACACCAAGTTTCAGCCGTATTGGTCTATTTCTTTGTGTTTGGCATTCGTGTGAATCAAGGAAGTCGAGTGATTTTCAAGAAATGGACGAAAAAGAATTTCGTGTGGTGATTAAACATTACTTTATGAAAGGCAAAACGCCTCAGGAGACTAAAGAGAAGCTTGATCAACATTATGGTGACTCTGCACCTTCGATTAGAACAGTTTATAAGTGGTTTCAAAATTTTCGGACTGGCCATATGGGCACAAGTGACGCTGAATGTTTTGGACGGCCTGTGAAGGTTACGACTTCAGAAATCATTGATCAAATCCATGATATGGTGATGGATGACAGAAGAGTTAAGGTGCGTGAGATTGCTAGTGCTGTGGGCATCTCGACTTAACGGGTACATAATATTTTGCATAAACATTTGGACATGAGAAAGCTATCCGCAAGATGGGTGCCGCGATTGCTCACGCTTGACCAAAAACGGAATCGTGTGAAGTGTTGCAAGGATGGTTTGCAGCTGTTCCAGAAGAATCCGGAGGACTTTAAGCGTCGTTTCGTCACTGTGGATGAAACATGGATACATTACTATACTCCTGAGACCAAACAACAATCTAAACAATGAGTTACCAAGGGGGAATCTGCACCAAAAAAGGCGAAGACCGTTCCTTCGGCCGGAAAGGTTATGGCGACTGTATTTTGGGATTCGCAAGGGATAATCCTCATCGACTATCTGGAAAAGGGTAAAACTATTACAGGTGAATATTATTCATCGTTATTGGACCGTTTGAAAACCGAGCTGCAAGAAAAACGCCCGCGATTGGCCCACAAGAAAGTTCTTTTCCATCACGACAACGCACCAGCACACACCTCAGCAGTTGTGGTCGCAAAATTAATGGGAATAGGATTCCAACTCGTTTCACATCCCCCTATTCTCCAGACTTGGCTCCCTCGGACTACTATTTGTTCCCCAATTTGAAGAAATGGCTGGCGGGACAATGATTTTATTTAAACGAGGAGGTGATTGCAGACACTAATGGATATTTTGCAGACTTATACAAATCCTATTATTCGGAAGGGATCAACAAACTAGAACATCGTTGGACGAAGTGTATAAGCCTAAAAGGAGACTATGTCAAAAAATAAAAAAAAGGTTTACCCCAAACACATAAGTAGTTTTTATTTTTGCACGGACTTTTCAAACCAGCCTCGTATAATTCCTATTTTGATTGTATTTTTTTGACATTTTATTGTTAATAATTTAACAGAAAGATATTTCAAATTCTGAAAGGCACACGCCAAAGCTTCTTAAAATTATGAATGACAACATTTTATAACAAAATATCATATAAAAATGTAATTAAATTTACGTAATGTATCATTTACATTACCGGTTATATTAAGAAAAAGTACAAAAATATGCTATTTATAAATATTAAAAATGAATCTACATAATTGCTATATCATATCAAACTCTGTTGTCGAACATATCAAAAAGGTCAAAATTTTAAAAAAAATATTACTACTCCAAAGTTTTTTTATAAAATCGATAAAAATTACTGTGGAATTTTAGAGAAAAACAGGTAAATTTATTATTCTAATAAAAACATTTTTTAAGAATCGAAATGTGTTTGCGGGTATTGTAAAATAAACGGCCAAGTGCAAGTCGGACTTGCGCAATTAGTGTTGCGTACGTTGATTGCTTTAAAAATAAAAATTTTTGGTACGGAGGTAAAAGATCAATGAGTTCACAAAACGCACCTCAAATGAGTTTTCAACAATGTTTTTTTTTTTCCGATCTTTACTGAAAACTGATGACCTTGAAATTTTTTTTTTTTTTTTATATCTACCAGATAAATAATTAAAAGTAATGCCCTTATAGTAATTTTTCGTTCAGTCTTACCCTGTGGGGAATATCCCAGAATTTTTTCAAAGTTTTTTGATCAGTACTTTTCGATATAAGGGAGGGACAGCGATTTTACGAAAATTTAAAAAAAAAATACCAGAAAAATGTGTGTGCAAGTATTACATTATATATATTTTTGAACTTGTGTTTTTATAAGCTTTCATTTGACACCCCACTTGATGACCTGGTAAAAGTTTTTTTTTCAAGTTCTGTGTCAAATAGTTTCGGAGAAAATTGGGTGTGACAGACCGTCAGACAGACAGACACACACCGGAGTGATCTTGTAAGTGTTTCGTACGGGCCACTAAAAATAGGAAAAATCGATCGATTGGTTCAGTTTTTTCAAAAACTTGACATGATGATACAACTGAATAAGTGAACAGAACGGAGGAAAAACATATCAGTATGATGTTACAAAATAATTCTTATTCACGTCTATAATATTGGTTACTGACGTGAAATATCACAACTCAAAGGTCATAATTATTATATTATCGGTTTATTATACAAAGTATTACGATAAGACTAAGTTAATCCAAGTAATTAAGAAATGGTGGCTAGTTTTGCAGCATACATATGTTTATATACAAACTAGTTCTTCTAGGGATCTAAGCGATACATTTATATAGTTTTTTTTTTTGACCATCTACGAGTGAATGAAAGTGCAATAAAAATAGCATTAATTAACATATACATTAATTATCACATTGAATAGATATTGCTGATATTTAGATTCTACGTTCAATTCTAAACACATGCTATGTGGTATATTCTAGACTAATTTCTACTTAAAACAATGTAAATTTATTTTGGGACACATCTATTCCTTTTATTTCCTATAACTTTTATGATATGATAAAATAAATAATCGACCAAGTGCAAGTCGGACGTGCATAATTAACACGTAGGCTGAAAAGTTTTCTGTCTGACACATAGATGTCGTCCTTTTCAAAAAAATCCATATGAATTCTGGGAAGTACCAACCTTCAAAGGATACATGTCAAAATTTCATGACATATCGACCATTAGTTTACAAGTTACGGTGGTTTTAGTGACGCTACTTTTGATATTTTCAAAACAATGGAAAAAAATTGAATTTCGTGTGTTGATTCCAGAATTTTTTCAAAATTTTTTGATAAGTACTTTTCGAAATAAGGGGCGAGACAGCGATTTTTCGCAATTTTTTAAAAATAATACAAAGAAAAGTGTGCGCAAGTATTACTTGTGTATTATTATTATATATATATATATATTTTTGAAAAAAAAATGTTTTTTTTTCACTTCCGATTTCACCCCCCCAAAACTAACCTCTTAAGTTAAAATTTAACTTTCATTACTATACGGTTCAGATGAAACCATCAATTCTTATATTAGTGCCAACTTTCAACTTTCTATGTCAAATAGTTGCGGAGAAAATTGGGTGTGATAGACGGGCAGATGGACAGACACCGGAGTGTGCTTATAAGTATTCCGTACGGAACACTAAAAATATTTTTTGGTTCTTACATTATGCACATACAAAACAAAAACTTTAAAAAAGAGAGAGTTTGTATTATTTTTTGGTGGTTGTTTGATACAGTGTGTCCCAAAAGTTTTATACAGAGAGAAAAAAAATTTATCTTACATATTACAAAAAAATTTATTTTTGATAAAAAGTTCTGCATCACTTGTAAATCCATAATCAAGCATCAAAAGTTAAAAATATTTGATGATGTACAAGGAAAATAAAAAATACTGATTTATAATGAAGAGGAATGTGTGTTTAAATTTGAATACAGAGCAAAATGTTAATTGAAAATGTTAATAGGAACTAAAAAATTATGCTCACTTTTAGATTTGTGGCCTTCCTACTTAAAAAATTCAAAAAACTCCAGTAATTGTTGGATTAATTACTGAATAAATGAAAACGAAATTAACTAAAAACTAGTGTACTGATTTTGACTGTATCATATTTTTGTTAAAAATTTGATAACCTTATCATCTGCTTTGCAAAAATTACAACCGTAATAAATTTGTGCTAATATAATTTTATTTTGAAAAGTATAAATCATTATTTTTTATTTTCTCTGTATACCATCAAATATTTTAAACTTTTGATGCTTGATTATGGATTTTCATGTGATACAGAACATTTTATCAAGAGCAAATTTTTAGTAACATGTAAGATAAACTTTTTCTCCATTTGTATAAAACTTTTTGGGACACACTGTATATCCGTTTTTTCCTTACTTACTTCATCTATAATATATATAAAATGCAACGTCTCTCTGTCTGTCTGTCTGTCCGTTAGTGCGCTTATCACTGGAGAACCACTTATCCGATTTACGTACTTTTTTTTTAAAAACATACATATATTCTCTGGCCAGGTTATAGGCTATATTTTATTACCATAGGTAGCATAACGAATGAGCAGTGACGATAATAGTGAATGGAGTCGGAAAAAAGTTTGCCGCTAGCGCGTTCCTTTGCAATACACAGCCTAAACCATTAAATAGGGGGAACAATATGTAGCAGAGAATATCTATAATCTATAATCTATAATATACATAAAATGCAATGTCTCTCTGTCTGTCTATCTGTCCATTACTGTGTTTATCACGCGAGAACCACTTATCCGATTTACGTGTCTTTTTTTAAATTCATCCACATATTCTTCGGCCAGGTTATATAATAATAATAATCTATATCTATAATATATATAAAATGCAACGTCTGTCTGTCTGTCTGTCTGTCCGTTAGTGCGCTTATCCCTCGAGAACCACTTATCCGATATACGTAATTTTTTAAATTCATACATATGTTCTTTGACCAGGTTATAGATATATATATATATATATATATATATATATATATATATATATATATATATATATATATATATATATATATATAAAATGCGACGTATCTCTGTCTGTCTGTCTCTCCATTAGTGTGCTTATCACTGGAAAACCACTTATCCGATTTACGTACTTTTTTTTTTAAAACATAGATATGTTGTCTGGCCAGGTTATCTATAATCTTATATCTATAATATATATAAAAGGCAACGACTCTCTGTCTGTCTGCCTGTCTGTCTGTTCGTTAGTGTGCTTATCACTGGAGAACCACTTATCCGATATACGTGGTTTTTTTTTTAAAACATACATATGTTCTCTGGCCAGGTTATCTATCTATAAGATATATAAAATGCAACGTCTCTCTGTCTATCTGTCTTTGTCCGTTAGTGCGTTACGTGCTTTTTTTTAAAACACACATATGTTCTCTGGCCAAGTTATAGGATATATTTTATTGCATTAGGTAACATAAAGAATAAGCAGTGACGATAATAGTGAATCAAGTCGGAAAAAAAGGTTACCGTTAGCGCGTTCTCTTGCAATACCATTAAATATGGAACAATATCAAGTTGCAAAGAATTTAATATATATAAAATGCAACGTCTCTCTGTCTGTCTGTCCGTTAGCGCGCTTATCACTTGAGAACCACTTATGCGATTTACGTGTTTTTATAAATTTATACATATGTTCTATATAATTCGATATAATCCTAGATAACGGGAGATAAGGTGAGATAACGGGAGATAAGTATAAATAATGGGAGATAAGGAGAAATAATGGGAGATAAGCGGAGATAAGTCTAGATAATGGGAGTTATGGTGAGATAATGGGAGATAAGGAGAAATAATGGGAGATAAGAAAAAATATTACGAGATAAGTCGAGATAAGCCTAAATAATGGGAGATAAGGTGAGATAATGGAAGATAACGAGAAATAATGGGAGATGAGCAGAGATAAGCCTAGATAATGGAAATTATGGAGAGAAAATGGGAGATAAGGAAAAATAATGGAAGATAAGAGGAAATAATGGCAGATATTTTATTACGTTAGGTAATATAAGGAATAAGCAGTGACGATAATAGTGAATCAAGTCCACGCGAGCGGGCACTGCTAGTAACTGATAAATAAACGATAAATGGTAAGTATAAATTTCCAAATGAATATTTTACTAAAGTAATGGTAAACTTCTTCAGGAGGTAAGTGTTTAGGTAATATCTGCATATATCCGGTTATGACGTATAGAATAGAAACCACAACTCTAACGAACCAATCAGCACATAAACTTAGAGTAACATAAGGAACCATTAAACGGATGATGTTAGGAATAACTCTTGGAGATCACATCACAAACACAGAGATAAGATAAAGAATAAAAGTCGGAGACGGAATAACTCGTATAGCCCAATTGAAATGGATCTGATTAGGACATGTTGCTCGTCAAGAAAGTTAGCTGACCAATAAAACATTGGCTGGACTACATTAAACAGAAAGTCGGAAAAAATTGGCACCAACTAGCCCAGAATAAAGAACTGTGGAAGAAGTTGGGGGAGGCCTATGTCCAGGAGTGGGCTGTGAAGGGCTGCTAGAAGAAGAAGAAGAAGAAACTTCCTGGACAAACAACTGAAATGTTGATATTTTTCAGTGATCCCAAATTTTCTATATGTTTCGTTACTCTCGTTTGTGGATGGCTGGTGCAAAAGAAATGGAACAGAAACGAGATACATAATAAATTAAAATTGTACTTATTTTATACTAGTTTAGATATACTGGGGAATAAGACGTAAACGAACGTTATTTATTCAAAAATCCTTTGAAATTTCATAGTACTGGATTCGTTAATTTTTCAATTTAAAAACCTCAGTACTTCTTGATGTCACCATCAAATTATTTGGCTCACTTAACAGAACGGTAATAACCTCTTAAGGTAATGTTAATCCTTCCTCCTTCTTCATACTTTTACTGTATTAGTTAAGAGATTTTTGCATCTAAAAACTAGATATATTGACCTATTACCTTTAAAAGACTTCAATTTTTTTAAGCAGGTCAAAAGAGGGAAAAACCTTTTCAAAAGTCCTTCTTTTTCCGGTTAGTAACCAAGTATTTTACATATAAAAAAAACCTAAGACGGTACTCCAATAAACATAAACATTCTATCTTTCCGGTGCCGTTTTTACGAGTTCTAAATTACGAAAAAAAAAACCTGTGGTAACCAATTCCCGTTCCAACTAGATTACGTTAATTATATATTCAGCTTAAACGTGTTTTACCAGTCTCCTAAATTGGCAAATATTACTTATAACATCTCTAAAATCCGTTATATTATTTCAATTAATCGTGAGATTTTAGAAAGAAAAAACGATGAAAGTTGATTTATTTACCGTAGATGATTATAGTGAGATACTTTGGTATATACCAATCAGTACAATTGTAGATACCTCTTCAGCTCCTTAGTGAGTTAAACGTGAAAGCAATGAAAACTAATTTAATTTTTGGATTCTTAGACTTCGAAAACCAAGAAAAGGATATAAGACGATATATAAGAAGCAACGCCTCTTAATCATCTTTCCAAATTTATTCGCCCTTTATATGTTGTAATATTTATGCATAAAATTTCTTTATTATTCAATAAAAAAAACTGGAAAACTTCAGTATTACTATTAAAATCTTTTAAAATTTATCGACCCCTTAGGCTGAAGCTATATCGTTCGAAGATTTATAGGTTGCATCTCCTTGTTAATTTTTATCTATATACCAAGTTGGAAATTCATATATCATTTCATTCTAGAGTTACCGTGCCAACAATCCGACATATCGCCGGAAATGATGACTACGTTTTTCGTAATTTAGGAACCCTAAAACGTGAATAAAAGCAAAAATCTTGAAATGTGATTTTTTCACGAATCCAATTCTTGGCTTTAGCAAGGAATGTAAAAAAAGCCGAAATTCTAATTCTTGAAATGTCTCGTTGAAAATTCCTAATTGCTATTTGTAGCGATTCTACTTGAGAAATCACATCGTTACCTGCTATATACTTATGTATGCCTTATTTTGGAAATTTCTACTAGATAAAACAATAATTAGAGAGTAGCTTAACAAGTCGGTCAATTAACCACTGTTATTACACTAACTATTTGGTTAGCCTTCTATTTATTGTAATTTGTTGTTATGTAAATAAAATTGGTTCTTTTGCTAAACACCAATAATTTAAATAAAAAAATAATACCTAAGTCTTAAGAGGCTTACAAAAATACATTATTAGTGTTCCGTACGGAACACTTATAAGATCACATCGGTGTCTGTCTGTCCGTCTGTCACACCCGATTTTCTTCGAAACTATTTGTCATAGAAAGTTGAAATTTGGTAATAATATAGGAATTGATGGCCTTATCAGAGCCATGTAGTTTTGAAAGTTAAATTTTGACTTAAGGGGTTAGTTTTGGGGGGGTGAAATCGGAAGTGAAAAAAAATTTTTTACTAGGTAATCGAGTGCGGTGTCAAATGAAAGCTTGTGAAAACACGAGTAAAAAATATGAATATAATGTAATACTTGCGAGCACATTTCTTTATATTATTTTTAAAAAATCGCGAAAAATCGCTGTCCACCCGCCTTATCTCGAAAAGTACTTATCAAAAAATTTTGAAAAAATTCTGGAATATTCTCCACGGGGTGTAGATTGAACGAAAATTATCACGAGTGCATTACCTGTAATAATTTATCTGGTATATAAAAAAACAGAAATTTCAAGGTCATCAATTTTCAGTAAAGATTTGGAAATGAACTTTATTGGAAACTCATTTGGGGTGTGATCATTTTATACTTCCGTTACAACGTTTTTTATTTTAAAAGCAATCAACGTACGGAACACTAATTGCGCAAGTTCAACTTGCATTTGACCTTTTTGTTTGTTTTTTAGATAATAAACGGAAAAATTATTTTCAATACCGTATAATTTTTTTTAAACATGTTTTCTTTTACATGAGATTCAAGATGCTTTAAAGTAGAAAATACTGTTTTATTTTTGTGTTATTTGGGTCATTCTTCGCCAACCGGACCTCCCTGTTAGTCCATAAATTGACGCAACTTATAAGGATATAATCTGGTCCAGATTAAAGCTTATGATATGTAGTTTTGAATTTGAGTGGCATATTAAGAAATTGTGCTGATTTGGGCTCTATACCGATCCAAATCTGAAAATGGATTTCAAAAAATTTCAGAAAAAATGTAGTCTCCAAATATAATCAAAAGTTTTCTCTGATAATTTTATTCTACCCTAAAAAACCTATAACTTTCGTAGAAAAAGTTTTTTTTTATGGCCGCAATTTTCGGAGATATTTATCACAGTACATTTGCCATATTTTGGATATTCGGCCATTTTTTACTGGAAAACTAAAACTTTTAGAAAAATTATAAGAGGAATAAGAAACACTTGCTTTTATTTGTAGAATCATCATGAACTTTTTTAGAATTTTTGAAGCACTTTTTAATAATTCTGTATTTTTTACGATTTTTGTTTTCAATAAAAAATATCCTTATTTTGAGTTTAATGATTACCCGTTTAAAAATTTTGAAAATCTTATGATGGGATCGTATTCTACGGGAAATTTTCCATCGAAAAACGTACACGAAAGAAATTTTTTGTCTTAAAAATAAGGTTTTTTGCACCGACAAATTGTTTTAGAACAATCATAAAAAATATAGATCAAAATAACGAATTGTTAAAAAATGCTTCAAAAGTTCTAAAAAAATTCATGGTGATTCTACGAATAAAAATAAGTGTTTTTTGTCTCTTACATAATTTATCTAAAAATCGAGTCAAAAAAAAACTTTTCTTACAAAAGTTGTAGGTTTTTTGGAGTAGAATAAGATTATCAGGCAAAACTTAAGTTATTCTGAAATTTTTTGAAATCGAGTTTCTGATTTCGGTCGGTATTGAGCCCAAATCGGCACAATTTCTTAATATGCCACTCAAAATTCAAAACTACATATCATAAGCTTTAATCTGGACCAGATTGTATCTTCATAAATTGCGTCAATTTATGGATTAATGTGTAGGTCCGGTTGACGAGGAATGACCCATATAATATATATATATATATATATATTATATATATATATATATATATATATATATATATATATATATATATATATATGTATATATATAAAGATAACGTTAAGGTAAAAATTCTACAATATCCATTGGCTCAAATAATTTATTAATACGTTAGGAAAAAATGTAATATCTATCTACATTAATTTTGGGCTTTGGTTGTTTTTTAAACAGGATTGTTTAGGTTTATTTTAGCTTTGGTACGCACACGGTCAGTCAATAATTTTCTTTTTTTAATATTTTGTTTCACTGACACTCACACAGGTCAAATTTTGTATCTTCTTAGGTTAAGTTTCTTTAATTGAGCACGTGTTAGTTAAGATTGGTTTATCTTTATTTCAATCTAATTTTATTTATGGTAAGATTCTTATAAGAATCCATTCATTACTGCTCTTGTTGAGGCTAAGAACTTATTATCAGTGCAGCAATACTTTTGTTTATTCATTTGAAACAAAAGTGAAACATTAATTGTACCACCTTGGGAGGAATTTACACTCGGAAACTGTTAATCAAGGAATCAAGTTCCGGGTGAGTTCTGGGTCCCACATCGGGTGAATATATCTCTTCTGGATAAAATCTACAAATGCAGAATACGTTTGTGCACAGACACCCAATCTAGGAGCTGTAAAAAACTGTGGGGTACAGAGTTTTCCACTCCAGGGTTTTAAGAAACTTCCTTTTTTATGCATGCGATATGATTATGCCAATACATTTGTGCTTCCCAATTAACGTCTAGGAAATTGAGTGACGAATCTAATGGAATAAAGTATCCGTCATAACTACTCGTATGTCGGATTATGTAGCTTTCACTTTTTTTCAAAAAAAAACACTGTTTAGGTTTTTGTCGCGTTAAATTCTACTTCGTTACTATTACCTTCAAAACAAAATTTCTTACAGGTCTTTTGTTCAGTTGTATAACGGTTGTTTGTAAATAATTGCACATGTGCTGTCAGCAAAAAAACCTATAGACTGAATTTTGGAAGTTGCAAAGAATTATTTCTGGTAAAACTTGAGTTTTTTTTTTTAAATAATTTGCGATTTCCTAATTTGTGTTGACTCCTTGGCCTTTGAGTTTGTCGTTTGTCAAGTTTTGCCATAGTTCCGGCTTGCACCTGGGCTTTGTAAACTTTTGGCCTTCGTTTGAAGTGATACTTTTTTTTCCTTCTTTTTCATGTATCTGTTGTGGGCCCCATTTTTTCGGCTACTGGGGCCCTGCTTGAGAGTTATAAACAAAACTTTAAGAGTATGACTTAGTTAATACTGAGTTATGGAAAAAATAACTGTTTCAAAAAAGTGCAAACGTAACATTTGACATATTGTATCAGAATCTACAATACCAGATTACTATAAAATAAATTTAATTCCTTAGCTATTATTATATACTAAAAAAAATGTTCAATTTTTGGAATTTTTAGGGTGTGGATAATGAAAGTAACAACAATATATGTCATGCTAATGACACTGATTTTACATAATTATTGTTAAATTGCATGTTACTTGAATATTTTAAAATGCATTATTACAAAATAATTGTTTTCTTTATTTTATTGTGTGAAAGAATTGCCCATGTAGAAAATATTTATTTAACTACTTTGAATACTTGAAGAATGATAATTTGTCACTCCATGAATTCTATTTTTCTAATGTAAAACATGGCTGAAGTATAGCTGAGCATTAAACATTTATGAATATAAAGGTTTTTAATTAAAATATTAAACTGCATTTATATTAGCTGAAAGGTGGTAAGAATGTGAGTTCATAGAGGTTAAAACCTATTTAAAACAGTATACAAAGTAGAACATTTTAGACCAGGTATCATACCAAAAAATTTGCCAGTTAAGGTAAAATTAAATTTATTCTTTCTAAATTATCATTGTTTCATTGTACGTATCTATTCATATATATATATATATATATAATATATATATATATATATATATATATATATATATATATATATATATATACATATTATATATATATATATATATATATATATATATATATATATATATATATATAATACATTAAAATTCCGGGTTTCGTTCGTCTAACGATGAATTTGTACGACGTTTCGCCAAAATTTCATTTGACATTTTCAAGAGCTCTGGCAGCTGCTGCTACTCGATACTATGATCTTGCTGCTGCTGCCGCTCGAAGCTAACTTAGCGACGAGTTAGCTTCGAGCGGCAGCAGCAGCAAGATCACAGGATCGGGTAGCAGCAGCGGCAAGAGCACTTGAAAATGACAAATGAAATTTTGGCAAAACGTTGTGTAAATTCATTGTTAGACGAGATTTTAATGTATTACATTCCACCATCAGTGAAATCCTGTATTATCACATACATGTATATATATATATATATATATATATATATATATATATATATATATATATAGGTATATATGATTTTAAAAAAACAGTAATTATCTTTTGTTGTAAAATTTTTTAAATATTACCTAAAGTTGTATTTTGTATTATTTAAGTCGTTGGAAATGTCTATTACAGCATGGTACATAGTAATATGTAATTAAAAATAGTAATTTTTTGAAACGTTAATTTTCGCTGAGAAATTAGAAATACAAAAAGTTATTTAAAGGCAACTGGATGTTCGCAAAATGAGTCTATCTAGTTACAAAATTTTTAAACAATTTTTATTTTAAGAATTTTTTATTCGGAAATTTATCATAGGAAAGTACGATTATTCTGAAAATCGCATTATTAACTACCCGTTAACACTATGTGCTTATTGAATGAAACATCCTTAATTGACAAAAATACGTGAGTAAATTGAGCACTGTTGGAAATTCATAACCCACCAGAAAATGGTCCTAGGAAATAACGATCTTCCAAACTAACATCAATTTATTCATATTATTTCTAAATTTATCAGAAATAAACATATTTAATAATGATGATAATGATTTCCCACACTCTAAAAGGCAATAAGGTGTTAATATCTGTGACAAAAGAAAATGTATGTTCACGGCCCGTGTCGCTAATATTCAATTAATATTATTTCCTATTAGATTGATTATAAAAATTTTGTGTTTACCATGTCTCATTTTGCGATCTTTTTTTTTTTCATATTAATAAAGGGTTTGGGATACTGAACAGACTTGCTGGCTTAAAATTGTTATCTAAAAAATCTATTTGAAAATGTATTCATTTACTTTGGAATTTCAATATTTCAACAGTATCTCAAAACGTGTTGTCATAAATTGTTTTTTAAGTCCTTACCATCAATATAATACTTTTATTTTTATTTTCGTGTCTCACTAAACTTCAATATTAGTCAAAAGTTTAAAATTTAATGTTTTAATTGATACAATATTTTCTCTGATAACATCGTCCGAAAGTAATTAACACCCTCAGGTAAATCATTAAAAATATACAATTTTTTTTGCAATTTAATAATTATTATTGTAATTTGAAATAATTTATTTTAAATACGGATATGAAAAAGCAGTTACCGTTAGCAATTAATTTACATGATATGACAAAAAAAGATTCTAAATACTGAAGCAACTTTATATTTGCTATTGCAATAAATTAAAATCTAATTACTCTAACGTTAGTCTCCTTACCGCACATTGCTCTCTTTTCATAGTTCTTAAATTTAAAATATCTTAACATAAGTCTTTATGGTTTTTGTTATTTATCAAAACCTTGGTTTTATGTTAAACTTATGTATTATTTTAAATTATTATTTTCAAATAACTAACTATTTTAAATAATTAATTTAGCTGTTCGCAATCAATTGCTTGTCTCGTCGCATTATTGATGTCTCCGTATTAGATAATCTTTAATTTTAAAACTAAAAATGTGAAGGTTAGTAAACAGGTGTAAGTTAGGAATATGATTTGGCAGGATAATAGGATTACTTTGCTCGTTTCACATAAAAGTCTAAAAAAAATAATCCTCCAGCCGAATATAGTTTTACAAACCAGTCTTGAAAGTCACAATATGTTTGTTGTTACGAACGCACTACAATTTGGGTCGACAGATTTCTCTTCTGAGTTACGTATGAGTCTTTGAAAAACGGATATCAAAAAGTTTTTTTGAATAATATCCTACTAAACGGCACTACTACACACTTCACGACAATTTTTTTTTTCCTTCAAAACACTGCAAGGTCATTTAACACTGGAAATTTGGTGAAAGCTCCGACACTTAAATGTTAACGAGCAAAAAAAGGGATGATTCAAAGGATGAGATAGGGTCAGTTAGTGATAGTGCAAAACTTACCAGTCGCCATGGCGATTCTTGCCAGGGCTGTGTGGGCCCTATCACTCCACGATTATAGTTAGCGCACCAGCTACTCACGAGAAGTCTTGAGATAGACTAACTGACTTAAGAGCTGCAAGCGTCTTAGCATTCGAGGCGGCCATGAAAGCCGGACTGTGATTGGTTCTCGCGGTTTCTGTAAGCCGCGGAGTCAGTCACTTCGAGATCGCGACACGAGAGTCGCTGCTGCTATTTTCTGTATTTTCTGCAACCGGCACCGTCATCGGCAAGCCTGGGATTCCGCGCCAACAACGGGCCTTGGACCGTGACATGCAGCGATGAAGAACACGCGGGATGATCCTAGAAGAATTTCTGTTAATAGTTAACGAAACAAGCTAGGTTTTACATGTTCCTTGCTTTTACTAGATAAAAAATAAAATTTAGAATTTTCTATAATCACTGGAAAATATAATAATTGTTTTTAAATCATGCACATGCACTTAGGGATTTATTAGAAAGTAGATGTTTTTCGGTATGTTTCTTTCTTCCCAGTTTAGTATACTACTTTTATTAATAATAAATAAATTACTTTATTTATATCGATAACAGTAATAAATAATTGAATTATCTAATATGTATATATAAATATATATATATATATATATATATATATATATATATATATATATATATATGTTATAATAGAGTTTTCACGATGGTGGAATGTAATACATTAAAATTCCGGGTTTCAATCACATTGGTAACATCTGCAGCAAAATTTCTTCAGGTTGTTATGCCCTTAGGGTTATTGCAAGTAGCCTGGGGCTGGATCTGGCTAGAACCTCTTATTTTTCACTAGTTGAGGCTCATTTAAGGTATGGGATCTGTTTCTGAGCTTGCTGCTCTCGAGTTCACTTTAGGTTCTGTTTTTGCATTGCAAAAGAGAGCTATTAGATATATTCCAGGAGCTGGGTTTGCGAGAGTCATGTCTACCATTGTTTCCGAGGTTAGGGATTCTTACTCTTTGTGCTCTATTTATCCTGGAAACTGCTATCATGATCTTTAAAAAACATCGTCTTGAGGCAATGCTAGTCAGCCGCACGGCACTAGGCGAGCGTTCGTCCTGCCATTGCCCGCCTCGAAATCGGAGCTGATCAAATCTGCAATTGTTTATAATGGCAAAAAAATATACAATCATCAGCCTCTCAAATTGAGAGGACTGAATTGCGAGAGGGTGCTTAGACGAAAGACTAGGGTCCTACTTATAAAAAAGGCGTACTATGCACTAGAGGAATTCTATAATGATAGACTGGAATAAGCATATAACAGTAGTTGAGTGGTTGGCATTTGGGTTGACTTACCTGTAAATTTATTTCTTTTATTTTCTTTTATTTTGGATTTACTGCATTGACTACTAATCTTGTTCTGTTTTTTTTTTATTTTTAGTGTTCCGTACGGAACACTTATAAGATCACTTCGGTGTCTGTCTGTCTGTCACACCCGATTTTTTTTTCCGAAACTATTTGACATAGAAAGGTGAAATTTGGTAATAATATAGGAATTGATGCCTCATTAGAGCCATGTAGTTTTTGAGAATTCAATTTTTGACTTAAGGGGTTAGTTTTGGGGGGTGAAGTCGGAAGTGAAAAAAATTTTTTTTACTAGGTCATCGAGTGTGGTGTCAAATGAAAGCTTGTGAAAACGGGAGTAAAAAATATATATATAATATTATACTTGCGCGCATTTTTCTATGTATTATTTTTAAAAATTCGCGAAAAATTGCTGTCCCGCGCCTTATCTCGTAAAGTACTTATCAAAAAATTTCGAAAAAATTCTGGAATATTCTCCACGGGGTGTAGATTGAACGAAAATTATCACGAGTGCATTACCTTTAATAACTTATCTGGTATATAAATAAAAATTTCAAGGTCATCAGATTTCAGTAAAGATTGGAAACAAACTTTGTTGAAAACTCATTTGGGGTGTATTTTGTGAAGTCACTGATCATTTTATACCTCTGTAATAATTTTTTTTTTATTTTACAAGCAATCAACGTACGGAAAACTAATTGCGCAAGTTCAACTTGCACTTGACCGGTTATTTCTTTTTTGAATTTGTGTTTGTGTTTATTAATATAATAATATTTTAAATTAAGCTTGCTTTGTCAACAAATACGTTGTATTTTAGGACAATAAAGCATATTTCTATTCTGTTTCAATCCGTCCGTCTAACAATGAATTTGCACGACGTTTCGCCAAAATCTCATTTGGCATTTTCAAGTGCTCCCGCTGCTGCTATTACTCGATACTGTGCAAATTCACTGTTAGACGAACGGATTGAAACCCGGAATTTTAATGTATTAATATATATATATATA
The DNA here is from genome assembly GCA_019049505.1 of Pachyrhynchus sulphureomaculatus. Classification (NCBI taxonomy): domain Eukaryota; kingdom Metazoa; phylum Arthropoda; class Insecta; order Coleoptera; family Curculionidae; genus Pachyrhynchus; species Pachyrhynchus sulphureomaculatus. Next base: position 203,190,299 of record CM032456.1, on the reverse strand, counting down.
TATATATATATATATATATATATATATAATATACATATATATATATATATATATATATATATATATATATATATATATATATATATATATATGTATATATATATATATAACTTTTATTTATTGTTTCTTGGAATTTGTGGTTCGTTTGTTTAAAAGAAACACCTCCTTGACGTTTCGCCTTTGTGTTCAGGGCATTTTCAAAAGAATTTTTTATTTTACTTTCAATTCTTAAAAAACACAATTTTTTATAACAACTACTGTACACACACATGTTAAAATTTTTTACTTGAATTTTAAAACTTAATGACTATTTATAGGAGTTATTACATAACATACATTTATACTTAAAAAACTTTAAAAATTAATTTCATACGCACCTTGAAAGTTTGATAGATTTTAAACTATTACTTATTTGATGCGTTGGAACTGAGTTGCTATCAATATTTTTTTAGGATTTTTTACTGCTTTTTATTTTGCACGGAATTCTCTTTTTCTTTAGATACATGGTAGCCTAAAATTAATTTAATAAGTTAGTGTAAATGTGGCTAATGTGTGCTATGTCTATTTTATCATTCACAGCGTGCTGTTCGTTTTTTTAATTTAGATCATTTCTTTGATGGTTAACTTTTCATAATTATGGTCTTTGTTTATAATTTTGGTCTCGTTAAAACTGAAGTTGTGGTTTTGTTCTGTCATGTGTTTGTGTAGGGCAGTTGGTGCATTTTTGCTGTATTTGTGTTCATTTAGTCGGTGCTTTACCTATAATATATATAAAATGCAACGTCCTCTCTGTCTGTCTGTCTGTCTGTCCGTCCGTTAGTACGCTTATCACTGGAGAACCACTTATCCGATTTACGTACTTTTTTTTTTAAAACACACATATGTTCTCTGGCCAGGTTATAGGCTATATTTTATTACGATAGGTAGCATAAGGAATGATCAGTGACGTAAAATAGTGAATGAAGTCGGAAAAAAGTTTGCCGCTAGCGCGTTCGTTTTCAATACACAGCCAAAACCATTAAATATGGAACAATATTATGTAGCAGAGAATATCTATAATCTATAATATATAAAATGCAATGTCTCTCTGTCTGTCTGTCTGTCCATTAGGGCGTTTATCACGCGAGAACCATTTATCCGATTTACCTGTCTTTAAATTCATACATATATTCTTTGGCCAGGTTATACAATAATAATAATAATCTATCTCTATAATATATATAAAATGCAACGTGTCTCTGTCTGTCTGTCTGTCCGTTAGTGCGCTTATCCCTCGAGAACCACTTATCCGATTTACGTGATTTTTTAAATTCATACATATTTTCTCTGACCAGGTTATAGATATAATATTTTATTACATCTATAATATATATAAAATGCAACGTATCTCTGTCGGTCTGTCTGTCTGTTCGTTAGTGTGCTTATCACTGGAGAACCACTTATCCGATTTTCGTACTTTTTTTTTTAAAACATGCATATGTTCGCCGGCCAGATTATAGGCTATATTTTTATTACGATAGCTAGCATAAGGAATAAGCAGTGACGATAATAGTGAATGACATCGGAAAAAAGTTTGCCGCTAGCGCGTTCTCTTGCAATATACTGCCTAAACCACTAAACATGGAACAATATCATGTAGCAAAGGATATCTATAATATATATAAAATGCAACGTCTCTCTGTCTCTCCGTTTGTGCGCTTATTACTGGAGAACCACTTATCCGATTTACGTGTGTTTTTTTTTTAAACATGCTAAACCATTAATATGGAACAATATCATGGAGCAAAGAATATCTATAATATATATAAAATGCAACGTCTCTCTGTCTGTCTGTCTGTCCGTTAGTGCGCTTATCACTGGAGAACCACTTATCCGATTTACGTGCTTTTTTAAACATACGTATGTTCTCTGGCCAGGTTATAGGATATATTTTATTATGTCAGGTGACATAAGGAATAAGCAGTGACGATAATAGAATATAATATATATAAAATGTAAGGTCTCTCTGTCTGTCTGTCTGTCCATTAGTGCGCTTATCACTGGAGAACCACTTATCCGATTTACGTGCTTTTTTTAAACATACGTATGTTCTCTGGCCAGGTTATAGGATATATTTTATTATGTCAGGTAACATAAGGAATAAGCAGTGACGATAATAGAATATAATATATATAAAATGTAAGGTCTCTCTGTCTGTCTGTCTGTCCGTTAGTGCGCTTATCACTCGAGAACCACTTATCGGATTTACGTGTTTTTATAAATTTATACATATATATATATATATATATATATATATATAATATATATATATATATATATATATATATATAATTCGATATAAGCCTAGATAATGGGAGATAAGGTGAGATAATGGGAGATAAGGAGAAATAATGGGAGATAAGTCGAGATAAGCCTTGATAATGGGATATAAGGTGAGATAATGGGAAATAAGTATAATGGGAGATAAGGAGAAATAATGGGAGATAAGCAGAGATAAGTCTAGATAATGGGAGTTATGGTGAGATAATGGGAGATAAGGAGAAATAGTGGAAGATAAGGAGAAATATTGCGAGATAAGCCTAGATAATGGGAGATAACGTGAGATAAGGAGAAATAATGGGAGATAAGGAGAAATAATGGGAGACGAGCAGAGATAACCTCCGTTTGAAAAAACCGAGCTGCAAGAAAAACGCCCGCGATTGGCCCACAAGAAAGTCCTTTTCCATCACGACAACGCACCAGCACACACCTCAGCAGTTGTGGTCGCAAAATTAATGGAAATAGGATTCCAACTCGTTTCGCATCCCCCCTATTCTCCAGACTTGGCTCCCTCGGACTACTATGTGTTCCCCAATTTGAAGAAATGGCTGGCGGGACGAAGATTTTATTCAAACGAGGAGGTGATTGCAGACACTAATGGATATTTTAGAGACTTGGACAAATCCTATTATTCGGAAGGGATCAACAAACTAGAACATCGTTGGACGAAGTGTATAAGCCTAAAAAGAGACTATGTCGAAAAATAAAAAAGGTTTACCCCAAACACATAAGTAGTTTTTATTTTTGCACGGACTTTTCAAACCAGCCTCGTATATCCTGTTTTTTTGGGAAGTTTTTCTATAATTCTCTCCATAATGATATTAAAAAGAAATGGGCTCAGTGAGTCTCCTTGTCTTAAACCGTCGTTGATGATTATTTGTTCGCTTGTCGTAATCTTACTTTAATTGCTGTTTTACAGTTTTTGTTCATTTCGTGTATTATTCGTATTATTCTTTGATTTGCTTGGTTTTCTTTCATTATTTCTATTATATCTATGATGAGTACTCTATCGAATGCTTTTGTCATGTCTACAAAACACATATATGCTGATTTATTAAACTCTACTGACTTTTCAGTTATTTGTTTTACGATAAATATAGGATCGATGATGGATCTATTTTTTTCTGAATCCTTATTGCCCTTCTTTTACCTGAATATTCTTTGTTATTATTTACAAGATAAGTTTTGTGAGTGTTTTCAAGGTGCTATTTAGGAGAGTTATTCCACAATAGTTTTCGGGGATATTTTCTGTCCCTTTTTGAATATGGGGATGCTTCTGAATAGAACGCTTTGAATATGGTAATTATTGTCCTCCATATTTCAGCATTTCAGCGTATGTAAAGCAGAGCGTGTAAAAAGAATAATGTTTTCTGTGAAGTTAGTTGATCCTTACTAAGGTGTCATTCCACGAGAGTTCGATATACTCATGCCGTTAACGATTTTGGGGAAATAGTGATCCCAAAAATAGGTCAAAAGACCTCCGTTTTGGCACCATCGAATTCTGATACAAATTTTATGCTAAAAGATTGTTGATGATGAGGACTTATTCATGAAAAAGTTTTGAGTTGAGTATACTTTCGGTTTTTGAAGTATAAGGTGAACTTATAATACGCGGGTGATATAAGCAAATATGCGCCATCAAATAAAGTTCTATAGCTAGATTTTTAACCCACTAGATATCAGCACTTCCAAAGACCCCCCAATACGGACTTGCAGAACAAACAAGACGTATTTTTGCCACTCCGATTTTGCACCCCTTTCATCCACAATTTCGCTAGATTTTCACTCCTAGAAAGTACGGCTCGCTTTTGGCATCCTTATGTAACACGTAGGGTGAAAATTTTTTGGTCTGGCTACTTAAAACACATTTTTTTTTGCAAAATTCACTTTATTCAAGAATATAGTCTCCTTCAAGAGCGATATAATCAGTCTAAAACGCTTTTCTAATATTCCTATACCTTTCTTGTAGAAGGATTTGTCTTTGCATTCAAATAGGCCTCCGGCAATAACTTCTTCATTGGAGCCAAATCTCTTTCACGTGAGTATTTTTCTGAAGTCTGCGAATAGATAGTAGTCGCCGGGGGGCAAATCTGGATAATACAGTGGATGAGGAAGCAATTCGAACTTCAATTCATACAATCTTACCATCATAACCATTGACTTGTGACACGGTGCATTGTGTTGATGAAAGAACACATGTTTATTTGGGGCGATTTCTTTGCGATTTCTGCCTTCAAACGCACCAATAACTTTATATAATATTCGCTATTGATGGTTTTTCTCTTCTCAGCATAGTAAATGAAAATTATTTCAAGCGCATCTCAAAATACAGAGACCAAAACCTTCCCAGCCGACTATTGTGTCTTCGGACGGCTTTCACCAGCTGCTATTCACTTAGCTGACTGCCGATTTGATTCCGAAGTATAATGGTGGATCCATGTTTCATCCATTGTCACATATATATGATAAAATCTTTTTTATTGCTCTTAAATAAGTCCAAACAACGCTTAAAACCATCACCACGTTGTTGTTTTTGGTCCACTGTAAGCAAATGCGGTACCCATTTCGAACAGAGCTTTCTCATGTCCAAATGTTCATGCAAAATATAACTAACACGGCCTTTTGATATCTTTAGGGTGTCAGTTATCTCACGTAATTTCAATTTATTGTCGTCCACAACAATTTTATGGATTTTTTTGATGTTTTCCGGTGTAACCTTATTTGGGTGTCCAGAGCGTTCAGCATCATTTGTATCTGTACGACCGCGTTTAAATTCAGCATACCAGTAAATGACGAGTGATTTTCCAGCGGCAGTATCCCCGTAACACTTATCAAGCCATTGCTTTGCTTAAACGGTATTTTTTTCCATTAAAAAACAGTGTTTAATCAACACACGAAATTCGATTTTTTTCCGTCGTTTTGAAAATATCAAAAGTAGCGTCACTAAAGCCACTGGAACTTGTAGACAAGTCGTCGAAATGTGACGAAATTTTGACCCCTAACGTTTGAAGGTTCGTACTTCCTAAAAATCATATGGATTTTTTGACAAAGGCGACATCTATGTGTCAAACCAAGAACTTTTCAGCCTACGTGTTACGTACGTGTGAAAATGTAAATGGGCTGTTTTGTTGTACATATAAGATATGTCTACATCGCTGATTATAACACCATTTATGTAACATACTTTCAAATAGGTTTGAAGGCAAAAATGGTAACTTGCATCCCTTTTACCTCAAAAAGCAAATGTATACTCAACTTGAAACTTTGTCATGAGAAAATCAGCATCATTAACAATCATTTAGCATACAATTCGTATCAGAATTCAAGGCTGCTGAAACGGGCGATCTTTGGTGTATAAGTTTGTCTTGGTCTAAAACTTCAGAAATAAAATTTAAACAAGAATTAACAATTGAAAATTTTTGGGCAGATCGTTTTTTGAAAAATCGTAACCGCGTCAAAAATGGTACAGAACTCACAATGAGTGTTTTGGAAAGATTGTAATTAGTACTTTTATCATGAAAATGCAAAAAAAGATTTTTTTACATATATTGAAAATTTCAAAAATGTTGAACTCGACTCTTCTTTTTTCATAATTTAACACCTGTTATCGCCATCATATATTCCAAAGCCCCATCCATTTACTCTGTATTTCCCTGACCTTTTTCATCGCTTTTCGCCTCCCACTGCTGAACTCTTCAGCCTCATAACGTCGATTTTTGTCCCATAAAGTTTCCCTCTCCCCCTCTTCTTTCCATCCAGTTTCTTAATTCGTAATAACACTCCGCAGAATAAATAAATAAATAAATAAATAAATAAATGCTTTATTTCAAATCAATATACATGGTATATGAAACGAAATGACGTCAAGATAAAGAGAATATAACAAATAATTACAAATCCGGACAAAAATCCCTAAGCCTATATGGTTCTGCGGTTATTAATAAACTCTTAATCTCTGCCTTGAATCTTTTGATAGAGTTAATACTTTTGATTTGGTTTGGTAGAGCATTCCATAAATTGACACTCATATAAAGGGGTGATTTTTCAGTAATTGTAAGTCTATGCACTAAATATTTAAAATCCATTGTTCTAGTGTTATAGCCATGTTCTGATTTAAATTCAAATAGCTTTTTATTTTTGAAAGAAAAACATTAGGTTTTCGTAAATATATATCGCATACGCTGTCATCACGCCCATATCTTTAAACACCGATCTACAGCTTTGTCGATAATTCATTTTTTTTATGATTCTCAAAACTCGTTTTTGAATAATAAAGACATTTTCTACCATGCTATCCCTTCCCCAAAAAATAATACCATACTTAAGAACCGATTCAAAAATTGGCATAATATAGTATTCTGAGAGAAGTTTCGTTCAAATATTTACTCAAAACCCTTATACCATAACACACTGAGTTTAATTTCTTACATAGTTGGGTTATTTGATATGACCAGTCCAAATGTTCATTTATGTAAATTCCCAAAAATTTAGCATGTTGGGTTAGTTCAAATTTTTCATTATCCAAATCAATTTGTCCTGGCACAGCAATATTTGACTGTTTTTGTTTTAAACAAAAGAAGATTTGTTTTTTTCTTTATTTACAATCAATTTATTTGTGCAAAACCAATCAGTCACCCTATCAAAAAATTCCTTTGCTCTGGTTATGAGATCTTCTATAGTCTTACCGCTAATAATCAAATTTGTATCATCTGCATACTTTACAATATGCTGATTTGGAGACTCCAGTAATAGGTAAAGATCATTTATAAAAATGATGAATAGGATTGGGCCCAATATGCTCCCTTGTGCGATTCCCACATCATTAGCTAAGATTTTTGAATATGCAGTTTTACCATTTTTAGTTACGGTCACCGATTGCATTCTATTATTTACATACGATTTAAGCCATTTTAATGCATTAACCCCTTATTCCATATTTTTTAGCTTTTAACATAAGTAATTCCCTATCTAGGCAATCGTAAGCTTTTGTTAAATCTAGTAGCATAGCAAGAGTAAGATCTCCCTTTTCCAGATGCTCAAGAATATTTTTAATAAAGGCAAAAATGGCTGTTTGGGTTGATTTACCCTTTAAAAAAACCCATGCTGACAAGGACTAAATAGATTATTTTGTTTAAAAAAATTTATTATTCTGGTGCTCATTGCATATTCAAAAATCTTAGAGAAGCCTGGTAGCAGACTTATAGGTCTGTAGTTGTCCAACATTTCTGGATCCCCTTTTTTAAAGCAGGGTTTTTATTAATGCTACTTTTAGATTATCAGGGAATATTCCAAACTTGAACGAATTATTTATGATATAACATAAGACATTTTTCAACTCGGTCGTTGAGCTTTTTACAATGCTGGTTGGAATCTCATCAATTCCACTGCTGTGTTTATTTTTTATTTTCTCCGTTATCTCACAAACTTCGGTTGGTGTTACAGGATTCAGAAATATTGAACTTATATTATCATTAATTTTTGAACTGAATGGAATTTTTGTTAGGTTATTTACTAAATCTGGTACAATCGATAGTAGGAAGTTGTTATAATTAGTGGCGATTTGTTCCGGTAAACCCGGCACTTTTATATCACGGTTAGTCCCTAATCCATTAATTTCTTTGCATATACTCCACATACACTTAGATTTATTGTCTGACTGTCTTATTCGGTGTTCATATTGTTCAGCCCGCGCACTAACCAATAACTTGTCATAGACTTTTTTATGGTTGACATACATATCTTTATATCTATTGTCACGTTTTGATAATGTTAACAGAATATCTAACCTATTCTTACATGCTATAATGTTTTCATCTTTATACAATTTTGCTTTTCGTCTTTTTGCCCCTAACTTTAAAGGAAAACTTTCATTAAATAAGCTTTTATAAATATTCATAAATAGATTCCATTGTTTATTCACATCATTCGTTCTAGCGTGATAAACCCCTTCCCAATCCTGTTCCCTCAGATGACTTAAAAAATAATGCATGATCCTCTACGTGAAATCCCATTCGTTGCCAAGAGTTTTCCGTACAAATTTTCTTGTATAAGTAAAAGCAATTTTAATTAACCAATGTGGAAAATATACAAATAAAGAGATTTCGTTTAACTTTGAACAACTTAGATATTTATTTGTATTCCTATAGAGATTACTTTAATGTTAGATGCATTATTTTGCTAGATATTTAATGACAATGATAATATTATTTCTAACAATATTACAGGTCCCTAACATTTATATTTATTTAGTTGAAAGTAAACAACTTTACAATATTTGTCAGTTTAGAGAGTTAAAGACCTCGTATTTGCCTACCATAAACCACTCATGGTGAGTCAAGTATAAAATAGTAAGAACGAAATATTTCCCTGACTATTTTCAGCCTTAACATATTTGTTAAGGATACAAATAACTATAAAACTTGATTAAATATTTGAAATTTGAGAAATATTTACATAAAAATAGTATTTTTTGGCATGTTTATAGCTTTTTAGTAAAAAATAATCGGTCAAGTGCAAATTGAACTTGCGCAATTAGTGTTCCGTACGTTTATTGCTTTTAAAATATAAAAAAATTGTTACGGAGGCATACAATGATCAGTGACTTTACGAAACATACCCCAAATGAGTTTCCCCACAAGGTTTGTTTTCGATCTTTACTGAAAGTGATGACCTTAAAATTTGAGTTTTTTTTTTATATTCCAGATAAATTATTAAAGGGAATGCTCTCGTGATAATTTTCGTTCAATTTACACTCTGTGGAGAATATTCCAGAATTTTTCCAAAGTTTTTTGATCAGTACTTTTCGAGATAAGGGGGAATAGCGATCTTTCTCGATTTTTTAAAAACAGTACAAAGAAAAGTGTACGCAAGTATTACATTATATATATTTTTGAACTCGTGTTTTTACAAGCTTTCATTTGAAACCCCACTCGATGACCTTAAGTCAAAATTTAACTTTCAAAACTACACGGCTCTGATGAAGCTATCAATTTCTATATTAGTACCAAATTTCAACTTTCTATGTCAAATAGTTTCGGAGAAAATCGGGCGTGACAGATGGATGGATCGACGGACGGACACCGAAGTGATCTTTTAAGTGTTCCATAGGGAACACTAATAAAGAAAGTGACAGAATTTTTTTACAAATTCACAAACCAGCCAGATTGTGTAATTGAATTTAGTTTTCTGTCCGATATATTATTATAATTTTTTAATAAAACTGTTACATCTAATTAATTTCAGATCTGAATAGAACAACACACATATGTATACCACAGTAATAACATAGTTGTAAAAAAAATAAACCGAAACCGGAAAATCAAAGGGTTTCACAGGTATCAACATGATAAAAAAAAATTAATAGTGAACTTTATTAAATTTAAACAAAATCAATCTATAAATAAATTAGATATCAGTATTCAAATTTTGATAGAAGTCCTTGTTATATTTACATGCTCAAATCTGATTGAAATCGACCGACAACCAATAAAACTACAGCCATTTCATAAATAAGATACACTGGTAACTGACTTATAAGTATATTTTTACAGTCTTTTCACTGTTGTACAATCCTGCAAAGCTTAGATAACCCGTACAGAAAAGAAAGAAAATCAGTGTCTCTGTACATTCTTTGTCAACCTGGCGTGTGGTGGAAGTCTGATTATGTTATGCTTGGATTTGTAATTGCTCGTCAAGTCGGTTACAATCTTTTCAAACGCACTGACGGGTATTATTAGGAAAAATGTGTGGCCCATTTCCGAGTAAATCAGGACGTTTTTTTTCTGCATTTTTGATGGAAGTCCTCTACACAGTTATTCACTTTGATCATTTATTGATATTTTCAGCTTTGGTAGCCTTGAGTCATTTTTTATGTTGACGCGTTGATCATGAAAGCGAGGAGCCTATCTGGCACTGTACTACGATTTACTGTCTACTCGACACTAACTACAAGTAAAGTACTGTAAATTACTGTTGTGATCTTGCCACGCATAGTTAAAATTTTAATCTGATTTATTTAGATATTTAATCGTCCTAGAAACTGAGGGCTTGACGGACGACAAATACTTGTCAATTATGATACGAGAGTTGTATGATAAGCACTTAGCCTCCGCCAGAGATGGCGCTACTACTAATTAAAAAATTATGTTTTTCGTAAACATAACCTTTCACAAGAATCCTGTCAAATTTTCAAGTCGCTACGTGATTTAGTTTGTGAGTGGCAGTCATTTAAATAGAACAATTTTTGTGATTTTACAACAATGAAAAAAACTGAATATCGAGCAGTGATAAAATATTTGTTTTTGAAAAAGAAAACGAATGATGAGATACAAGCGGAATTCAGCGAAGTTTATGGGGACTCTGCACCTTCGTTATCGACCATAAAATATTGGACAGGTGATTACAAACGCGGCCTTACAAGCATTTTTGATGAAGAACGTCCACGTCGTCCAAATGAGGTCACCACATTAGAAATTATTAAAAAAATCCAAGATATAGTGATAAATGACCGAAAAGTGAAAGTGCGTGAGATTGCTGAGACTATGGGCATCTTAGTTGAACGGGTATAGAACATTTTAACAATTCATTTGGATATGAGAAAGCTTTTCACAAGATGAGTACCACGATTACTCACAATTGACAATGAACACGCACGTGTGTCAACTTCAAAAGAATGTTTGGCGATGTTTTACACGCAATTGGAATGATTTTTGATGTCGATTCATAATTGTTGACAAAACATGGATTCATCACAGCACACCAGAGACCAAAGAACAGTCCAAACAGTGGCGCCAAAGAAGGCCAAGACGACTTTATCGGCCAACAAAGTCATGGCCACAGTGTTTTAGGATGCACGCGGTATAATCCCGGTCGATTACCTTGAAAAGAGCAAAACGATTAGTGGGGAGTATTATGTCAACTTATTGGATCGTTTCAACCATGCTGTGAAAGAAAAATGTTCGCATTTGGCGAAGAAAAAAATTCTCTTTCCTCAAAACAATGTACGCGTGCACACTTGCACTTCCGCATCTACGATATTGGCCAGATTTAGCCCCGAGCGACTATTTCCTATTTCTGAATTTGAAAAAAATTTGGCTGAAATGATGAGATAATTGCTGTAACAAACGCCTATTTTGAAGGGTTGGAGAAATCATATTTAGATAGATGGGATATAGAAGATAGAAAAACGCTGGACTAAGTGTATCGAGCTAAAAATAAAAAAATTTTACACATAAAAATCTTTTTTCTTCTCGAGGCCAAGTACCTGTCATACAACCCTTGTTACTAGAGGCAAGTAACATAACACTTGCATCTTCCACGATATTGTAGCAATAATTGATGTTGATTTAGCTGTGACTGCATTATTCGAGCAGCAATGTTGCCTATTTGTATATAATTTGTAAAATTACCATCAATTTTGACTTTAATAAAAATCTCAATTTTTTTTTCTTTATTTACACTCCAAAGAATCGTATTTTAAGATACAAGATTATGAAAACTACCTAATAAATTTTAATAAGTGGATTAGAGAATAAGTGAGTGTCCAAATTTCGGCTTTTTTGACGCCTGTATCTTCTAAACGCTTTGAGGTTAAATCTTAAAATTTTGCCGTAATAAAATTCATTACAAAAATATCAAATTTTCGTTTTAGTCGCTCTAAAGAAAGTGAACTTATAAAAGTGATTAATGGTGGTTTAAGGAAGTAAATTTATAAAATATTTAAAATGTGTTCGTACGAGTATATAGTCCTCCGTAATGCGCCGTGAAAGAATTAGGCAGACGTATAGATCTATCATAGTTTGAGCAACAGTGAATGACAGCAATATTTCGAGTTTTGACCATAAAAAACATGTCTTCTGAACAGGGATAATGCTTTAGAACGTGTGAACATTTTTAGTAAATACGAGGCTCGTTTCTAAGTACTGTTTTGATATTAAAAAACCGGTCAAGTGCAAGTTGAACTTGCACAATTAGTGTTCCGTACGTTGATTGTTTTTAAAATAAAAAATTTTGTTAGGGTGGTATAAAATGATCAGTGACTTCACAAAACACACCTCAAAGGAGTTTTCAACAAAGGTTGTTTCCAATCTTTACTGAAAACTGGTGACCTTGAAATTTTGTTTTTTTTTATATACCAAATAAATTATTAAAGATAATGCACTCGTGATAATTTTCGTTCAATCTATACCCCATGGAGAATATTCAAGAATTTTTTTCAAAATTTTTTGATCAGTACTTTTCGAGATAAGGTAGGGGACAGCGATTTTTTAAAAGTAATACGAAAGAAAAGTGTGCGCAAGTATTACATTATATACGAGTATATATATATATATATATATATATATATATATATATATATATATATATAAATATATATATATATATATATATATATATATATATATATATATATATATATTATATTTATATATATATATATATATATATATATATATATATATATATATATATATATATATATATATATATATATATACCATATATATACCATATATATATATATATATATATATATATATATATATATATGTATATATATATATATATATATATATATATATATATATATATATATATATATATATACCATATATATACCATATATATATATATATATATATATATACCATATATATATATATATATATATATATATATATATATATATATATATATATATATATATATATATGTATATATATATATATATATATATATATATATATATATATATATATATATATATATATATATATATTATATATATATATATATATATATATATATATATATATATATAATATATATATATATATATATATATATATATATTTACTCGTGTTTTCACAAGCTTTCATTGGACATCACACTCGATGACCTAGTAAAAAAAAATGTTTTTCACTTCCGATTTTACCCCTCAAAACTAACCCCTTAAGTCAAAATTTATGTTACGGTGGTAAATTGTCTTTTAGGTAATATATATATATATATATAAATATATATATATATATATATATATATATATATATATATATATATATATATATATATATTTATATATATATATATATATATATATATATATATATATATATATATATATATATATATACCATATATATACCATATATATATATATATAATATATATATATATATATATATATATATATGTATATATATATATATATATATATATATATATATATATATATATATATATACCATATATATACCATATATATATATATATATATATACCATATATATATATATATATATATATATATATATATATATATGTATATATATATATATATATATATATATATATATATATATATATATATGTATATATATATATATATATATATATATATATATATATATATATATATATATATATATTTACTCGTGTTTTCACAAGCTTTCATTGGACATCACACTCGATGACCTAGTAAAAAAAAATGTTTTTCACTTCCGATTTTACCCCTCAAAACTAACCCCTTAAGTCAAAATTTATGTTACGGTGGTAAATTGTCTTTTAGGTAATGCACTCGTGATAATTTTCGTTCAATTTATACCCCGTGGAAAATATTCCAGAATTTTTTTAAAATTTTTTGATCAGTACTCTTCGAGATAAGGTAGGGGACAGCGATTTTTTTAAAAGTAATACGAAGAAAAGTGTGCGCAAGTATTATATTATATATATATATATATATATATATTTTTTACTCGTGTTTTCACAAGCTTTCATTTGACACCACACTCGATGACCTAGTAAAAAAATTTTTTTTCACTTTCGATTTCACCACCCCTCAAAACAAACCCCTTAAGTCAAAATTTATGTTACGGTGGTATAAAATGATCAGTGACTTCACAAAACACACCCCAAATAAGTTTTCAACAAAGTTTGTTTCCAATCTTTACTGAAATCTGATGACCTTGAAATTTTTGTTTTTTTTATATACCATATAAATTATTAAAGGTAATGCACTCGTAATAATTTTCGTTCAATCTACACCCCGTGGAGAATATTCCAGAATTTTTTTCGAAATTTTTTGATAAGTACTTTTCGAGATAAGGCCCGGACAGCGATTTTTCGCGAATTTTTAAAAATAATACAAAGAAAAGTGCGCGCAAGTATAATATTATATATATATTTTTTACTCGTGTTTTCACAAGCTTTCATTTGACACCACACTCGACGACCTAGTAAAAAAAATTTTTTTTTCGCTTCCGACTTCACCCCCCAAAAACTAACTCCTTAAGTCAAAATTTAATTCTCAAAACTACATGGCTCTGATGAGGCCATCAATTCCTATATTATTACCAAACTTCACCTTTCTATGTCAAATAGTTTCGGAGAAAATCGGGTGTGACAGACAGACAGACAGACCGACAGACAGACAGACAGACAGACAGACAGACAGACAGACAGACAGACAGACACCGAAGTGATCTTATAAGTGTTCCGTACGGAACACTAAAAACACAAGGCTATTTTTTTAACAATTTTATTTTTATACGAACCCCCGGATCTTAAGGATTTTCTACAGCTGACGCTGTCTTCCTTCTCTCAGCTTTTGATTCCATCCGTTTCTATCTTCCCAGTCTCCATCTGTTAGACCCCTGTCCTCCACAACCTCGTCCACATCGTCTCTCCACGATCGTCTGGGTCTTCCTCTTTTTCTTCTCCCTATAGGGCTCCACTTCGTTATTTTCTTTATCCACCTATTATCTTCGCTTCGTCTTATGTGTCCATACCATTTTAATCGTTTTTCTTCAATGGGGTTTATTGCGTTCTCTTTGAGGTTCATTCTGCTTCTTATTTCTTCATTTGTTATTCTCTCCATACGTGTCACTCTACAGCATCTTCTCCAATACTCCATCTCTACCGCGTTAATTTTAGATTTATTTCTTTTGTTGATCGTCCATGTTTCTGATCCGTATGTCATTATGCTTTGTATTATTGATTTGTATATGCATGTTTTGTTTCTCTTTGTAATGTGCTTGTCCCACAGGATCGAATTTAATTGTCTTATGCATGTTCGCGTTTGTCCTAATCTAGCTTTAATCTCTTCTTCTGATGTTGCGTTTTTTGAAATGATGGTTCCTAGATATTTAAATCTATCGGTTTCGTTATCTACTTCTAGATTCTCCACGTTTCCCTCCTTTGTTGTTAGATATTTCGTTTTATCAAAGTTTATTGCTAATCCTGCTTTAGTGTATTCTTCTTTCAGTTTTCTTGCCATATAACTGAGGTCTTCCTCATCTTGCGCTATGATTACTTGGTCGTCTGCGAAACTTAGAGTATATAAGTAATCTTCTCGTATTGGGACTCCCATTCTACTACATTTTTGCTTCCATTTTTTTAATGTTTGTTCGAGGTATATTTTGAATAGTGTTGGGGATGTAGAGCATCCTTGTAATAGGCCTTTTGATGTTTGGAGTCTCTCTCCTCCCCTATTTTATGTCCTATTTTTATGTTCACTGTGTTGTTTTCTAGTACCGGAAAAATCGACGAAGAAGTAAAACATTAGCTAATAGGATAGCGCGATGCCTCAATGATATTTAGAAATAAATTCCTCTCAGTGGAGACTAAAACAAGAATATACAAGAGCGTAATACGACCAGTAATGACTTACACATCTGAAATAAGACTCGATATACACAGAGGATGCTGGAATCAACCGAAATGAGAATACTTAGGAGATGTACAAACAAGACACTGAGAGATAGAGAAAGCAGTGAAGACATAAGACGCACATGTAATATAGAAAATATCAACTAGTGGATAAGAGGGAGAAAAGTGGAATGAGATCAACACATAGGAAGAATGGCAAACAACAGGATAGTAGGGATAGAAAGAGGTAAGTCACCGAATGGAAGAGGATCAATGGGACGTCCAAGAAAGAGATGGAGCGACGATCTATAGAGCAGAGAACAAAGAAAATAGGCAATAGTGCCTAACTATAAGTCTCAAGAAGAAGAAAAACATTTTTGCCTAACTCTTCCAATAAGCAAGTTTGAGGAATAAATCATTTATAACACAGGACCCCAATTTTTTTTTACTTAAACAAGACAAGGTGTTCTATACATATTTTGGGTAGCTGAAAACGAACCCGTTGTCCGTTTTCACCCAGCACGTCTAGTTTTTTCGTAAATCAAAGAAATATTCTCAAAACTATATAAGTAAAATCACTAAAATAAATATTAAAATTCAAACCTAAGATAACTTAATTGATAAAAAGCTTATAAATTAAATTCCTTATATAAACTATAAACTGGCCTAACTTCTAACATAACCAACAAAACCTAACTTAACTTAACATATGCTCCCTTTTTTTTTGTTAAATACATGAAAAGTAATATGCTCCATCACTTCAGAATTTCACATGGAAGAAGTCCAAACTTAACAGAATCTAGTGGAAGAACCTTACATCAAGAATTTCTAACCTAACATTACCTATTGGAAGAACTTGAAACCAGGAACTCCGAAACTATGCTTCACGTTATGGCAGGTTTATAGCTCAATTTGATCATGTACTCTACTTTATTCCTTAATGCATAGTTTTCCTGTTATTAAATCAGTAACATACCCAAAAAGATTTGTTTTCATACTTTGAGGAATACATCTGAAATCCTGAAGGGATGGAGCAAAACGAACAACCGTATGTTTTTTAGCTATGGAAATTAAATTTACAGAATACAGATTCATAGCATATTATTTCTTATGTATTTAACAAAAAATAATGGTGGGCCTGTGATTAGGTTGATCTTGATATTTATTTTGTGATTTTACTCATATAGGTTTTACTCAGTATATATCACCACTACACCAAACAATTTATTTTTGCAATCGACGCGCGTTTCGCTAACCATGTTAGCTTCATCAGGAGCGATGATTCACTAAAGCTAAACTACAAATCTACCCTATTTATACTTAGCCTAACCCTTGAATTACTCAAGCGGAACTAATGACATAGACAAGGCCATCAGTTCCGGTCAAGTAACCTGTAGAGGGAACTATAAGGAATAGGCCCTCTGTCTTTATTTAAACTACTTTTACATTTTATGAATTCCATACTTTCGTATGCGTTAAACAATCTCCTATTAGATACATTTTTTATTAATCTTAGATTATCTAATGTTACAGTATGATCAGCTTCAAGGGCATGTTCGGCAATGCCAGACTTGTCTGTTTTATTGTATCTTAAGTGTGCTAAATGCTCTTTAAATCATGTTTTAATTGACTTTTTAGTTTGCCCAACATACTTTTTGTCACAATCATTACAACTAATTTCATAAATTTCACTTTTCTCACAATTAGGAATCTTATCTTTGGGATTTCCTAAGATATACCTTAGATTGTCTGATGACTTATAGACTGAGGTGAGGGCTACCTTATTAAATACCTTATTGAGTCCCTTGCTATATTTCGGATTATATGGTATGGAGACATACTTGGTGTTATTTTCTTCGCGTGTAAAAAAGGTGGAATTCTGAACATTAAACCTAAATTTATATCTATTTATTAGCTTATTTACTAAGTCATCGTCAAAACCATTAACTCTAGTTATATTTCTAATACGATTCCTTTCGTTATTAAAGTTTACTCTATTCAGAGGGAAAGAGACCAAATGATGAACTAAAAAATGTAATGAGGCTAATTCATTGCAAACAACATAAATTAGCCTCATTACATTTTTTAGTTCATCGTTTGGTCACTCTTCCTTATTAGACATATAACTAGAGTTAATGGTTATGACGATGACTTAGTAAATAAGCTAATAAATAGACATAAATTTAGGTTTAATATTCAGAATTCCACCTTTTTTACACGCGAAGAAAAAATAACACCAAGTATGTCTCCATACCATTTAATCCTAAATATAGCAAGGGACTCAATAAGGTATTTAATAAGGTAGGCCTCACCTTAGTCTATAAGTCATCAGACAATCTGAGGTATATCTTAGGAAATCCCAAAGATAAGATTCCTAATTGTGAGAAAAGTAGAATTTATGACATTAGTTGTAATGATTGTGACAAAAAATATGTTGGGCAAACTACAAGGACAATTAAAACACGATTTAAAGAACATTTAGCACACTTAAGATACAATAGAACAGAAAAGTCTAGCATTGCCGAACATGCCCTTGAAGCTGATCATACTGTAACATTAGATAATCTAAGATTAATAAAAAAAATGTATCTGATAGGAGATTGTTGAACGCATACGAAAGTATGGAAATCATAAAATGTAAAAGTAGTTTAAATAAAGGCATAGGGCCTTTTCCTTATAGTCCCCTCTACTGGTTACTTGACCGGAACTGATGGCCTTGCCTACGTCATTAGTTCCGCTTGAGTAATGCAAGGGTTAGGCTAAGTATAAATAGGGTAGATTTGTAGTTTAACTTTAGTCAATCATCGCTCCTGATGAAGCTAACATGGTTAGCGAAATGCGCGTCGAGTGCAAAAATAAAGTGTTTGGTGTAGTGGTGATATATACTGAGTAGTATCATTGTGCCAAAGATTCCACATTCCCAACTTAGTTATATAGGTTTGAGATTATATTTTTTTGCTTTACGCAAAAACTAGACATGCTGGATCGAAACAGATAACGGATTCGTTTTCAGCGACCTAAAATACGTATGGGGGGGGACACCTTGTCATGTTTGAGTAAAAAAAAAAAGTTGTGGTCCCGTGTAATCAATAACCCTGTACAAAAACATCGTTTCATTTTACCCTCCGACAGCCAAATGAACGGCATCGGCAGTTTGGATTTCTAAAACTTGCAGCTTGGTCGTTTTTTCAACGTTGACCGTTAGTAAAGGATACACCCTGTTCATAGCTAATTTATAACTACATTATACTACTTTGAATATAGGCGACATTTAACTAGAAGATTTATAAACCCATAATATTAGAGTTATATTAAGATAATGTAAGATAAGTGGCGGTAAACATTATACACTTAGCAACTTTTTATAAAGTATCTACTTAAAAGTAGCTGTCGCGGTCATAGCGGCAGCACATCGCATCTTTTAAGTTTTAATTTAAATTTTAAAGTAATAGATGATATCCGTTTACGTTTTTTTCCTCTTAAAAAACGTTCTCATAAAAGTATTATAAGATGTCTGTTATTACAAAAATATTAGTTTAGTAATCTAATTTACCGAGCAAAAAATTAATCAAGAGTATTTCCTTTTGATAATGGATTTCATCAATTGTTTTTCTTTTTTTTGATCAATTAATTATAAACTATACCCGTAGCTTAGACTATTGAATTAGCATAGACTCGAAACTCAAATGATTGTTATTAAACGAATTATAAAAATCCCTAGATCAGGGGTCGGCAACCTTTTAACTAAGGGGTGCCAGTTTTCATCCATTGCGTGCCGACATAGGTACTTACTACAACTAAAATTAACAAAAATTAACTTAAATTAACTTAAATTAACTTAAAATATTGCTTTCAGAAGGTTTAATTACAAAAAAAAATTAACATTTAACAAATAATTTTATTATACTAGTCCTAGGACCTAGTGTGAACCCTGTGCTTGAAGTTCTTTAGAGAGTTTTCTTATATCCGGTGCATGTCTGGTTATTTTCAGTGTCACACATGCTTCCGAGTTGTCTGTTGTCAGCCTGCTTCCGTACGGGTTTAAAACCACTCTCATATGGGAAAAAAGTTGTTCACAGATATAGGATGATCCGAAAGCTGTAAGCATGGCAAACGCTACTTTCTTAAGACAAATAAATTTCTCTGGTAAACTCATCTCGTTTGAATGGTTCTGGCAGTCACCTTCTAATACCCTTCTTAATTCTACAAATTTCGTGTCCCATAACTCAGAGCTTTTAAATTCATTGTATTGAAGATCAAAATCATTAATGTCCATCCATTAAATCTGGTTTAATTAAAAAAGCGATAAACTCCTCTTTTAAATTAGTCATATATTTAAGAATTTCCTCTATTAGTGAACCATCGTCGATACTGGATATATAAGTTTTTAAATTTGGAAAATATTTATATGTGTTTGTAGTAATATCGCTGATAAATAAATCTATTTTTAATTTGAATGATTTCCAGGATTCGTATAAATCCAGAACTGCTTTGCCTGAATCTTGTAACTTTAAGTTGAGTTCACTGAGATGGTTTGTAATATCAGTAAGAAACATTAACATACAGATCAAGTTCTTATCTTCTAGTTCAAGATAAGCATCCACTTGATTTTTTTCCAACAAGAACGATTTAATTTCGCCCAGATGATCGACCCATGCATTCATTAAGAAGGGAAACAAATCCTTTATGTCTCCTAATCATAGCAGGAGCGCCATCTGTCGTTACGCAAAAAATTTTTATTTAAATCAATGTTCCGCTTTTCAAAATGTTTAACAAATTCTGAAAATATATCCTTTCCTCTTGTAGGGGCAATGTCATTAATATCGACACTTTCATCCAATGCTACACTAAATACAAAACTCCGTTTGATAGCGTCTCTCTGCTGTTTTTGGACATTTTGTGTCATTTCGGTAATTCGTCTCTCGATGGTCTGCGCTGATGCCGGTATATCCCTAATCCTGGCCAATATTTTATCCTTATTGGGCAAGTCGTCGAATAAAATCTCGCCAGTACTCAAAAACGTTTGCTTCATAAATTCTCCGTCAGTCAACGGCGTACCCTTTTGTGCCAACGATTGTGCAATTTTGAAACTGCATTCAGTTACCTGTTTTTTTTTTCCTTGGAAAACTTTGCTAAAGAATGTTGACTGTTTCTCGTATTGTTTACTTGCTCTTTGTATTGCCTCCCTTTTATCAGCCTTATCTTTAAATGACGATTCATGTTTTTATCTGGAAATGTCGTTGAACACTAGATGTCCGGAAACTACGCTTTCCCGACATAGGACACAAATGGCTCGATCGTTTTGCTGTACAAAACCGTAATCTGTTGTCCATGAAGTTTGAAATGATCGAAAGTCTACCTTCTGTTTCTTCGCGGCCATAACGCAACGTAATTTTAATTTTTAAACTTTTCGACGACTATTGACTGGAACGGATGTTACTTCTATACTAACTGATCCAAACGTGTAGCCGCTTGCTATATATAGAAAAATAATGTTTCCAGAAAATTCCAATAATTACGTTTATTAAATTTCTTAGAAACAAAAATTATTATCTACAACGCGCCCATTGCAATCAAAGGGCCGCCTAGAAGTTAAATCTAACAAAAACTAAAGTTCGGCAATATAAAAAGAGTTGCGGCGCGCGTCGGAACGATTGAAGTCAAACAAAAACCGCCTTATAGCGGCTCTTTTAATCTGAATTGAGGACGTTTATTTGTGTTTTTGCCTAGGCTTATATTTTGAGGCTTGCCGATGTTAATACTTGCCGAAATTAAAGCCATACCAATGCATTTAGTAAAATTATAAATTACAAAATATATATTTTGTAGTTTTTGGTGATAATACCTAGTGACTTATATAATATATCGTTTTCGTTTGTATTTTTAAAGTAATACTGTCTTCGATTATTTACTTAATTTCAAAACATGTCACAGGTACGCGTGCCATTCAAAATTGCTTGGCGTGCCAGAGATGGCACGCGTGCCATAGGTTGCCGACCCCTGCCCTAGGTGGTACAAGAACTTCAAACGAGCTTATTTTGTTAGCACTTCTTTTAGTGAATTCTTCATACTACTGAAATCCGTAGTTCTGCCTAAAGAGCTTTCCTCTTACGTTACTTTCCACTTTAATCAAATAAAATTTTCACTGAGTTATTTATCCTGATAGGCACCAATATTTCTTTTTACCATAATAAAAGTTGCAGATTAGAAATGGCAGAAATAAAAGTTGCAGATCAAAATTGGCAGAAACCGACAAAAAAATAAAGATAAAGATCAGAGAAGACGTCAGACAGTACAGAAAACTCGAAAAAAGAAGAAACTTTGAAAGAGGGAAAAAGTTTTAAACACCTAAACAAACAAATGATTGAAGGGAGACATCAAATAATAAAACTTATAAATAACGATAACCAAGAGATAGCACAAACCCAGGAGATAAAGGAAGCTACAGGAAAATATTATCAAACACTATATGACACGAAAATACCGCCACCGCCCGGGAAAGAAGGAGGAAATAGAGTCATAGTAAGAAATGAGAGAAGAACCAGGGGACGATGAAATAACTACAGAAATGATATAGTATGGAGGGGGCATCGATAATACAATCTCTTCAAGCTCTATTTAACAGGAGCCTCATAGATAGTAAAATACCAACACCTTGGGTAAACGCCTTGATTGTGCTTATATTTAAAAGGGAAAACAAATTTAAATTGGAGAATTATAGACCCATCAGCTTGTTATCGGTACTGTACAAAATCTACAGTAGAATCATAACGTATAGAATAGCGAACAAATTAGACAGTTATCAACCAAGTGAACAAGCGCGATTTAGATGGAGATACAGCACTTTGGACCATCTTCAAACAATTAGAATACTAGTGGAAAAAGCAAATAAATATAAGGTCACTCTGTGGATAGCAATGGTTGACTACGAAAAAGCATTTGATTCGGTAGAAATATCGGCAGTTTCTTAACGCCTTAAGTAACAGCAGAGTTGATGAAAGGTACACAACTATTCTCGAATACATATATAAAAATGCCACATCACAGATAATGGAGGTATGGAGGCTTACATCCCTTTTTCGAAGAAATGCCCTTCCAACGGCAAGCCTTGGTTTGACCTAAAATGCAAAGAAGCTGTTGCTTCTAAACATCTTGCATACCGACAGTGGCGTGAAGATCCTAACACCATAAATCGTAACATCTTTGTTCGTGCCAGGAACAGATGCAAAGAAATTATCGACGAAACCAAGGAGGTACACAATCAACGGATTAGAAACAAACTTCTCGCTTGTCCCGGCAATACCAGGTCCTTTTGGTCAGTCGCTAAGGCAGTTAGTCAAAATTTCACCAAATCCACCATACCACCACTCACACGGCCAGATAATTCTATTGCAACGACACCTGTTGAGAAAGCGAACTTGTTGGCTGAACTCTTTGCTTCACATTCTACTGTCGATTTCCAAGGAAAAACACCACCTACTATTCCCATAGTGCAGTCAAGGATGCCCGATATTGTCTTCAGACAGTGTATCATAAAACGTATTTTGATGAAGCTAGACACCAAAACACCAGTTTTCTGTAGACTTTTCAACCTATCCTACAGAAAGGGAATATTTCCTTCCTGCTGGAAATGTGCCACAGTTCAGCCGATACCTAAAAAAGGCAAGAAGACCTTGCCAAATAACTACCGACCAATCGCACTACTCTCAATAATATCGAAAGTCATGGAAAAGGCTATCAATCAGCATCTTATAAAATATCTTGAAGGATTCAACATTATTAGTGATCACCAATATGGCTTTCGTAAAAATAGATCAACAGGAGATTTTCTGACTTATGTAACACATGTTTGGAACAACGCAATTGAACACTTTGAAGAATCTCGAGCGGTTGCTCTTGACATATCCAAGGCATTTGACCGTGTTTGGCACGATGGGCTGTTGGCTAAGCTACGTTCTTATGGTATGTCTGAAAAGTTCTGTTTGTGGCTCTCATGTTTCCTCAGAGAGAGTTCTTTACGAGTGGCAGTCGACGGATTTCTTTCTAACACCTTCACTATCAACGCCGGTGTGCCCCAAGGTTCCATACTGTCTCCTACTCTCTTCCTCATTTATATTAACGATCTGCTGGAAAAGACCGAGAATCCAATCTACAGCTTTGCAGATGACAGTACACTTATCTCTTCATTCACTTTGAACGCTCGGACATCGACTACTCAGACGAATATCCGCAGACAGCAGGAAGTCATTCAACTTAACAAAGACCTGGAAGAAATTCTATCTTGGGGTGACAGTAACCAAGTGGAATTTAACACTACAAAAACCCAGGCGGCAGTTTTTTCTAAAAAAGTTAACGTTGCAGAACCCGACATAGTTATGTGGGGGCACTCCATCCCTCTAACATCGTCACTCAATCTGTTAGGCGTTAATTTGGGAGTAAATATGTCCTGGCATGAACATGTTGCAGGCATAGCAAGGAGAGCTTCTCAAAAGTTGGGAATATTGTTTCGAACCAGAAAGCTTTACACTCCACAACAACTGTTAATTCTTTACAAAGCTCAAATTCGACCAACTATGGAATACTGCTCCCATGTTTGGAGCTCCGCTCCCAAACATACACTGCATTTGTTGGATTATATCCAGAGAAGAGCTATTCATCTGATTGGACACCCGGAACTGACCGACGGCCTTGATTCGCTGGAACATCGAAGAACGGTTGGCGGCTTGAGCCTATTCTACAAGTAATTTCATGGAAAGTGTTCGAAGGATGTGGCCCGTTTAATTCCTCCCAGAGTGGTGCATATTAGAAGTACACCTCGCGTTAATACTTCACATCCGTATGAGGTTCAGCTTGTTACTCCTAGTACAACGCTTTTCAAGCAGTCTTTTATATGGAGAACATCGTACCTTTGGAATAGTTTGCCCAGGACTGTGTTTCCCATCGAGTACAATCTACAGTGATTCAAGAACAACGTGAATCGCTTTCTCCACACACGTGTCGCTCCTGTAGCGCTTTAGGGACTTCCCTGTAGCACGTGTGCTAGACCCACAAAAAAAAAAAAATGCTTGAAGAAAAAACAAATAAAATCAAAATTAAAAGAGGAATTAGACAAAATGACTCGATATCCCCAAAGCCGTTCATTTGACTCTAAAAGATAACTTCAAATGGCTAAAGTGGGAAAATAAAGGAATACTAACAGACTGTGAACGAATAAATCACTTAAGATTCGCAGATGATATCACTTTGATCGCCAACACAAAAGAAGAATTACAAGAAATGCTGATGGAACTGAATAACAAGTCTCGAGAGATGGATCTGAGAATAAACTTCACCAGAACCAAATATTTGAACAACGAAAGTGAAGATAACAGTCAGGAACTACTAATAGAAGGTGAGCGAATAGAAAAGGTACACATATTTAGTATAAAAAATCGAAATATTAAAAAATAAAAAGACTGACTTGGATAGAAGAGTCTCGTTAACTTGGTCTATATTATATTATTAGCCGTGCCCACGGCTCCGCTCGCGTGGACTTGATTCACTATTATCGTCACTGCTTATTCCTTATATTACCTAACGTAATAAAATATCTGCCATTATTTCCCCTTATCTCCCATTATTTCTCCTTATCTCCTATTATCTCTACATAATTTCCATTATCTAGGCTTATCTCTGCTCATCTCCCATTATTTCTCATTATCTCACATTATTTCTCCTTATCTCCCATTATCTCACCTTATCTCCCATTATCTAGGCTTATCTCGACTTATCTCGCAATATTTATCCTTATCTTCTATTATTTCTCCTTATCTCCCATTATCTCGCCATAATTCCCATTATCTAGACTTATCTCTGTTTATCTCCCATTATTTTTCCTTATCTTCCATTATTTATATTTATCTTCCATTATCTCACCTTATGTCCCATTATCTAGGCTTATACCGAATTATATAGAACATATGTATAAATTTATAAAAACACGTAAATGGGATAAGTGGTTCTTAAGTGATAAGCGCACTAGCGGACAGACAGACAGACAGAGAGACGTTGCATTTTATATATATTATATTCTTTGCAACATGATATTGTTCCATATTTAATGGTTTAGGCAGTGTATTGCAAGAGAACGCGCTATCGGTAACCTTTTTTCCGACTTGATTCACTATTATCGTTACTGCTTATTCTTTATGTTACCTAACGTAATAAAATATATTCCATAACCTGACCAGAGAACATATATGTTTTAGAAAAAGCACGTAAAACGGATAAGTGGTTCTCCAGTGATAAGCACACTAACGGACAGACAGACAGGCAGAGAGACAGGTAGACAGACAGACAGAGAGACGTTGCATTTTATATAAATTATAGGGAGAAGATTATGGATAAGCTGGCCAGAGAACAAATGTATGAATTAAAAAAAAAAAACACGTAAATCGGATAAGTGGTTCTCGAGTAATAAGCGCACTAACGGATAGACAGACAGACAGAGCGACGTTGCATTTTATATATATTATAGACATAGATTATAATTATTATTATATAACCTGGCTAAAGAATATATGTATGAATTTAAAAAAAGATACATAAATCGGATAAGTGGTTCTCGCGTGATAAACGCACTAATGGACAGACAGACAGATAGAGACATTGCATTTAATATATATTCTAGATTATAGATATTCACTGCTACATAATATTGTTCCATAGTTAATGGTTGAGGCTGTGTATTGCAAGGGAACGCGCTAGCGACAAACTTTTTTCCGACTTCATTCACTATTATCGTCACTGCTCATGCCCTATGCTACCTATCGAAATAAAATATAGCCTATAACCTCGCCAGAGAACATATGTATGATTTTTTAAAAAAAAAGTACGTAAATCGGATAAGTGGTTCTCCAGTGATAAGCGCACTAACGGACAGACAGACAGAGAGACGTTACATTTTATACATATATATATTATAGATATAGATTATCTGTTTCTTTTTTACAGGGCCACACTATAGTTTATACTATTATACAGAAATAGGTCTAAAAATATACTTCACAAAAAACCAAATATTTGGACAACGAAAGTGAAGATAACAGTCAGGTACTATTAATAGAAGGTGAAAGAATAAGAAAAGTACAAACATTCATATATTTAGGACAAAAAATCGAAATATCAAAAAATTATTTGAAGGCTGACTTAGATAGAAGAGTCTCGTTAGGTTGGTCCGCGTTCGAAAGGTTAAAATCTACATTTAAATTGGACATCCCAAATACAATAAAAGCCAGAGTATTCGAGCAATATGTACTGCCGGTATTAACATATGGCGTGGACTCAATAAAAGAATAATAAATAAACTCCAGGTAACCTAAAGAGCAATGGAGAGGAGAATGCTAAATATTAGACTCCAAGATCGTATTCCTAACATCGAGATACGAAGATGATCAAAAGTGGCAGATGTAATACAACGAATATGTATATTAAAATGGAATTGGGCGAGGCATGTCGCAAGGCTTAATGATAACAAATGGACACGCCGTATAGTTGAATGGAGGCCTAGAAAACACAAAAGATGCAGAGGTAGAATACAGACAAATGGAAAAAGATTAGCAGGATACGCAGCAAACAACAAAAAGCAAACAACAAAGCTCACTGGCGACAACTTGGGGAGGCTTACATCCGACTATGGATGGAATAAGCTAATGATGATGATGATGATAATAAAAATTAAGAAAATTGAGCACCAATCACATACAGTCTCTCAAGTAAGAACGTACCAGCTCGTATTCTAGAAAAAATGTGTTTCGAGAACAGTTTTTGCCATCAGTGTATTTTTTGGTGTGCTAACAACAACGCAATTACCCTAGTAATTCGTTCGGAATGGACTGATACTGATAGTTTGTGTTGAATTATTCTAGTCAGACGTCAATCAGGTAGCGAAACTCCTTGATGAATTGGACCTCTAAAAGCTTATACATCTCCTAATAAAGTAAACTAAAAATCGATGACCGGGTGGGTAGAAAATTTTTTATAAAAACGAACTAGTACCTATAATGAAACTATAAAAACTATGGATTTTGTTAACATTAATAAAACGAAAGGTTCCTAGTTTTTTCTCAAGTTCTTGGATTTTTCACAAAAGAAATCCACAACTGAAAAAGTTCTGTTTTTAAGGGGCATTCATCCTACATCCATAAGGACGAAGAGGACATACGTCCCCCCGTCCTCTCCTTGGCTATGACACAGACTAACAGATTATATCGATCTAAGTTTTTTTAACGATCATTGAACTCACTCTATTAATTATTACGAAAATATTAGTTTAGTAACGTAATTTATTGAGCAAAAAAAATTAATTGGGGGCATTTCCTTTTAATAATGGATTTCAGTATTATTTTTCTTTTTTTAACTAGTTAAGTATAACTATAAACAAGAAGTGGCTTTTTTTTGTATTAAAAGTTACGAAGGCCATTAATCAACATCAACTTTGTCTGATCATAAAAATTGCACTACTTAGAAATCTGGTATCAACTTTTTTAATTAAAATTGATATAAATGTTGATGTAGTTATTCTAGTCAAGTGCGCTCACTATTTCACTGTTGTATATATATATATATATATATATATATATATATATATATATATATATATGAAGGGTCCAGGGGAAAAAAAACAACTTAAGTCCACAAAATCTAATTTCGAGAAAATTGAAATTTAGCGTTCCAAGTCTCTAAAATGCCAGTAAACTGCCGAATTAAGTTTAAAAAATTAATAGATATGGTTCATAAAAGTGTTTTCTGTGTAATATTTCATGAAAATATATAAACAGGGTCCACAGAGGCATTTTTTGTAAAAAACAGCTGGACTTACGTTGTTTTTTTTCCCTGTAAGTTGGGTACCTATAAAAAAACTAATAAATTAATGTTTATCACAATTTTTCTTTATTAAAAAACAGAAACTTTACTGTATTACATAAATAATCTAAAAGCTAATTATTTTTTGTATCAACAAAAATAATGTTATTTATTATTTATAACTTTGTTTTATAAGTTTTATTTGTTTTAAAAAAAGGCAAGTAAATAAAGTTGCTTATTTATTTAAAAAGTTGAAAAAAAATTATTTATTATTTTAAAAGTTAAAAAAAAATCGCTCATTGATCAATGTCAATAGGAGGATCATCGATATAATCGTCAGCGTCATCATTATCTTCATGATCATCATGTGGCAACTCCATATAAAATTTTTTTGATTGCGGCCGTTCTACAAATTTGGATAGGTGGAGTAAGTCCCTATATTTGGCCTTCTTAATGGGTACTTTTTCAGTGTATAAGCTCTTCAGTTCAATATTTTTTTTCGGATTCAGAATTAGTACTATTCTCTTTCTTTCCCTTCGGATTTCGAACGGCTTTTCTTTTCTTTACAATGGGCTTATTTTCATAAGGGCCGAAATAGGTGGACTTGTAAAACATCGCATCTTGGTTTTTGTCTTTTAAAACTTGCATCATGCGAATTGGTCTTGTCTGAAATGGACACTTTGGTTTATATAAAGGTGACAAATAATCAGTCCAATTTTGAAAAACAAAATCTTTTCCACAGTCTATAACTTCAAAAGCTGTTGGTTTATCTCGAGATGTACATAAAAACCTCTCTCCAGTCGTCTGGGTGCTCAACGTATGATTTTTGGTTAACTAGCCCCATATTTTTATCGCACTCTAAGTAAGAATGCCCTCTAATCGGAAATACCACCTTAATGGAATCAAACCTTTCCTTTTTTGTTACTAAAAAGTGAATCATTCTAAACACTGTGTAGTTCTTATTTTGGCCGGCACAGGAGTCACAAAAGATTACTAGTTCTTTGACATCCAAAGGCAAAATTTTGTAAACAAAATGGTTTTTATAGCATTGATCATACATCGTCTGCACCTTTTTTAGCCACAGACTCGTCGTACGTATAGAATATAGATCTTGAATTTGACAATATGTGAATGTTGAAGCTGATAAAGTTCAGCTGGCGCCTGTAATATACGTCATTAGTTGTTATATTAGGGCAAGGTAAATTTTTCTGAAAATCCATTGCAATAGCTTGGATAGCTGAATTCTTTACTGATTTTTTGCGATAATGTCGTTTCAAGGAATAGAAACGATCAGCTTTGGTTAAATGAAGCTTATATTCTTGTTTTTTTGTGCAGTTTGTGCAGTTAATGACTCGGTCAATCTTAAATCTTCATCACCAGACTTAATTTTTTCTTTCAATACTTTAATTTCACTTTTCAGGACATCACAAGTACTACAAGTGTCTTTCCTTGGATATCCAAAGGAAATATTAAAATTGTTTTCGAAAATCTGTCTAAATGTTTCGTACGAAACTTTGTTTTGGGGAAATTTTTGATCGTACATACACCAGACTTTTTTAATATTCAAGTCATCCGGTAGATATAGCTTTTTAGTGTCTTTCAATGAGTAATGAGATTTTCTTCCCCTCAAATTTTTAATGAAATCATTGACTTGATTTTTGGTACCTTCTAAAAGTTTGTGGGGACGGTTATTGTGTTTACCACGTTTATCTTTAGGCGACTGGCCAGTACAAATCAAACTTTTTTTAATAGTTTTAATTCTTTCTTCTGTAACCCCATGTAACGAAAATAAATGCTTTTTGGCAAACTTGTATATCTTGGGTATTATTGTTTTCCCCTTGTACTAATCTGACACGATAATTAAAAGATGCTGCCTTAGCCATGGCAATATTTTTTGTCTGGGACGCCTTCGGATTACAGGAAGAGTTGTCATTAGACCGCATAAATATGAGTGTTGATCATTATAGCTTTCTAATTCATTAAATTCACGAATAATTCTCATACGTTCGGCATTAGATATAATATCAAAACAGCGAAATCTTTTACATTCACAGTTAGGGCCAGTTTCGTGAGATGCTATTCTAAGTTTTTTCATAACGTCTGTTATCCTACCTGTTTTTTTTTTTTCATTTTTTTTGTAGGTCCATGATTTGATTTTAGCTCTTTGTCAGATGAACTATCACAATCACTTATCATAATTTTTAATAATAAAAATGTTTATTTCAAAAGAAAACTGATTGTAAACACACTAAAACCTTTGCATAAAGAACTTTACTAAAATAAATCAATCAAAACACTGACTGACTGAAGTGACAGAAAGTGTCTGACGCAATACTTTAAAGAATGTCATAAGGCGCCCGCCTTCAATAGATAGCAGCACTAACTCGATTTTGAAATAAAATGGACTTAAGTTGTTTTTCCCCTGGACGCTTCATTTATATGGACTAGGTTTGATATCCATCAATGTTGAATAAACTAGCTGAAAGCTATGGTATTTCTTCAATAGCTAGCAGCACTAACTCGATTTTGAAATAAAATGAAGTTGTTTTTTTTTTTTCCCCTGGACCCTTCATATACATATATATATATATATATATATATATATATATATATATATATATATATATATATATATATATATATATATATATATACAGGTGTACAAGTATGAAATGCGGATTTTTTTTCTAAAAAAACATGTTAAATTCGGAAGAATGATAAAAAGTGCTTTATTCAAAGTATGCTTCATCGCTTGTTATACATTTTTCTCATCTTTCGGGCAATTTGTGAATACCACGGCAGTAAAAATCTTCTCCTTTTGCTGCGAACCATTCATCGAGCAATTTTTTCACATCTTCGTATGAACCAAAGCGCCCGCTCAGCAAGTGCGTGACCCATCGATGTAAACAAGTGGTAATCGGAAGGAGCCAAGTCTGGTGAGTAAGCCGCATGGGGTAGAAGTTCCCAGCTCAGTGCTTCCAACGTGTCGCGAACTGGTTTTGCCGTATGTGATGGAGCATTGTAATGAAGAAAAATTACTTTGTGTTGCCTCTTTCAGTATTCTGGCCTTTTTTCAAGCAGCAAACGGTTTAAATCGGTCAATTGTTGTTTGGTAACGTTTGGTATTAACCGTTTTCCCCAGGTTTTAACAGCTCATAATAGACCACGCCCCTCTGGTCCCACCAAACACAGAGCATCGTCTTTTGCGCTTGGGATTCTCAAAATAAATCCACTTTTCATCCCCTGTAACTATACCATGCAAAAACGGCTTCCTTTTGTACCGAGCGAGCAAAATGTCACACGTGTTTTTGCGCTTTTTTCCATTTGCCTGTCGTTCAACTCATGTGGTACTCATCTACCGGCCTTCTGAATCTTTCCCATCTCTCGTAACCGATTGGAAACAGCTTGTTGACTAACGCCCAATTGCACGGCGAGTTGTTTTTGTGTTTGCGAATCATCTTCATCCAACAATGCTTGCAATTCCACATCTTCGTATTTTTTTGGCGGTTTTCCACGTTCCTTGTCTGCAACATCGATGGCGCATGTTCACCATAAGCTTTTCGAAGTAATCGGTATGATTCAACAGCAGTTTTTTCTTCAAATGAAAACAAAAAATTAATGCTGTCCGCGAATGCTCTTTGTTCGGTATAAATTTCGACATATTGAACACAACAACACACAACACTATGCACACACTTTTCCAATTTATCACTCGTGCGCGTCTGACACTTGTTGATGACACAACAAAATGGTGCAGTGTCAAATATTTATAGCATTGGTGCACCATCTGTTGTCTGAAATCCCCATTTCTTACTTGTACACCTGGATATATATATATATATATATATATATATATATATATATACGAGGCATGTTTTTTAAGTAAGTACCGTTTTGCGATTCCGCCGCCGCAGCGATACGGTCGGCGTTCCGCGCATGCGCGCTGGTAACCTACATCTCATGTCTACGCACTGACGCCATTACAGTCTGATTCTTCATTGTATACGTTGTTTACTGAGTGTTTAAGATGCCTCCGACAATCGTGAGTCCCGCCGATTGTGAAGTACGGGCTGTTATACGATTTCTTAGTGCTAAAGGCGTAAAACCGATCGATATTCATCGTGAGATCTGTGAAGTTTACGGACAAAACATTATGAGTGATGGAATGGTAAGGAAATGGGTGAGAGCATTTAAAGATGGCCGCACAAATGTGCATGATGAAGAACGGAGTGGGCGTCCTTCGGTCGTTAATGAAGATTTGGTGCAGAAAGTGGACGAAAAGGTGAGAGAAAACAGACGCTTTACAATTTCATCATTGTGCGACTGCTTTCCTCAATATTCTCGTACCGAGAACTTGAATTACCGGAAATTGTGTTCACGTTGGGTTCCAAAAATGTTGACGGATTTGCACAAAACCCAACGTTTAGGCAGTGCATTGACTTTCCTTGAGCGGTACCACAATGAAGGTGAACATTTTTTAGACCAAATTGTTACTGGTGACGAAACATGGGTGGCCTACGTCACACCAGAATCGAAACAACAATCCATGGAATGGCGACATTCATCATCACCCAAAAAAGTGAAGTTTAAGCAAACAATTTCTGCCCGCAAAATCATGTGCACAGTTTTTTGGGACAGAAAAGGAGTATTACTAGTGGAGTTTCTGCCTCGTAATGAGACAATCAATGCAGCGTCTTATTGTGAGACATTGAACAATCTGCGTCGTGCAATCCAGAACAAAAGACGTGGCAAGTTGAGTAAGGGTATCGTTTTGCTGCATGACAATGCCCGTCCCACATGTGGCTAATCGGACCAAAGATCTCATCAAATCTTTTAAATGGGAAACTCTAGATCATCCTCCATACAGCCTGATCTGGCGCCCAGCGACTACCATTTGTTCCTGCACTTGAAGAAGCACCTGGGTGGTCAGCGTCTTCAAGACGATAACGAAGTCAAAACATTTGTGATACAGTGGTTA
Organism: Pachyrhynchus sulphureomaculatus; assembly: GCA_019049505.1. Taxonomy (NCBI): domain Eukaryota; kingdom Metazoa; phylum Arthropoda; class Insecta; order Coleoptera; family Curculionidae; genus Pachyrhynchus; species Pachyrhynchus sulphureomaculatus. The sequence goes on along the minus strand of CM032456.1, from coordinate 203,156,515 downwards.
ACAAGTCAGGCGGCAGAATTTTATGAGGAGGGTATTCAAAAACTGGTGCCACGTTATGACAAGTGCCTCAATATTCACGGAAATTATGTAGAAAAGTAGATTAAGGTACAGGCTTTCATGTAAAAATAAAATTATAGCGATATCTTTGCACGCCTTTTTTTAATTCCAAAACGGTACTTACTTAAAAAACATGCCTCGTATATATATATATATATATATATATATATATATATATATATATATATTATATATATATATACAGGGGTGTCCCAGTATTCCGTGTACATAGAGTTACTGTGGATTTCTGGGATGAAAATATGACCATTTAACCCAACTTACCTTAGTCAAAAAATTCGTAATTTTTGAAATGGAAAGTGTCAAAGTTATATCTTTATTTCAGTTTTTTTAAAGTTTAGTTTCTTAAGTTTTTTTAGCAATTGTACTATTTGTACAAGATTCGGTGCTAAAGGGTTTTCTGAGGTGAGAAATCAAAATCAGCTCACAGGTTTGTTGTAAATTGTAGGGGGCGCCACTTAAACTGTGTATACTTTTAAATTGTCATAACTTTTTTATACCACTCTGTATAATATTTTTAATTAAATATTCGTATTCTAACAGGAAACTAGATAGGAAACAAAAATGAGTAACGTCCATATAGAATTTAGTATCAGTAGAGATGAGGTAATAAAAGCCATCGGAAGACTAAAAGATGGTTTAAAATACCAAGAGTGAATCAAGTACGAGGAAAGCTTCTGAAACTATTATAATACCGTAGTTGAACTATTTAATGCTATCTATAAATCTGGCCAAATTCTTCATGATTGGCTTATATCCACCTTTATACCCCTACCCAAAAACGTCAATGCGAAGAAATGTGAAGAACATCGCACAATTATCCTTATGAGTCATGTTTTAAAAGTGTTCTTGTATGTTATTCATGAACGCATATATCCATTACTTGAGAACTCTATTAGTGCGACACAGTTCGGTTTCAGAAGGGGCTTAGGAACCAGAAAAGGGCTCTTCAGCATTCAGGTTCTTGCTCAAAGGGCACGCGATATGAACTGCGATGTCTTCCTACGTTTTCTCGACTTCGAGAAAGCTTTCGATAAGATAAAGCATGAGAAGTTGATTGAAGTCTTGCTGTCCGTAGGTATGAGACGAGAGGATATTCGTATCATTTCCAACTTGTACTGGCAACAGACAGCTGAAATCAGAATTGGAGCCAAGCGATCTGAAGAGATCAGTATACAGAAAGGGGTTAGACAAGGGTGCGTTCTGTCCCCGTTGCTCTTTAACGTATACTCCGAACAGCTTTTCACTGAAGCCTTGAGTTGTTGCGAGGATGGTGTGGTTGTTAATGGGCATATCATTAACAACTTGAGATATGCAGACGAAACCATTGTAATGGTCGACACTGCAGATGGACTTTAAAGGCTGATAACTTGAATACAAGATCAATGTGAAGAGTATGGTTTGAACGTATTTAAGACCAGAGTTAAGATAGTAAGTAAAAACCCCAACTGAGTGCCAATTTTTACATCAACGGCAAACCAATACAACGGATAAATCAGTTTACTTACTTGGGCTGTAATCTTAATGAGAAATGGGACCATGCAAAAGAAATATTAGTTCGTATAGAGAAAGCAAGATCAGCTTTTTTCCGCTTAAAAAAGGTCCTATGTAGTATGCATCTCAACATAAAGATCAGAATGCGGGTTTTAAGGTACTATGTATTCTCTATTCCACGTTGAAGCGTGGACATTATCCGAAACAACAACAAAAAAGCTCAAAGCGTTTGAAATGTGGTGTTATTGCCGTATGCTGCGAGTTTCTTGGATACATCACGTTACCAACGATACCATACTACGACGGATGAACAAGGCATTGGAGATCATACATACGGTGAAGAAACGTAAACTGTCATACTTTGGCCACGTTATTAGGAACGACAAGTATGATCTCCTTCAAGTGATTCTGCAGGGAATATATACAGTCCCTGGCCAAATTATTAGACGCACTGTATTTTTTTTTAGTAATTTTATGTTTCTTAAGAGTTTTTATGCAATAATGGTATATTTAAACTACAATATTATTGATTTTTATTTAAAAGAATTGTTGTAGACTACATATTTGTATTTATTTTTAACATATGGCAACACTGTGTTGACAAAGTGATACATGAACGTAAACAAGTACAAACCTGTATCAGTCGCGATCGGAATCGAGTCAGGTACGGACGTGTTTCTGTGGCTTTATGGACTGTGATTGTTTGTTTAACAGTTTTATACTACTCAGTTAATAGTTTATTTTGTATGCAGTGTTTTAAAAAAGTAATTGGACTATTTTCATTATGGGTAGAAAAGGCGATCTTTCACCACGTAAAAAAGCTGAAGTGAAGGCCCTTGTGATTGCGAAAACATTTACAAACCCAGAAATATCACGAAGATTGAAGGTTTCTGAAGTTAGTGTACGACGCATAAAAAAGAAAAATTGAGTCAGGGAAGGAATTAAGCCCGAAAAGAAAGAAAAGATGCGGTAGAAAACCAATTTTCACTCCACGGTCAGAGAGATGTTTGAAGAAAATTTGTGTAGAAAACAGATTTGCTACCACAAAGGTAATAAAATCACAACTCCAGGATGCTAGCGTAAATGCTTCTGAGCCCACTGTTCGAAGAAAATTGAAAGAATTAGATTTTAAGGCTTGTCGCCCCCGCCAGGAAGCCCAAGTTAACAGCTGCAATGAAAGCAAAGCGCCTGAAGTGGGCCAAGCAATGGCAAGACAAAGATGTGGACTTCTGGAGATCGGTAAGATACAGCAATTTAATCAATAATTGATACATTATTATCATTTTCAGTTAAATAAAGCAAATAAACATGGAAGTTTATATATTTTTCCTATTTTTGACAGGTCTGCTTCAGTGACGAAAGCACATTCTAAATTTTGCAGAATAAAGCTCAGTATGTGCGTCGTCGTCATGGAGAAAAGTTTCATCCTGATTGTATCGTCCCGACGGTTAAACATCCCACCAAAGTGATGATTTGGTCAGTCATCAGCGGCAAGGGCACTGGACGTCTGTACGTCGTCAAAGGAATAATGAGGCAAGATCAGTACAAAGAAGTATTACAAAATCGGTTGATTCCGCAGCTCAGAGAATGATTTCCAAATGGGGAACCATTCACTTTCATGCAAGATGGAGCTCCCTGCCACACTGCTCGGTCTGTTAAAGCTTTTTTGGCAGAAAAAAATATCCCTCTGTTGGATTGGCCCCATTGAAAATGTGTGGGAGCTGATGAAAAGAGAAGTGGCTAAAGATGTGATTACCAACAAAACCCAGCTCCTAGAAAAGATTATTCATGTGTGGAATCATCATCCTCAAATGCAGGAGACAGTACAATCTTGCATTGATAGCATGCAGAATTAAAGCTTTGATAGCGGGTAAAGGTGGCTCAACTAAATATTGACTTTTACTAACATTAATTTCACTTTTCTTTAAAACTTAATAAACTTATGCTTTTCTAAATTAATGCTGTTTTATTTATGTCAAATAAATAGGTAATTGATTGGATAATATAAAAATAAAAAACAAATCAATTTAAAATAATAAAACGGTACAATATCACTCGGTAATTAATATTTTACATGAAATCTTGCAGTGCGTCTAATAATTTGGCCAAGGATTGTATATATATATATATATATATATATATATATATATATATATATATATATATATATATACATATATATATATATATATATATATATATATATATATATATATATATATATATACATATATATATATATATATATATATATATATATATATATATATATATATATATACATATATATACATATATATATATATATATATATATATATATATATATATATATATATATATATATATATACTCCTGGACAAAATTAACGCAACAATATATTAAATCATACAAATCTCTATAATGAATTAATTTTTTATAAACATTGGTTACACTAAAAGTTAGAAAAAATTTATTCGGATACTTTAAAAGTGAATTAGCTACCAAATTTCTCTATAAGATTCGAATTAAAATTATTCTTAAGACCTAATAACAAAATCGTTGAAATTATGTAAAATGAAAAAAATAAACTGGGACACTAGTAGCAAAATTAATGGTGTAACTGGGACACTAGTAGCGTGTGTTGCCTCCTCTACTTCGGAGGACAGCGTTTATGCGCCTAGGCATGCTTCTAATTAAATTTTGGATAAAATCTTGAGGAATTTGCTCCCATTCTGTGATAACTGCATTTTCAAGTTTCCTGAGGTTTCTAGGTGCAGGTATATGACGTTTCACATTTTTCTTAAGGTGATCCATTACATGTTCTATCGGATTCAGATCCGGGCTTTTTTGGTGGCCATTGCATAATCGGTATATCAACTTGATTAAGATAATCGAGTACCTCCCTAGCCACGTGAGGTCGAGCGTTGTCTTGCATAAACAGGAAACTGGGGCCCACAAAATGACCGAAAGGCATCACATGTTCTATTACAATGTTCTCAAGATACTGGTCAGCATTCATGGATCTCGTACGGACAGGAACTAACTCTGTGCGAGGATCAAAGCAGATGCCACCCCAGAACATAACAGAGCCACCGCCGAATGGAATCCTTGCAGAGATATTGCAAGGAGCAAACCTCTCTCCTGGTCTTCGCCATACTCGCTCACGACGATCTGGATGTTTTAGACTAACCCTAGTTTCATCTGGGAAGAAAACTTGTTTCCAGTCATCCACAGACCAGTTTTCGTGATTTCGAGCAAAACGTAACCTGGCAACTCTGTTCTCTCTAGTAAGCAAGGGCGCAGTGGCTGGTCTCCCACTGTTTAATCCAGCTTCATTTAACCGTCTTCTAACTGTTTTAGAAGAAATTGTGACATTGCGAACAGCTTCGAGTTCGTTTCTTATTATAGAACTAGTGACAGTCCTGTTTCTTAAAGCATATTGTCTTATAAAACGTTCATCTAGGTCGCTAGTGCATCGTTTTCGCCCTTGCCCTAGCCTTCTAGAATAAGTTCCTACTTCATTCAAGCGTCTTACCATACGACTTATTGTGGAACGATGTTTGCCTAACAAATTGGCAACATAACTCTGACAATATCCCTCGTCCAATAAAAGTGAGGCTCGCACTACCTCGTGTTCTGTTAAATTCCTTGTTCGATTCATTTTTCTAATTCTTCAGGGTCAAAAATAAAACAGTCTACCAGAAAAAAAAAACGTATTACTTTGAAAAAAAGGAACAATTTATAAGCTTACTTTTAAAGAAAATCTATCGCATTATTACAGAAAATTGTTTATCTCCTAAAAAATTCTTTAAAACTGTAAATCTAAGCGAATTGTTTTGATTTCTGTCATGAACAACGAAACAAAATATGCACAGCCTACAATTCAAATACTCGATAAACTTTAAAACTGACATAACGGAAAAATATAAATTAATTTTCAGATTGTTGCGTTAATTTTTTCCAGGAGTTTATATATATATATATATATAATATATATATATATATATATATATATATATATATATATATATATACCCGGTGTTATAAAATTCACTGCATATATTGGTACCAGTGGATCCTTGGAGCAAGACTGATTGCAGAAAATTCACCTTAAATAGCGGATCTCAATAGTAAAAGAAAAAAATTGACCCTCAAGAAGTAATGTCATGAATATTTTTTTCACGCCGTCACTGGTCAAGCCTAGAACCCGCCAATATCGAAATTCGTTAGTCAGATGTAAGTTTCTTCTTCAGATTTGAGTCGGATTCCCGAAATATATTTAATAAAAATAACCGGTCAAGTGCAAGTTGAACTTGCGCAATTAGTGTTACGTACGTTGATTGCTTTTAAAATAAAAAATGTTGTAACGGAAGTGTAAAATGATCAGTGACTTCACAAACACACACCCCAAATGAGTTTTCAACAAAGTTTATTTCCAATCTTTACTGAAAATTGATGACCTTGAAATTTCTGTTTTCTTTATATTCCAGATAAATTATTACAGGTAATGCACTCGTGATAATTTTCGTTCAATCTCCACCCCGTGGAGAATATTCTAGAATTTTTTCAAAATTTTTTGATAAGTGCTTTTCGAGATAAGGCGGGTGGACAGCGATTATTCGCGATTTTTTAAAAATAATACAAAGAAAAGTGCACGCAAGTATTACAATATATATATATATATATATATATATATATATATATATATATATATATATATATATATATATATATATTTTACTCGTGTTTTTACAAGCTTTCATTTGACACCACACTCGATTACCTAGTAAAAATTTTTTTTTTTCACTTCCGATTTCAGCCCCCCAAAACTAACCCCTTAAGTTAAAATTTAACTTTTAAAACTACATGGCTCTGATGAGGCCATCAATTCCTATGTTATTACCAAATTTCAACTTTTTCTACGACAGATAGTTTCGGAGAAAATCGGGTGTGACAGACGGACGGACAAACAGACGGACAGACAGACAGACAGATGGACAGACGGACAGACGGACAGATAGACACCGAAGTGATCTTATAAGTGTTGCGTATGGAACACTAAAAATATTAAAATATTTTTTATTATTTTATTTTTCTAAAACTGACAAAGGATTTGCCCCTCTTTTGTTATCCGCACTCCACGCGGATATGAAAGGGTTGATGCTGGAAGTGATGAAAGTAGTGTAGAATTGTTTAGATTTGCTATAAATAAAGTAATTTGGACCAAAATGATTGCTAAAGTCTAAAGTAGACACAGCACCAGAAGAAGAAGAAAATTCTGTTCTCCGCCTTCTCCTGTCTGAAAAAGCTTTCTTGGCAAATGTGTGGGAGGTTTGTTTCCATTTTTTTAATTCCATTGTCGCAAATGCGTTCCTTCATACGTTTCTTCACATTTATAGTTACTTGGCAACGCTCAAAAATCACTCTGGCAATGATGTAAGATATCATATTTTGTGGCTTAACCGGCATGTAGTATTACTGACAGAAAGTAATTTTTGACAGATATCAAACAAGTTTTACGAATATGAACGAGAATTAATCCCTTCTGAAGCTCCCTATAGAAATTAAACTTCACGCAGTTAAATTATTATTTACTTTTTTTAATTTATAATTTTACCGCCGTTTCAAATTTTAAAAAATTGTCAATAATCTTGTAAATTTTATGGTTTTTTTTAGGCAATAAATTGTTTTTTTTTTACGTTTAATGCCGGCTCTTCAAATCCTATATTAGCGAGCCATCTTAACAACGTTAACTACGCTTATTATAACTATAATACGATGTTTTAGTAACCTTGGCTTTTTTTCAAGGTCGGACATTGAAATCGAAATTCCAAACAGGGTTGCTTATGGACATAAACGATTATTTGTTGTGTATTAATGTTTTATGTATAGTTTTAATAATACCTTATACCTCATATTAGTGAGGGTTTATGGCCAGCATCAGTTTTAAAAAAAACTCAATTTTAGCTAACCCTTCCATATTATTGTTTTTCTCATGGAGAAACAGTTTTTATTCCTTAGATTGAAATTCAACATTGTATCGGTCTGGGATTTCTTAAGCTCAATATTCACGCTAATTGTTAGCAAAATCGTCCTAGCATGCGGTCTATTGATTAATGAAAAACGAACATTATACTAAATTAGATAATGTGCTGATAGCATATATGTGCATGTATACTTTTCATAATGCCTTAAAATTTCCATCTAATAACCTTAAAACAGGGGTGCTCAAACTTGAACTGCTGGCGATCTACCTGAATATTGTTAGACTACGATCGATCGACTCTGAGAGGCTGCAAGTAAGTGTGATGCAGGATTGTCGTCTAGGTAGGGTGTATCGTGGCATAGATATTAGTTTTCCGCACAATATGCATGTTTTTAGTCAAGGTAAGTGTAGGTCTGCTCTAAAATAATGAAAAAACTCATAATTATTCAAAATTGCGAGTTTATTGGTTCTTAACTGTGTCTAAACTTAACTAAAGAGTGACTTTGGATGTTGAAGCGTGGTACTGCATGTCCTCAGCATACTTTTCATAAGATGGTACGTAATTACCGAGTGCTAATCGCAAGCATGATGACATATGTTCGTAAGTGAGTCGATTGCGATATTTTGACTTAATTATCCTCATTTCAGAAAATGCAGACTCGCATAAGTAAGTTGACCCAAACATTGCCGTCAGTTGAAGGGCGATTTGCCTTAGATTCGTAAATTTATCTTCAGATATAAAACACCAGAATGAAAATGATGCGATATTTGCCAATTTACTGAAATCATAAAAACGTATTTCGAATTGGCCCAAAATATTTGATAATTCTGTCTCATAAATATCATAATTCAACTGAGGAATCCTTGCTTTCAAAGACGGAAAATTTTTCAGATTCTTTCTTTTTAGTTGATCTATCATAAGTTGCAATTTACTTTTGAATGCGTTTATTGAGCTAATCATCTCAATAATAGTTTTTCCTTTACCTTGAAGCTCCAAATTAATGGTGTTTAAATGCATTGTGATGTCTGTCAAAAAATGCCAAATCAGTCAGCCATTTTCCGTTTTTCAGCATCTGAGTGTCATCATCTCTTTCGTCCAGAAATGCTGTTATTTCGGGCAATAATTCTTGAAACCTTTCTAGGAATTTTCCGCGACTCAACCACCTGACGTCCGTGTGAAGAACTAAATCAGTGTGTTCAACTGACTCACTATCTTCTAACTGCAATTTAAAGAGCCGTCGTTGCAAGCTACGTGCACGGATAGAATTCACAATTTTTATTGCAATGCCCATAATCTCCTCCATGTTTAGAACTTTTGAACACAAAACTTGTTGATGTATAATGCAATGGAAGGAGAAAAATGAAGGGAAATCATCATAAGCTCGACACAATGCCACACAAAAAACCGTTTTCGTTTCCAGTCATTGTTCGGTGCTCCATCGGTTGTAATACACACTAGTTTATATATTGGTAGCTTGTAGTTTGTTACAAAATTGAAGAAAACGTCATATATATCTTCGCCACGGGTCTTTCCTTTCAGAGGAATCATTGTCAAAAACTCTTCCTTAGCCGACATGTCATTGAATACCATTCGAATAAAAAATACACAGCTGGGCAGTATCTGTCATATCGGTGGATTCGTCGAACTGTAAAGAAAAGTATGTACATTCCATGATATCATATTTTAGTTTATCTGCCATGTCCTGACTCACGACTTCAACACGCCTTGTGACAGTCGGACGAGATAACTGAAGTTCTCTAATAGTAGACATAATCTCTGTTTTTATTTTTAAAATTTCCAAAAAATAAAGTCTCACCCGCTTCAATAAATGCTTCCTTCACAACCAATTCATCATCAAATGGTTTCTTGTGTTTCGCCAATATATGAGATATTTTAAATGATGCGATCGTTGCAGCTTTTTGATTGTTTAGCTGGTCTTGTGGACATGGTTTTTTTTTTTTTCAAACAAGTTTATCAAATCACGTACTTTTCGTTTTCTTAATTCACTCTATGACGGAAAATCCTTTTCATAGTTTTTATGAACCGTTTTATGATGCCTCTCTAAGTTCCCACGCTTAGGTATTGCAATTGACGCACGGCAAATGAGACAAATGCACTTATCCTTTACCATACAAAAGAAAAATTCTTCCTCCCAATCGTTATTAAAATGACAAGTTTTACTTTTCTTCGCCGCACTCATTTTGGGCTATTTATTAATAAACTTTGTAGCGATGTATCGCCTTCAAGTTACAACTCAGACTGACTCCTATTCCAGCAGGCGCAACATTTATATCGGCGCGAACGAAGTCTCGAATGTTCCCGTCAAACACGCCGCCCGAAGTTTCTAGAAAAAATCGGCGGGAATCAAAAACGCGGCTTTTCTTTGACAAGTACCGCGCGTTCCTTTGATAAAGCCGCCTTTTGCCGCTAGCAGGGGGTTATTACGATAAAAGAAAGTGATGAGGGGGTTATTCTGGCCTAATTGTGGATCGAATAAATTTTAGTAGTTTATTCATTACATTTTGTTTTAGTTACCTAAAACAAAATCTGTGAATAGTTCTATATCGGAATTTTTTTCTCGAGATCGACTCTAAAAGCACTCGCGATCGACTTGTCGATCGCGATCGACCGTTTGAGCACCACTGCCTTAAAATATTTACCAAAGACCAGACATGAGTTTTTTTTTTAAATATCGAAATATTTTTTTTTAAATCATCATCATATAACGGATTCCAATACAGCTATAGCCGTCTATCCGTTCCCAAACGCCAAGTTTCTTTATTATGTCGTCTGTCAAACCTCTGGAGTTCATGGCTTGACGTATTCCTTCATTCCATGATCTTCTTGGTCTGCCTCGTTTTCTGTTCCCTGGTGCTGTCCATTTTAATAATTTATATGGTCATCTGGTTTCATCCATTCTCATGAGGTGGCCAAACCATTTTAAACCTCTAATCTCTATCCTGTCTGTTATTGTTTCTTGTGCCTCCATTGTTCTTCCTATTTCTTCGTTACGCACCCTTTCTATTCTTGATACCCCCATACTTCTTCTAATTTAGTCCATTTTGAGGGGATTCACTCTACGTTTCATTTCTGCATTTAAACTCCAGATCTCGCATCCATATAATGTAATGGATTCTACGATGGATTTTTCAATGTGTTTTTTTGTATTTTTTGAAATATCTTTACTCCACTATATACTGTTTAAGGCACCTAAAGCTTTCCTTCCTTGTTCTATTCTATGTTTAATATTTTTGGTAGTTATACCATCAGTGGTTGTTACAGAGGTTCCTAGATATTTGTATTCTTCTATCTGTTCGATTTCATCTTGACCATTGATTAGTATGTTGAATTTTACCGACAAATTCATTGCCATATATTCGATTTTTTTTATGTTAATTTTTAGACCACTTAGTTCATAGCAGTCGTATAGTTTCCTTATTATTCTAGGTCAAAAGCATCTTGTGCGAATATGATTTGGTCGTCCGCAAAATTCAAAGGGTATAAGTGACACTCTCCGATTAGTATTCCTATTCCTTTACTTTTTCTTTTCCACTCATGTAATGTGCCTTCTAAGTATATATTGAATAGTGTTGGAGATAAGGGGCATCCTTGTCTTAAACCCTTTGTTGTTTCTAATACCTTGGATAATTGTAGGCCTTGTTTTATATAGGTTTTATTTTTGGAGTACATTGTTTTTATTAAGTTAATAGTGATACAATTTATTTTTAAACAACCAGTTAAAATATAGTATCAATTCCATTGCAAAATATCTACTTCTCAGGTGGTGTTCTTTTGGAAAACGCGATAAGTAAAATGATTTATGTATTACTTCATTCTCAAACACGCAGTTCTACTATAAGTACTCAACTTGACTTTCTCACACCAAGGGGCAACTTAGAATTACAAATCGGTATTTTAAATGATAAGTACCTTCTGCTAAGATGTTAATAGCACAAGTTCAACATGGCATGTTTTTGTATACACTAGTTCTGTTAAAACTTAAAATAACGAAATATTAACCACAAAGGTAGGATATAACGAATTGTACTAAGTACGGATACCTAATACTTCATCGAAAGCTGACACAGCAGCTTTCAAGCCGACAGAGTGGTTGACACGGTCAACACTTAAAAGCAGGCAACGTTTTTTGAGGAATCCTCCTCAAGCATCTGTGGTTAATGTAAACTGAAAACGGACAAGGCCCATTATTTAGCAGTTTACCCACTATTCTCTTATTCGTCAAATCCATCCCGAGACGCATTTCGCTGTATCACAGCTCGTCAGTCAGGCTAGGATTGACAAACAAGAGAACATAATTTACGGGTACTTATCCAAGAAGTTAAGGGAAATCCTAAAAAGTATGTATAAAAGTATATATGTTATTATAATATTACTACTTATTACTATAAATAATTATGCTTAAAATTTGCTCATTGTTTTAACCAAAAACGAAAAAAAATCTCATAATGCCATTAAAAATATATGAAATTTATCGACTTCCACCCTCTTTGCCGCAATGTGGCCCAAAAACTATAGGTTTCATTCCTATTCAAAGTATTATATGGGTACCAAATTTAAAAGCGATATTTTATTTTGTTCGAGAGTTATCATGCCAATAGACAAACAGAGAAATGGGGTACTATGTTTCTCGTTATCTTAGAATTTTGAAATGTGAAGAAATGCAAATTCCGAATCAAAAAGTAATGTTTAAGTGGAAAAATTCATGTGTTACTCATTGTACGTTGAGGATAATTAATTGTTTTAACCTTTTTGGAGTAAATACTTATCTGAAGCTTGTTGTACCACTTTTTACACTTTTATTATTACTATGGGTTACGCCTGAAGATCTTGGGTGATAAAGGGCTATGTTAATTAATTAAATCTTTGGAATCTCCAAGAGCAAATCTATCTTCTAGAAACAACGAATGCTTACGTTGTCACTATTACTATATATATATATATATATATATATATATATATATATATATATATATATATATATATATATGTATATATGTATATATATATATATATATATATATATATATATATATATATATATATGGTGTTATCAAAATCGCTTAATATATTCAAACTGATACAACATCTCTATAGCCAAAGTAACTAAAAAAAATATTGATAATTAGCGCCCCTTGATAATAACACGCCTCTATCTGGGCGGAATTGATAACTAATTTCCAATAAATATTTTACTATTGCGATCAGTAGCTTATTATTTGCATGTCTCTAAATAAGTACAAACAACTTGTTTCTTAACAATTAAAAATTTCGTAGTAAACAATGCATTAAACACAACACATATTGATTAAAATTTCTTGTCACTGTTTTTATTCAATTAAACTATTACAAAAACTAATTGTCGTTAACTTTTACCAACATTAATGAGTGATTTAGGGAGTTTTTGGCATTAACTATTAAAAATATTTTACTATAAAACATTTATTTTTACAAAATATATCCAGACATAAACATGTAAGACTTCTTTGCTATGTCACGGATGGGTGTCATGGGTGTCTGTCGCCGCTCTTTAACTCACACTTGAAACTCCTTCTCGTTCTCATTCAGGAATTCCAACGCGCATTACTTTTTAAAATTACACAATTGTTCCATTTTATTAAAAATAAGTATTATGTGTGTGGTCAATTGAGGGATGAGTCACCCTTTGAATATATTAAACAATTTTCCTAACACCCTATGTATATATATATATATATATATATATATATATATATATATATATATATATATATATATATGTATATAAATATATATATATATATATATATATATATATATATATATATATATATATATATATATATATATATATATATATATACCAGGTGGACAAGTATGAAATGCGGATTTTTTTTCTAAAAAAACATGTTAAATTCGAAAGAATGATAAAAAGTGCTTTATTCAAAGTATGCTCTTATCGCTTGTTATAAATTTTTCCTATCTTTCGGACAATTTGTGGATACTACACCAGTAAAAATCTTCCCCTTTTGCTGCGAACCATTCATCGAGCCATTTTTTCACATCTTCGTACGAACCAAAGCGCTGCTCAGCAAGTGCGTGACCCATCGATGCAAACAAGTGGTAATCGGAAGAAGCCAAGTCTGGTGAGTAAGCCGCATGGGGTAGAACTTCCCAGCTCAGTGCTCCCAACGTGTCGCGAATTGGTTTTGCCTTATGTGATGGAGCATTGTCATAAAGAAAAATGACTTTGTGTTGCCTCTTTCGGTATTCTGGCCTTTTTTCAAGCAGCGAACGGTTCAAATCGGTCAATTGTTGTTGGTAACGTTTAGTATTAACAGTTTCCCCAAGTTTTAATAGCTCATAATAGATCATGCCCCTCTGGTCCCACCAAACACAGAGCATCGTGTTTCTGTGGTCGATGTGGATGTTGCGCCTGGGTCTACCCATCATTTTTTGTGCTTGGGATTCTCAAAATAAATCCACTTTTCATTCGATGCAAAAACGACTTCCTTTGTACCGAGCGAGCAAAATGTCACACGTGTTTTTGCGCTTTTCCATTGGCCTGTCGTTCAACTCATGTGGTACCCATCTACCGGTCTTCTGAATCTTTCCCATCTCTCGTAGCCGATTGAAAACAGCTTCTTGACTAACTTCCAATTGCTCGGCGAGTTGTTTTTGTGTGCGAATCATCTTGGTCCAACAATGCTTGCAATTGCACATCTTCATATTTTTTTGGCGGTTTTCCACGTTCCTTGTCTGCAACTTCGAAGTCACCACCTCGAAGTAATCGGTATATATATATATATATATATATATATATATATATATATATATATATATATATATATATATTATATATATATATATATATTGTTACAACAGAGGTTTTCACGGATAGTGGAATGTAATACATTAAAATTCTGAGTTTCAATCTGTTCGTCTAACGCCTTTAGACCAGCTTGTCTGTCTGAAAGAATATATATTTCTTAGCTGCAGTAATCCATCTAATATTCTTATGAGCACATGCTTGTATTGCGTAAATTTCTGCCTGGAATATTGCTGTAATTGTCCCTAGTGAAATGCTAAATCTCCAATGCCTTTTTTTGTTTATGTGCCAGCGCCTACTCCGCTCGAAGTTTTTGATTCATCTCTGTAACAGACCAGACTCGCTGGCAACGTTGGAGTCCCCACCTCCATTCATAGATTTAGATCGCACCCAATTTTTATATGCTTTTTCGAAATTATTTGACTTTGTCATATAATCAGATTCATAACTCTTGTGTGTCAAAATTGTACAGGTTGTTTTTTTCATTCCTCACTTGTTCTTATTCGATAGGCTTTAATGATAGCCTCACTTTTTATATATACATCCTGGGGTATTAGCCCTAGAATTATCTCCATTGTGGGGTTGGGGATCTAATGACTGTGATGTATAGCCACCATCTTTAGTTTAAAGCTCTAAGTGTTCCGAAACAAGTTCTTACATCTCACGAGCCACATTTTTGCTTTAGTAAGGTTTTTTAAAATTTGTTTTTCCACGTTAATTTTGTGTCTAATGTCAAGCATAGATATTTGTACTCATTAACGATTTTTATTCGTTCTCTGAAGCCAGTTAGGTCGTTCTTAAGATCCTTCTCCTCTCTTACACCAGCGCTGTGCATTATTCACTTGCTCTTTACATGAACTTTGCCAGATGGCGATATGGTTCCCTGATACTGAGCCTCTCATCTTACAAGAGAACCGTAAAACTGCACTCTCAATACGAGATCACGCGCATCGCTAAGCATATGCGTAGCCACTTGAAAGAATGTGCAAAATAAAATTTATTAGTTCTTAATATTGGATGTTTTACCTCCAGTTTACATACAATGTCGAGTGTCTTACCCTATTTTAAATCTAGAATATAATAGCAAAATGTACCCCAATTTCGGGCTATTGGAATGACCTTATGCGATCCCTGAGTCAAGTAAAGTAAAAATCTATTATACTGAACTAATAGCCATTGTGTATCTATGATATTAACAGTTATACCTTATACTTTCATGCAATCAGAACACTAGTAGATACAAGAGTTTAATTATCCCTACACTAAATAACATGTAATGTACTAAGTTGTAGTACAACTGCATATAACGGAGTAACTTTGATCCCAGTAAATGCATCCCCATTGCAGACTGGTATTTTCTTTGACTGACTCATCATTAAAAATAGCGTATTAAATTGCAAATAAAGCGGTTTTCTGATACTTGTTCTATTTATAATGCTGAATTTGTTGGATTTCTGCAGAATTATGAAAATCCAAGTAACATTCCAAACTAATAAATTTTCTGACAACGAACGTTAAAATAATAAAATCAAATTCATTATCCTATAGCCTATGCACAGGTTTTTTCCTTTTAACAAAAACGTAGATTCCTAGTTACCGTAACTTTCCAGGAAGCTATTTTTTACCTCTGAGTACCCGAAAACCCACAAAGAGCAATATGTTGCTAAGCTATATATACATATATATATATATATATATATATATATATATATATATATATATATATATATAT
This sequence comes from Pachyrhynchus sulphureomaculatus, assembly GCA_019049505.1. Taxonomy (NCBI): domain Eukaryota; kingdom Metazoa; phylum Arthropoda; class Insecta; order Coleoptera; family Curculionidae; genus Pachyrhynchus; species Pachyrhynchus sulphureomaculatus. The sequence continues at coordinate 203,140,420 of CM032456.1, read as the reverse complement.
GTATATATATATATATATATATATATATATATATATATATATATATATATATGTATATATGTATATATATATATATATATATATATATATATATATATATATATATATATATATATATATATATATATATACAGTAGAATCTCGATTATCCGAAATATTATGGACCAAAGTGATTTCAGATAATCGCAATTTCGGTTAATCCGAATTTTTTTATAAAATAGAAGTTTAGAATGAATACAACATTGCAGATTGACTTAAAAGCATTTATACGATGTGCTATTACGTACATAGGTATTTATTAAAACAAAGAAAAGAACAATTAGTTTACTTATTTTATGTATACGTACGGAAAATCGAAAATAAAACAGTTTCATTCTTAACTTTAATGTCTTAAAAATTAGGTAATTTTTAACTGCACTCGTTTTGCATTAGTTCTGTTTTTGGCTGCAATATCTCTTCAACGTTTGATAAGCAAAACGTCCGCGGCGGTTGCATTTTCTTGTTTTTCTACATAAGTTAACGCTTTTTCTAGGGCCTCTAGTCCTTCTGACTGTGACATTTTTACTGGAATATTGTCAGTGGTTTCTACTTCGTTATCATCATCGTCATCACTGTCTATTTTATTAGCATTTTTACATACACTTTTAATTAATTCTTGGTCAGTCATATCATCTTCCACACTATCACTGTTTAACCATTTACAAACATCGGTTTCGGTAACGCTTTCACATCCAGATATTCTTGTAATAATTTGATGTAAACTTTCATTATCTTCAGTTTCTGCCTCTAAGTAATGTCTCTCCTCTTGTGGAATCAATTTTGACCAAGACTTTTCCAGAGTACTACTCTTTACTTGATTCCAGGCTGAAGCTATCCAATATATAACATTTTTCAAATTTATATGTTTTAGACAATCAGTAAGATTGCTACCCTTATCTTCTTCTTCTTCAAGTGCCCTATCCGGTCCCCCGAACGTTGGCGATCACCCTGAAGAGCGCGTCCCTGTTCTCTGCCATTCTAAAAAGATCACCTGCCTTCTGAATGCCGGCCCATGACCTGATGTTGTTAAGCCATGACATCTGTTTTCGGCCGACACCGCGTCTTCCTTCAATTTTGCCCTTCATGATTAACTGGAGTAAGCGATACTTGTCTCCCCGCAAGATGTGACCCAGATAAGCTATCTTGCGGCATTTTATTGTTGTAAGTAGCTCTCTTCCTGTTCTTGCACGCCTAAGAACGTCTTCGTTTGTTACCAAGTCAGTCCAAGGAATACGCAGCATTCTTCGATGAGTCCACATTTCAAAGCTCTCTGAACGATTAATCGTGCTTACTTTGAGAGTCCAGCTTTCTGCACCGTACAAAACAACCGACCAGATGTAACATTAGACCATGCGTTGACGTAGCTTGAGATTTATGTTGTCATTACAAAATAGTGTTCTCATATTCAAGAAGTGATTCCTGGCTGTCTCGATGCGACATTTTATCTTTATGTCGGGGTCTAATTGTTCCGTCAGGATGCTACCCAAATACCTGAAACTCTCAACCCGTTCGATTTGAGAATTGTTCAGAAACAAATGAGTGTCTCTAGGTGGATCACGGCTGAATATCATGAGTTTCGTCTTACTGATATTAATGTTAAGGCTAAGATCTGTTCCAACTGTACTGATTTTATTTAACAGTTCTTGAAGACCCTCTATCTTATCACATATGATGACAGTGTCGTCTGCATGTCTAATTGTGTTGAGTAGTACGCCATTTACTCTAACTCCATGGTCCACATTCTCAAGGGCCTCCTTGAAAATTCGGTCCGAATAAAGGTTGAAAAGTAAAGGCGAGAGGATACAACCCTGTCGGACTCCTCGCTGTATTTGGATGCTAGATGTTGTCATCCCTTCTATACGTACTTCCGCTGTTTGTCCCCAGTACAGATTTTCAATTATACGTATATCTCGACTGTCCAGTTGTACTTCGCGTAACATTGATATCAATTTAGAGTGTAGCACCCTGTCGAATGCCTTTTCGTAATCTATGAAACAGGCGAATACCTCTTTACGCTGATCTCGGCACTTCTGGAGAAGGACATTAATACCAAACAAAGCCTCACGGGTTCCGAAAGCATTCCTAAAACCCATCTGAGCGTCATCAAGATCAAATTCACACTTTCTGCGAATTCTGGCATGTATGACGCGCAAGAATGTCTTTAAAAGATGACTCATCAAACTTATCAAGCGACAGTCACTACATTTTTTAGGTCTGGGTTTTTTTGGAATAGTCACAAAGGTCGACTTGAGCCAGTCATCTGGGATCACCCCAGTGTTATATATCAAGTTAAATAATTTTGTGATTTGTGATATGTTACCCTCGCTTACAAGTTTCAATATCTTTGTCGGAATCTGATCCGGAGACTTTCCATTGGATGAGATATGGATGGCGTGAAGCACTTCTTCGTTAAGAATTTCTGGACCTTCCTCCATATTTTCTTCATTATTCTGTAAGGGTGGTCTATCGTCATGAAATAGTTCATTTATATATTTTTCCCATGTGCCCGTTCATCCATTGTAGGTGTATTTGTTGAATCAAGCAGGGTAGCTGGTTGTGGTTTTTTGTAGATACCAGCAATCTTCTTAAGTTTCTTATGGCTACGAAAGCTATCGTGTTTCTTTTCTAATTCTTCCATTTCCCGGCACATTTTTCTCATCCAGCCTTCCTTGGCTCTCTTGATTTCTGACTTAATGATCTTCTGTAGCCTTTTATATTCTTCCTTGTTGTTCTTGACCTGTCTTCTTCTCTCCATCAATATCAAGATATCGCCAGTCATCCACCTTTTTTTTTTGGTTTCTCCTGATGTTTGTAGGTGCCTATTACACGTCCTGTTCAGCATACTTTTCAGCTTATCCCATAGTACCCCGACTTCTGTCAAATCACTTTCATTCACTTTGCCAAGTTCATCGTTGAGTTCTCGTTGCACCATTTCTCTTACTTCTTGTTGATCTAGTTTTGCCGGGTTTAGTGATTTATATGGTCGCTTTTTGCATACCAATTTAACCTTTAGTTTTATATCGGCAACCAAGGGTACGTGATCCGAGCCAATATCTGCTCCAGGGTAGCTTGTACACGTTTTATACTGTTCCTGAAGCGTTTTTCAACCAGAGTGTAGTCTATCTGGTTTCTAATAGGTTCTTGGTCGTTGACTTCAGCAGGCGACGTCCATGTATAAAGACGTCTTTTGGGGAGTTTAAACCATGTGTTCGTGATAACCATGTCATTTTCCTGGCAAAATTCAAACAGTCTGTCACCTCGGTGATTGCTCGAACCCAATCCAAAGTCTCAGACCAAATCAGATCGTCGGCCTTGTCCAATCTTAGCATTATAATCCCCGAGTATAAGTGTTAGGTCGTCACTGCTGAGTTTTCCCAGGACTTTATTAAGTAGCTCGTACATGTTATCGACCTCCTGGTCATAACGTTTATCGGATGTTGGGGCATAAATTTGTATTATATTGATCTTGAGTGGCTGTCCTTGCATCTGAATTAATATGATTAGGTCAGTTATAGGGCTGTAACTTACAACATTCTTGTTGTAAGGAAAGGAAACAAATACACCCACACAGTTGCGGTGTTGCGGGTCATTAGGGTCGCTACCGGAATAGTATAGTGTGCCATGTTCATTTTGGCATGTTCCTGAATCCGGCCAGCGGAGTTCACAATGACATTGTCGAACTTTCCTGCAGCATACAGACTTCTAACATTCCACGTGGCAATTCGAAACTTTGATTTTGTTATGTTGAGCCTGGAAATTCTTCGCACCCCTTGCCCATTAAAGAGCTGCCCGGGACTAGGGGCCGTGGTATGTGGTTCTCTCCATAGCAATATCCTGGGAAATTTATACACTGGGGTGGTTTCCCGTTGCCTTCCCCTGTCTTAAGTCAGCCGCCCCTAACATGGAGACAGACGATGTTCGCAGCCGCCCACTCTAGGTCAGACGCTGCTCTTCCCTTATTTAACTATAAGAGATAAGTGCCACTTCCGCCAGTTTTGCCGTTCTGAAAATCTTTTTCTCCGCCTCGCTGCCGTTGTGGGCTACATCCGTAACCTTGGACAAGGGACCCTTTCCAAGGTTTCCGGGTCAGAAACCTCCTGGAATCTGCGGTGGGCAGGGTTGATTCACTTCCCTGAATAGGACTGTCCTAATGGAGTTCCTACCCGCTACCCTATACCCTTATCTACTTCTTCTAAAATATGCTTCAATAATAAACGCCTGTAATTGCGTTTTAAATTTTCCAGTACACCCTGACCCATAGGCTGAATGAGAGAAGTTACAGAAGGAGGCAAATACATTGCTTTTATTTCCTCACTTTCAAGTTGCTCCGCACTTGGGTGAGTGGGTGCGTTCTCTAGTAACAGAATACATTTTCTAGGATATCCATGTTCTTTTAAAAAAAAGTTCCACTTTGGGAACAAAATCTCCAAAAAACCAGTCTTTAAATAGAGTCGCGTTTATCCAGGCATTGTTTTGATTTTTATACAAAACAGGAAAAGCATTGCGACGAATATTTTTAAAGGTTCGTGGATTTGCTGACTTACCAATACATAATAATGGGAGTTTGTGTCTTCCAGAAGCATTACTGCATGCAAGAACAGTAATACGTTCTTTGCTATGTTTGTAACCAGCTGCTCCAGCTTCTGTTTTTAAAGCTAAGGTATTTGACGGCAACATTTTGTAATTCAAGCCTGTTTCATCACAATTATAGATTTGGTCTGGTTGTAAACCATGTTCTATCATAAGCTGCTCAAAATTCTCTGCAAATTTTTTTTCAGCAGATACATCAGCCGACAATCTTTCTCCACAAACTTTCAGTTGCAGATTGGTATTCACAGCTTTTTATACTTTTTCGTGCCTGTGTGGGCGATGACAAAAAACACTACACCATTTTTCAAGTTTTTCGCTATTTTTTCTCCACTCTGAAACACTACTCACGTCTACACCTAAATCCTTCGCTATATTTTTAAGAAGTTCACCATTATCTAAACGTTGAATTGCTTCAAGTTTCTCTTTTAAGTTAATAACAACGCGTTTACGCTTATTATTATGACGCTCCATTTTGTAAAATATCTATTAAAATGAAACTATTACCTCTACGATAATAATAGACGTAATGAGTAACTTATAACACTCGTCGACTAACCAAAACATAGACAGCGGTGAAATTCTAGACGTCGTTATTGAATTTGGGATATCCAATTTAAATGTGGATTGTAACCTTTCGAACAGTCCACACTAACAAGACTCTTCTATCCAGCCTCTAAATTATTTTTTGAGATTTCGATTTTTTGTCCTAAATATATGAATGTTTGTACTTTTCCTATTCTTTCACCTTCTGTAAATAGTTCCTGATTTTTATCTTCACTTTCGTTGTTCAAATATTTGATTTTGGTGAATTTTATTTTTAGACCTATTTCTCGAGACTTCTTATTTTTCCATCAGCTTTTCTTGTAATTCTTCTTTTGTGTTGACGATCAGAGTGGCATGATCTGCGATCCTTATGTCATGTAATTATTCATCGTCCATTAATATTCCTTTATTTTCCCACTTTAACGATTTGAACATGTCTTCTAGAGTGGACACGCTTGGAGATATCGAGTTGCCTTGTCTAATTCTTTTTTGATTTTATTATGTATTCAAGAATAGTTGTGTATCTTTGAATGACTCTGCTGTTACTTAAGTTGTTAAGGACTGCCCATATTTCTACCGAATAAAATGCTTTTTCATAATCAACCATTGCTATCCACAAGGTGACCTTATATTCATTTGCTTGTAATCTAACTGTTTAAGGATTATCCAAAGTGCTGTATCCCGGTTGTTCACGTGGTTGATAACTGTCCAATTTGTTCATTAATCTTTATGTTACAGTTCTAGTGAGTATTTTGTATAGTACCGATAACAGGCTGATGGGTTTGTAATTCTCCAATTTAAATTTGTTCCCCTTTTTAAAAACAAGCACAATGAAGGCGTACCAACCTTCGAACGATACGTGTCAAAATTTCATGACATCTCGACGATTAGTTTACAAGTTATAGTTATTTTAGTGACGCTACTTTTGATACTTTCAAAACAATGGAATGTCGATTAAACACTGTTTTTTAATGGGAAAAAATACCGTTCGAGTAAAGCAATGGCTTGATAAGTATTACAGGGACTCTGCCCCTGGAAAATTACTCATCATTTACTGGTATGTTGAATTTAAACGCAGTCGGACTGATACAAATGATGCTGAACGCTCTGAACCACCAAATGAGATGGTTTCACCGGAAAATATCAAAAAAATTCACAAAATTGTTTTGCATGACCGTAAAGTGATTTTATATATATATATATATATATATATATATATATATATATATATATATATATATATATATATATATATATATATATATATATGTTGTATTAGTTGTCCCTCATTTATCCAGGTATTAAATATTCTAGCAAGACTTTCGTGGGCCCTTTTCCACCAAAAATTGTTGAAGGAATTTGGTCCTGGGGCGGCAAAGCTCTTCGTGCTCTTCTTGTTTTGCATGACCGTAAAGTGACTTTACATATATGTATATATATATATATATATATATATATATATATATATATATATATATATATATATATATATATATATATATATATATATATATATATATATATATATATATATATATATATATATAAATATATATATATATATATATATATATATATATATATATATATATACATATATATATATATATATATATATATATATATATATATATATATATATATATATATATATATATATATATGTTGTATTAGTTGTCCCTCATTTATCCAGGTATTAAATATTCTAGCGAGATTTTCGTGGGCCCTAGTGAATTTTTTCCACCAAAAATTGTTGAAGGAATTTGGTCCTGGGGCGGCAAAGCTCTTCGTGCCTTTAATGGCAATTGAAATCTTTTCCTTTGTGATTGCATGATTAACTTCGTTCTGCTGTTTGAACTGTAAGCAGTAAACCCCGAAGCAGTCTAGGGCTTGAGTGTTTGTTGTTTATTAGGTGTTGTTCCATTTTCTTAGAAATGGTGGCTGATATGATTTTGTATAGGGTTGGAAGACAGGTGATAAGTTGGTAGTTTGACGAGTTTGCGGTGTCTGAGCTTATTCGTTTGACGTATATTATTCCCTATGTAAGTAAAGTGAGGAATGTGTGTGGTTGTAAAATGGCTTTGTTGATTTGGTGTGTGCTTCATGTGTGGTGGTACACTGTTTGTATCAGAAGTTGTATATTGTCTCTTATAGGGCATTGCCAGTTGTGTGTGTGTGTTTGATTGTTTCTGTAATCTCTTGTGTAGTTAATGTGGATTTTTCTTGTTCTGTCACATGTTTATATTATTACTATTATTAACAATATTACACAGCCCCACAAAAAAAAAAGTGGGGTATACTTTTGATGCGATATATCAGATCCGTAGTATTTTTGCTCGCTGATAACGAATCTGACGTCAGAATATCGCCATCACATCTCAATTTTTTCTAACCTCAATAAATCAGACAGATATAGTGCTTCACGAATGCAAAAACGAATTCAACCGATCCTTACCAAATTTGGTACACGGGGATTTTTTGGTTCGCTGATCACGAATCTGAGGTGGAATTTGCAAAATTCAAGATGGCAGATGTTTTCGCGCCATTTTGAACGCCGAGAAAATTCATCGGTCGATTTTTATTCTTCTACCTGCATCCAGGGCACCTCCACGTGGTGACGGTGGGCAACGGTGTTACTCCACTAGCCGGCAGAGTCCCTGGATAACGGCTTAGATGCCGTCATGGCAGGTAGGAGAAAGAGAATTACGATGCAGGGACTCGGAAACCCAGTATCGGCGGTTGGTCAGGGTGGGAAAGCGGGCCCGCAGCCGTCGTCATCCAGCGACCGTAGCTCTTCATGTGTGGGTGACTTGGCTCATGTAGAGTATAATGCTACAAGAAAACGGTCTCACGGTACAAGGACTTTTCATAAGTGCGATAAAAACAGTGATTCATTTTGTTATATTTGCTGTCAACACGTATTGAGTAAAATGGGGTCACCGATAACGGATAAGATTAAAACCTTATATAAGGATTGTTTTAACATTGAAATACAGCACCAGGATACAGATTGGGTTCCCCACATCATTTGCAGTTCTTGCAAAATAATGTTGTACATCAATAAGAAGGCGATTAAATATTCCAGACCAGCAATATGTATGAATGTTGTATCTAGGCATAACCGAAAAAATAACGGCACTATTACTTATAACGATGTTTCGACAGTAACAAGACCAACTAAACTAATTCCGCCTCCTGAACCACTTGATGCTGATGTTATGGAAACAAATGATTTCACCTTATCAGTTCATGCCGAAAACATTGAGACTGTCGAAAAAGATTCAAACACTGTTACTAATGAATGTTCTAGTGACAACCTATCATATACTAGTGACACAGATAAAGAATTTCTACCATACAACCGTAAACCAGAACCAATACTCGTATCACAGTCAGAACTTAGTGATCTAGTCAGAGATTTAGGCTTATCCGAAGATGGTTCAGAGCATCTTGCTTCCTTTTTAAAGAAAAGACATTTACTTAAGCCAGAAGCTACGATTTCTTATTATAGAAACAGAGATGAAGAATTTCGAAAATATTTCACAATGGACGAGGAATTGTCACTTTCATATTGTACCGATGTAAAAGGTCTAATGGATGAATTTCAAAATAACTCATACGATCCTGAAGAATGGAGACTGTTCATTGATTCTTCTAAACGGAGCATTAAGGCAGTTTTGCTGCATAATACCAATGTTTACGCTCCTATTCCGATTGCTCATTCCACAGTTATGGAAGAGCAATATGAAAAAATGAAGCAGCTTTTGATACAAATAAAATATGCTGATCATAACTGGAAAATTTGTGGAGATCTGAAAATTGTAACAATATTGCTTGGCCAACAGTCAGGGTTTACACTTTATCCCTGTTATAAATGTCTGTGGAATAGCAGAGACAGGGAACGTCATTATAAGAAAAAAATTTGGCCAACAAGAGAATCGTTCACTCCTGGTGAAAATAATGTATTGTTTCCACCATTGGTAGATCCAGGAAAAGTTCTTATTCCCCCGCTTCACATTAAGCTTGGACTTATGAAGCAATTCACGAGAGCATTAGATACAAACGGCCCATGTTTCAAATATTTGCATAAAAAATTTCCGAAATTTTCTTAAGCTAAAATTAAGGCAGGCGTATTTGATGGGCCACAAATAAGAAAATTGTTTCAAGATTCATTATTTGTTACTAAAATGAATAAAGTTGAAAAAGCTGCTTGGCTTAGTTTTAAAGAAGTCGCAACGAACTTTTTGGGAGATAATAAAAGTCCTAAGTACAAAGAAATAGTCGAGAAAATGGTAAAAAATTTTCAAACATTAGGTTGCTTAATGAATCTAAAATTACATTTCCTGGACTCCCACATCGATGATTTCCCAGATAATCTTGGTGACTACAGTGAGGAGCAAGGGGAACGTTTTCACCAAGATCTGAAAATCATAGAAAATCGGTATCAAGGACGATGGGATGACCATATGCTAGCGGACTATTGCTGGTCGCTAAAAAGAGGAACAAGTCCTCAAAAGCGTTTGGGCAGAAAGCCTTTGAATAGGTCATTCGCGGAAAAAAGAACAAGATACAGCCAAAAAAAGGAAAGTTAGGCGCGGGTCTAACCTTCGCAATTCTAGGGCTTAAGGGTCTACTATTTGAGAGTATATGGTTTAAAAGTCCTGGTTTTGAGTTTATTGGGTCTCATTTTTAAAGTTACAGGGTTATTGAGGTCTATTTTTTGAGGATACAGGGTGTGGGAGTCTAAGGTTTCAGGGTGTAGGGTTTAAAAGTATCAGGTTTGAGGATTTCCCAACTGTATACCAAATTTGGTAGGAATCGGTTGGTTTTCAAAAATTTTGTCCGCCATCTTAGATCCGCCATCTTGGATCCGCCATTTTGAATTTTGCATATCCGACCTCAGATTCATGATCAGCAACCCAAAAAACCCCCGTGTACCAAATTTGGTAAGAATCGGTTGAATTTTAATTTGAATTCGTTTTTGCATTCGAGAAGCACTATATCTGTCTGATTTATTGAGGTCAGAAAGAAAACAGAACTGTATGGCTTAATCCAACCGATGAATATTAGCTTAGCGTGTCCGAATACATATTAATACATCTTCGGATTCATGAAAAAGCTTGAATCAATTTTTTAGGAGTATACTTTTCTTAATTTTTACTAATTTTTACCTATTTTTTGAGGTTAGAAAAAAATTGAGATGTGATGGCGATATTCTGACGTCAGATTCGTGATCAGCGGGCAAAAATACTACGGATCTGATATATCGCATCAAAAGTATACCCCACTTTTTTTTTTGTGGGGCTGTGTTATCATTAATTTCAAGTTATAAGGACGGGAATCCTTTGCAGAGTATAAGTAAAAGGAGATAAAATTCCAAATAACTAATAGATGTTTAAATTAATGACGTTTGATATTCGATTAACATAAATATAATTAAATGTTTGCTATGGGTACATAATTTTGCAGTGTTCCCTATATGGAAAAGGTCACTTTGGAATTATTTTTCGTCTTCTTATTTTTATGACAAAACAATAAGGTATTTTGTTCCTGTGCTGCCTACCACCTACATTTTATTTTCAAGTAAAAATATCAAAAACTAGTGTAGGTGATGGTTAACGGCAAAATCATTGAATTTAATGAAACGGATTTGAAAGGTTTATTTTAATTTTAATTGCCTTAGGTTGAATTTGTTCAACTTTGTCTTGAATATAATTCCAGGGTACTTCATTGTTTCTAAATGCAGGTTAAATACGGGATCATAATATTTAAAAAGAGTAGAAAACAAATATATTGATTCTCGAGCTTATTTTAATATACAGGGTCTGAGCAGGTTAATTTTTTATTTTTACAAATAAAAACTATTGTAAGAAATAACACAGGACAGCAAAAAAATATTTGTAAAAACTTTTTAAACCAATACATCTAAGTGTTATGTATTTTTGGGTGCTGAAACCGTATCTGGTATCAGTTTTTTGTATCACTCACAGTTCTCTCACAATGTGACATCGATTAAATTTAATACATAAAAAATAAAAACTTAAACCGTACTTTTATTTGATTAGGCTACAATTTTTACTTACAATAACATATTTCAATTCAATGCGAATATTTTAGGTGCCTATTTTTTTATTTATTTATTTTCCCTTTTCTCTGTGAAGTTTCTTGTATAGCTTTTCCTCCGATGTGATGCATTTTGTTGTTTTTTATGAAGTGACCAACATTAATCACCTATCATGTTGATATTTCACCGTCCCTGGTACAGTTTCTCCATCTCCTTTAAGTCCTGATGGAATCGTTCCCCCTGCTCTTCACTCACATCGCCTAAGTTTTTAGGAAAAAAGTCAAGATGGTTGTGCAAGAACTGGATTTTAAGGTTCATCAACCAGCCCAGATTTTTGGACTTGTCTGTCATATTAGCTACGATAAGTTCATAGTCAGGATCTTTCACATTGCCCAAAAACTTAGTCACAACTTTTTTAAATGATATCCAAGCCTTCTTTTCCTTTGTAATCATCCTTGCTTCAAAGTTGGAATCGAACATCATTTTACGAATATCAGGCCAAACGAAAACCCCTTTTTTCAGATTGACTTCTGATAAATGAGGAAATCTTTTACACAAATATTTAAAACATTCACCATCTTTAGGCAAGGCTTTCACAAATTGTTTCATTAGGCCTAACATGATGTGTAGTGGTGGTAGAAGAATCTTTTTTGAGTCTACTAAAGTTTTATGCAAATGTTCTTCTCTCCAGGTGTTAAAGTTTTTCTTACGGGCCATTGTTTTTTGGACCAATGTTGATCTCTTGCTCTACTGTCCCATTCACATATAAAACATGGAAACTATGTAAATCCCTTTTGTTGATCAAGAATCATGCAGACAACTTTTAAATCTCCACATAGCTTCCAATCGTGGGATGGATAGTTTTTCTGTAAAATCATGTTTTCCTAAGTTTCCTTCACACGGACTGAACGAGCAACAGGCAGTGAAGCATAAGTATTTCCTTTTAAACTAGTTTTTGATGAGTCTATGATATAAAAAACCTCAAATCTTCCTTCTTGTACTCAATGCCAAATTCGTTGATTAGACTACCAATATCATGGCAGTAAACCAAATCCTCTTCCTGCTTGAAAAATTGAGCAAATTCTTGTTATATATTGGAAATAGATATTCCAGGTTCCAATAAATGTTTTTCTTTCAGCCTAGAACCAAGCAATTCTGCTTTTTCCTTAGTCAAACCCAAATCTCTCACATTTAACTCAGCTTGTGTAAACAACTGTGGTTTTAAATTTTCTAGAGAACATTGAAACTCATCATCATCCGGTCGACTTTCATTAAATTCGGGACTGGACTGTAAAACGTGGTGGCTCAGGGACAGGAAGTCCCGGTCCATGTCCTATCGGCCGATTAGCTGAAGTAAACTTAGGATAGACAATTACTTTCTTATTTTTGGAGTTTTATATCCAGAAACATCAACGCTGTAAAAATAACAATCATTTGAATGATTTTGTTGCTCTCTCCATACCATGGGTACTGCAAATCTAAAAGCTTTCTTTTCTTTCTTATACCATTTCCTAAGATCCTCGACACAAACATAACATACTTTGTGAAGAGCCCAACATTTTTCTTGATTACCGATTACTACACCAAAATATGCAAAGTATACTTTTTTTACAAAGTCAGTAATGTTTCTTTGATGTTTTTTAACTACAAACTCACCACATATACGAGGCTGGTTTGAAAAGTCCGTGCAAAAATAAAAACTACTTATGTGTTTGGGGTAAACCTTTTTTATTTTTCGACATAGTCTCCTTTTAAGCTTATACACTTCGTCCAACGATGTTCTAGTTTGTTGATCCCTTCCGAATAATAGGATTTGTCCAAGTCTGCAAAATATCCATTAGTGTCTGCAATCACCTCCTCGTTTGAATAAAATCTTTGTCCCGCCAGCCATTTCTTCAAATTGGGAAACAAATAGTAGTCCGAGGGAGCCAAGTCTGGAGAATAGGGGGGATGTGAAACGAGTTGGAATCCTATTTCCATTAATTTTGCGACCACAACTGCTGAGGTGTGTGCTGGTGCGTTGTCGTGATGGAAAAAGACCTTCTTGTGGGCCAATCGCGGGCGTTTTTCTTGCAGCTCGGTTTTCAAACGGACCAATAACCATGAATAATATTCACCTGTAATAGTTTTACCCTTTTCCGGATAGTCGATGAGGATTATCCCTTGCGAATCCCAAAAGACAGTCGCCATAACCTTTCCGGCCGAAGGAACGGTCTTCGCCTTTTTTGGTGCAGATTCCCCCTTGGTAACCCATTGTTTAGATTGGTGTTTGATCTCAGGAGTATAGTAATGTATCCATGTTTCATCCACAGTGACGAAACGACGCTCAAAGTCCTCCGGATTCTTCTGAACAGCTGCAAACCATCCTTGCAACACTTCACACGATTCCGTTTTTGGTCAAGCGTGAGCAATCGCGGCACCCATCTTGCGGATAGCGTTCTCATGTCCAAATGTTTATGCAAAATATTATGTACCCGTTCAGTCGAGATGCCCACAGCATTAGCAATCTCACGCACCTTAACTCTTCTCTGCAGAGTCACCATAATGTTTATCAAGCTTCTCTTTAGTCTCCTGAGGCGTTTTGCCTTTCATAAAGTAATGTTTAATCACCACACGAAATTCTTTTTCGTCCATTTCTTGAAAATCACTCGACTTCCTTGATTCACACGAATGCCAAACACAAAGAAATAGACCAATATGGCTGAAACTTGGTGTGCGTTCATTCAAGAGATGCTACTAACTAAACATGACCTCGATACGCGCCGGTGGTACCATCTCTCGGACTTTGCACGGACTTTTCAAACCAGCCTCGTATAACAAAAACTGTTGGGAGAATTTTTACAACCACGATTAGCCATACTTTGAGTGTGCACTTGGGTTAAACACTGCAATGCGATGTTATAATAACTGGAAGAAAACAAACAGCTGTGACATTTATCGGAACTGCCAACCTAATAATTGATTTTACTGCCAACCTTATAAAATTCTGATTTTATTGCCAACCTAATAACATTCGAATGATAAAAAATAAACTTTTTACATTTTGAATATTAAAAAGTGAAAAATTGGTGGGTGATACGACATTTTAGTGTTCCGTACGGAACACTTATAAGATCACTTCGGTGTCTGTCTGTCTGTCTGTCACACCCGATTTTCTCCGAAACTATTTGTCATAGAAACTTGAAATTTGGTAATAATATAGGAATTGATGGCCTCATCAGAGCCATATAGTTTTGAAAGTTAAATTTTGACTTAAGGGGTTAATTTTGGGGGGGTGAAATCGGAAGTGAAAAAAAAATTTTTTACTTTGTCATCGAGTGTGGTGTCAAATGAAAGGGTTGTGAAAACACGAGTAAAAAATATATATAAAATGTAATACTTGTGCGCACTTTTCTTTGTATTATTTTCAAAAAATCGCGAAAAATCGCTGTCCCGCGCCTTATCTCGAAAAGTACTTATCAAAAAATTTTGAAAAAATCCTGAAATATTCTCCACGGGGGGGTAGATTGAACGAAAATTATCACGAGTGCATTACCTTTAATAATTTATCTGGTATTTAAAAAAACAAAAATTTCAAGGTCATCAGATTTCAGTAAAGATTGGAAACAAACTTTGTTGAAAATTCATATGGGGTGTGTTTTGTGAAGTCACTGATCATTTTATACCACCGTAACATAAATTTTGACTTAAGGGGTTCGTTTTGAGGAGTGAAATCGGAAGTGAAAAAAAAATTTTTTTACTAGGTCATCGAGTGTGGTGTCAAATGAAAGCTTGTGGAAATACGAGTAAAAAATATATAATGTAATACTTGCGCACACTTTTCTTCGTATTACTTTTAAAAAATCGCGAAAAATCGCTGTCCCCTACCTTATCTCGAAAAGTACTGATCAAAAAATTTTGAAAAAATTCTGGAATATTCTCCACGGGGTATAGATTGAACGAAAATTATCACGAGTGCATTACCTTTAATAATTTATTTGATATATAAAAAAAAATTTCAAAGTCATCAGTTTTCACTAAAGATTGGAAACAAACTTTGTTGAAAACTCATTTGGGGTGTATTTTGTGAAGTTACTGATCATTTTATACCACCCTAACAAAAAATTTTATTTTAAAAACAATCAACGTACGGAATACTAATTGTGCAAGTTCAACTTGCACTTGACCGATTTATTTATTATTATTTTCAGACTCGGTACACCAAAAAACATAAGAATCAGGTAAAATTATTAAAAAAGTTTTTTCATCGTTGGCCTGTGTAATGAGAGAAGTTTAAGCTTTAAACCAGTTTAGTTACAATCGTAAGGGATTGAGCATCTGTATCGCGGTTAATTCTAAAATTAGATTCTGTAAATAGAAATCGTGCGAACATTATATTAATGTACTAAAAAAATGATTACCCAGCAAATAAACACGTCTTCTTCTTTTTAAAGTGCCTATTCGGTTCGAATGTTGGCAATCATTTTCTTCACACAACTTGTATATTCTTCTGTGATTGATTTTCAGAAATGTTTTTAAAAGATGCATTTTTTAACGCCTGCATTTTTTGAGATTGTTATAAACTCAGACTTTAAATTTCTAAATGAAATGAACTAGCTTTTTGAGATTCTGCCTAAATCATAGATTTTATTGTAAGGCACTTAATCCCATCCTCATCTAAGAGCTTAAGAAACTGCCCATAGAATCCATCGGGACCGGTGCACAGTGTGTCGACTAGTACAAGTTAGCTGGACAAAATTATTTTTTCACTTATTTCAATTGTTTATGTATATTCTAGGCATATTAAGTTATTTTAAGAAAAAATTCATCGCGTTGGTTTTTTTTATGGACGTGGCTAATTTTTTCCCCTAAATTAGTCAGCTACGCAGACATATTTAACGATAACTCGGGAACAACTTGTCAGATTTTTATAAATAAAACATTAAAAAATGCGTAACAAAATTTTATTAAAGTTGATTGAATATTATTTTATTCTATCTTTTATCGTTTTGGAGTTATTTATAAATTAATGGAGAGAAAAAAATTTTTTTCGTATAAAATTCATTATTTTTTTCGGTAAAAAAGCGCAATAACAAAAGAAAAACAAAATATTATACATTTTTCTGACAGCTGCGTATCTGGAAAATAAAATAAGGTATTAATCATGAAAATCGGTTAATAAATGTGGGTTTTATTCACAATTTACCGCAGGTACTCAATATCGATAAAATTTGTGTAATACAGCCACCCTTGCATATCGCGGTAGGATTGCATCAGCTTAGCAGGTAGATAACGGAACTAAAGGGCAAGGATATTTTGTATGGTTATTAGAATTAAAAATTATAATACAGTGTCTTTCATTTAGCTGCATTTCGCTTACCTGTATTTTTTATCCAGCTGCACAAAACATTGTATAACAAAAACAAAATATTCTGCGTATGTGCACGAATTTTTCTACAAACTTGAATGTGCAACTAAATGAAAGACACTGTATTATTATTTTTAATAATAACCAGATGAAAAATTATTTATTGCATTTGTCAATTAAAAATAAAACAATTAATCCATATTACTTAGTTTTATTGACACAAAAAGGATAAACTCAAATAATACCTGCCTTTCAGGTAGGTAACTTGTGCATTATACATACATAAGTAGTTGGTATTTTAAAATGTTTTTGATTTTTTTAAGGTACATATTTCTTGCTGTTCGGTTCAAAAAAAAAAATTGTTTTTGAAAATTCCAGTCAAAAATTGTTTTTGTTTAATTTTAAAATAAATGTTATAAATGCTCTGTAATAAATTTAGCATAATGACACTGACTGTAATTATGTATATGTAAAATAAAAATACTCATTTATCGATAAAGAAAAATTTACAAGTCAAGGTTTACATGCTTAGTACAAGCACTACATAACTAAAAATAGTAGCTGAACCTAATAATCATCATCAGAGTCTTCTGATGAGTCGTTTACTGTATAATCGTCATAATTTTGTGGCATTGTGCGACAATATGATGACGATTCCAATCTTGACTCTTCTATGCTAGGGCTTACAATTAACTTTAATACATCTGTACATATTTTTTCCGGCTTTTTTTTGGGAATCTCTCGAAGGCTATTGATCAAAGGATCAGATGTTATAATTAACATGCACAGTAAGTCTCTATTCGTGGCAACACGCGGGCACTTGCGGGTGTTGTACTCCCTAAATCTGCGGCAATCTTTGTTCCGTGCTTCTTGAGCCTCTTCGGAAAGCTGCCCAATTGGAAGCAATGCCGCTTTGATGACTTCTGTGCTGTGAATTAATATTTTATGCACAGTAGCAGGCATACAGTACCACGAATAGAGACTAAGATAATGTTTTCTGGTTTCGAGACAAAATTTTTTGAATTCAACTAAGTTTATCTCGAATCCAGAAGACAATGTTCTCAAAATAACATCAAACTTTTTTATAATTGTAACATCCAACCCTGTGATCTGAGCACTCATCTCAGCATTCTTAAAAAAGCGACGGGTTGTATTTCCATCCTTTGAAGAACCAAATCCTGGCGTTGGTTTATCTACAATGAGTCCCATCTCGTTCTTAAATTTCAATTTGATTTCCTCGGAACGAACCTTGATATCTGCTTTGTCTTCGTTGCTTCTAGCCTGCCATTTCTTAATATTCAACTTGTAACTGATATGTAAAAGACATTCGAAGCAACGAATCCAAGCATGAAGTGTAGATAAACCAAAGCCAAAATGTTCTTGATTGCTGTTAAACATCGCGGGGTCATCGTTCATCGTCTTGGGGGTGGCGCCACAGATGAAACACTTTTGGGATGAACTAGTTTCCGTTAAGGCGTTACACACCTTTCCGTCTGTCATTGTCAGCAAAAGTTCGTGTTTTACAGAGATTTGAGAATCACCAAAGTTGATAAGTGTTGGAAGAAGAGCATTAACTTCTTCCCACAATCTATTTGTCTCCACTAACGTGAAGTCGTTCGTTTCTTTGGCAAATATAAATTTGATTGGGCGACAATACAAAGTTAATGAAGGCCGAGGATTTTGCCAAATAATTTTGGACCCATCATATAACTTAAGGGGAACTAAAGAAAATGCGAAAAGAAACTTGTCCGTATATTCAGTGTTCTCAAATCTCTGTTTGTATGTGCTGTGCCCAGAACTTCCATCACATCCCCATTTACTAACAAGTGTAAACGATGAACTTGTTGGGAGCACACTGCTGATAACTTCATTCTGTGCTAATACTAGACGTGCCACTGTTTTATTTAATAAGGCTTGCAAATTTATTTCAGCACGAGTTTCTGTTATAGCAATGTGCTCCTCTGCAGGGTAACAGGCCTGTTTCATCCAACCAATTCTTATTTTTAATTAAAAAACGCTCCTTCGACTTTCCTGAAGCCAACCATTTGGCACCAAACTTATTAGACAAGTTGGATATCTTCAACTTTATTTCTTTTTGGCTGCTTTCAGTAATGTCACCAAAGTGAAATTTTGAAGAAAGAAAGTCATATACACGCGAGTTTTTTTCATTCTTCGTGTGTTTCAACCACTCCTCAAAAAAGGCTACCCTTGAAATAGAGTAAACGTGTTCTGGAAAAAAAAAAAAAAAAAACGTGTTGTACTGAAGTGTGCTAAACAATATGTGTATTTTTACGAGGAATAAAGTTATTTCTGTGTAATATCTAAAAACTAGCCCGGATAGAGGTGAATGTCTGTATATTCTGAACTTTCAAAGTTTTTTTTTTAAAAAAAAACACGCTAAAATATATAGGCTATTTAAAAAAAATACTAAAAATTCAAATTAATAGATTCTGATTAAAAAAATACATTAAAAAATAGTACTTACCCTCAGTATTAATAATCATCACAAAAACTTTCACAATATTACAATATGTTATGTCACTATAAGATGTGCACGAAAGTGTCGCTAAATTGCAACTGATTGATTGAAAGAGCTGCATTAAACTCATTACCCGACTTCTGACGCTTATGACTCGCCACTTGCAAATTTGATAAACAACCTTTTCTCGGAATTCGGGGTTTGGTGGTGTTGTTTACGTTTTGCAAATAAGATTTCCTGGAAATCATAACATGAATTTTGTCTACCTAGCATGTTCTACGCGACACACTGTGCGGTGGTTTGTCCATTTTTTAGTTGATTTATTGCAATGCGCACTTCATCGGTGGTAATACAGGGCCCAAACAAGTCTACTTAGCATTGTGGCTGATCTGGTGTTGCATCAGAAAATAACTCTGTAATATAGTCTTACCATATCTTCAGTTTCTCTTCCTTATCGATAACAACGTTTCCTTGATGATCTATTAAACGTCCATTTGATTTCGCTCTCCGTTCCCTAGTTAAGTCTTTGATTTTTCGATAGATATTAAAGCTATCCTATTTTCCATGCAACTCCTCTATCTCTTTATATCTTTCACCATTCTACCTATCTTTAGCAGTTCGACTTTCTTTCTGTATTTGTGTGTGTAGTCTGCTATATTCTCTTTTGTTCCCTCTGTTTGTGTGTAACCGTCTTTTCTCCATTAGCCTTAGAATGTCATCCGTCATCCATTTCTTCCTTTTATGTGTTTGTTCCATAGTTAGATACTTATTCTCTATCCTCCTTGTTATTTCATTTAACTTTTCCATTCCAGATTTTATGTCTTTGTTTAGATCTGTATCTCTTCTTTATTAAGATCTTTTTAAATTACGTTTGTTACATTTTCGTCTTTAAGTTGTCGCATATCGTATACGTTTTTCTGTTTTCTTTTTAATTTTTCAAGATCATTCTTGAACCCCTACCAGGGCATTGTGATCCGAATTTATATCAGCACTGGTTTTGATAGATACAACACTATTTCTAAAAGGTTTATTCACTAGAATATAGTCTATTTGATTTCTGGTGATATGGTCTGGTGAGTCTAGTGGGGACTTCCACGTGTATAATCTTGGTGGTGGTAGGTTGAAGAAGGTGTTAGTGATAACGTAACCTATTTCTTCACTGAAAATGTTTAGATGTTCGCCTTTGTTGTTTCTTTCCCCTAGACCATATCGTCCTATGGAAGTTCCTGACATACCTCTTCCAGTCTTGACGTTGAAGTCTTCCATTATGACTGTCAAGTCTCATTTTGGTATTGTTTTTAGGACTTCTGTTATTTGCTGGTAAAACTGATTAAAAACTGCAGAAGTTTTTTTTTTTTTTTTTTTTTTTATGAGTCTAGCACACGTGCTACAGGGAAGTCCCTAAAGCGCTGCAGGAGCGACACGTGTGCGGAGAAAGCGATTCACGTTGTTCTTGAATCGCTGTAGATTGTACTCGATGGGAAACACAGTCCTGGGTAAACCATTCCAAAGATATGATGTTCTCCATATAAAAGACTGCTTGAAAAGCGTTGTACGAGGAGTAACAAGCTGAACCTCATACGGATGTGAAGCATTAGCGCGACGTGTACTTCTAATATGCACCGCTCTGGGAGGAATTAAACGGGCCACATCTTTCGAACACTTTCCATGAAAGTACTTGTAGAATAGGCTCAAGTCGCCAACCGTTCTTCGATGTTCCAGCGAATCAAGGCTGTCGGTCAGTTCCGGTGTCCAATCAGACGAACAGCTCTTCTCTGGATAGAATCCAACAAATGCAGTGTATGTTTGGGAGCGGAGCTCCAAACATGGGAGCAGTATTCCATAGTTGGTCGAATTTGTGCTTTGTAAAGAATTAACAGTTGTTGTGGAGTGTAAAGCTTTCTGGTTCGAAACAATATTCCCAACTTTTGAGAAGCTCTTCTTGCTATGCCTGCAACATGTTCATGCCAGGACATATTTGCTCCCAAATTAACGCCTAACAGATTGAGTGACGATGTTAGAGGGATGGAGTGCCCCGACATAACTATGTCGGGTTCTGCAACGTTAACTTTTTTAGAAAAAACTGCCGCCTGGGTTTTTGTAGCGTTAAATTCCACTTGGTTACTGTCACCCCAAGATAGAATTTCTTCCAGGTCTTTGTTAAGTTGAATGAAGAAACTAGTTCGACTTTAAACGAAAATCGAGCAGGCCGACTACGGACATCAAGAAGCGACGTGAACGTTGAATGTGTTCAAGTGTTAGTTCGCGAGACTTTGAACCTAAAACGCAAACATTTAAGTATGGTAAATGTGCTAAGAAGCGCGTAACTTCGGAAATATTTATGTTTGTACCCCTACAAGATTCAGCTCGCCAAAAGGAAAGCAACGGTTCACTTTTAGATGACATTATTTTTCAAAAATAAGTTTTCCAGAGTTTGAGACACAATACAGATTTTTTACTGATCAATTTGATTATTTACTATGTTTTAAAAATAAACTTTTGGGTGGGATACCTTATATTATTAACCCATAACACTGTTCTGGACCACTTATCAGCATTCATTCGAAATTAAAAAAAAAATACATATTTAAAACCAGCTATTTCACGTGGATTCTTATTAAAATTTATATATTTTTAAATATAATATACTTATATAGTTTTATAAAAATACAATCACTCTACAATCACAAAAAATAAGATATTTGCACTATAATTTCTTCAATCAAGATTACTTTTAAAACTTGTCCTGCCTTAGGCCCGTGAAAGTACCGTGATATCGAGTGTTTCATCGTATGCAATCAATATTTTTAAAGATTTTCTTCATGGGCAGTTTCCTTACGCTATAAACCAATTAAAACAGCCTTGGACTAATATTAATATTTTTTAATTGTGATTGTAATATACAGTCAGTCCAAAAAGTCTCCATACACCACCTGTTTTCTATACTATGATTCAGTTATGTTTAACTAATGTTTAAATTAATATTTGAAACTTAACCAACGAGGATTAGTATTAGAAACAACTACATTTTATTTAAAGTTGCATCATTGTTATAATTAATGTCAAAAAAGTTTCCATACACTCAAGAACTGCATTGAAAAAAACACGTTATAATCAGTCGCATTTTATCTGTTGCTCGCTAAACTGAAAACAAATAATTTTCGGCCATATAATCAGTCACTAGTTGCTAGTAATTTTGCAGTGGGTTTTCAAAGTATTATTAAAAATGAGCGAGAGAAATTGCGAAATTTCATTTCGAGTTCGAAATATCATAACTGATCTGTGGAAAGGTTAAAAATTGTACAAAAATATAGGAAAAATTGTTAAAAAGTCGCATGCTACTGTTCAGTACATTGTAAACCAGTATCAATCAACGGGTTCCAATAAAATTCGACCACACTCCGGTCGTCCCAAGAAAATCACTCCACGTGAAGAGGCCAATATTGTTAGACTAGTAATTATAGATCCCAAGAAAAGTGCACTAAAATTAAAAGAAGAAGGAAGGGAACTATTTTCGAAAAATGTTTGTTCGCAAACAGTGAGAAATTGCAGGGCAGGCTATAAGGGGTGAGTAGCCAGGAAGGAGCCGTTAATTTTGGAAGTTAATCGCAAAAAGCGGTTAGCTTTTGCTAGGGAATACGTTACTAAACTTCCTGAATTTTGGGAATTCGTAATCTTTAGTGATGAACCTAAAATTAGCTTTTTTGGGTCTGATGGCAAAACTAAAGTTTGGAGAAAGAAGAATACCGCATTCGATAATAAAAACATTTGTTCTACGGTGAGGCAAAGGGGTGGCAGTGTTCTGCTTGGGGCTGCATGTCCACTAGGGGGGTTTGGGAATTTACATTTTATTAATAGTACCATGGAACAGCACGTTTATCTGAATATTTTGAGAGATAATTTAAGAGAAAGTGTACAAAAATTAGCACCCGAAAAAAAAAAGATACATTTTCCAACAGGACAATGATTCGAAACATACCGCAAACTTGGTGCGAGAATGGAAGATCCATAATATGCGACAGCAGCTTCATACACCTCTGCAATCACCCGATGTTAACCCTATCGAGCATTTATGGGAACAACTTAAACGGCGCGTTCGTGTATAGAATTAACATACCAATCCTTTTTATTAGGTCAATATACCGTATATATTAAAAGATATCATATAACACAATTTATAAAGCGCTATAGGAGCGACACGTGTGCGGCAAACGCAATTCACCTTGGTCTTGAATCGGTGTAAATTATACTCGGTCAGAAACACAGTCCTGAGCAAATCACTCCAAAGAGATGCGGTTCTTCATGTAAAAAAACTGTTTGACAAGGGTTGTACGAGGAGTGACAAGCTGCACCTCATACGGATGTAATATATTAGAGTAGTGGTTCCCAACCGTTTTTAATCGCGACCCTTTTTAGATTTTTTAATAATGTTCGCGACCTCTCCTTTCCTATCCGCCATATTAGATCAATAAAACAAAAAATAAAGGGTTTTAAAAAATTTAAGGACTTAACTGTGATATTTTTTATAAAGTATTAATTATTAAGTAATAATGATTAATGTGATGCAGAAGAGTTGAAAATCCACTTTCGCAGAAAAGAAAGAATGGAAACTTTAAAATACAAATGACGCATAGCACACCATAATTGAGGTAACGATTTTTCCTGAAATAAATCACGCTCTGAGGAGTCATTTCGCAGCTCCAAAAATTCATCCTGCACTTAATCGAGAATGTCCGTAACATTCAAAGATACGTGAAATGGGTTTTGTTTTAACGCAGCTTCTTGTTCAGAGAACTCCGGGAAATAACCTTGTATTTTAGATTCAAGGGCTTACAAGTGGTTATTAACTTCCTCTCTTAGATTACACAGGGCAACAAAAAAATATTTTTGTTTTGGTGCCTGGGATTTTAGAGCTGATTTTAACTATATTTGGGACGCTAAATCTACACATGCAGTCCGTTTTTCTCTATCAGCTCTACTTTTTTAGATACATCAACTTATCTACCAATGTGGTTTTTATTCAGTATATTCATTTATGAGAGTTCTAAAATTATTATATATTCATTAATGTAGGTACAATGGTTTTATTGTCAGTCTGTAATTGAGTAAATTCCAGGTAAATCTATAAATAGTGGAACCATTGCCTATCAGGTACCTGAACTGACCCTTTTAATCACCTAACTCGGGTAAGTCTCGTCAGTTTGTGCGTTCTTACTAATGAGAGTAGATCGAATTCGGCGTGTTATTTTATGTTAAGAAAAGAGTGTTTTTGTGTTATTGAACAGAATTAAAATGAGTTCAGGTTCCAGTTCAAGAAGAAGTTGTGTAAATCAACCTGATGTGTTTTGCTATATATGCGGAGAATACATGTTTCAACAAAACAGACAAACTATTACTGACTTTGTAAAGCGAGCGTATCTTGGATACTTTGGAGTTAAGCTTGGTGATCAGGACAAAACGTGGGCCCCGCATCTCGTATGTAAAACTTGTACAGAGCATTTACGGCAGTGGACTACCGGGAAAAGAAAATGTCTAAAATTCGGCGTACCAATGGTTTGGAGAGAACCAAAAAACTACTTCAATGATTGTTATTTCTGTTTAGTAAATACTAATGGAATCAATCGAAATAACCGCAGTAAGTGGACTTATCCCAATTTAGACTCGGCAATACGCCCTATCCCGCACTCAGATGAAATACCGATTTCAACATTTCATCAGCTACCACATATCTCTGATGACGAATATTTTTCCTCTGATCGCTCTTCT
Source organism: Pachyrhynchus sulphureomaculatus (assembly GCA_019049505.1). Lineage (NCBI taxonomy): Eukaryota > Metazoa > Arthropoda > Insecta > Coleoptera > Curculionidae > Pachyrhynchus > Pachyrhynchus sulphureomaculatus. The sequence continues at coordinate 203,115,592 of CM032456.1, read as the reverse complement.
GATGCTAATAAAAGTTCTGATGCTAATGAAACTAACAGTGACTATGAGGGGACGTCATCAGTTCCTCAACGCTTCAATCAAAATGAATTAAATGATCTCACCAGGGATCTCAATTTACCGAAAAAAGCTTCTGAAGTACTGGCTTCTAGGTTGAACGACAAAAATTTACTGGAACAAGGAACCAAAATTACCTTTTACCGTACAAGAGAAAAAGATCTGCTACCATTCTTTTCTCAAGAAGACAATCTTGTATTTTGTCACGAAATTAGGGGACTCATGAAAGAAATGGGACTTTCTGAATATATTCCAGATGATTGGCGCCTATTTATTGACAGTTCAAAGCGATGTTTAAAATGTGTCCTTCTACATAATGGGAATAAATATGGTTCAATACCACTAGCTCACTCAACGAAACCGAAAGAAGAATATAATACCATAGCTTTGGTCTTGCAGAAGATAAAGTATTACGAACATCAATGGATGATTTGTGTAGATTTAAAAATGGTAAACTTTCTTCTTGGGCAGCAAAGTGGTTACACGAAATATCCGTGTTTCTTGTGCCTCTGGGATAGTAGGGACAAAACACACCACTGGGTTAGAAAAGATTGGCCTCAGAGAGAAAACATGGACGTTGGGGAAAAGAATGTCATTAACGACGCTTTGGTTGAAAGAGAAAAAATCATACTTCCTCCGTTACATATAAAGTTGGGCTTAATGAAGCAATTTGTAAAGGCTCTTGATAAGAATGGGTCTTGCTTTGCATATATAGGGGTAAAAATGCATTAGTTGAGCACAGAAAAACTCAAAGCAGGGATATTTGACGGCCCACAAATAAGACAATTAATTAAGGATCCTGCCTTCATAAATTCAATTAATCAAGTTGAACGAGAAGCTTGGACATCATTTGTTGCAGTTGTAGAAAATTTTCTAGGCAAACATAAAACTCAAAACTATGTTGAAATGGTTAACAAGATGCTTAATAGTTTCAAATCCTTAGGGTGCAATATGAGTATTAAAATACACTATTTACACAGCCACTTAGACCGTTTTCCAGAAAATTTAGGAGACATGAGTGAGGAACAAGGTGAAAGATTTCACCAAGATTTTAAAGTTATGGAGGACCGCTACCAAGGAAGATGGAACATGCACATGATGGCAGATTACTGCTGGAGTTTAAAAAGGGACTGTTTAAAAAAACATTCAAGAATGTCGCGGAAAAGAAGCTTTCCAAGTGTTGAGTGACTATTTCATATCTTCAATGTTTTTTTTTGTTTGTAAGTACGACATAATATTGTATTTTGTATAACTAAAGTAAAAATTTCGTTATCTAATTTTGTTTACTACACTTACGGATTTGAGTTACAATAATGTAACTTATATTTCTCTAAAACTGTATATCTTAAAAATTTGAGCTCCTAGGTACAAATGAATACGTTATTTGAATTCAGGACATCAAATTGATATAGAATCAGCTCAAAAAACCTCGACACCAAAACAGCTGTTCCCCTGTGTATCTACAATTCCCGTCTCCGATTCTTCAGTGTTGGTGCTTAAATGTTTAAACATGGTAAAGTTTCCAAGATTTACTTTATGGCGCTAGTTTTGCAGCTTTAATAAGAACGCCTGGATATTATTTCTGAAGTGTAGAATGTGTGTTTTCATACCCTGCAGTTTCAAATTTAGCTTGTTTAGCTGATTTAAGATATCAGATAAATAAGCTACTCTTTGGATCCAGGTCTCATTATTAAAGTGCGTCATAAATTCATGTTTTTCTTTTATTTCTAAGGACTGTTTTATTTCGTTTTGCAATTCAAAGATTCAGCCAATAACATTTCCTTTTGATAACCAACGAACAGCAGTGTAGAAAGAAGAACTTCGTAATCAGAGTTTTTGCATAGTACCTTGAACAGACGAGTATTCAGAGCAGTAGATTTATTTAATTGACAATTATCACCAAAGAGTCGAGCACTTCTTGTAAAGGCTTTGGAAGAGTCTTGATAGCACGAGCAAACCGGTAATTATGCAGTGCAGACCCTTTGCTTGGGATACAAGCTTTTGACTGAAAGCCCGACCTCGAACCAAGCTCCATCGATACATTTCCATTGTAAGTCATTACTTTGGAGGAATGAACTTATCATCTTCATGACGTCTTCACCAATTGTAGTAATTTTTAGTGCTTTATAAAACAGAAACTTTTCTTTGATGTCCTCCAAGTTACTATATCTCACGACAGCGAGTAACTGGGAACATGAACTAACATCGGTAGACTTGTCAAGTTGAAAGGAAAAGACAGGAGTTGCTTTTATTTCAGATAAAATTTGTTCCATCATGTCTATGGACAGGTGTGAAATGCCTGTCTGAATTGTGTTGTTAGACAAGGATATATTACGCATTTTAATCTCACTCGCTTCTCCAAGAATTAACTTAACCGACTTTAATAAACAGGGTTTGATGAGGGTTTCTGCAATTGTATGGGGTTTTTTGCTTTGCCTGCTTGGCTTTGTTGTTGCAATGTCCCAGTAAAATTCAACTTTTCTTATTTCAAGGCAGCCTCATGTCATTTAAATAAGTCCAAGTCTTTTGTAATATGTCATTCATTTTTTCCTAGATTTTAAGAACATGTAATGTTACTGTTTTAGCCCTATAATTTACATTTTTTCATTTTTGTATCGAGCAGTGTAATTCATCCGAATTTGTAAGCCGCTCATATTACAATATGCATTGCGGGTTTCCGACCGATTTGATTCAATTCGTGGTACGCAACGGTTGGTCAAATGTTTGTTTCCGGCGTCGCCATCTTAGAGACGTAGTTCCTACGGATTATTTAAGGGTCTGGAGAACGCAGATCGAGGCTTTTTCCGATCAAGCCGCAGCCAGGCTTCTTCCATCCAGCCGCAGTGGCCGCAGTAGTTTTTATCGGAGAGCCAAATCAAGTACGAGGCTTTTTTTAAAAGTGAAGCCATAGTGGGCTTTTTTTAAGTAGCCTTAGTAGGCTCTTCTCATCATGAAGCCGTACTGTTAAATTAGTGATGGAATGTGTAAAAACAGTTCTAGTGCTCAACTCAATGCCTACAAGTCCGTAGGAAAATCGTAAGTCACCAGAATAGACATCAGTAGACCTATTTTCCCGCAGATAAGTGTTTTAAAATCGATTTGAACTGGTAACACGTGATGTGAACCTCACGTGTCTTCAATATCGGGTGTAGCAAAGTTTTAATACCAAAATGTCTGATTTAAGAACTTTATTTAGAAATAACTAAGTAAGAACTGCCTATTAGGCTAAAGTTTTTTGTAATAACAGAACTGCAAAAGTTAGAACTTTTAAGTTAATCAGTAATAAATTTTTTTGTTGGATGTTTAAAACTAGTGTTTCACTGTACACCTATCTTACTTTTCAGGACAAAAGGGTTGTACCATATAAAAACTCTTCCGAAGAAGCCAAACACAGTTCTACCGGAAAACTATGCACAGCAAACAGACAGCAGTGACCGAACCACCAAACAAACAAGAACTCACAGATCATTGGAAAAGTATCAGGTCAGGACCCAAACTACCCAATAATAACACCCCCTGGATCAAAGCCAAAGAAGGCAAAGATAAACATGTGACAGAACAGGAAAATTCCACATTAACTACTGTGGGACCAAAGAGCATGATGAGGCGCCTGGATGCAAGAAGTTCCGGAGGTAGAATGGCCCCCCGTTCGGATCGCCGGGTGGGGGGATGCAGACATCATAATTTTAAGATAGATTTTTGCAACATATGAGGTATAAACTCGAACATAAATTCAGTGCATCAACACCTGCAATCAGATAAACCTCATGTACTCGCTCTATGTGAAACCAAGGTCAGTCCATCGACCAGCACGGTCAACTATCTTTATCCTGGGTACGACTTCTATTCCCGATTTAGGCGTAACTTTGGAATCTGTCTTTTTGTCAGAAGCGACCTCTCTTGTCAACGAGAAGAAGCTCTGGAGCCCCCAAACTTTGATGTTATGTGGTTAAAAATAACGACTCAACAAACCACAAGGTTTATCTGTATCCTGTATCGACCACCAAGTGATACCAATTTTCGAACACTTTTCGCTTCTCTTGCAGACACCATCGATCATTTACAAAGTAACTACCCAAGTGCCGAAATTGCCATCCTGGGCGACTTTAATGTCCACAATATCAACTGGCTCAAATATTCAAATACTACCGACGAACAAGGTCGTGAAGCTGAATCATTCTCAATCAGTTGTGGCTTAACTCAGCTTATTGACGAACCAACACGGATCCCTGATCGAGACGGGGAGTTCGCCAGTCTTCTTGATCTGTTTTTAATCACCAATCCGGAGATTTACACGGTCACCGTAAATCCACCGTTAGGTTCTTCCGACCATAAACTGCTTTCGACATCGAGTATCCTGCCAATCAGTGACAGAGAGGCGCCTAGGCCGCGCAAGATTTGGCATGTTCATGCCCGGAACAGATGAAAGGGAATCATCGACGAAACCAAGGAGGCACACAATCAACGAATTAGAAACAAACTTCTCGCTTGTCCCACAATTCCAGGTCCTTTTGGGCAGTCGCTAAGGCAGTGAGTCAAAATTTTACCAAGTCCACCATACCACCACTCACACGGCCAGATAATTCCAACGCAACCACACCTGTTGAGAGAGCGAACTTGTTGGCTGAACTCTTTGCTTCACATTCTACTGTCGATTTCCAAGGAAAAACACCACCTACTATTCCCATATTGCAGTCAAGGATGCCCGATGTTGTCTTCAGACAGCGCATCATAAAGCGTATTTTAATGAAGCTAAACACCAAGAAGGCTTCTGGCGCTGACGGAATACCTGCCATAGTTCTCAAAAACTTTGCAAGGGAACTAACACCAGTTTTCTGTAGACTTTTTAACCTATCCTACAGAAAGGGAATATTTCCGTCCTGCTGGAAATGTGCCACGGTTCAGCCGATACCTAAAAAAGGCAAGAAGACCTTGCCAAATAACTACCGACCAGTTGCACTGCTTTCAATAATATCGAAAGTCATGGAAAATGTTATCAATGAACATCTTCTAAAATATCTTGAACGATTCAATATTATTAGCGATCACCAATATGGTTTTCGTAAACATAGATCAACAGGAGATCTTCTGACTTATGTAACACATGTTTGGAACAACGCAATTGAACACTTTGGAGAATCTCGAGCGGTTCCTCTTGACATATCCAAGGCATTCGACCGTGTTTGGCACGATGGACTGTTGGCTAAGTTGCGCTCTTATGGTATGTCTGAAAGGTTCTGTTTGTGGCTCTTTTTTTTTTTTTTTTTTTATTGGTTTAGCACACGTGCTGCAGGGAAGTCCCTAAAGCGCTCCAGGAGCGGCACGAGTGCGGAAAAAGCGATTCACGTTGTTCTTGAATCGCTGCAAATCGCTCGGTGGGAAACACAGCGCTGGGCAAATTATTCCAAAGGGATGACGTTCTCCATATAAAAGATTGCTTGAAAAGCGTCGTACGCGGAGTAACAAGCTGAACCTCATACGGATGCGAAGCACCAGCGCGACGTGTATTTCTAACATGCACCGCTTTGGGAGGAATTAAGCGGGCTACATCCTTCGAACACTTTCCATGAAAATACTTGTAGAACAGACTCAAGTCGGCAACCGTTCTTCGATGTTCCAGCGAATCAAGGCCGCCGGTCAATTCCGGGTCCCGAATCAGACGGACCGCTCGTCTCTGAACAGAATCCAACAAATGCAGTGTATGTTTGGGAGCGGAGCCCCAAACGTGGGAGCAGTATTCCATAGTTGGTCGAATTTGGGCTTTGTAAAGAATTAACAGTTGCTGTGGGGTGTAAAGCTTTCTGGTTCTAAATAATATTCCCAATTTTTGAGAAGCTCTCCTTGCTATGCCTGCAACATGTTCATGCCAAGACATATTTGCTCCCAAACTAACGCCCAACAAATTGAGCGACGATGCTAGGGGAATGGAGTGCCCCGACATAACTATGTCGGGTTCAGCAACGTTAACTTTTTTAGAAAAAAACTGCCGCTTGGGTTTTTGTAGCGTTAAATTCCACTTGGTTACTGTCACCCCAAGATAGAATTTCTTCCAGGTCTTTGTTAAGTTGAACGACCTCCTGCTGTCTGCGGATATTCGCCTGAGCAGCCGATGTCCGAGCGTTCAAGGTGAATGAAGAGACAAGCGTACTGTCATCTGCAAGGCTATAGATTGGATTCCCGGTCTTTTCCAGCAGATCGTTAATGTAAATGAGAAAGAGAGTAGGAGACAGTCTGGAGCCCCGGGACACACCGGCGTTGATAGTGAGGGTGTTAGAAAGAAATCCGTCGACCGCCACTCGTAAAGAACGCTCTCTGAGGAAAGATGAGAGCCACAAACAGAACCTTTCAGACATACCATAAGAGCGCAACTTAGCCAACAGTCCATCGTGCCAAACACGGTCGAATGCCTTGGATATGTCAAGAGCAACCGCTCGAGATTCTCCAAAGTGTTCAATTGCGTTGTTCCAAACATGTGTTACATAAGTCAGAAGATCTCCTGTTGATCTATGTTTACGAAAACCATATTGGTGATCGCTAATAATATTGAATCGTTCAAGATATTTTAGAAGATGCTCATTGATAACCTTTTCCATGACTTTCGATGTTATTGAAAGCAGTGCAACTGGTCGGTAGTTATTTGGCAAGGTCTTCTTACCGTTTTTTAGGTATCGGCTGAACCGTGGCACATTTCCAGCAGGACGGAAATATTCCCTTTCTGTAGGATAGGTTAAAAAGTCTACAGAAAACTGGTGTTAGTTCCCTTGCACAGTTTTTGAGAACTATGGCAGGTATTCCGTCAGCGCCAGAAGCCTTCTTGGTGTCTAGCTTCATTAAAATACGCTTTATGATGCGCTGTCTGAAGACGACATCGGGCATCCTTGACTGCAATATGGGAATAGTAGGTGGTGTTTTTCCTTGGAAATCGACAGTAGAATGTGAAGCAAAGAGTTCAGCCAACAAGTTCGCTCTCTCAACAGGTGTGGTTGCAATGGAATTATCTGGCCGTGTGAGTGGTGGTATCGTGGATTTGGTAAAGTTTTGACTAACTGCCTTAGCGACTGCCCAAAAGGACCTGGAATTGTTGGGACAAGCGAGAAGTTTGTTTCTAATTCGTTGATTGTGTGCCTCCTTGGTTTCGTCGATAATTCCCTTGCATCTGTTCCGGGCATGAACAAAGATGTTTCGATTTAAGGTGTTAGGATTTTCACGCCATTGTCGGTAGGCAATATCTTTAGAAGCAACAGCTTCTTTGCATTTTTGGTCGAACCAAGGCTTGCCGTTGGAGGAGCATTTCTTCGAAAAAGGGATGTAAGCTTCCATACCAGCCAAAATAACATCGGAGACCTCCCTGGCGCAGTCAGATGGGTTATCGGATCGAAAACAAACGTCCATCCAAGGAAAAGTTCGAAAGTATTCCATGAGATCTTCCCATTTAGCAGATTTGTAGTGCCAAATCTTGCGCGGCCTAGGCGCCTCTCTGTCACTGATTGGCAGGATACTCGATGTCGAAAGCAGTTTATGGTCGGAAGAACCTAACGGCGGATTTACGGTGACCGTGTAAATCTCCGGATTGGTGGTTAAAAACAGATCAAGAAGACTGGCGAACTCCCCGTCTCGATCAGGGATCCGTGTTGGTTCGTCAATAAGCTGAGTTAAGCCATAACTGATTGAGAATGATTCAGCTTCACGACCTTGTTCGTCGGTAGTATTTGAATATTTGAGCCAGTTGATATTGTGGACATTAAAGTCGCCCAGGATGGCAATTTCGGCACTCGGATAGTTACTTTGTAAATGATCGATGGTGTCTGCAAGAGAAGCGAAAAGTGTTCGAAAATTGGTATCACTTGGTGGTCGATACAGGATACAGATGAACCTTGTGGTTTGTTGAGTCGTTATTTTTAACCACATAACATCAAAGTTTGGGGGCTCCAGAGCTTCTTCTCGTTGACAAGAGAGGTCGCTTCTGACAAAAAGACAGATTCCAAAGTTACGCCTAAATCGGGAATAGAAGTCGTACCCAGGATTAAGATAGTTGACCGTGCTGGTCGATGGACTGACCTTGGTTTCACATAGAGCGAGTACATGAGGTTTATCTAATTGCAGGTGTTGATGCACCGAATTTATGTTCGAGTTTATACCTCGTATGTTGCAAAAATCTATCTTAAAATTATGATGTCTGCAAGTCGAGGCCTCCGAACCAGCCCCTACCCGGAGATCCGAACGGGGGGCCATTCTACCTCCGGAACTTCTTGCATCCAGGCGCCTCATCATGCTCTTTGGTCCCACAGTAGTTAATGTGGAATTTTCCTGTTCTGTCACATGTATATCTTTGCCTTCTTTGGCTTTGATCCAGGGGGTGTTATTATTGGGTAGTTTGGGTTCTGACCAGATACTTTTCCAATGATCTGCGAGTTCTTGTTTGTTTGATGGTTCGGTCACCGCTGTCTGTTTGCTGTGCATAGTTTTCCGGTAGAACTGTGTTTGGCTTCTTCGGAAGAGGTTGTTGGTATCTTTCCTCTCATTTGGTTCTTTGTATCTACGAAGTCTTGCGGCATATACGGATAATTTTTGTTTCAGAGTATCCAGGATTTCTGGCAGTGTTCTGTTGGGAGACCCGGACTTGATCTTGTTTATACTCTGCGTGACTCGTTTGGACACGTTCCCGTTGATAAACTAGGTAAGGTGTCCTAGATATCTCCTGATGTTGTTGATTTGGTTTTCTATTCTTATTTGCCGTTTGAATTTTGGTTTTGTGCTGTTGGGATTTCTTTGTCGTTGCGGGAGTTTTTGATTAAATACTTCATCGGTTGCGTTTGGGATTGATGGTGGTGGGTCTAGGCGGCGAGTGATTCCCTTCTCAGTGGTTTCTTTGTCAGGACTTGTGCTTTTATCAAAGCAACGCATGGTGTGTTCGTTTGTTCCTGTAGTATAACTCATGCGTTGCCTTGACTTTCCCGCCTTGGTGGGTGTCGGTTTACTCGCCGGCACAACACTTTTGGCAGGTCCATTGTCAGTTGCCCGGTCTTCATCGTTTTGGTCGAGCTGCCATTTCCCGCGACGTCCTCGACCGTTACGTCGCTCGCCCGATGCTTCTTTTATTGGTCTACTGTTGCTTGGGATGTTTTTAGTGTTTTGTGGTGTCAGAAGCTCAAAGTGTCCCGACATTGGGTTGCCTGTTGGTAGAAGGTAAATAGTTTCGGTGTGTTTTCTTGTGCTTATTATTGTTGGCTTGTCCCTAAAAGTTATTTTTGTATCTCTTGTTCTTCGTTGTTTTGAGAAGATATGAAAGTTGCTATTCTGGGTTTCCGAGAGGGCAAGTATCTCTATGCTCGTTCCATAGGTGCCATTTTTCCTCATATAGTTATAGTAGTTATTGAAGTCTTTCATATCGTCGTCCCCAATTAATGAAAATGTGTTAAGTTCCGACCAGTTTTGTTGTATATATCTTAGAGCAGCCTCTCGGAGTCTTTCATGATGGTTTTGGTGGCCATATAAGTGTAAGCTAACTGCACGGAAAAGGCAATTTCCATCACCTACAATGTCGGATCTGGTAAAACTATCGGGAGTAGTTTCAGCTGAGGCGGTTGGTTGGATCGTTTGTCGTTGTTGTTGTTGTGGGGGTGCTGTAGCTGTTTGTACAACAGGGGTCCGCCTCCTCAGCACCCTGCCATTATCACTAGTATAATTATTATTTTGTGACATAGTGTTCCCACGAGTATCCTAGGAAAGAATGGTCGACTGCGGCAGAGCCTGGATGCCACAGCAAGGCTACTTACACCCGGAGGGCGCCCGGTATCCGGGGGAACCGTTTGCGACTCATAAACGCTGAGCCATTCATCTTCTCGGCACGGTAAACACCTTAAGATTGCGTTTTTGTTACATATAATCTGGACAACACAAGACAGCACAACATGACTCAGGTACCTCGGGATCGTCAATGCCCGTACTAGGCGAATCCTGGGATTCCCCTAGCCCCTGAGGGAAGGATCAGAAGGAACAATGTTTGCTTCCGATCTGATCCGATGACCCTGAAAATGTTTCCTCAGAGAGCGTTCTTTACGAGTGGCGGTCGACGGATTTCTTTCTAACACCCTCACTATCAACGCTGGTGTGCCCCAGGGCTCCATACTGTCTCCTACTCTCTTTCTCATTTACATTAACGATCTGCTGGAAAAGACCGGGAATCCAATCTATAGCTTTGCAGATGACAGTACGCTTGTCTCTTCATTCACCTTGAACGCTCGGACATCGGCTGCTCAGGCGAATATCCGAAGAAATTCTATCTTGGGGTGACAGTAACCAAGTGGAATTTAACGCTACAAAACCCCAAGCGGCAGTTTTTTCTAAAAAAGTTAACGTTGCTGAACCCGACATAGTTATGTCGGGGCACTCCATTCCCCTAGCATCGTCGCTCAATTTGTTGGGCGTTAGTTTGGGAGCAAATATGTCTTGGCATGAACATGTTGCAGGCATAGCAAGGAGAGCTTCTCAAAAGTTGGGAATATTATTTAGAACCAGAAAGCTTTACACCCCACAACAACTGTTAATTCTTTACAAAGCCCAAATTCGACCAACTATGGAATACTGCTCCCACGTTTGGGGCTCCGCTCCCAAACATACACTGCATTTGTTGGATTCTGTTCAGAGAAGAGCGGTCCGTCTGATTGGGGACCCGGAATTGACCGGCGGCCTTGATTCGCTGGAACATCGAAGAACGGTTGGCGACTTGAGTCTGTTCTACAAGTATTTTCATGGAAAGTGTTCGAAGGATGTAGCCCGCTTAATTCCTCCCAAAGCGGTGCATGTTAGAAATACACGTCGCGCTGGTGCTTCGCATCCGTATGAGGTTCAGCTTGTTACTCCGCGTACAACGCTTTTCAAGCAATCTTTTATATGGAGAACGTCATCCCTTTGGAATAATTTGCCCAGCGCTGTGTTTCCCACCTAGTACAATTTACAGCGATTCAAGAACAACGTGAATCGCTTTTTCCGCACTCGTGCCGCTCCTGGACTTCCCTGCAGCACGTGTGCTAGAACAATAAAAAAAAAAAAAAATCTTTTCCTTAACAACTGGGTAACCCTTCAGTATTTTTTCATTTTTTTAGCTGAAGTTAGATCCTTTCTATTTTAAAATGAATGGTGCCCAAAAATTAGTACAACCAACATTTTTTTAACAACGATAGAAACTAATTCCAAAAAGGCGTACAAAAATTGTCTCTTACCCATATTACTCTACCAAGAAAAACTGAGCTAGTGTTTGTTTAATTTCTTTAGTTTTTTTAAAATCAGTATTCACTCAATCCATTCTCAGAAATTAAAAAGGGGCTGCAAAAAGTGCGCCTCAATGTACGGGTAAAGTGAAACGCCACAATGTTTGGAATGCTTTGTTTCTAAGTAACGTATGAGCTTTGAGGGTTTCATAGATTCAGAACTAAAAACAGCATTACATAAAACACACTGTGGCTTCTCTATGCCGTTATTAATAACAGTTAAAAATCCAAATTTTAAATAGTTCTTCAATTATTTTCTTTTTTTCTCCATGACGTTGATATCCGGAAAATGAAATATTTCAAAATAATTTAAAAAGTTTACTGAGCGCGACAATTTATCTGTACAGTTATATTTATATTCAAAAGTTTAAACTCGCGGATGAATAACTGAAGATTTTCCCCTACGGCTCTGCTCGTTGCTTATACGAGGCTGGTTTGAAAAGTCCGTACAAAGTCCGAGAGATGGCACCACCGGCGCGTATCGAGGTCATGTTTAGTTAGTAGCATCTCTTGAATGAACGCACACCAAGTTTCAGCCATATTGGTCTATTTCTTTGTGTTTGGCATTCGTGTGAATCAAGGAAGTCGAGTGATTTTCAAGAAATGGACGAAAAAGAATTTCGTGTGGTGATTTAACATTACTTTATAAAAGGCAAAACGCCTCAGGAGACTAAAGAGAAGCTTGATAAACATTATGGTGACTCTGCACCTTCGATTAGAACAGTTTATAAGTGGTTTCAAAATTTTCGGACTGGCCATATGGGCACAAGTGACGCTGAACGTTCTGGACGGCCTGTGGAGGTTACGACTCCAGAAACCATTGATCAAATCCATGATATGGTGATGGATGACAGAAGAGTTAAGGTGCGTCAAATTGCTAGTGCTGTGGGCATCTCGACTGAACGGGTACATAATATTTTGCATAAACATTTGGACATGAGAAAGTTATCCGCAAGATGGGTGCCGCGATTGCTCACGCTTGACCAAAAACGGAATCGTGTGAAGTGTTGCAAGGATGGTTTGCAGCTGTTCCAGAAGAATCCGGAGGACTTTAAGCGTCGTTTCGTCACTGTAGATGAAACATGGATACATTACTATACTCCAACTCGTTTCACACCCCCCCCTATTCTCCAGACTTGGCTCCCTCGGAGTACTATTTGTTCCCCAATTTGAAGAAATGGCTGGCGGGACAAAGATTTTATTCAAACGAGGAGGTGATTGCAGACACTAATGGATATTTTGCAGACTTGGACAAATCCTATTATTCGGAAGGGATCAACAAACTAGAACATCGTTGGACGAAGTGTATAAGCCTAAAAGGAGACTATGTCGAAAAATAAAAAAGGTTTACCCCAAACACATAAGTAGTTTTTATTTTTGCACGGACTTTTCAAACCAGCCTCGTATATCAGTTGGGAGTATTCTCAGCTCGGCGAAACGTCAAGCTGTCCGTCTTGAAACTTCTCTCTTTTACACGGTTTTTTGAGAGGCAACGGAGTATCACGATCGTGGCGGACTGCCCGGCTAGCTTGCCCCAGTCGTATTTCGCAGACAAAATGAGAAGTGCGTGCGCCAGCTGTCCATTGATTACGTCGCAAACCTCGTGTGTTGCCAACCATAAATAAATTATTAACATTTTAACACCTACCTTTAAATTCTAAAATGTTTTTGGAGGAACGAAGGGTTTTTTTTTATTTGCTTTTAAAGTAGAATAAATATTAAACGAAAACATTTTACACTGCCAGTTCTCCAGGAATACGTATAGTATTCTGGCAGCTACTGATTGTTGCGAGTGCTAATTGTTGAACACATCTGGAGAATATGAACAGTTAACAGTAGCTTAACTGTTATTGTCACTTCCCTCACTACGGGTACTATTGCATTCATGCAAAAATCACCATCTGAGATTTTACATTTCTTCACATTTCAGGATACCAGATTCCTTCGTAACTACAGTCCCTGGCCAAATTATTAGACGCACTGTATTTTTTTTAGTAATTTTATGTTTCTTAAGAGTTTTTATGCAATAATGGTATATTTAAACTACAATATTATTGATTTTTATTTAAAAGAATTGTTGTAGACTACATATTTGTATTTATTTTTAACATATGGCAACACTGTGTTGACAAAGTGATACATGAACGTAAACAAGTACAAACCTGTATCAGTTGCGATCGGAATCGAGTCAGGTACGGACGTGTTTCTGTGGCTTTATGGACTGTGATTGTTTGTTTAACAGTTTTATACTACTCAGTTATTAGTTTATTTTGTATGCAGTGTTTTAAAAAAGTAATTGAACTATTTTCATTATGGGTAGAAAAGGCGATCTTTCACCACGTAAAAAAGCTGAAGTGAAGGCCCTTGTGATTGCGAAAACATTTACAAACCGAGAAATATCACGAAGATTGGAGGTTTCTGAAGCTAGTGTACGACGCATAAAAAAGAAAATTGAGTCAGGGAAGGAATTAAGCCCGAAAAGAAAGAAAAGATGCGGTAGAAAACCAATTTTCACTCCACGGTCAGAGAGATGTTTGAAGAAAATTTGTGTAGAAAACAGATTTGCTATCACAAAGGTAATAAAATCACAACTCCAGGATGCTAGCGTAAATGCTTCTGAGCGCACTGTTCGAAGAAAATTGAAAGAATTAGATTTTAAGGCCTGTCGCCCCGCCAGGAAGCCCAAGTTAACAGCTGCAATGAAAGCAAAGCGCCTGAAGTGGGCCAAACAATGGCAAGACAAAGATGTGGGCTTCTGGAGATCGGTAAGATACAGCAATTTAATCAATAATTGATACATTATTATCATTTTCAGTTAAATAAAGCAAATAAACATGGAAGTTTTATATATTTTTCCTATTTTTGACAGGTCTGCTTCAGTGACGAAAGCACATTCGAAATTTTGCAGAATAAAGCTCAGTATGTGCGTCGTCGTCATGGAGAAAAGTTTCATCCTGATTGTGTCGTCCCGACGGTTAAACATCCCACCAAAGTGATGATTTGGTCAGTCATCAGCGGCAAGGGCACTGGACGTCTGTACGTCGTCAAAGGAATAATGAGGCAAGATCAGTACAAAGAAGTATTACAAAATCGGTTGATTCCGCAGCTCAGAGAATGGTTTCCAAATGGGGAACCATTCACTTTCATGCAAGATGGAGCTCCCTGCCACACTGCTCGGTCTGTTAAAGCTTTTTTGGCAAAAAAAATATCCCTCTGTTGGATTGGCCCTGATATGAACCCCATTGAAAATGTGTGGGAGCTGATGAAAAGAGAAGTGGCTAAAGATGTGATTACCAACAAAACCCAGCTCCTAGAAAAGATTATTCATGTGTGGAATCATCATCCTCAAATGCAGGAGACAGTACAATCTTGCATTGATAGCATGCCGCGCAGAATTAAAGCTTTGATAGCGGCTAAAGGTGGCTCAACTAAATATTGACTTTTACTAACATTAATTTCACTTTTCTTTAAAACTTAATAAACTTATGCTTTTCTAAATTAATGCTGTTTTATTTATGTCAAATAAATAGGTAATTGATTGGATAATATAAAAATAAAAAACAAATCAATTTAAAATATTAAAACGGTACAATATCACTCGGTAATTAATATTTTACATGAAATCTTGCAGTGCGTCTAATAATTTGGCCAGGGACTGTATGTCTCCATATCAGTATTCATTTTATGGCAAATCACTTTATTGATTTTTTTCTTTAAGATCTACTTCTAACTATTTAAATCAGTTGTTTTAACTGACTTTTTATTTAGAGTACCATGTTTTTAATGGTTTTACATTTTTAATGTCACACACAATTTATTTGAAAACATATAGTAAGTACGGAGGAGTAATAATTTATTTATTTTTATAAGTTATCTCTTCTTTAATACCTAAACTAATAAACAGAAAAGAGCAAAGTTCTCATTACATCTTCCATAAACTTCAAATGTGGTAAATTAAGAACAACGGCAGAATATTAGTATGGGCAAAATAATAAAATAGAAAGTTTATATATTTGGTTGAAGATAAATAATATATCCTACTTTTGGTTGGTTTTTCCAGAAAACCCGAAACAAAATATCGTATGCCAAAAATAATTCAACAATGTCTCATTGAGAATACCATTTCATTGCTAGCAGAGGTCACGGACCTAGACCGTCCAGCGTGCGGCAGGAGCCGCGTGCGGCAGGAGCCGCGTGCTCCCCAGTAATTCTTTTTATTGTCCACCTCAGCGCTACTATCGGGATTGTTATCCTTTCTCTTACTATATCTCTGATGAGATATCTTGACGGGGATGTCAACGGTGCTCAGGTGCCGAATCATACATTTGCAATTCATGACGCTTTTAAGACAACGCAGTAATATTGCATTTCTGCATTAACTACTACCTAAAAATACACACACACACGTACACACACACGCAATCCCCACTCGATTGTCGGAACTGAACTAGCGACCATCTGTTTGGTATGCAAACTCTTAACCCACTACGCTATCCAGGACGGCAGGCTGCCGAAGCCGGTTTGATGTCCCTCCTGAGAGGGGTACATGTATTATTTGTTCACGAAAGTAACTTAATCGAAGAGGAAAATCATGTAAAATT
Organism: Pachyrhynchus sulphureomaculatus; assembly: GCA_019049505.1. Classification (NCBI taxonomy): domain Eukaryota; kingdom Metazoa; phylum Arthropoda; class Insecta; order Coleoptera; family Curculionidae; genus Pachyrhynchus; species Pachyrhynchus sulphureomaculatus. The sequence continues at coordinate 203,099,667 of CM032456.1, read as the reverse complement.
TAACTGAATAAATATTTTTGAAATGGAAAAAAAAATTCTTACGGTGCAGAAGGTATCGGGTTAAATCCCAGCAGCTCGGTATCTTCTTCTTCAACCTTTAACCCGTCCACTCCTGGACATAGGCCTATCCTAATATTTTCCATTTGGCCCTGTCTTGTGCTTTTTGGTGCCAGTCTCTATCAGCTACCCTCCTGATATCATCTATCCATTCAATTGGGGTCTACCTTTACTTCGTTTTATCTCCCTCGAGAGCCGCTGTATGGTTTTCAGTGGCCAACTTTCATCTTGCTGTCTGCGACATGTCCACTCCATTGCCACTTCAGTTCGGCAATCTTCTCTATAACATCCGTAGCTCCTGTTCTTCGATGGATCTCTTAATTTCGGATTCTGTCACTCAGAGACAACCCCAACATTGACCTCTCCATTGCCCTCTGCAACACTCTTAGTGTATCGGCATTCTTCTGCGTTAGACACATTGTTTGCATTCCGTATGTTGTTACCGGTAGAATACATTTAAATTAACCGGCATACTACTATCCCTCAGCACAAAGGAGAGTCTTCCAAATGCTGCCCAGGAGAGCTCTATTCGCTTGGTAACTTCCCTGTACTGATTCTCTTTCCCTAGAGTGAGTGAATAGCCCAAATAGTTATATTCACTAATATTCTCTATGTCTTGGTTCTCAGTCGATATATGTGAGTCTTCTAGACTTATTATTTTTGTTTTCGAGTAAAACAACAGGCCAACCTGTTTCGACTCATAACTCAGTTGTTGAAACATTGATTCCAATTCGTTCAAGTCACAGTGTCATCCACACAGTGTAGATATTTTCGATCAGTATAGTATATCGAGAGTCAATCCGTGCTCGGTCCGTGGCCACTAATATGTATCCAATTTCGACTGTGTCAAAAGCTTTCTGGAAATCGATAGAGGCTCGGTGTATTTAAACATTGCAGTTGCTTTCTCTATAAATGATCTTATGGTTTGCAAATGGTCACTTGTGCTGAAGCCTTTTCGGAAACCAGCCTGTTTCACAGATTAGTACGTGTCAAATTACAAGTGGCACAATAAACTTATCGGTCTGTAGTTTTCTATGTTTGCTGAGTCTCCTTTGTTAAACAGCAAGATGATTTCTGCATCTAACCAGCTTTCCGGAACTTTTCCTTCTTGTAGGCATTTATTAAAGAGCATACAGATATTTTTTGTCACTGTCTTTATTAAAAATCAAGATAGGCCGTGCCTCTTTCTCACAATTTTGAAAGTATAAAAAATTTTCATATCATGAGTGTATACTTATTCTATCTTAACCTAAGCTCTTATAATAGGAATCCTATATTAACTTAATCTAGGAAATGTTTTTAGTATATACATGAGTTTCTTAATGCTAGGACTTAGAACTAAGACTAAAACTATCTTAGACTAAGACTTACGCTAACTTAAACTAGGACGTAACAATGACTTAAATTAGGACTAATTTAAACTTAACCTAGAATGACATACTTCTTGTCACGGAGGACGAGGGGGGTCATCGTCTTCGTCCGAGAGCAGCAGCGGGTCCGACGGTTTCGGGAACTGGCGGCTGGCTTGAGGTGGGAGTCGGAAGGCGTCCCTGATGCACGGGTTGGGGTGCTGGGACGCCTTTTCGAGGAACTTCTGTTGAATTTGTCTCATGTGTGCCTTTACGGTAGGCACACCGAGGTCCCTATGAAGTTGACCACGGGACTCCCGTGATCATCCTCAGGGCCTTGTTCTGCACTGATTGAAGCTGAGCTCTCCTTGTTTTGGAGAGCTGGCACCAGGTGGGGCAGGCGTACGTGAGGCCTGCCTTCACGATGGACTTGTAAACCAGAAGCTTGGTCCGTGGCAGCAACTTACTGGAGCGATTCAGGATGGGATGGAGTTTCCCCAGTAGTTGCTTCGTCTTCTTGGTTGCAGTGCAGACCTGGTCCTTTCAGACGAGGTATCGGTGGAACTGGACGCCCAGGTACTTGATGGTCTTGGCCCATTGGATGAGCCTTGGAGCTGGAGATGTCCATGAGAAGTGCCGCTGCCCTTGGAGAAGACGATGGCTTGAGTCTTGGCGGGGTTGAGTTTGATCCTCCAGCGGTCAAACCAGCAGTCCAGGGTGTCAAGGAGGCACTGAAGTCTGCTGGTGATGAGGCGGCTATTTCTGGAGTGGGTGATAATGCCGGTGTCATCAGCATAAAGGAGGAGGTTGGTCTGATCCGATTTGGGAATGTCGGCTGTGAAAATGTTAAAGAGGTGGGGGGAGAGGACGGAGCCTTGTGGGACTCCGGCTCTGATGACCTTGACTTCGGAAATGGCCGTTTCGACTCTGACTTGAAAGGTTCTGCCAGAGACGAAGGACTGAATGAGTTAAACACACAGATACATTTTTCTAGCGTTGGTCCTACAAACTTCAATAATTCAGCTGTAATTTTATCTTCGCCAGGGCTTTTGCTGTTTTTCATGTGTTTTAGGGCTCCTGATGTTATGTCTGGGATATCTTCTCTTCTAGAATTCATTACCTTAGTTCTTACTCCCGGGTTCAGCGTTGTAGATAAGTAAAGAGTACATAGAATTTCTCTATTACTTTAGCGATTTCTTTTTTATTGGTTATCATTACGCCGTTTACGTCCTTTATTTTACTCAATTGTTTTTCCCCTGATAATTTAGATTTCATTACTCCCATATTGCTGTTCTGGTCTATAGTGTCTTGTATCAGTTTTATATTGTGTGCTCTTATGTCTTTCCATATTTCCTTCTTGACAGTTTTAATTAGGTTTTTATATTCCTCTGTATATCTTTTGGTGTCCCTCCTTTGTTCTACAAGTTTTAGCGTACTCGGAGTCAATTTATTGTTTCTTGAGATTTTCCTTGGGGCATATACTTTTTTGACGCTTGTCTGAACACTTGCAGTTATGTGTTGAGTCAGTTTATCGTTGCTCAATCAATCCAGTATACTTATTTATTGATTTATTTAAGTATTTTGGTTCGCCACATACATAGGTAGTAGTTGTTGCAGAAATGTAATAACGTCTGTCACAACACTACTGCGATGTCTAAAAGGGGTCATGAAATACAACAATGTATGTTTCGGCGCTTGGACACAGTTGACGGATATTACGACATCCTGACCGATATGCTCAGGATATCTTTTCGGGCTAGGAGATTAATGATAAAAAAAAATACTCCTAAAATAGGCGTGATGACAGTAACAATGAATCACCGAAATTATGACTTTAAATAATGAAATAGATTAAAAAGTTTCTCAGAAATGTTCTTAACTTTATATTAAAAGTGAGGTTAATATTATTTTTGTTAAAATAAGAATGCAAAATACATCAATCCGCCATCTTATGTGGAACACCAATCAGAGCGAATGACGTCACGCCTAAATAAACATTATTTCGGTCGAACTTCTCTTGTGTTAATGATAACACAGGTCAACATTTTATCTAGGCTTGTACTCGGTAAACCAACTAGGTATCTTAGGGTTTTTGGGGTCGCTGATCACGATGAAGGGGTCGGTTAACCTTCATCAGGTCAGGTTCAAGGTCATTTGAAGGTCAAATTGGGCCAATGCAGCCAAAAAATCTGAAAAAATTCATACGTATGTTTTTTGGGTCACTGAATCCGAATCTGGTGTTATTTTTTTCATATAAGGTCTCCTGAAGGTCACTAGAGGTTACTTCAAGGTCATTCTGAGGTTATTTGGAATAAAACAGTTATGAGCAGGCCAAAAAATCTGAAAAAAATGGTGTATACGTTTTTTAGGTCTCTGGTTCAGAATTAGAGGTCGGTTACCCTTCATCAGGTCGGTATTAAGGTCATTTGGAAGTCAAATCATTGGATAGCCGCCAAAATAAACCGTTGCACGTATTTGTTGGAATTCTGAATCGGAATGTTTGTCTTCTTCTCACTCGTGTCTCCAAGAATACACCGGAAGTTATGTCTACTTTAATACTTTGTAAGATTCTGGAACTTCATCGGAAACTTCTGATAATATTCTCATTTTGATTTGTGCCAGTAAGGTCCTCCACATTTCCCGTTATGTGCATCTGTACTTAAAGAGGGAGTGACTTTATAGCATAGCATCTACTATATATAAAAACAACGAAACGGAATTGTTTAAAAATCCAAGAGTGACCCTATTTTCAAAAAAGGTAAAAATATCACACTGTAAAGACAGTGAAATCGTTTTTTTTTTTGAAATATTAAAATATTATTCTGATCATCCAAGAATTTTCTCTCTTCGCGTCACCCTTCTGATCGCTCCGTTGACCAATCCTCCATCTCAAGTTTGAAGTTTATGGAGAATTGTAAAAAACGTTGCCAATTAAATTTACAAGAGCCCTAGCGTGTTCCCAGAATTCTTAGAATTTGCTGACTTATAATTCGTTTATATGCACACACACGCACGCACACGCACGCACACGCACGCACACACACATACACAGTAATACACACACACACACACACACACACACTCATACACACGAAATAAAATACACATACATACACACATCCTTCTTTTAAAATGACCGAATGAGCAAGAGGCAAAGGGGCATACGTATTTCCATTGAAGAGCAAGATCGCTTTCAAACTTCTTTTCGATGAATCTATAAAAAGGCGCCAATGACTAGCTGTATATTCGATACCATATTCTTTGACTAATCCACTAACATCATTGCAATAAATTAAATTACCAGATTTTGTAAAATACTTTTTGAATGGTTTTTCTCTTGAACGGTAATATGTTACTTTTGTCCCTGGTGCTAAACAATTTTTTCCTTTTAATCTCGATGCTAAAAGTTCAGAACCTTCTTTTGAAAGTCCTAAGTCTCTACAGAGATCACTCAGGTCACCTTGGTTAAAATGTGTTTATTCTGACATACCTTCATCTTCCGAGCCTGAAGATACATTGTAGGCTTCACTTTCACCATCTTGCGAGGTATCTAATGATTCATCATGCATTTATATATCATCAGAAACTTCAAAATGCTCTGCATTGCTATGCCTGCTGTCATCATTATCAGGTGCAGTTTCTATATATATGGGCAATGTTACATATTCTACGCACGGATAAGTTACAGAGTTTTTGTTATTACGATTATATCCTTTGAGATTCGTTAAGCAGAAATAACAATTAGACGTATGGTCTGATAGATTTCTCCATTTCATCGGTGCAGAAAATATTTGTGCCCTTGTTCCAAACAAAATATTGCGGCATTTACTACAGATGACATTCGGAGTATAAGAGTTGTTCAAGGAACTCGTGTCGATATTAAACACACTTTTATATTTTGTTTTCAAAGTCTCAGAAAATTTAAATTTATTTTTGGGAGTATACAGCCCACAAACGATACAAAAACAGTTCACATTATTCTTACAAAATCCTTGATTTGTAGCATTAAACTCTTCAAAAGCCAAGTTTCCCACCGTTGAAGAGCTACGGTCGCGGGATGACGACGGCTGCGGGCCCGCTTTCCCACCCTGACCAACCGCCGATTCTGGGGTTCCGAGCCCCTGTCTCGTAGAAGTTTTATTTGTAGTTGCCATGACGGCATGGAAGCCATAACCCAGGGACTTCGCCGGATAGTGGAACAATTCCGTTGCCCACCGTCACCGCGTGGAGGTGCCCTGGGTGCAACTACAAGTATTAGTTCATTAGCCCACATTTATTAAATATGCATATCACATAACTTTATGGAAATATTAGTGGAGTTTTAAGATTGAGGCAAAAACTTTCTGTATAAAATAAACCGACCTCGAAGCAAGTATAATGCTGAAATATACTAGTAGCACTTGATCATAACCTTTTCGTCTACCCATGTTCTTGTATTCCTGCTTGAAACGATCTATGGAAGAAATGGTAGGGAAGAAAAGAACACAGATTAGGAATTAGTGACCCAAAAAAGGTGGGTATCGTTTTTTTTAGATTTTTCAGCCGCTATCAATTAAATTGACCTTCAAATAACTTTGAATCAGATTTGCTGGAGATTAACCGACCTCTAATTCTGAACCAGAGACCTAAAAAACGTATACACCATTTTTTTCAGATTTTTTGGCCTGCCCATAACTGTTTTATTCCAAATAACCTCAGAATGATCTTGAAGTAACCTCTAGTGACCTTCAGGAGATCTTATATGAAAAAAATAACACTGGATTCGGATTCAGTGACCCAAAAAACATACGTATGAATTTTTTCAGATTTTTTGGCTGCATTGGCTCAATTTGACCTTCTAATGACCTTGAACCTGAACTGTTGGAGGTTAACCGACCTCTAATTCTGAACCAGAGACCTAAAAAATGTATACACCATTTTTTTCAGATTTTTTGGCCTGCTCATAACTGTTTTATTCCAAATAACCTCAGAATGACCTTGAAGTAACCTCTAGTGACCTTCAGGAGACCTTATATGAAAAAAATAACACCGGATTCGGATTCAGTGACCCAAAAAACATACTTATGAATTTTTTCAGATTTTTTGGCTGCATTGGCTCAATTTGACCTTTAAATGACCTTGAACCTGACCTGATGAAGGTTAACCGACCCCTTCATCGTGATCAGCGACCCCAAAAACCCTAAGATACCTAGTTGGTTTAGTGAGTACAAGCCTAGATAAAATGTTGACCTGTGTAATCTCTGCACCGTTTATGAATTAATTTGTGGTTTTAAACTATCGTGTTGCCTAGTTTTGTGTTACAAAAACTAGAACCAAGCAACGTTAGCTATGGAAGACGGATTTATCAAGGAAAATAGCTCTAATTTACCTAGAAATGATTTGTTGATACTTGGAGGATTTCTTGCGTCTAACAAAGATATTTGCTCAGCAGAATTTAGAAATATCAAAACTTCTATGTAAGTATATAAGTAATCTGGATTAAAACTACAGTTTAAAACTCAAAAACCCATAAAAACTGCACTTTATTGCTACGTCATGGTTTTATTAGTTTTAGGTTAGGTTATGATTGTTATGAAAATGTTGATATATACTGAATGTAATTCTCCATATCATTTGGTAACTGGAACAAGAATAAAGTATCCATTAAATAAACAGTAGTGGATGATAACATTAAAGAAATAAAACCTAACCTCAATAGGGTTGTGACTATCTAAAGCAGGGGTGCTCAAACGGTCGATCGCGATCGACAAGTCGATCGCGAGTGCTTTTTGAGTCGATCTCGAGAAAAAATTCCGATATAGAACTATTCACAGATTTTGTTTTAGGTAACTAAAACAAAATGTAATGAATAAACTACTAAAATTTATTCGATCCACAATTAGGCCAGAATAACCCCCTCATCACTTTCTTTTATCGTAATAACCACCTGCTAGCGGCAAAAGGCGGCTTTATCAAAGGAACGCGCGGTACTTGTCAAAGAAAAGCCGCGTTTTTGATTTTTCTAGAAACTTCGGGCGGCGTGTTTGACGGGAACATTCGAGACTTCGTTCGCGCCGATATAAATGTTGCGCCTGCAGGAATAGGAGTCAGTCTGAGTTGTAACTTGAAGGCGATACATCGATACAAAGTTTATTAATAAATAGTCCAGAATGAATGCGGCGAAGAAAAGTAAAACTTATCATTTTAATAACGATTGGGAGGAAGAATTTTTCTTTGTATGGTAAAGGATAAGTGCATTTGTCTTATTTGCCGTGCGTTAGTTGCAATATCCAAGCGTGGGAACTTAGAGAGGCATCATAAAACGGTTCATAAAAACTATGAAAAGGATTTTCCGTCACAGAGTGAATCAAGAAAACGAAAAGTACGTGATTTGATAACTTGTTTGAAAAAAGAACAAACCATGTTCACAAGACCAGCCAAACAATCAAAAGCTGCAACGATCGCGACATTTAAAATATCTCATATATTGGCGAAACACAAGAAACCATTTGATGATGGATTGGTTGTGAAGGAAGTATTTATTGAAGCGGGTGAGACTTTATTTGGAGATTTTAAAAATAAAACAGAGATTATGTCTGCTATTAGAGAACTTCAGTTATCTCGTCCGACTGTCACAAGGCGTGTTGAAGTCATGAGTCAGGACATGGCAGATAAACTAAAACATGATATCATGGAATGTATATACTTTTCTTTATAGTTCGACGAATCCACCGATATGACAGACACTGCCCAGCTGTGTATTTTTATTCGAATGGTATTCAATGACATGTCGGCTAAGGAAGAGTTTTTGACAATGATTACTCTGAAAGGAAAGACCCGTGGCGAAGATATATATGACGTTTTCTTCAATTTTGTAACAAACTACAAGCTACCAATATATAAACTAGTGTGCATTACAACCGATGGAGCACCAGCAATGACTGGAACCGAAAACGGTTTTGTGGTATTGTGTCGAGCTAATGATGATTTCCCTTCATTTTTCTCCTTCTATTGCATTATACATCAACAAGTTTTGTGTTCAAAAGTTCTAAACATGGAGGAGATTATGGGCATTGCAATAAAAATTGTGAATTCTATCCGTGCACGTAGCTTGCAACGACGGCTCTTTAAATTGCAGTTGGAAGATAGTGAGTCAGCTGAACACACTGACTTAGTTCTTCACACGGACGTCAGGTGGTTGAGTCGCGGAAAATTCCTAGAAAGGTTTCAAGAATTATTGCCCGAAATAACAGCTTTTCTGGACGAAAGAGGTGATGACACTCAGATGCTGAAAAACGGAAAATGGCTGACTGATTTGGCATTTTTGACAGACATCACAATGAATTTAAACACCATTAATTTGGAGCTTCAAAGTAAAGGAAAAACTATTATTGAGATGATTAGTGCAATAAACGCATTCAAAAGTAAATTGCAACTTATGATAGATCAACTGAAAAGAAAGGATCTGAAAAATTTTCCGTCTTTGAAAGCAAGGATTCCTCAGTTGAATTATGATATTTATGAGGCAGAATTATCAAATATTTTGGGCCAATTCAAAATACGTTTTTATGATTTCAGTAAATTGGCAAATATCGCATCATTTATGAGTTATCCTTTTTCGTGTAAAAACATTGAGGAATTAGCTACTGAAATAGCAAGTCAGTTTAACATGGACTCATGTTCTGTTGAAAATGAGTTAGTGCAGATTATATCAGATATACATCTCAAAGCCACAGTATCTGATACAAAATTCTGGTGTTTTATATCTGAAGATAAATATCTGAATCTAAGGCAAATCGCCCTTCAACTGACGGCAATGTTTGGGTCAACTTACTTATGCGAGTCTGCATTTTCTGAAATGAAGATAATTAAGTCAAAATATCGCAATCGACTAACTGACGAACATATGTCATCATGCTTGCGATTAGCACTCGGTAATTACGTACCATCTTATGAAAAGTATGCTGAGGACATGCAGTGCCACGCTTCAACATCCAAAGTCACTCTTTAGTTAAGTTTAGACACTAGAACTCGTTTGTTTTGTAAGAACCAATAAACTCGCAATTTTGAATAATTATGAGTTTTTTCATTGACATTTTAGAGCAGACCTACACTTACCTTGACTAGAAAAATGCATATTGTGTGGAAAACTAATATTTATGCCACGATACACTCTACCTAGACGACAATCCTGCTTCACACTTACTTGCAGCCTCTCAGAGTCGATCGATCGTAGTCTAACAATATTGAGGTAGATCGCCAGCAGTTCAAGTTTGAGCACCCTGATCTAAAGGTATTATTTAGATAATTAACAATTTCAAACTTACATCAAAATGGTCTTCAGAGAAATAAATTGAAGAATTTGGAGAAATAACTGTTGGGTCTCGCCGTGCAAGAGTTAGCCACTTATTTCTTATTGTTTTCTTGTTTGGAACGTAAAAAAATAACTTGTTAGGTTTTTATCGATGTGTTTTTACTCTGAGGGTCCGCACACCACTTATACACTTTAGAATTCATTTTAAACACATAAAATAACAAAATTATTGTATAGACACTGTATACTTTACTGTTGTTGACATAAAGTTTACGAAGGCGTGACGTCACGAGCAGACGCCATGACACTTGCGAGCGTTTTGACTTGAAATTCAAATTTAGTTTAAAAAAGGCCAATTTTATGCTAGGAAACCTGTAATTTCTCCAGAAATATATATTTTTTTGGAAATAGTAGTTCCGTAAGAACATCGTGGAATAGTTTTTCAAAATTAGTAATCGTGCCTATTGTAATAATTTATCTTAAGGAAACAGCTTCTAACTTAGGTGCTAAAATGTCAGTTATTGCTCAAAAACATATCATGATATACGTCTTTTATAATTTTCAATTTATTTTATAAATATTATACGAATTCTTACATCTGGAGATCTTCTTCCATGTATAGAGAGCATGTGATTGTTAGATTTTATCATAAAGAGAACCATGGTGTTCTTACAGTGACTGAAGATTTCATTCTAATTTATTGAAGTCAAGTTGACACATCAAAGGAGAATTTCTAAGTATTTTTCAATACTACCAGTATCTTAAATATTTGGACGAAACACCTAAAATTTATTTATTTATTTATTAAAATTTCTTTTGAAAAATGATAATATATATTAGAGAAAATTCTCCCACAGAAAAAAGTCCCTGACTATAATACTCACCTAGGAATAAATAAAATTGCAACATACATTTCTTTATTTATTTATTAGAACTTGTTTTGCACTGCGGTACGCTATACTTGCAGCGGCCATAATATTTAGTGCTTAGTGACTCAACCATAAAATATCAAACTCCCATAAACGCCCACTGACTATTTAAACTTGTCAAGCACTAATGATGTTTCTTAGTTGCTGTTTCTTTTTTAGATAATAAATTACCAAAAATAATAATTAATAGTTGTATGCGTGCTTAAGAGGTTAATAAAATTAGATTTAAAGATGTGGACAGTATTCGCCAAAAAGTTTGCGGTATTTAAAAAAAAAATTATGATTCATTTAAAAAAACAAATTTAGTGGTCAATTCAAGAAAAGAACGCAAGCAGGTGGGATTTTGGGAAATCTGGAATACAATAAAAACAACAACTGAGCAGCCACTAGAACTATTTAATTATTTTTTCAAAAAACCAAAAAAAAGTCTAACTGAAATTACTAACGAGATAGTACATCATCATCATCAACATCATTATCATTCAGGCTCCTTTTTCCATTGCTAAACGTAGGCCTCTTCAAGGCGTTTCGATCTTTCTCTGCCCTGGGCCATTGCAATCCAATTCTAGCGATTCTTTTAAGGTCGTCAGTCCATCAGGTCGGTGGTCTTCCTCGATTATGCTTGTCAGTTCTGGATCGCCCTTTTACAATTTGCTTCATCCATCTATTACACTGGTAAACACAAGTCTTGTTTCCTTTATTTTTTTTTCTGTTATTGGGTATTTCTATGTCCCTGACTATGAAAAAAATACAGGGAGATTGCTAACAGCTTTACCTTTTGAAATATACAGTTTTATTATTTTGCCAAAAAAATACAAAAAAATAATACATTATGTTAACAAAATTTCTATTGAACACTAGCAAATGATCTTTTATAAGATTTCCTTGAATGAACGACTTTAGGTAGATCTCGTTGCAAACTCCAGCAGTAGTCTGCCATCATATGTGAGTCCCACCGCCCCTGATAACGCTCTTCCATTGTCCGAAGATCCTGATGAAATCTTTCACCCTGCTCCTCACTAAAATCACCCAGATTTTGTGGAAATCGGTCTAAATGCGAGTGCAGGAAGTGGATTTTTATGCTCATGTTGCACCCAAGCTCTTGCAAGTTCGATAGCATGCACTCAACAAGCTCGACATGGTCGTCAGATTTCTTTTTGCCTAGGAAGCTACTCATAACCAAAACAAATGAATTCCAAGCTTTGGATTCGACTTCAATCATTGATTTGACAAAATTAGGATCTTTCACGAGTTGCCTAATCTGTGGCCTATCAAAAATACCAGCTTTCAATTTTTCTGAACTTAATCCTGGAAACTTGCGTGAAAGAAAATTAAAACATTCGCCACTTTTGTCAAGCGCCTTCACAAACTGTTTCATTATGCCGAGTTTAATATGAAGTGGTGGAAGTATGATGCGGTCTCGGCTAACTAAAGGCACGTTTATAACATTTTTTGTACCAACTTTAGCTCTTCCCGCACTGGCCAAACTTTTTGTGACCAATGGTGTTGTTTGTCAGAGACACATGAAACAAGGGAACTTTGTGTACCCCCCTTGTTGACCTAAAAGAAAGTTAACCATTTTCAGATCAACACAAATGACCCATTTGTGGTCTTGATACTTAATGTTTTCCATAACCTTAGAAACATTTACGTATTCTTCTTTTAAAGTCGTCGAATGTGCAATAGGTATAGATCACGGTAACAAGTACGTTACCGTTATGAAGCAAAACACACTTTAAACTTCTTTTGCTGCTGTCTATAAAAAGACGCCAATCACTAGGTTGGTACTGTTTTAAGTCCATCTGCTGCAAAATACCACCAACATCGTTACAAAAAACTAAATCCTTTTGAGAAAAATACGGTAACAGATTTTTTCTCGGGTACGATAAAATGTAATGTTGGTTTCCGGAGTAAGCAAATTTTTTTTCTTTTAAACGAGATGCTAAAATTTCAGAAGCTTCTTTTGGTAAGTTCAGATCTCTTACTAAGTCATTTAGTTCTTTCTGATTAAATGGTTGAGGTTCTGAAAGGCTACATTTGTAGTCTGACTCAGAGTCTTCACTTGATGTATTTCGTTCGGGTTCACAGAGATTTGGATCATCAGAAGATTTAGATGTGCTGGGTTGTACCTCTTGTGATTTTAATTGAGGTCGTTGAGCAGAAGATAAGTTAGGATATGACCACTTACTTCGATTTCCAGGGTTAATTCCGTTTATTTTCACAACGCAGAAGTAGCAATCGTCATGATGGTTTCGAGGTTCTCGCCAAATTATGGGTGTTACGAACATTATTGCATCTCTTTTTCCACTGGACCATAACCGTAGACATACCACACATTTCTGGCATACAATATGAGGAACCCATGGCTTGTCTTGATTACACAATTTTATTTTAAAGTATTGATGATACGCAGTTTTCACAAAGTCCGATATAGGTTTTCGATATTTTGCAAATATATATTCACCACAAATATAGCAAAAACAATCGGGATTAAGCACACAACATCTTCTTGACGAAGCCATATCTAAAACAACAACAAAATATATTTTAGTGTCCAATAAAAAACGAAAATCTAAGTAAAAATAGTAAATGAGGGTAGTTAGCTATAACTCAAAAACAAAAGCTATTAGAGAAAAATTGTTGCCATATTTAAAAAATACGCGTCAATTTGAGATAGAAACAAAAAAAAATCACAGGAAACAAGCAATTTTCTTTTTTTTTGTTGACCAGTGTTATCATTTAGTCTAGCTTATGTCATCTACATCCGTTCGTCTTTTTATTTCCTCGAGATAAACCTAACCTAGATCTCTTCATCCTGCGTCGCGTTATTCGCAGTTTTGCAGCTGACTTTTTTATAAGTGTCAACGTTTCAGCCCCGTATGTTAGCAATGGGAGAACACACTGGTTAAAGGCTTTTCATTAATTTCATACTTATAGGAATGTCTACTTTAAATATATCTCTAAGCTTTCCATATGCTATCCAGCCTAAGGCTATGCTTCTATGTAATTCGCATGGTTAGTTGTACCTGCTGATCCGGATTTCATGGCCAAGGTAGTTGTATTTTTCCACAATGTCGATCTCATTATTTTTTTACTTTTACAGGTTCGTTGGGTACTAAGTTGATAATCATTTTCATTTTGGTGTAGTTTATAATCAGATCTGTTTTCTGAATTGCTTTTTGCATTTCCTTGGACTCTTGCAAGTTGTCTGATATTAGAACTATGTCATCTGCAAACATTAGATGCTTCAGCCTTTCCCCATCTACCATAATTCCCTTGCTTTCCGAATCGAGTATATTAAATGCATGTTTTAAGATCGCAGTGAAAAATTTTGGAGACAGAGTATCGCCCTGTCTGACTCCTGTTTTTATTCTTATTCGAGATAGTACACTTGATAGATATTCGAGATAATGCACTTGATAGATCATCGTCAACTTGCTAAAAATCAACAAGATGAATAATACTTAATCGCTCTGACAAAAGATAAATAAAATAAAAGAAAACAATGTGAAGAGATAATAAGAGATAAATACTGCAAACCTAAACGATACCTTTCACTTCCCGAAGATTAAAAAAATATTTGTAATAAGAAATAGAGAGGTGAGATCCATTTTAGATACTGAAGAAATTAGAGAGACTTAAACGTTTAGCAAACTTCATTAATAATATGGAAAATATAACCGGTTTAAAAATCCAAGAAAATACTACTCGGCTAAAGTTCGCATTAATACAGTCTGTCAAGTAAGAACGTGTCCGCGATAATTCATTTTTGGTACAATAAGAATCGATAGAGGGAACTTTTGTCTACGACACATTTTAGTAAAAGTATCAGTCGATTCTGAACTTTCCTCGAAATCCTCTGGCAATTCGTTCTAACCTATATTTTATATTTTCTTTTCACTCCGTTCTTAATTGGGTGTTGTTTTCGACCTGTAGAGTTCCTTATAGTAGGTGTTTATTTCTGAATTTACTCTGTCCCTATTCGTTATTACTTGTCCCTCACTATTTTGCAATTTACTAATCTCTTTTCTTCCATTATTCAGTTTCTTGCTTATTATTTTCAAGCCTATATTTCCTACGATGGTTTCCAAAATCACTTTATGTTTGTGCGTTCTTATATCTTTTCTGATCTATTTTCTGATTAACTTGTTAAGCTCTGTCCTCTCTATTTTGTGCTCATTTCTGTTGATATTTTTTCTTCTTTCCATGAGTTGTTTCGTATTGTCACTTATTTTGTCCTCTTGTTTTCCAGTTTTTGATGTTAGATCTTCAGCTTTTGTATCCATTGTTTCGATTACTGTATTACGTTTAATCCCTTGTAATAGCTCTGTTGTTTTTAGCTGGTACTCTGACCTCTTTCTTGATAATTTAATGGTGTCAACTGGTTTCGACCTACTATTAAATGCTTTTGCTCTTAGAGTTTTCAACCCGTACGTGTCTATGATCATTGCCTATAGTACACCTATTCAGCACTGTGACATCCTATATTATATTTCTGTAGCTGGATATGACCAAGCCTATTTCATTTTTTGTTTCAGAGTTAGGACTTCTCCACGTCCATTTGCTACTGTCGCTTTTCTTAAAGAACGAATTCATTATATAAGGGTTATATTTTTCTGTAAAGTTGATTAGAAGGCTGCCTCTTTCATTTCTGTTCTCGGGTCCAAACTTCCCTATGGTTGCTTCTTCATTATGTTGTTTACCTATTTTTGCATTAAGATCTCCCAATTATTATCTAGGAATAACAAATTAAAACAACTGTTTAAGATCATCACTTATGTTTATTATATTATTGCTGACAATTGTTTCGACACAGTGTGTCTTCTTCTGGACCACGATGTAAATTAACTAACAAAGTATGTTAAAGAATATATAGTTTACATGGAGACTATCTAATATAGAATTCGATATTTTTGACAAGAGTACGAGACTTAAAATAGATGAAATTGTACACAATAAATATATCAAGGAACTTCCCAAACTGAATAGGTTACTTAATAAATATAATGTCAATAACAGATTATACACAAAAAAGTAACATAAAGTACTCAGACCATGTTTCTACAATAAATTTGTCAATCTAACAGATGTTAACTTCAAAAATCAAGAAATTCATTTATTAGAAAAAGGTTTCCAGTATAATTTACCAGTCAAAGACTGTATTAAACTAGAAAATATTTAGCTGCAGAATGTGAAATAGCCTATTGTAGTATTCAATAGATGTTACGAACAAACATATAATTACTAAAATGTTACGCACATAAAAGTTTGAATTTTTCCCAGGTAAATTCCATAATGAACATAAGATCGCTAACCAAATAAAAAACAAAAGTAATGAACGTAACATAATTTTTACAAGAGCAGATAAGGGAAAAACTGTAATAGCTATAAAGAAACAAACCTACATTGAAAAAACAACAGATTTCCTAAAACCAGATAAGATAAAAGACATAAGCATTTGCACAGAGAATGAAGAATTCAGACTCGTTTCGATGAACCCTCAAGTTCCAAAACTATATTCTTTTATTAAATTACTTAAAAATAACTCAACAATTCGTCCAGTAGTTTCATACATACCATAGCCAGCTTTTTCTTTATCAAATAAATTGATTGTGGTTTTGACAAAATATTGTAAATTCACACCTAAATATAGTAGTAAAAATAGTAATGAATTGATAGTAAAAATTCATTCGTTAATTATACGTAGTAAGTCCAGATTTATATCGTTTGATGCACAAAATCTTTTTCCTAGTATACCACCATCAGACGCTATAATTTTGGTTCAAAGATTACGCAATAAAAATAATGTTAACCCAATAATTAAACAAGAAATATTAGACATCTTAACATTGTGTTTAGACCAGAATTATTTCGAATTTAACGATAAGATTTATATAGGTAAAAAAGGTTTAATAATGGGAAACCCTCTTAGTCCAATTTTATTTGAAATTTTCATGGACCATTTAGAAGAACAAATCAGTAATTCTCATCTTTTTAAAAATTTCTTTTATTGGTACCGGTATGTAGATGTCATATTGACTTGCTTTACAGGCACAGATCGACAATTAAAACTATTTCTAGATTATATTAACCAACTTCATAATAATATTACTTTTACAACAGAAATAGAAACAAATAAATCGATTAATTTTCTAGATTTAAAAATATCAAACAAAATGAATAAACACGATTTTGAAATCTTCCATAAACCAACATACTCAGATATAACTATACACGCTAATTCTAACCATTCGTTCACACATAAAATCTCGGCTTATAATAGCCGACCATTAACGGAAGAAAATATTTTTAGAAAGAATGAAATATTATAAAACAAATTAGTATAAACAATGGGTACAGGAGTGATAATATTTTAATGAAAAAACGATTTAAAAAAGCAATAGGACTGGTGTACCCGTAAAAACAACTAAACAAAGAAAAATTTCATACACTCACTTATACCGGAAAATTGCTTGCTGCATCGCTTTCCGTACAAATAACACATTAGCCCGACTTATTAAAAATAATAAAAGTAAAATAAAATAATAACCGGTCAAGTGCAAGTTGAACTTGCGCAATTAGTGTTCCGTACGTTGATTGCTTTTAAAATAAAAAATGTTGTAACGGAAGTATAAAATGATCAGTGACTTCACAAAACACACCCCAAATGAGTTTTCAACAAAGTTTATTTCCAATCTTTATTGAAAATTGATGACCTTGAAATTTCTGTTTTTTTATATACCAGATAAATTATTACAGGTAATGCACTCATGATAATTTTCGTTCAATCTACACCCCGTGGAGAATATTCCAGAATTTTTTCAAAATTTTTTGATAAGTACTTTTCGAGATAAGGCGGGTGGACGGTGATTTTTCGCGATTTTTTAAAAATAATACAATGAAAAGTGCGCGCAAGTATTATATTATATATATATTTTTTACTCGTGTTTTCACAAGCTTTTATTTGACATCACACTCGATTACCTAGTAAAAAAAATTTTTTTTTCATTTCCGATTTCACCCCCCAAAACTAACCCCTTAATATATATCACCACTACACCAAACACTTTATTTTTGCACTCGACGCGCGTTTCGCTAACCATGTTAGCTTCATCAGGAGCGATGATTGACTAAAGCTAAACTACCAAATCTACCCTATTTATACTTAGCCTAACCCTTGAATTACTCAAGCGGAACTAATGACATAGGCAAGGCTATCAGTTCCGGTCAAGTAACCAGTAGAGGGGACTATAAGGAATAGGCCCTCTGTCTTTGTTTAAACTACTTTTACATTTTATGATTTCCATACTTTCGTATGCGTTCAACAATCTCCTATCAGATACATTTTTTATTAATCTTAGATTATCTAATGTTACAGTATGATCAGCTTCAAGAGCATGTTCGGCAATGCTAGACTTTTCTGTTCTGTTGTATTTTAAGTGTGCTAAATGTTCTTTAAATCGTGTTCTAATTGACCTTTTAGTTTGCCCAACATACTTTTTGTCACAATCATTACAACTAATTTCATAAATTCCACTTTTCTCACAATTAGGAATCTTATCTTTGGGATTTCCTAAGATATTCCTCAGATTGTCTGATGACTTATAGACTAAGGTGAGGCCTACCTTATTAAATACCTTATTGAGTCCCTTGCTATATTTCGGATTATATGGTATGGAGACATACTTGGTGTTATTTTCTTCGCGTGTAAAAAAGGTGGAATTTTGAATATTAAACCTAAACTTATGCCTATTTATTAGCTTATTTACTAAGTCATCGTCATAACCATTAACTCTAGTTATATTTCTAATACGATTCCTTTCTTTATTAAAGTTTACTCTATTCAGAGGGAAAGTGACCAAACGATGAACTAAAAAATGTAATGAGGCTAATTTATGTTGTTTGCAATGAAATGAATCATTAGGAATATATCTATCTGTTACTGTGTCCTTCCTATAGATATCAAATTTTAATCTATTATTATTTTTAATAATTAAAATATCTAGAAAAGGCAATTGTCCTTTGTTCTCAACTTCGTAAGTGAATTTAATGGAATCATACCGGCTATTTAATTTGGAAACAAAATCATCAATATTTGCTTTCTTTGTATCAAAAATCGCGAAAATATCATCCACATACCTATACCATACCCTTGGGAAATATTCGAATCCTTGACTGGCTTCGATTTCAAACTTACTCATGAATAAATTGGCTATGAAAGGTGACAAGCAATTACCCATAGCTGTTCCTTCTTTCTGAACATAAAATTGATTGTTATATTGGAAATAATTTTGTTCCATACAGAGTTTAGATAATATTAAGTATTCACGAATAATTTCGTCTTCAAAGTCATTCATTCTAAGTAATTCTTCGAGATATTGTAAAGTTTGTGGAATTGGCACACTTGGGAACAAAGAACTAACATCAAAAGAAATTAAGACTTCACCTTCATTAAGAACTAGATTTTTTGTTTTATTAATGAATTCTAACGAATTCTTCACTGCGAAAGTATTTAGTGGTAACTTCTCAAGTTCTTTTGATAACCATTTGGATATTAAATATGTGGGTGATCCGACCGATGAAACAATGGGTCGCATTGCTTTTCCAGGTTTGTGAATTTTGGGTAAGCAATACAATTTTGGTATGGTCGGATTACTCACATTTAATTTAAATTTTAGCGAATCGGAGACAAGGTTCTTACATATTTTTAAAGAATTTTTAACCTCTGATATCATTCTCGGTAATGGATTTCTTATTACTTTTTCATAAGGGCCAGATTCGATAAGATTATCTACGCGTTCAAAGTAATCTTTCTTATCCAATATAACAACCTTATTTCCTTTATCCGCTTTTAAGTAGAAGACATCCTTCTTTTTCAATCCTTTAACTACTTTTATGTTTTTTCGTGAATTAGAGTTTGTGTTGTTAACTATGTTTTTCGATATTTGATTGCGACATGCTTCCCTAACAAATGATTTACTATTTTCTGGAAGTGTACTAATGGAACTTTCAATGTGAGCAACTATTTCTGATAAATTATCTCTAGGAGGGGGTACTGCAAAGTTAAGACCTTTGTTTAAGATGCGAATTTCATTTCGTGTAAAGGATTGAGATGAATGATTTTCTACAATATTTACGAGTTCCTGAGGACTATTCTTCTTTGGTAAAAGCTTTTTTAATTTTTTACTTAGAATAGAGAATTTCTTTTTATATTGAATATCAATAACTAAAAACATTTTCCTCTGGAACTCGCTCCATACTTCATATTCAATATTGTTTAATCCTGAAGTAAGTTTTTTGAATATGCTATATGATTCTACTTCTAACATACTACGTTTTGTGTACAAATTCTTGATTTCTAAGTCAAGCCATTTTTGTTTAGCAAAGAATGAAACTTTTTCTGAAATGTTTGATTTTGGTAAATTAACCTTAATAAAATTAGGAAAAACTTTAAATTTCTTGCAAGACTTTAAAAACCAAATATCTGCACCTACTAATCTAATCTTACTACTGTACTTACGATAAAGGTTTAATTCCGTTGACCGTGAAGCCATCTCAACTAAGTTGGGAATGTGGAATCTTTGGCCCAATGATACTACTCAGTATATATCACCACTACACCAAACACTTTATTTTTGCACTCGACGCGCGTTTCGCTAACCATGTTAGCTTCATCAGGAGCGATGAAGCTAACATGGTTAGCGAAACGCGCGTCGAGTGCAAAAATAAAGTGTTTGGTGTAGTGGTGATATATACTGAGTAGTATCATTGGGCCAAAGATTCCACATTCCCAACTTAACTAACCCCTTAAGTCAAAATTTAACTTTCAAAACTACATGGCTCTGATGAGGCCATCAATTCCTATATTATTACCAAATTTCAACTTTCTCTGACAAATAGTTTCGGAGAAAATCGGGTGTGACAGACGGACAGACAGACACCGAAGTGATCTTATAAGTGTTCCGTACGGAACACTAAAAAGAAAATAAAACGGATGTTTACGAATTATGCTGTGGCACTTGAAATAAAACGTATATAGGACAAACAGGCACATCTTTTTATAAAAGAATAAAGGAACATAAACAAAGTTATAGAATGAAAAATAACAAATCTCGTTACGCTACACATTTAACAGATGAAAACCATACGTTCAATAAAGGTTTCAAAATTTTTCATAATGGAAAGAAAGGAAAATTACTGAATTGTTCAGAACAACTAGAAATTAACCAGAAAAAATCCTCAGGTTCATTACTCAACGATCAATTAGATGGGGGAGGGTCTCCTTTATTGAACTTGTTCTAGGTATTAAGCTAAATATTGTTAATGAATTTAGTACTTGTAATTAGGTAAATTATATATTCCGTAACATACCTTGTTAGTTAATTTACACCGTACTCCAGAAGAAGACACAGTGTGTCGAGACAATTGTCAGCAATAATATAATAAACATAAGTGGTGGTCTTAAACATTTGTTTAAATTTTTATTCCTAGTTATTATGGATCTCCATCAAGTAACGGCTAAGTCAGTGCAGTATCCAATTGTTATGGTGTAATTCGCTGGATTTGACAACTCGCTATGTCTTCGTAGAATTCCTCTACTTCATCCTATTCGTGTTCACTAGTGGGTGCATATACCTGTATGATTTTTCATGCTCTTCTTTGTTGAGAGTTGGATGATGATGTAGGTAAGTCTGTCCGATATTCCCTCATAGCTTGTGATGTTGTTGGCATAATCTCTGTGTATTAACTCCGTTAGTTTTCGATTCGTTGTTGCCGCAGTGGTATATGTTAGTGTGTGACTCGATCTAAGTTTCGTAATTCCTTCTCCCATGCATCTCATTTCAGTTTTATTTCTGTTCTCGTTTTGAAGTCTAAAATTAAATCGGATGGTCAGATCTGTTAGTATAAAAATCACTTCAGTGGTCACTTAGATATATAAATTAAAATTAAATGTGAGTAACCCGACCATACCAAAATTGTAATACGTGCTCAAAATTCATAAACCTGGAAAAGCAATGCATTGCTTCATTAGTCGGATCACTCACATATTTGATATCCAAATGGTTATCAAAAGAATTTGAGAATTTACCATTAAATACTCTCGCAGTGAATTCTTTGGAATCCATTAACAAAACAAAAGATCTAGTTTTCAATGAAGGTGAAATCTTAATTTCCTTTGATGTCAGTTCTTTGTTTCCAAGTGTGCAATACCACAAACTTTATAATATCTCCAAGAATTACTTAGGATGAATGACTTTGAGGACGAAATTATTCAAAAACTTAACATTATCTAAACTTTGTATGGAACAAAATTATTTTCAACAGTCGATTTCATGTTCAGAAAGAAGAAACAGCTAGGGCTAATTGCTTATCAACTTTCATAGCCAATTTATTCATGAGTAAATTTGAAACAGAAGTCAAGACTTTGAGCATTTCCCAAGGGTACAGTATAGGTATGTGGAGGATGTTTTTGCGATTTTTAATACAAAGAAAGCAAATCCCCTCAGGGGGGTCTGGAGAGAGCTCCAGACTACGGGCCTGACGCTCCCGAGGTTCCCCAGTCCGTTAGCAATCCTAAGGTGTAGATGCCGTGCTGAGGGGATGAATGGCCCAGCTTTTGCGGTCTCAAACGGGTCCCTCCTGACACCAGGCGAAATCAGGTTGTACATTAGCCTTGCCGCAGTATCCAGGCTCTGCTGCGGTCGACTGTTATTTCCTAGGCTTCTCGTGGGAACTACATGTTTTCCAAAAACCCCCCTAATAAAAACGGGTCAAAAAGACCCAGAATAGAGTCTCCGATAATTATTCAACCCACTTATGATCGATCACTTCGGTGTCTGTCTGTCTGTCTGTCTGTCTGTCTGTCTGTCTGTCTGTCTGTCTGTCTGTCTGTCTGTCTGTGTGTCTGTCACACCCGATTTTCTTGGAAACATAGAAAGGTGAAATTTGGTAATAATATAGGAATTGATGGCCTCATCAGAGCCATGTAGTTTTGAGAACTAAATTTTGACTTAAGGGGTTAGTTTTGGGGGGTGAAGTCGGAAGTGAAAAAAAAATTTTTTTTACTAGGTCATCGAGTGTGGTGTCAAATGAAAGCTTGTGAAAACACGAGTAAAAAATATATATATAATATTATACTTGCGCGCACTTTTCTTTGTATTATTTTTAAAAATTCGCGAAAAATCGCTGTCCCGGGCCTTATCTCGAAAAGTACTTATCAAAAAATTTCGAAAAAATTCTGGAATATTCTCCACGGGGTGTAGATTGAATGAAAATTATCACGAGTGCATTACCTTTAATAATTTATATGGTATACAAAAAAAACAAAAATTTCAAGGTCATCAGATTTCAGCAACGATTGGAGACAAACTCTGTCTAACACTCATTTGGGGGTGTGCTTTACGAAGTCACTGATCATTTTATACCACCGTAACATAAATTTTGACTTAAGAGGTTCGTTTTGAGGGGTGAAATCGGAAGTGAAAAAAAATTTTTTTTACTAGGTCATCGAGTGTGGTGTCAAATGAAAGCTTGTGAAAACACGAGTAAATATATATATATATATATATATATATATATATATATATATATATATATATATATATATATATATATATATATAATATATATAATGTAATACTTGTAATAATTTATTTGGTATATAAAAAAAAACAAAATTTCAAGGTCACCAGTTTTCAGTAAAGATTGGAAACAAACTTTGTTGAAAATTCATTTGAGGTGTGTTTTGTGAAGTCACTGATCATTTTATGCCACCCTAACAAAAATTTTTATTTTAAAAACAATCAACGTACGGAACACTAATTGTGCAAGTTCAACTTGCACTTGACCGGTTTTTTTATAATTAAGTTATTGAACGGTTCCTTCAAAGAAATATCACCGTTCCTCATACACAAGAATCTAGAAGCTTATTTCGGCACACTCTCTGACACTAGAAAGCTTGCAGATGGTTCTCTACTCATTGAAGTAAAGAACGAAAGGCAATGTCTTTTAGCGAAAAAATTTACTAAACTCCATAATTATGAAGTCACTACAGCTACTCATCCTAACTTGAATCAGATCAAGGGCGTCATCACTTGTTCTGATCTGTCGAATTGCACCGATGAAGAAATTTTGGAAAATCTCTCTGATCAAGGAGCTACTAAAGTATACAGGTTACCTCCCAGCAAGAAAGCCCCTAATCGTAAATCTGCTACCTTTATTCTATCATTTAAAACGCACTCCCTTCCTGCCTCCATAAAGGCGGGTTGGTATAATATCAGAGTTAGACAATACATACCGAATCCGATGAGGTGTTTTAAATGCCAGAGATTCGGCCATGTAGCAGTTAAGTGTTCCTTTTCTCCTATCTGCCCTTCTTGTGGACATCAAGAACACGGTGAGGAGCCTTGCTCGGTGCCCGCTTCGTGCATCAACTGTTGCCAAGCTCACTCACCTAGATACAAAGGATGCGCAGTGTTTAAGAATGAATTTGAGATTCAGAAAATTAGAATCCAAGATAAAATTTCATACCCAGAAGCTAGAAAAAAATTCTCAGCACAAAACCCTTATTTCTCCCAAACGTACAGTGCCGTTGCGTCAAAAAAGAAAACATCCATAGCTATCCAATGTAACATTAATACTGAAACCTTAATTGATGACATTCCCCAAATATCCCTTCCAAAGAAATTTTCCTTCTCTAACCTTCCCACTTCTCCCCCTCAATCCCCCCACCTTTCCTTCTACCCAAATCCCAGATCACCCTCTTCTCTTTCCATCCGTAAGTTGGATCTCTCCAATACAAGGAAGAGATCGGAAGTTGTTATTCCACCCAATAATCATGACCCCAACCAGCAATCAGGGGTCGATAAAACTAAACAAACACAAAAACACAACACAAACAAACCTCCTAAACTTACAAATAAATCTACAAAATCTTCCAAAGAATCCTTATCTTCGGATATGGACATTGATACCTCAAATCCTCTAGAGCAGAACAAGAATGCAACCAAAATCACTAAGAAAAAGTCCTAATTCTCCCGTCAATCATATTCAATCCAATAATACAATGGAATGTGAATGGATTTTCCTCCAGAAAAGAGGATCTGCAGCTTATTGTCTCAATATATAAACCATCTATTTTAGCACTTCAAGAAACAAACTTCAATCAGTCCTCTAACTTTAATTTAAAAAATTTTAACAACATCAAGAAAAATAGAACCAATCCAGAAAGAGCCTCAGGAGGCGTCGCATTATACATTCATAATTCTCTAGACTATTCTATATTAGACCTCAACACCGAACTCGAAGCCTGCGCCATCCGCACTCACCTTGTTTCCGGATTAACCATTTGCTGTATTTACATTCCACCTCATCATAATACTACTCAAGATATGATTGATAATCTCCTATCCTTCCTTCCCTCACCGTTCTTGATCCTGGGCGATCTAAGCGCTCATAACCCTTTGTGGGGTTCTTCTATAACCACCCCTAGAGGAAATATCGTAGAAACAACGTTAACAAATCATAACCTAATCCTTCTAAACCAACCTGCATCCACGTTTCTCAGTTCCTCATCGGGTACTCTATCAATCTTAGACTTGTCTATATGCAGTCCAGCCATCGCTCCTAGCTTCTCTTGGGACATTCTTGAGGATACCTATGGGAGCGATCACTTCCGTCATCATTAGATCCAATTCTCCCTCTCATCCAACAATTCATACCACACATAGATGGAACCTTAAACTTGCAGATTGGACTTATTAGGCTAACATCATTCAAGCCCCCACATCTCCACCTTCCCAAACAAATACCTTCATCAATCAGTTAACACAGAACATTTTGGAGGCAGCCTCCCTTGCTATTCCTAAACATTCCTTAAATCCTTCAAAAATGCAGTTCCTTGGTGGACAGATGCTTGTCGCCTGGCCATTAATAATAGGAAAAGTGCTCTTAACAAATTTAAAAGACATCCGTCTTCCGAAAATTTCATTAACTTTAAAAGGAAAAGAGCAGCAGCTAAGAGAACAATCAAGGAGGCCAAGATATCCTCTTGGCATTCCTTCACTTCTTCTTTTAATCATAACATCTCTTCCAAGGATATGTGGAATAATATACGGAGAATGAGAGGTTTTCCTCCCAGAAACATTCCAGGTCTTTTGATAAACAACACATGGACCACTGATTCTGCAGTCATTGGCAACGCACTGGCAAAACACTATCAGGACAAATCTTCTCAACATCAAATCCCCTCAACCCCTTTAAATAATACTTTTAACACTAACATTGTCTTCCCCTACAACGTTCCTTTCTCCATGAGGGAACTGAGAGACTCACTCGTCAAAGCCAGAAGAACAGCTCCCGGCCCTGACGGCATTCATCTGGATATGATCATCAATCTCCCATCTTCTTTTATCACATTAATCTTGGAGTACTTCAATAAGCTCTGGTCGAGTGGCGAATTCCCGTCCTCTTGGTTAACAACTACTATCGTTCCCATCCACAAGACCGGCAAGCCCAGAACAAATCATCATACATACATTTCTGCAGGAAAAGAAACTGCTCTAAATTAAATCCACTAAAACTTCTCAATGACACCTCAGAACAATTTCAAAATATTGGGCATGATCTTTGATCCAACCTTGAGTTGGAAGGAGCACATCAACTATCTCAGAATGATTACTTCAAAGGACATCAATTTGATGAGATTGCTAGCAAATTCGCAATGGGGAGGAAGTTTCACAACCTTAATCAGGATTTATAATTCTCTCATACTATCCAAATTAAATTATGGTGACTTTATATACGATGCATCAAGACCCTCTTACAAGAAAAAATTAGATACAATCCAGAATCAAGCTCTCAGATTGGCTACAGGGGCCTTTCGTACGTCGCCCATCCCAAGTTTACAGTGCGTCTCTGCTATTCCATCTCTCAACCTTTCAAGACAAAGATCCCTCATGTTATACTTTTCAAGTGCCTAATTTAAACCCATCATGAAAAGAGCATTACATTTAAACCCGCCACCTAACACAATTATTCCACCAGACTCCATAGCATCTAGAGTAAAAAACATCCTAAATCGTCACAACCTCTCCATTCAAACTAACGACTCTCCTAAAGTTTCTATATACCCGCCTTGGACATCAATAAGACCCTTCGTTGACTATACGCTCCGAAAATATAACAAGAAATTAAATCCAAGCCACATAATCAGATCAGCCTTCCTATTACTTATCAACGAGAAATACAAAGGTTCTTCTCATATTTATACAGACGGCTCTAAGACTGGCCAGGAAACGGGAGCCGCTTTCGTATACAATAACACTACCATTAAATTCAAATTAAACAATTACACCTCTGTCTTTTCAGCGGAATTATTTGCTATCAATGAAGCGTTAAGATGGTTAATATCCACCAAACTAGATACTAAAGTTTTAATCATAACAGACTCCTTGAGTTAAAGTACTTGCTTGCGATACAGAGGGTCTCGGGTTCCAATCCCGGCAGGTCGGTATACTTCGGTATATTTATTTATTTAAGTATATATGGCCTGGTCACGTACATAGATAGTAGTTGTTTGCGGAAATGCAGTAACGTCCGTGGCAGCACAATCGCGTTGTCTAAAAATGGAGCTGTGAAATGCAAAAATGTATGTTTAGGCACTTGGACAACGTTAACGGCTATTACTACAACCCTGCCGATATCTTCAGGGCATTAAAAAGGGGTGAATGATAAAAAAATGTTTCCATAAATAATATGCTTAATATTTGTTTAGTATATCAACCAAAAAACCTAGAAATAACTTAAAATACTGTTGAAATTATATATTTTCTGGGTTAAACTTGAGAGAAATGAAAAAATAACTTAATTTTTGAGTTTTTAGACTTCAAAAACTCAGAAAAGGATACGTGTTACAGCATAAAGGGAGCCACTCCTGACAAACAGGTAGGCAGGCCTCGAAGCTTGATTTTTTCACGAATACAATATTTTTCTTTAGGTAGGAAAGTAAAAACATATTTTAATTAGAGATCATACATTTCTGTATAAATTTCCAAAGAATATAACAGTTTCAAATAATTAGCAGCGATTTTTACCGTTGTAGTACAGAAAATTTATAACCCAGAAAACGAGGGTACTTTGAACAGTGAAACAATCTTTTGTTATCGTGCTACATAAAAGTATTGCTAGACAGTTACGAGGGCTAGCTTTTAAGTTTTTACAAAAACAATGAAAGAAAAATCCAATCTACAGCTTTGCAGATGACGCTTACCTCTTTATTCACTTCGAACCCTCGGACATCGGCTACTAGACGAATATCCCCAGATAGCAGGAAGTCATTCAACTTAACAAAGACCTGGAAGAAATTCTATCTTGGGAAGAAAACGTAAATCGCTTTTTTTCCGCACACATGTCGCTCCTGTAGCGCTTTAGGGACTTCCCTGCAGCACGTGTACTAGACCCCTAAAAGAAAATAGTTTCCGGCTCGTACGAATATATCCAAATTTCGTCTCCTGTTACGATGTCGTATACGAATTTAGCATGTCCTCGGTCGAATTTTTTGAGCATTTCCTTACACCAATTGACACTAGCCTATTTTTAAGTCTCTGTCAAATTATGTGGAATTCATCGGGAACAGATCTTTCTCACAGCTAAATGTACAAGCAAGATGGAATATACTTCATTGTACTTCGATGTACCTAAGGATGCTTCTATCTCACGGTAAGTCACATGTCGATTCTCTTCAATCATGTTGCGCACAACATCGATATTTTTGGGAACAACAACCGATTTTGGTCGACCTTCATGAAATTCATCGCTGATAGAAGCACGACCATAACGAAATTCTGCAAATCAATTGTGAACAGTCTTTTCTGATGGTGAGTCATTACCAAAAGTTGAACGAAGCAATTCGAGGCATTGTTGTTGAGTTAGGACTTTACTAAAATCGTAAAAATCATCCAATGGAAACCTTCACGTGAAATTTCCATTTGTTCACTACACTGTTTTTTTTTAAACGCTCACTCTAAACAAACTACTTGGCCAATTTCTAAGCTGTTTTACCAGGTGTACAAGTATGAAATGCGGATTTTTTTTCCTAAAAAACATGTTAAATTCGGAAGAATAATAAAAAGTGCTTTATTCATTTTTCCCATCTTTCGGGCAATTTGTGAATACCACACCAGTAAAAATCTTCCCCTTTTGCTGCAAACCATTCATCGAGCCATTTTTTCACATCTTCGTACGAACCAAAGCGGTGCTCAGCAAGTGCGTGACCCGTCGATGCAAACAAGTGGTAAACGGAAGGAGCCAAGTCTGGTGAGTAAGCCGCATGAGGTAGAACTTCCTAGCTGAGTGCTTCCAACGTGTCGCGAACTGGTTTTGACGTATGTGATGGAGCATTTTCATGAAGAAAAATGAGTTTGTGTTGCCTCTTTCGGTATTCTGGCCTTTTTTTAAGCAGCGAACGGTCCAAATCGGTCAATTGTTGTTGGTAACTTTTAGTATTAACCGTTTCCCAGTTTTAACAGCTCATAATAGACCACGCACCCCTGGTCCCACCAAACACAGAGCATCGTCTTTCTGCCAAAGCGATTCGGTCGATGTGGATAGTGCGCCTGGGTCTACCCATGATTTTTTGCGCTTGGGATGCTCAAAATAAATCCACTTTTCATCCCTTGTATCTATACGATGCAAAAACGACTTCCTTCCATTTGCCTGTCGTTGAACTCATGTGGTACCCATCTACCGGTCTTCTGAATCTTTCCCATCTCTCGTAGCCGATTGGAAACAGCTTGTTGACTAACGCCCAATTGCTCGGCGAGTTGTTTTTTGTGTTTGCGAATCATCTTCGTCTAGCAATGCTTGCAATTCCACATCTTCGTATTTTTTTGGCAGTTTTCCACGTTCCTTGTCCGCAACATCGAAGTCACCATTTTTGAAACACCGAAACCATCATTCACACGTATCTTGCGATGGAGCATGTTCACCATAAGCTTCTCGAAGTAATCGGTATGATTCAACAGCAGTTTTCTTCAAATGAAAATAAAAAATTAAGGCTGTCCGCGAATGCTCTTTGTTTGGTATAAATTTCGACATATTGAATACAACAACACAACACTATGCGCACACTTTTTCAATTTATCACTCATGCACGTCTGACACTTGTTGATGACACAACAAAATGTCGCAGTGTCAAATCTTTATAGCACAAACTGCATTGGCGCACCATCTGTTGTCTGAAATCCATTTCATACTTGTACACCTGGCAACAAAAACAAAGGTCAAATTTTACAATAATTGCAATGTTACTTCTCAATAGCGCCATCTAGTGGTCGTGGCTCTCGTATTTACATTGCAATATCGGGAAGTGATACTTTTTAAGCCGAATTGGCAGTTTTCAGGATTAGCTGTATATAGTAATAACTCTTACTTACTGTAACTTTAAACTCTTCGAATATTTTTTTACTTCAGTACATTAACTTAAAATATTTACCTCCTCTATGAATATGACAATAACTTCTGGGATGACATTAATGTTGTAAGAGGCTCTTGAAGTAAATAGAAAACAAATTTTCAGTACGCACGCAAAGCAAGTAACCTGAGAACGTTAATTTATGGAGTGCTAAATCATTCTTCTAGAAAATGATGGTGGATTGTTTTACTTCTTTTACTTTCATGCATAACCTGTTGAAAGTAAAAAATACTACTTGTAGTATTACGTAACAAAATTAACACATTAAAGCAACCGAGTAACTGAATAAAACCAAACTAATTATTTAGTAAAAAAAAAATCGGCCAAGTGTAAGTCGGACTTGCGCAATTAATGTTCTGTACGATGATTGTTTTTAAAATAAAATAAAATCCTGACCTAGACGAAGTTAATTAGGTCCTTGACATGTACTACTGTGATCAAAAAAGACTTTTAAATTTAAATCGCCCAGGCATTTCCAAATCGGATTATTTTTTTTTCGTGAGGTTGGTAGGACCTTAACTGCCATCTGTGTCAAATTTTAGGACCATAGCTTCATTAGTTAATATGATTCGCTTGCATTCGTTCAACAATAAAAGTGCGTTTTTCAATTTTTAACATGAGTGAAAAAATTCTGCAAAGAAGTTGCATTAAATTTTGTTTTAAAAATGGTTCTTCGGCTTCCCAAACGTTCGAATTTGTCTCAAGAGGCCGGAATTATGGGCAGATAACTCTTGGTTTTTTTCATCACGATAATGCGCCTTCTCACACAGCATCTTCGCGACTTTTTCATAAAAAATTCAACTCATATCATTCCGCAATCGCCCTCTTCGCCTGATTTAGCTCCGTCGGACTTCTGGCTATTCCCTAAATTAAAAAAACCGTTTCAAGCACATCGTTTTAAGTCGATTGAGGAGATTAAAACCGAATCGAAGAAGGCTTTAAAGGCCATTCTAAAAATCGAATTCAACAACTGTTTCGAAGACTGGAAAAAACGTGGCATAAATGCATTGTATCCAAGGGGGATTACTTTGAAGGGGACGAAATAAATTTGGAAAAATAAATAACCCGTTTGCGTTTTATTTCAAAAGTCTTACTATTTTTTGATCACAGTAGTATATATCTTAAGATCTAATATATATTTTCACGTTTTCTCTTAATCAATAATGTATAATAGTTATAGTATCTTATCTACCTAAAAGCCAATAAATCAATCTAGCTCAATCAAGAATCTAGTAATAAAAGTGTAAAACAAATATGTACTACCTAGATATTTGTTTAATTATAAACAAGTAAAATAAAATTATTTTGTCTCCGTACAGCGACATGCGCCGCAGTAGCAGTAGTGTAATGAAAACTGTATTAAAAGAAACTTCCACCATATTGTCGTGGAATATATATTTTTTTATTCCATATAGAGTCAGTCCAAAAAGGCCCCACACATCACCTGCTTTCTGTAGTATTTTTCTGTTGTGTTTAACTAATTAATTGGAACTATGAGAAAACATGTTTAAATTAATATTTCACTAGAACTAGTATTAAAAACAACTACGGAACATTTTATTTAGAAGTTACATCATTGTTATAAAAATGTAAACAAAATTAATGTCAATAAAGTCTCCATACACTTAACAATTACCAATAACACTGCGTTACAAATTTAAAAAAAAATTAAGTATCCACTTAAATTTTTCCTGTTAATTTATTCATACACACCACTTATTAAGAAAACATAAGTAATATCACGTACTGTTTTTTAGGTACGATAGTTAACAATTTTAAGTAAAATAATTAAGTAGTAAAGTACAGTGTACACGTAGCTTCATTAAAGTTTCCAATAATTCGAATAAAACTGCTAAAAAAAACCTATTAATTGGACACAACTAAATATAAAATATACGGTAAAAAGTTTATATTGTACATTAAAAGTTAAAAATATTTAACTTTTTCTCTTATGTTGGGCAATATCTTCTCGTTTTAAAAGCCAGCAGTAATCTCCCAACATAGCTACGTCCCAACGACCTTGAAACCGTTCCTCAAGCCTTTTCACAACCTGATGAAATCGTTCCCCTTGTTCATCACTCACTGCTCCAAGATTTGATGGAAAAAAAAGAGAAATGGGAATGGAGGAAATGAATTTTTAATGACATTCGGCAACCCATCTTTTTGTATGCTCTTAACAAATCGTTCACTAAGAGTTCTGCATTCT
This sequence comes from Pachyrhynchus sulphureomaculatus, assembly GCA_019049505.1. NCBI lineage: Eukaryota > Metazoa > Arthropoda > Insecta > Coleoptera > Curculionidae > Pachyrhynchus > Pachyrhynchus sulphureomaculatus. Next base: position 203,067,362 of record CM032456.1, on the reverse strand, counting down.
CGGCTCTATGATTTCCTAAAAAACCGGCTTTTAATGATGTCCATGCGCATAGTTCTTCGTCATTTAATGTTTGATCAAATTTGTTGTTTTTCATTAATAGGCGTATTTGTGGACCAATAAAAATACCTTCTTTCAACTTTGCGTCACTTAATCTTGAAAAAATAGATTTTAAATATAAAAATCCTTCGCCATTTTTATCCATCGCTTTCACAAAATTCTTCATTAAGCCGAGTTTTATGTATAGAGGAGGTAAAATTACGTCTTCGGGGTTGATTAAAGGCAAGTATTTTACATTTGACTTCCCACACACAAATTCCGTTCGTTTTGACCAGTCTTTGATCAAATAGTGCTTATCAGTAGCTCTACTGTCCCACATGCAAAGAAAGCAGCAGTACTTAGTAAATCCACCTTGCAAACCAAGTAACATAGCTATTACTTTGAGGTCAGCGCACACTTTCCACTTAAAATCTTTGTATTTAATTAAATCCAATATTGATTTCATATTTTCGTATGTCTCTTTTAAAACAGTTGAATAAGCCACTGGTATTGACGGATATTTATTACCATTATGAAGTAAAACTGCCTTCAGACTTGTTTTCGAACCATCAATAAAAAGACGCCATTCATTTGTATCATAGGGAATTTCTAACTCACCCATCAGATACCATGTCATTACAAAAACATATGTTTTCTGAACTAGAGTAAAAAGTTGCCATTTCTTTACTTCGTTTTCGTTGTACAGATATTTTTGTATCTGGTGCCAACAAGTGCCATTCCTGTAGTCTTGATCCAAGTAATTCGGCTTGTCTAACAGACAAATTCAAGTCCCGTATCAAATCATTTAATTCCCGTTGTTGAATTAAATACGGTTGGCATAGATCACTTGAAGAACTTCCATGTCTTGTCCATCGTTATTTTCATCGCTTGGTATATCTAACTCTTCAGTTTGACTTTTCTTAGGAGGCAAAGGAGGAGTCATGTCTTCACTATATGGTATTGGTTTTGATACAGAATTCACAGAAGGGTACTCGATATTATGCTTAATTTTCTTTGAAAATCCTCGTACATCAGTCATGCAGAAGTAGCAATCGTTAAAATGATTACTAGGTTCGCGCCACACAGTCGGTACTGCAAATGGCATAGATGTTTTGTTTCCGTTCAACCACGACAGGAGAGTAGCATAACATGATACACAAAACAGTTGCGGAATCCAGGGTTTATCTTGATGTACAGTACGTCCAAAATATAGAAAATACGCGCAGTACATACTTTTTCAGATATTTTTTTTCCTTGAGACTTGAGAATGTACTGTCCACACACGTAACAAAACTTGTTTGGTGAAGTTGTGCACTGACGGCGATTACTTTTTTCAGTATTCATCTTTAAAACTGTATTATTACACTCTTAATCAGGTAATCTCAAAGAAACTAACAAGAAATGAACATATCCTCTTAATAGATTATCTAGCGATTACATTTATTAATATGAACAATATGAGAGTAGGTTAAGAAAAGGTTATCAGTGTGTACCTTAAAAACAAGACGTGATAGAAATAAAAGACATCCACTACTTACATACTATAACTAATAGGAAACTATAATAGCAATCAGTTTTTCGGGTACCAAAATCATGTCACGCAATGTAATAGTTTGACGGAGTTTAACGGAAAATAACAACTTCATTTAAATTAATAATTAGCTGGATCCCCGTTGGCCTTGAAAATCTCCTGTAACCTTTTTGTCATGCTTGCAACCAGCTTTTTTGTAACTTCGGCTGGTATGTTCTCCTACTCGTTCAATATTCTGTTTTTAATTCTTCTCTATTTGAAACAATATGTTTGCGAACGCGCCGTTTAAGTTCCTCCTGCTCGATGCTCGATAAGGTTAATATCAGGTGATTGCGGAGGTGTGTGAAGCTGCTGTTATGTTATGGGTCATCCATTCGCGCACCAAGTTTGCGGTATGTTTCGGATCGTTGTCCTGTAGTCCTGTCCGGTGTGTCTTTTTTCGAGTGCTAATTTTTGGACACTTTCTCTTAAATTGTCTCTCAAAATGTTCAGATAAACATGCTGATCCATGGTACCATTAATAAAATGTAAATTTCCAACCCCTCCAGCTGACACGCATCCCCAAAGCAGAACACTGCCACCCCCTTGTCTCACAGTGGAACAAATATTTTTAATATCAAATGCGGTATTCTCTGTTCTCCAAACTTTAATTCTGCCCAGACCCAAAAAGGTTAATTTTAGTTTCATCACTAAAGATTACGGATTCCCGAAATTCAGGAAGTTTAGTAACGTATTCCCTAGCAAAAGCTAACCGCCTTTTGCGATTAGCTTCAGAAATTAACGGCTTCTTCCTGGCTGCACACCCCTTATGATTATGATCTTTCGAACTTGAAATGGAATTTTAAAATTTCTCTCGCTCATTTTTAATACTACTTTGAAAACCCACTTTAAAATTACTAGCAACAAGTGACAAATTATTAAGTATGGCCGAAAATTATTAATTTGTTTTCAGTTTAGAGAGCAACAGATAGCTTGACAAAATGCGGCTGATTATAACGTGTTTTTATCAATGCATGCATTAATTTTGTTTTCATTTTTATAACAATGATGTAACATCATAGTTCCAATTAATTAGTTAAACATAACAGAAAAATAGTAGAGAAAGCAGGTGGTGTATGGAGACTTTTTAGACTGACTATATATCAAACCTAATGCACTCATGACAATGTTCACTCAATCTACACTGTATAAAGACTTTCAGAATTTTTTTAATATTCTTTGATCAGTACTTTTTGAGTTAGGGTGGGGGGGGACAACGATTTTTGGCAATTTTTTAAAAATAATACCAAGAAAAGTGTGTTCGAGTATTCCATTATATATATTTTTGAACTCGTGTTTTTACAAGCTTTCATTTGACACCTTACCTGGTAAAATCTTTTTGTTTCACTTCCGGTTTCACCTCCCAGAACTAACTTCTTAAGGCAAAATTTAACTTTCAAAACTACACGACTCTGTTTGGGCCATCAATTCCTATATTTGTGAAAAATTTAAACTTTCTATGTCAAATAGTTTCGGAGAAAATCGGGTGTGACCACGGACAGACGAATAGGCGGACAGACATCGAAGTTATCCTATAAGTGTTCCGTACGGAACACTAAAAATTGTCTACTTAGCTTAGTTAATTGAAATGAATAAGTCAATGTAGGTATTCTCCGGGTTGCTATAACACTAGTATATTAGTTACATAAATTATTCGGGGACCTCTCGTCGTTTTATTTTTAAATTTTAACTATATCATTTGGCCTGAAATTTAAAACATTCAAACATAATTTGAGAATCGGTTTATGTGTCAAGTTTTTAATTAAAATGCTATCAAGCTATAGATTGCTTTTTTCTTTATCAGGGCTGAAAAATTTAAATAACAATTCTTAGTCTAAATTAAATTCTTATTAATCTTTTTCATCTGTACAGAATTAAAATAGTTTCCACTGAATACATAACACAGGGGAACAGCTGTTTTGGTGTCGAGGTTTTTTGAGCTGATTCTATATCAATTTGATGTCCTGAATTCAAATAACGTATTCATTTGTACCTAGGAGCTCAAATTTTTAAGATATACAATTTTAGAGAAATATAAGTTACATTATTGTAACTCAAATCCGCAAGTGTAGTAAACAAAAGTAGATACGAAATTTTTATTTTAGTTATACAAAATACAATATTATGTCGTACTTACAAACAAAAAAAAAAACACTGAAGAAATGAAATAGTCACTCAACACTTGGAAAGCTTCTTTTCCGCGACATTCTTGAATGTTTTTTTTAAACAGTCCCTTTTTAAACTCCAGCAGTAATCTGCCATCATGTGCATGTCCCATCTTTCTTGGTAGCGGTCCTCCATAACTTTAATATCTTGATGAAATCTTTCACCTTGTTCCTCACTCATGTCTCCTAAATTTTTTGGAAAACGGTCTAAGTGGCTGTGTAAATAGTGTATTTTAATACTCATATTGCACCCTAAGGATTTGAAACTATTAAGCATCTTGTTAACCATTTCAACATAGTTTTGAGCTTTCTGTTTGCCTAGAAAATTTTCTACAACTGCAACAAATGATGTCCAAGCTTCTCGTTCAACTTGATTCATTGAATTTATGAAGGCAGGATCCTTAATTAATTGTTTTATTTGTGGGCCGTCAAATATCCCTGCTTTGAGTTTTTCTGTGCTCAACTGATGTATTTTTACCCCTATATATGCAAAACAAGACCCATTCTTATCAAGAGCCTTTACAAATTGCTTCATTAAGCCCAATTTTATATGTAACGGAGGAAGTATGATTTTTTCTCTTTCAACCAAAGCGTCGTTAATGACATTATTTTCCCCAACGTCCATGTTTTCTCTCTGAGGCCAATCTTTTCTAACCCAGTGGTGTGTTTTGTCCCTACTATCCCAGAGGCACAAGAAACACGGATATTTCGTGTAACCACTTTGCTGCCCAAGAAGAAAGTTTACCATTTTTAAGTCTACACAAATCATCCATTGATGTTCGTAATACTTTATCTTCTACAAGACCAAAGCTATGGTATTATATTCTTCTTTCAGTTTCGTTGAGTGAGCTAGTGGTATTGAACCATATTTATTCCCATTATGTAGAAGGACACATTTTAAACTTTGCTTTGAACTGTCAATAAATAGGCGCCAATCATCTGGAATATATTCAGAAAGTCCCATTTCTTTCATGAGTCCCCTAATTTCGTGACAAAATACAAGATTGTCTTCTTGAGAAAAGAATGGTAGCAGATCTTTTTCTCTTGTACGGTAAAAGGTAATTTTGGTTCCTTGTTCCAGTAAATTTTTGTCGTTCAACCTAGAAGCTAGTACTTCAGAAGCTTTTTTCGATAAATTGAGATCCCTGGTGAGATCATTTAATTCATTTTGATTGAAGCGTTGAGGAACTGATGACGTCCCCTCATAGTCACTGCTAGTTTCATTAGCTTCAGAACTTTTATTAGCATCAGAAGAGCGATCAGAGGGAAAATATTCGTCATCAGAGATATGTGGTAGCTGATGAAATGTTGGAATCGGTATTTCATCTGAGTGCGGGATAGGGCGTATTGCCGAGTCTAAATTGGGATAAGTCCACTTACTGCGGTTATTTCGATTGATTCCATTAGTATTTACTAAACAGAAATAACAATCATTGAAGTGGTTTTTTGGTTCTCTCCAAACCATTGGTACGCCGAATTTTAGACATTTTCTTTTCCCGGTAGTCCAGTGCCGTAAATGCTCTGTACAAGTTTTACATACGAGATGCGGGGCCCACGTTTTGTCCTGATCACCAAGCTTAACTCCAAAGTATCCAAGATACGCTCGCTTTACAAAGTCAGTAATAGTTTGTCTGTTTTGTTGAAACATGTATTCTCCGCATATATAGCAAAACACATCAGGTTGATTTACACAACTTCTTCTTGAACTGGAACCTGAACTCATTTTAATTCTGTTCAATAACACAAAAACACTCTTTTCTTAACATAAAATAACACGCCCGAATTCGATCTACTCTCATTAGTAAGAACGCACAAACTGACGAGACTTACCCGAGTTAGGTGATTAAAAGGGTCAGTTCAGGTACCTGATAGGCAATGGTTCCACTATTTATAGATTTACCTGGAATTTACTCAATTACAGACTGACAATAAAACCATTGTACCTACATTAATGAATATATAATAATTTTAGAACTCTCATAAATGAATATACTGAATAAAAACCACATTGGTAGATAAGTTGATGTATCTAAAAAAGTAGAGCTGATAGAGAAAAACGGATTGCATGTATAGATTTAGCGTCCCAAATATAGTTAAAATCAGCTCTAAAATCCCAGGCACCAAAACAAAAATATTTTTTTGTTGCCCTGTGTAATATATTTAAAACTAGTGCGCGAAATTCTACTTTAGTGATCGATGATAAAACAGTTAAAAAAATCAATCGAGACCACACACACCCACCTAATGCATACACTATGGTATATTATAAGGAATAGCTAGTTAATTCCGAAAACTGATTGAAAACCTATGATCGATGTAAAACTTTATAGCATTTGCATGATTTACAGTTTATTGGATCATAAGTGCAATATTTTAAAAGAAGATAATGAAGACAAAAGAGGACTAATGATGAAATAGAACTGATAGAATTCTTAGCTGGACTTGAGGAATGAATGATAAATAACAGATTGATTTTTACGTTGCATACGGATTTGGTAACTACAAAGTTATAGGTTCAAGTATGTCCAAATGTATATTTTATTAAAGACTTGTCCTGAAGGATGTTAAGATTACTTCCTATTTATACTTATCTTATACCTATAGGCAATTTACCGTTAAAGAGCAATTTCCTTTTAAAATATCTAGGTATTATATACATAACAAGGGTAATCAAGTGTACTGCTACATTTATTTCAATTCTAAACTTGGGAAAACGTTTAAATGATAACATCAATTATTGACTACTATCAGTAATATTGATATGCCTCAAGGATGGTTGGGAAGATAATTGACAAATTGATGTTGACAAATTGACTCATCCGGTATAACATGCGTACTGCACTTAGTAATAAATAATAACCGGGCAAGTGCAAGTCGAACTTGCGCAATTCGTGTTCCATACGTTGATTGTTTTAAAACAAAAATTTTTGTTACGGTGGTATAAAATGATTAATGACTTCTCAAAATACACCCCAAATAAGTTTTCAACAAAGTTTTTCTCGATATTTAAAGAAAACTGACCTGAAATTTTTGTTTTTTTTTATATACCTGATAAATTATTAAAGGTAACGCACTCATTGACTGATTGATGATTTGATCAGTACTTTTCGAGATAAGAGGGGGCGGCGATTTTTCCTAATTTTTTAAAAATAATACATATATATATATATATATATATATATATATATATATATATATATATCTATATATATATATATATATATATATATATATATATATATATATATATATATATAGATATAGATATATAGATATATCGATATAATACATTAAAATTCCGGGTTTCAATCCGTTCGTCTAATAATGACTTTGAACGACGTTTCGCCAAAATTTTATTTGGCATTGTCAAGTGCTTCTGCTGCTGCTGCTCGATACTGTGTTGAGCAGCAGCAGCAGGAGCACTTGAAAATGACGAATGAGATTTTGGCGAAACGTCGTGCAAATTTATTGTTAGACGAAAGGATTGAAACAAGGAATTTTAATGTATTACATTCCATCATCCGTGAAAACCTCTATATATATATATACATATACAAGCCGTGCCCGCGGCTCCGCTCGCGTGGACTTGATTCACTACTATCGTCACTGCTTATTCCTTGTCTTACCTAACGTAATAAAATATCGGCCATTACTTCCCCTTATCTCCCATTATTTTTTCTTATTTCCCATTATCTCTCCATAACTTCCATTATCTAGGCTTATCTATGCTCATCTCCCATTATTTCTCCTTATCTCCCATTATTTCTCCTTATCTCCCATTATCTCACCATAACTCCCATTATCTAGACTTATCTCAGCTTATCGGCTATTATTTCTCCTTATCTCCCATTATTTATACTTATCTCCCATTATCTCACCTTATCTCCCGTTATCTAGGCTTATATCGAATTATATAGAACATATGTATAAATTTATAAAAAGACGTAAATCGAATAAGTGGTTCTCAAGTGATAAGCGCACTAACGGACAGACAGACAGACAGAGAGACGTTGCATTTTATATACACTATATTCTTTGCAACATGATATTGTTCCATATTTAATGGTTTAGGAAGTGTATTGCAAGAGAACGCGCTAACGGTAACCTTTTTTCCGACTTGATTCACTATTATCATCACTGCTTATTCTTTATGTTATCTAACTCAATAAAATATATCTTATAACTTGGCCAGAGAACATATATGTGTTTTAAAAAAAAGCACGTAATGCACTAACGGAGAGAGAGACAGCTAGACAGACAGAGAGACGTTGCATTTTATATATATTATATATAGATAACCTGGCCAGAGAACATATGTATGTTTTAAAAAAAAGCACGTAAATCGGATAAGTGGTTCTCCAGTGATAAGCGTACTAATGGACAGACAGACAGACAGGCAGAGAGACAGGCAAACAGACAGACAGAGAGACGTTGCATTTTATATATATTATAGATATAAGATTATAGATAACCTGGCCAGAGAACATATGTATGTTTTAAAAAAAAGTATGTAAATCGGATAAGTCGTTCTCCAGTGATAAGCACACTAACGGACATACAGACAGAGAGAGATGTGTTGGATTTTATATATATATATATATATATATATATATCATAGATGTAATAAAATATATATCTATAACCTGGACAGAGAACATATGTATGAATTTAAAAAATTACGTATATCGGATAAGTGGTTCTCGAGAGATAAGCGCACTAACGGACAGACAGACATATATTTTATATATATTATAGATATAGATTATTATTATTATTATATAACCTGGCCGAAAAATATATGTATGAATTTAAAAAAAGACACGTAAAATGGATAAGTGGTTCTCGCGTGATAAACGCACTAATGGACAGACAGACAGACAGACAGACAGCGAGACATTGCATTTTATATATTTATAGATTATAGATTATAGATATTCTCTGCTACATAATATTTTTCCATATTTAATGGTTTAGGCTGTGAATTGCAAAGGAACGCGCTAGCGGCAAACTTTTTTCCGACTCCATTCACTATTATCGTCACTGCTCATTCGTTATGCTACCTATCGTAATAAAATATAGCCTATAACCTGGCCAGAGAATATATGTATGTTTTAAAAAAAAAGTAAGTAAATCGGATAAGTGGTTCTCCAGTGATAAGCGCACTAACGGGCAGACAGACAGACAGAGAGACGTTGCATTTTATATATATTATAGATTATAGATTATAGATATACAGGGTGGCCCAAAATTACCGAAGGGGTTTGAATTCCTTATAACTTTTTTAATGTAATTTTGTTTTTTATTTCTTTTCAGTATTTTGCAAAGAAGACTTGGGGAATTTAAAATGGAACAGTACACAATTGAACAACGTGCCCAAATCGTTGAACTTTATTTCTCAAATCAACGGTCCATTGTTTTGACTCAGCGTGCATATCGTCGTTATTTTAATGTGCGGGTTGGACCCTCAGAGTCAACAATAAACGATCTGGTTGCAAATTTTCGGCAACAAAGGGCAGTAAGGAACCTTCCTGGTGCCGGCAGACGACGAACGGTGCACACGGATGACAATATTGAACGGGTACAGGAGAGTATTCGGGAAGATGGAGAAACATCAACCAGGAGACGTTCGACACAACTTGGCCTCTCACGAGGGTCGCTGCAGAGAATTTTGCATACAATAAGAATGTTTCCATGCAAAATTCAGCTTGTCCAAGAATTGAAACCGACAGATTACCAGCAACGACTTGATTATGCAGAAGAAAATCATGATTTTATTCATAATTTAATTATGAACGACGAAGCCCATTTCCAATTAAATGGGTTCGTTAATAGGCAAAAACTGCAGGATATGGGCTACGGAAAATTCAAGAGTGGTTCAACAGCGACAATTACACCCACTTAAGTGTACTGTTTGGTGCGGTGTTTCGTCGGAAAGGATAATTGGCCCATATTTTTTTGAAAATGAACACGGTGTCGCCGTTTCCATCACTGGTGTTCGATATTGGACAATGTTGGAAAATTTTTTAAGGCTAGCCGTGGAAAACCATCCGCAAGTATGGTTCCAACAGGATGGAGCCACAGCGCACACTGCGAGGGACACAATGGCTCTTTTACGCGACATCTTCGTGAACGAATTATTTCGCGTACAAGCGATTTTAATTGGCCTCCGCGTTCACCGGATTTAACCGCTCCAGACTTTTTCCTTTGGGGTTATTTGAAAGGAAAAGTCTATATTAATAAACCTAGAACCATCCAGCAATTAAAAAACAATATACGCGACGAAATCAACAACATAACACCTGAAGTTTTGCGAAAGGTTATGGAAAATGTTTTGGAAAGAGCACGAATATGCGAAGCAGAAAATGGCCACCACTTGCGAGATATAATTTTTTCATAACTAAATTAAAAATATTCTCCATTAATATACTGTATTTAAAAAAAAAAAAATATATAATTATGTCTTAAATAAGAAGTTATAATGAACTCAAACCCCTTCGGTAATTTTGGGCTACCCTGTATTATATATATATATATATATATATATATATATATATATATATATATATATATATATATATATATATTGATTTTTTTAATGTGTCACTTGGACCTCAGGCAAATATTGTGGGATAACTTTTTGAAGCAGCTATGACACTTGTGGATCTTTGTGCATTACTGGCTTACCCGTAAATAAATAAATAATGGGAGATAAGGCCAGATAAGTCTAGATAATGTGAGATAAGGCGAGATACTGGGAGATAAGGAGAAATAAGGGGAGATAAGGCGAGATAAGTCTACATAATGAGAGATAAGGCGACATAATGGAAGATAAGGTAAAAAAATGGGAGATAAAGTGAAACAATGAGAGATAAGAAAAGGTAAGCCTAGATAATGGGAGATAATTGGAAATAAGGCGAAATAATGTCCATTTGTGGATTCTTTTGGGAATATTATGTTATAGTCTAGATCCGAGTTTGGTGGTTCTTATTTTGTATAGGTCGACATTAAGTTAATCTCGGGTGGAGTGATCAAGGGCATTAACGAGCGATACAAACTTGGAGAGCGTTGAAGTGTCAGTTCGCGAGAATTGCAATCTTGCAATATGCAAACTATCAGTACCGTAAATATGCTGAGGAGTTTGTTAAGTGGCGTTCTTCGTAAAGATTTATGTCTAAACTTACAAGATATAGCTAAAGCACGAGTTAAATCAACTAATACTGCTCAGAGGTTCAACTTCGTTAGTGAAATGACAATGACTGATTCCAATAAGAGAATAAGTAAGTTCAGTTCCACGTGTCCCTGGCTTGATTTAAATAAAATTTTTCTTGTAGAGGTATCTTCAAAAATAACAGTTACAGTTACAATCCGTCCTCCGTGGAAAAATTAAAAGAAAATATAGTGCAAAAAAAGACAGCAACTAGAAAAAGAACATGCTGAGAAATGACCAATATTTGCGAAGAACACAACGCTTTACCTCACAATATTCTTTTCGAAATAATTTTTTTAATGACTATAATTTCATACACAATAAATATTTTTTTATTTATCACTTTGTTTTTTACAATACAATAGTTTTAGGGAATGTTAAGGTGCACAGTTTAAAATTATTTTTGAGTGTACAGGGTACTTCAAAAAAGTGTGACCGATATAATATATTTTTTTTTAAATGGAACATCCTATTTTCTAATTAATTTTTAAATTCTGTGTAAAATTTAGTAACTCTTTTATTAATAATGTTATATAACTAAACCTAGCAATTTTTCTAATATTTCAATTTTTTTTAAAAAATACTAATTTTCAGTTTTGTAAAAAATTGCCAGTAGCGCTATTGGTTCTGAAGGTGGAATACTCATAATTGGTACGAGCATTCTATAGAGATGAAAAAAAGGTATATGTAAAGAAAATTGAGTTAGATGCTACAGGGTGTTCAAAATAAATTTATACATTTCGACTATTTTAAATTGAAAAAATCTCAAATTTTTAAATGGCCCAACCTGTATATTATTATTTTTTCTGATAGATTTTACAAAACCCTTCAACTTTTATTAAGTATATCCTATACCTATTTCTAATAGTTTTCGATTTATTTTGAATTTTCCAATTTTTACCCTTGTTTTTAATACGCTTACTCTATTGTGAAAACCTAAAAAATGATAGTTAATAATAATTTTAATATAGTTTAACTTATCTAATGATTAATTATTATGTCGTAATAAATGTTCAAAATAATGTCCTTCTACTTGAATACACATGTTTAGTCCTTTTACTATATTTTCCTTCACTTTACTTAGCTTAAAAGGCGTTATTGCCTGCACGCATCCCGTATCCTATTTTCCATATCGACTGGTATTGTAGGGGGATTCACATAAAAACGCTCTTTAATGTAGCCCCACAAAAAGAAGTCTAAAGGTGTTAAGTCACTTGATCGAGAGGACCACTGAATGAATTCATCCCTACAGATCCATTTTTGTGGGTAACGATCGTTTAAAAATTCCCTTACTTCTCGGTGGTATTGAGCAGGCTTGCTTGTTGAATCCACATTTGTTCCCTTTCAAATTATCAACTTCTTCAAGAAGCTGGGGTAATTCGTTCTGATATCTAGGCCAGTTAAGCGGTTCGCGGAAAAAATATGGACCAATAATTCGAAAATTTAATATTCCACACCATACACTAAGAGACCAATGGTTTTGGTTTTGAACTTCCCGGACTCAAAATGGATTAACTGTTGAATAATAATGCATGTTATGGCTGTTAACTGCTCTATTACTGAGAAAAGTAGCTTCATCAGAAAATATTATTTGGATAAAACATTTGGATCGGCCTCTATTGCTCCATTCATGGTGGTACAAAAGTTTACTCGTCGTTCAAAATCACGGTCTTGAAGTTCTTGGTGTAGTTCCATATGAAAGGGATGATACTTGTATTTTTTCGTGGTGTGATTAGCCGTAGATTGGGATGTGTTAGATAAGTCAGCTAGTTGACGGCTGCTGACTTGGGGATTATCTTCAACTTGAAGTAAAATCTCCATTTTTCTTTTTCCTCATTGGTAGCATTCTGGTTTACTACTTTCCGTTTCGTATACTCAACGCTACCACTACCATCAAACCATTCCATTAAGCACTGAAAAATTTTCTAGATGGTATACGTCTATTAGGGTACTTCGCTCCGTAAAGCCTTACTGTCAAAGGACAATTTTTTCCCGCCTCGCCCAATACATAAACCATATCAATTAATTCATTTTTAGGAAAATCCATAACTATTACATTTATACGTCACTTACTACAACAAACTAAACTATTTTTACTTGCTTAATAGACATGTCAAAATTTGACAATGCCTACATTTTTGTTTTGTCTTGGCATGATGTTATAGCGTAAGTGTATTAAAAACAAGGATAAAAATTGAAAAATTCAAAATAAATCGAAAACTATTAGAAATAGGTATATGACATACTTAATAAAAGTTATAAGGTTTTGTAAAATCTATTAGAAAAAATAATAACATTTACCAATTATGAATATTTCACCTTCAGAAACAATGACGCTACTGGCAATTTTTTATAAAACTGAAAACTCGCATTTTTTTTTTTTTTAAATGAAAATTACTAGGTTTAGATATATAACATTATTAATAAAAAAAAGTTATAAAATTTTACGCAGAAGTTAAAAATAAATTAAAAAATAGGATGTTCCATTTAAAAAACATATGTTATATCGGCCACACTTTCTTGAAGTACCCTGTATACTCAAAAATAATTTTAACCTGTGCACCTTAACATTCCCTAAAACTATTGTATTTAAGATTTTTTCGTCATTCCCGAAACAAATGAGATAATGAACTTTACCCTATCGTTGACTCCTGTACGTATAAATGAAATAGAGCGCCATCAGATTCATATAGACGAAGTTGCAGGTAAATAGCAGTATTTACATATAACAAGAAAAATATCGTTTATATTTACAGAACGTAACACATTATTTTAAAAAGTATATGGTTTAACTCATCATTTTTTCAAAGCGGAAATCCAATTGCACTCGTTACTCTCACCTTGCACGCTGCCGACAGATTCAGTTATTTGTCTTACCACTAAGTTATAATTAAATTCGATCACAGATGCGTGTCGAATAGTCACACATGAAAAGGTTTCTTCTTATCGCGATGGCTTTCCTTTGTTTATCGTCATTACGACAGAAAAAGTATCGTCACCGTTAAATTGTACAACTGGCGTGAATCTCGTACTAAATGTTATTAGTAAGGCCTCTGCTGGTTGCTGTAATATAGATAAATAAATAATCAGAGGATTAAAAAGTCTATCAGGTGTATAAGTATGAAATGCGGATTTTTTTTCTAAAAAACATGTTAAATTTGGAAGAATGATAAAAAGTGCTTTATTCAAAGTATGCTCCGTCGCTTGTTATACATTTTTCCCATCTTTCGGGCAATTTGTGAATACCACGCCAGTAAAAATCTTCCCCTTTTGCTGCGAACCATTTATCGAGCCATTTTTTCACATCTTCGTACGAACCAAAGCGCTGTTCAGCAAGTGCGTGACCCATCGATGCAAACAAGTGGTAATCGGAAGGAGCCAAATCTGGTGAGTAAGCCGCATGGGGTAGAACTTCCCAGCTGAGTGCTTCCAACGTGTCGCGAACTGGTTTTGCCGTTGTGATGGAGCATTGTCATAAAGAAAAATGACTTTGTGTTGCCTCTTTCGGTATTCTGGCCTTTTTTCAAGCAGCGAACGGTTCAAATTGGTCAATTGTTGTTGGTAAAGTTTAGAATTAACCGTTTCCCCAGGTTTTAACAGCTCATAATAGACCACGCCTCTCTGGTCCCACCAAACACAGAGCATCGTCTTTCTGCCAAGGCGATTCGGTCTTGCGGTCGATGTGGATGGTGCGTCTGGGTCTACCCAGGATTTTTTGCGCTTGGGATTGTCAAAATAAATCCACTTTTCATCTCCTGTAACTATACGATGCAAAAAACGATTTCCTTTTGTACCGAGCGAGCAAAATGTCACCCGTGTGTTTGTGCTTTTCCATTTGCCTCTCGTTCAATGTGGTACCCATCTACCGGTTTTCTAAATCTTTCCAATCTCTCGTAGCCGATTGGAAACAGCTTGTTGACTAACGCCCAATTACTCGGCGAGTTGTTTTTGTGTTTGCAAATCATCTTTGTCCAACAATGCTTGAATCTTCGTTTTTTTTGGGGTGGTTTTCCACGTTCCTTGTCTGCAACATCGAAGTCACCACTTTTGAAACGCCGAAACCATCGTTCACACGTATCTTGCGATGGAGCGTGTTCACCATAAGCTTCTCGAAGTAATCGGTATGATTCAACAGCAGTTTTTTTTCAAATGAAAACAAAAAATTAATGCTGTCCGCGAATGCTCTTTGTTCGGTATAAATTTCGACATATTAAACACAACAACACAACACTATGCACACACTTTTCCAATTTATCACTCGTTCGCGTCTGATATTTGTTGATGACACAATAAAATTGCGCAGTGTCAAATCTTTGTACACCTGGTACATTGGGGTTATAATTTTCTAGTTTCAATACCTTCATATGCATCTAATAATTTCCTATCAGATCAGTGTTATTATCATCGGCGCAATAATTAAATGGTAGGGAAATAAAAATAATATATTTAATGTAGTTTTATGAGAAAGAATAACAAAAGGAGCTGTAGCTAGGCTTTCTTACTTAATAAATGAATTTGTGTATATTATATAATCGACACGACAGTCCTGAACACGATAAGCAATGGCAATGACTGTTGGATGCTCAGAGCAAAAATAAGAATAAATCTGAACCAGGAAAGACGTAGATTGATAACGCATATAAAGATAAAGCACTGGAAAAATCATATAAAACACATAAAATACCGAACAGAAGTTGATGAACTAAACGCGCAAATAACCAACATGACTCATGACTACAAAACAAATAGAAACATCGAAAAAATGCAAAAAACACAAAAATTAAGTAAAAAGACACAAAATCTCATGAAACACAGGAGACTATTAAGAATTAGTTCTATAAATGACAGATTAGAATTGGTAGAAATAGATAAAAAAAAGTAAAGAAACAGATCAGAGAAGACGTCAGACAATACAGAAACTCGAAAATAGAAGAAACTCTGAAAGAGGGAAATAGTCTGAAACAGCTAAACAAACAAATGAATGAAGGAAGACATTAAATAATAAAACTTGTAAATAACGATAACCAAGAGAACGCACAAATCAAAGAGATAAAGGAAGCTACAGAGAAATATTATAAAACATTATATGACACGAAAATATCGCCACCGCCCGGGAAAGAAGAAAAAAATAAAGTGATACTAAGAAATGTGGGATCTGAAGAAAATTCCCGATGTAACCACGGATGAAATAATGAATGACCTACCACATATGCACAACAACAAAGGACCGGCAGACGATGAAATAACTACAGAAATGATGAGGTATGGAGGGCCGTCTATAATACAATCTCTTCAAGCTCTATTTAACAGGTTTCTTATAGAAAGTAAAATACCAACACCTTGATTGGGCTTATTTTTAAAAAGGGGAACAAATTTAAATTGGGAAAATACAGAACCATCAGCCTGTTATCGGTATTATAAAAAATGCTCACTAGAATTATGACATATAGATACCACCACGTAAACAAGCGGGATTTAAACGAGGATACAGCACTTTGGATCATCTTGAAACAATTAGATTACTAGTGGAAAAAGCAAATGAATATAAGGTCACCTTGTGGACAGCAATGGTTGACTACGAAAAAGCATTTGATTTGGTAGAGGTCCTTAACGCCTTAAATAACAACAGAGTCCATGAAAGATATACAACTCTTCTTGAATACATATATAAAAATGCCATTTCATAAATAAAGCTTGAAGAAAAAACAAATAAAATTAAAATTAAAAGAGGAATTAGACCCCGATATCCCTAAAGCTGTTCACGTTTACTCTAGAAGACATATTTAAATCGTTAAAGTGGGAAAATAAATAAATTTGCAGATGATGTCACTCTGTTCGCCAACAAAAACGAAGAATTACAAGAAATGCTGATGAAATTTAATAACAAGTCTCGAGAAACTGGTCTAAAAATAAACTTCACCAAAACCAAATATTTGAATAACGAAAGTGAAGCTGACAGCCAGGAACTATTAATAAAAGGTAAAACAATGGGAAAGGTACAAACATTCATATATTTAGGGCAAAAAATCGAAATATCAAGAAATAATTTCAAGGCTGACTTGGATAGAAGAGTCTCGTTAGCTTGGTTTGCGTTCAGAAGATTACAATCTACATTTAAACTTGATATCCCAAATACAATAAAAGCCAGAATATTCGATCAATATGTACTGCCGGTATTAACATATGACACTGGAACGTGGGCTTTAGGAGAATTCTAAATATTAGACTCCAAAATCGTATTCCTTAGACTCCGAGATCATATCCCTAACATCGAAATTCGAATAAGATCAAAAGTGGCAGATGTAATACAACGAATATATATTTTAAGGTGGAATTGGGCGGGGTGATGATGATATTGTATAATTAAAGTAGATGCACATTATAAAGAAAATACAACCTCGTTGTACGAGGCTGGTTTGAAAAGTCCGTGCAAAGTCCGAGAGATGGCACCACCGGCGCGTATCGAGGTCATGTTTAGTTAGTAGCATCTCTTGAATGAACGCACACCAAGTTTCAGCCATATTGGTCTATTTCTTTGTGTTTGGCATTTGTGTGAATCAAGGAAGTCGAGTGATTTTCAAGAAATGGACGAAAAAGAATTTCGTGTGGTGATTAAACATTACTTTATGAAAGGCAAAACGCCTTAGGAGACTAAAGAGAAGCTTGATAAACATTATGGTGACTCTGCACCTTCGATTAGAACAGTTCTGGACGGCCTGTGGAGGTTACGACTCCAGAAATCATTGATCAAATCCATGATATGGTGATGGATGACAGAAGAGTTAAGGTGCGTGAGATTGCTAGTGCTGTGGGCATCTCGACTGAACGGGTACATAATATTTTGCATAAACATTTGGACATGAGAAAGCTATCCGCAAGATGGGTGCCGCGATTGCTCACGCTTGACCAAAAACGGAATCGTGTGAAGTGTTGCAAGGATGGTTTGCAGCTGTTCCAGAAGAATCCGGAGGATTTTAAGCGTCGTTTCGTCACTGTGGATGAAACATGGATACATTATTATACTCCTGAGACCAAACAACAATCTAAACAATGGGTTACCAAGGGGGAATCTGCACCAAAAAAGGCGAAGACCGTTCCTTCGGCCGGAAAGGTTATGGCGACTGTCTTTTGGGATTCGCAAGGGATAATCCTCATCGACTATCTGGAAAAGGGTAAAACTATTACAGGTGAATATTAGTCATCGTTATTGGACCGTTTGAAAACCGAGCTGCAAGAAAAACGCCCGCGATTGGCCCACCAGAAAGTGCTTTTCCATCACGACAACGCACCAGCACACACCTCAGCAGTTGTGGTCGCAAAATTAATGGAAATAGGATTTCAACTCCTTTCACATCCCCCCTATTCTCCAGACTTGGCTCCCTCGGACTACTATTTGTTCCCCAATTTGAAGAAATGGCTGGCGGGACAAAGATTTTATTCAAACGAGGAAGTAATTGCAGACACTAATGGATATTTTGCAGACTTGGACAAATCCTATTATTCGGAAGGGATCAACAAACTAGAACATCGTTGGACGAAGTGTATAAGCCTAAAAGGAGACTATGTCGAAAAATAAAAAAGGTTTACCCCAAACACATAAGTAGTTTTTATTTTTGCACGGACTTTTCAAACCAGCCTCGTATATTATTACATTTTTGAATTGTGAACAACTTTCCTGTAAAATACTCGATGTCATATATCAATAGTTTCTGAGATGATAGTATATAAACGTCATTTGATATTTTAAAATAACGAATGACGATGGATCTAAAAAAAGAAACACTTTTCTAATTCTGATATAGCGATTAAAATTCTTTGGATATTAATTAGGAATAAAAATTTTAAACAAATGTTTAAGATCACCACTTATGTTTATTATTGCTGACAATTGTTTCGACACACTGTGTCTTCTTCTGGAGCACGATGTAAATTAACTAACAAAATATGTTTCAGAATACATAGTTTACCTAATTACAAGTACTAAATTCATTATCAATATTTACCTTAATACCTAGAACAAGTTTAATAAAGGAGACCCTCCCCCATCTAATTGATCGTTGAGTAATAGACCTGAGGATTTTATCTGATTAATTTCTACCAGTTCTAAACAATTCAGTAATTTTCCTTTCTTTCCGTTACGCAAAATTTTGAAATCTTCATTGAATGTATGATTTTCCTCTGTTAAATGTTTGGCGTAATGAGATTTGTTATTTTTCATTCTAAAGCTATGTTTATGTTCGTTTTATTCTTTTATAAAAATGTCTGCCTGTTTGTCCTAAATACGTTTTTATTGCAAGTGCCACAGCATAATTCGTAAACCCCTGATTTATTTTCTTTTTTTGTTTTACTTTTATTATTTTTAATATGTCGAGATAATGTGTTATTTGTACGGAAAGCGATATTTACATGATTTCTATGGAAAAAATTTTGAATTTCATTAGTTAATTTTCCGGTATAGGTGAGCGTATGAAATTTTTCTTTGTTTAGTTGTTTGTACGGGTACACCAGTCCTATTGCTTTTTTAAATTGTTTTTTCATTAAAATATTATCTACGAAATCGCTACTATATCCATTGTTTATACTAATTTGTTTTATAATGAACAAAACAACCTTACAATATTAAACGGACACTACCAGCATAGGGATATTCATAAATATACATGGAGACAAACAAGAGATTTAGAAAGTATTATCGACTATATGATAATACGTCAGAGATCTAGATTAAACTTCCTAGATGTAAGAGTCCAAAGAGGGGCTTCATGTGGCAGCGGCCACTACCTCGTGAAAGGAAAAATAACCTCACGAACAACACGGGAAAGCACACTGGAAGATACAAGTACACAGCACACAAGTGAAACAACAATAAGATATAATACAGACAGCTTACAAAATGAAAGTATTAGAAATCTATACAAGAGTAGACTGGACCAAAAGATACAACGGACGGGATTTGTTAATATAGAAGAAGAATATAAGTATATAAAGGAATGCCTACACGCAGCCGTACTGGAAGCATTAGGGTACCAAGAGAAAAGGGAAAAACAGCAAAAACCATATTGGTGGGATGAAGAAATTAAATACGAAATTGAAGAAAAACGGAAAAGCTTTCACAAATACTTAAGTTCAAAGAGCACAAAGGACAAAGTAAAATACAAAGAATCCCAAGCTAGAGTACACAAAATGATTAGTGACAAAAAGAACAACCAATGGGAAAAGACATGCTCAAGACTCAACACTTACATAGGAGGAAGAAAAAGCACAGAAACCTGGAGACTTCTTAAAAATATGAGAACACAACGGAAAAGAGAAATCTTCTCACCAATAACACCAGAAAAATGGAATCAATATTTTACAAATATGCTAACAGAAGATAGACCAGAGTTCAAAAGTACCCAACATGGAAACCTAAATATAGTTATACGAGGATCCTCAATAAGGATAACAACATCAGAAGTTAAAGAAGTATGTAAAACGCTAAAAAATGGTAGAGCTCCAGGACCAGGAAACATTCCAGGAGAGATAGTAAAATACGGAACTGAAAAGCTATTTAGCGCTTTGAGGAACTTACTCCAAAGATGCATTAACACATCAGAGGTACCTGAGGAATGGAAAATATCATACATATCAACAATTCATAAGAAAGGAGACAAACAAAATTGCGATAACTATAGGGGAATAACGGTTACAGGATCTATTAGCAGAATATACGGAAAAATACTTAAAAATAGAATAGAAACAGAATACGCGGACGTAGAAGCTGAAGAACAGGCAGGCTTTAGAGCAGGAAGATCCACAATAGACCATCTCTTCTCACTGACACAAATCCTAGAAAAGAAAACCGCATTTGATCAGGAAGTCCATGTCTTGTTTGTTGATTTAAAAAAGGCCTACGACAGCGTGCCCCTAATGAGATTGTGGGAAACACTACAACAGAGTAATGTAAGCACCGAAATAATTAAAGCCGTAAAATCCTTATACCAAGACGCCAGAAGTAGTGTGAAAACCAAATATAGTATAACAACAGGTTTCCCGGTCACAAAGGGTTTCAAACAGGGCTGCTGTATATCCCCAACGCTATTTAAAATCTATTTGGAGAGTGCACTGAAGAACTGGAAAAGGAAATGCAGCAGTATGGGATCACCACTGGATGACGATACTACATTGTACACGCTATCATTCGCAGATGACCAGGTAGTAGTCGCTCAGGACATCGATGATATGGAATACATGACACGAAAACTTATGGAGGAATATGAAAAATGGGGCCTAGAAGTCAATATTAAAAAGACCGAGTGTGCGTCGGAGGACAACAGCAGGATTTGAAACTGGCCACAGGACACACCATCAAACACTGTGCCAGTTATAAGTATTTGGGAACGAGAATATCTAGGGACGTAACACTGGAAGAAGCAATATTCGAGAGGAATATCCAAGGAAGAAAAGCGATTGCAATGCTTAATAGTATACTATGGAACAAAAACATAACCATTGAAAATAAGAAGAGAATTTACAACTCAGTAGTGAAAAGTATAATAACTTACAGCTCCTAGGTGTGGCCATTAAAGGAAAGAACAGAAAAAATACTAGAAGCTACAGAAATGGATTTCTGGAGACGAGCACCCAGAAAATCCAGAAAAGACCGCATACCAAATGACACGATAAGGCGAGCTTCAGAAATAAAGCACGATATAGTGGACGAAAGTCCGACTACCTAAAAAGATTTTAAATTGGAACCCTCATGGAAAAAGAAAGCGAGGAAGACCACGCCAAAGCTGGAGAGCAGGAATCAACAAGGAAGTACTAGAGAGAGATCTGGAGGAGGAGGGATGGAGAAACCGGGAGGAGTGGAAATTAGGCATCGGAAGACGGAAGACGTTATAAAACCGATTAATATAATATATATATATATATATATATATATATATATATATATATATATATATATATATATATATATATTATATTAATCGGTTTTATAACGTCTTCCGTCTTCCGATATATATAGAATTAGCGTGTATAGTTATATCTGAGTATGTTGGTTTATGGAAGACTTCAAAATCTTGTTTATTCATTTTGTTTGATATTTTTAAATCTAGGAAATTAATCGATTTATTTGTTTCAATTTCTGTTGTAAAAGTAATATTATTATGAAGTTGGTTAATATAATCTAGAAAAAGTTTTAATTGTCGATATGTGCCTGTAAAGCAGGTCAATATATCATCTACATACCGGTACCAATAAAAGAAATTTTTAAAAAGATGAGAATTACTGATTTGTTCTTCTAAATGGTCCATGAAAATTTCAGATAAAATTGGAC
Organism: Pachyrhynchus sulphureomaculatus; assembly: GCA_019049505.1. Taxonomy (NCBI): domain Eukaryota; kingdom Metazoa; phylum Arthropoda; class Insecta; order Coleoptera; family Curculionidae; genus Pachyrhynchus; species Pachyrhynchus sulphureomaculatus. The sequence continues at coordinate 203,045,064 of CM032456.1, read as the reverse complement.
TAAGAGGGTTTCCCATTATTAAACCTTTCTTACTTATGTAAATGTTATCATTAAATTCAAAATAATTCTAATCTAAGCACAATGTTAAGATATCTAATATTTCTTGTTTAATTATTGGATTTGGATATTAATGCTACTAAATGCTACTAAATACCAAGTATAGCAAGTGTAATTTTCCAAACATCACCATAAAATGTCACAATTAATATGTTGTAAAAGCATAGTTGGTGTGTGCATAGCCTAAACAATTTCAGTCATTCATAATATATTTTGTTCCAAAATAAACAGTTTTCAATAAGTATTCAAAAACTACTCCTAATAAAAAGTGAGGCCTGACTGCGACCACACACAAAGTCTCTGCAAAAAATTATATATTATATTGTATAATTTGTACGTCTTAGCTGTTTTACGCTAAGAGGGTATTGTACTTGAAAAAAAAAACAAATAAGTAAAAATCTGAGTTAAAACGTTAATGCAAAAATAAATTAAAATTTTAAAAACACTGATTTTAGTATTCTAAGAATGTTTTTTACAAAGATAACTTGTTGAATATGCAAATGTATACTAGGAAGACGAATTCATCTTCAAAAGTAAAAAGTTTATGCTAATTAACTAACAAATAAAAAACGAAAAGTACATTGACCAACTATATTTTTAACTCAACACAAATAAACTAATTTTAATTTTTATTAGTTATATATTAGTTGGTTCGATGCTTCCGATTTAGTGTGCCTACATAGACTAATGACCTTAACCATCTTAGTTTTTGAAGCAGTAAACACATCTCCACATCTTCAAGTTTTGCCTTATTATACAATAAAAAAAATTGTCAGTAATATATCCATATGATAACGATTTATCAAAAGTTCTTTGAAAGTAAACTATAATATGTTTTAGGCACCCACTCAGTAATTTTCTCTTATTTTTCGGCGTGCTTCGGCGTTCTTGTAGGCTGTTGCTTCTTTTGGTAACAGTAGCATCACCTGGGGCTATTATTAATGATATACTACCTAATCTTATTAAAAAAAAACCGGTCAAGTGCAAGTTGAACTTGCACAATTAGTGTTCCGTACGTTGATTGTTTTTAAAATAAAATTTTTTGTTAGGGTGGTACAAAATGATCAGTGACTTCACAAAACACACCCCAAATGAGTTTTCAACAAAGTTTGTTTCCAATCTTTACTGAAAACTGGTGACCTTGAAATTTGTTTTTTTTATATACGAAATAAATTATTAAAGGTAATGCACTCGTGATAATTTTCTTTCAATCTATACCCCATGGACAATATTCCAGAATTTTTTCAAAATTTTTTGATCAGTACTTTTCGAGATAAGGTAGGGGGCAGCGATTTTTTAAAAGTAATACGAAGAAAAGTGTGCGCAAGTAATACATTATATATATATATATATATATATATATATATATATATATATATATATATATATATATATCTTACTCGTGTTTTCACAAGCTTTCATTTGACACCACACTCGATGACCTAGTAAAAAAAATTTTTTTTCACTTCCGATTTCACCCCTCAAAACGAAACCCTTAAGTCAAAATTTATGCTACGGTGGTATAAAATGATCAGTGACTTCACAAAACACACCCCAAATGAGTTTTCAACAAAGTTTGTTTCCAATCATTACTGAAATCTGATGACCTTTTTGTTTTTTTTACATACCATATAAATTATTAAAGGTAATGCATAATTTTCGTTCAATCTACACCCCGTGGAGAATATTCCAGAATTTTTTCGAAATTTTTTGATAATTACTTTTCGAGATAAGGCCCGGGACAGCGATTTTTCGCGAATTTTTAAAAATAATACAAAGAAAAGTGCGCGCAAGTATAATATTATATATATATTTTTTACTCGTGTTTTCACAAGCTTTCATTTGACACCACACTCGATGACCTAGTAAAAAAAATTTTTTTTCACTTCCGACTTCACCCCCCAAAACTAACCCCTTAAGTCAAAATTTAATTCTCAAAACTACATGGCTCTGATGAGGCCATCAATTCCTATATTATTACCAAATTTCATCTTTCTATGTCAAATAGTTTCGGAGAAAATCGGGTGTGACAGACAGACAGACAGACAGACAGACACCGAAGTGATCTTATAAGTGTTCCGTACGGAACACTAAAAAAGAAATATAAAATTAATGTAACAATAGAATACTTCAAGATATTTACTTCTTGCTAATATTTCAATACTAAGTACATACACATATTTAAAATAGTGAGTAGTATAAAAAGAAACTAACAAAATGTCAGTTTACAAAACCTACCGGAAACGACCATAGGTGGGTAGAGCAAAATGCTCACAATCGTACACTGGCAAAGAGCCAGTAGATTAGGAGGGGGGGGGGCGGGCCAAAAATTGATAGCATCCGACCCAAAAGACAAATTATGCATTGCCGCATACAACATAAGATTTATGAGGACCCAAGAAAAACTACACAAACTAAAAGTAAAACTCACGCAAATTAAATGAGATATTCTAGGCATAGCAGAAACTAGAGTAGAGGAGGAAAAGTGTACTACACATCTGGCCATGTTCTATTTCAAAATAACCGGTCAAGTGCAAGTTGAACTTGCGCAATTAGTGTTCCGTACGTTGATTGCTTTTAAAATAAAAAATTTTGTTACGGAGGTATAAAATGATCAGTGACTTCACAAAACATACCTCAAATGAGTTTTCAACAAAGTTTGTTTCCAATCTTTACTGAAAACTGATGACCTTGAAATTTTTGTTTTTTTTATTTACCAGATAAATTATTAAAGGTAATGCACTCGTGATAATTTTCGTCCAATCTACATCCCGTGGAGAATATTCCAGAATTTTTTCAGAATTTTTTGCTAAGTACTTTTCGAGATAAGGCGGGTGGACAGCGATTTTTCGCGATTTTTTAAAAATAATACAAAGAAAAGTGCGCGCAAGTATTAAATATTATATATATATTTTACTCGTGTTTTCACAAGCTTTCATTTGACACTACATTCGATGACCTACTAAAAAAAAATTATTTTTCATTTCCGATTTCACCCCCCAAAACTAACCCCATAAGTCAAAATTTAACTTTCAGAACTACATGGCTCTGATTAGGCCATCAATTCCTATATTATTACCAAATTTCAACTCTCTATGACAAATAGTTTCGGAGAAAATCGGGTGTGACAGACAGACAGACGGACAGACACCGAAGTCATCTTATAAGTGTTCCGTACGGAACACTAAAAATGATGTACGCTCACACAGTGGAGGAGTTGCTCTCTTAATAAATAAAAAGAAGAAAACATCTATTTCAAACAAATAAAACAATATCAAACAGAGTCATCTACGTAACCATCAAAATTTCTAAAAGATATTCCCTTCAAGGTATATATACCTACGCTTCAACTAGAACTGCAGATGACGAAGAAATTGAAAAATTTTATAATGATCTCACCCTGGCAAAAGCTTTAGAAGAGACACTTTACACTGTAATTAATGGCGTCCTAAATGCAAAGATTGGAGTAAGCATAAATGATGAATCGCCCTATGTAGGACGATTAGGCCTTGGTAACACGAATGATAGAATCGAAATCTAAATAACGAAAAAATCTTTTGCGTGAACACCTTTTTTAAAAAATCACCGGAAAGAAAATAGACATGGTTCAGTTCTGATGGACGAATAAAAACCGAAATCGATTACGTGCTCTCTACCCCCAAGGAGATAATTACAAACGTCTCAGTTTTAAATCAGTTCCACATAGGTAGCAACCACAGGCTAATAAGAAAATCAATTTCCATTAAAACAAAAATTGAAAGAAGAAAGATGTTCCAAAAAAAAAATAGCCAATACATCATCGACACTAGAAAGATATAAATGTGACTATTAGAAGATCATAAATTTCAAATGATAAATTGTATTAGACAAAAAAAAATATAAATCAACAATCAGACAAAATTTCGAAAGACATTGTACAGCCGTCCAGATAACTTGCGCCAGAAATAAAGAACAAAATAAATTAACAAAAGAAATTAAAGAACTGATCAAGAAAAGAAGAAAATTAGATCGAAACACTGCAGAACACAAAAACCTAAATAGAATAATAAAAAAAGAGATCAGAAACGGTACTCGAAACTACAATACTAAAATTATCAAACAAAGCATAGAAGACAACAAGGGAACAAGAGTACTACGAGGCTGGTTTGAAAAGTCCGTGCAAAAATAAAAACTACTTATGTGTTTGGGGTAAACCTTTTTTATTTTTCGACACAGTCTCCTGTTAGGCTTATACACTTCGTCCAACGATGTTCTAGTTTGTTGATCCCTTCCGAATAATAGGATTTGTTCAAGTCTGCAAAATATCCATTAGTGTCTGCAATCACCTCCTCGTTTGAATAAAATCTTTGTCCCGCCAGCCATTTCTTCAAATTGGGGAACAAATAGTAGTCCGAGGGAGCCAAGTTTGGAGAATAGGGGGGATGTGAAACGAGTTGGAATCCTATTTCCATTAATTTTGCGACCACAACTGCTGAGGTGTGTGCTGGTGCGTTGTCGTGATGGAAAAGGACTTTCTTGTGGGCCAATCGCGGGCGTTTTTCTTGCAGCTCGGTTTTCAAACGGTCCAATAACGATGAATAATATTCACCTGTAATAGTTTTACCCTTTTCCAGATAGTCGATGAGGATTATCCCTTGCGAATCCCAAAAGACAGTCGCCATAACCTTTCCGGTCGAAGGAACGGTCTTCGCCTTTTTTGGTGCAGATTCCCCCTTGGTAACCCATTGTTTAAATTGTTATTTGGTCTCAGGAGTATACTAATGTATCCATGTTTCATCCACAGTGACGAAACGACGCTTAAAGTCCTCCGGATTCTTCTGGAACAGCTGCAAACCATCCTTGCAACACTTCACACGATTCCGTTTTTGGTCAAGCGTGAGCAATCGCGGCACCCATCTTGCGGATAGCTTTCTCATGTCCAAATGTTTATGCAAAATATTATGTACTCGTTCAGTCGAGATGCCCACAGCACTAGCAATCTCACGCACCTTAACTCTTCTGTCATCCATCACCATATCATGGATTTGATCAATGATTTCTGGAGTCGTAACCTCCACAGGCCGTCCAGAATGTTCAGCGTCACTTGTGCCCATATGGCCAGTCCGAAAATTTTGAAACCACTTATAAACTGTTCTAATCGAAGGTGCAGAGTCACCATAATGTTTATCAAGCTTCTCTTTAGTCTCCTGAGGCGTTTTGCCTTTCATAAAGTAATGTTTAATCACCACATGAAATTCTTTTTCGTCCATTTCTTGAAAATCACTCGACTTCCTTGATTCACACGAACGCCAAACACAAAGAAATAGACCAATATGGCTGAAACTTGGTGTGCGTTCATTCAAGAGATACTACTGATTAAACATGACCTTGATACGCGCCGGTGGTGCCATCTCTCGGACTTTGCACGGACTTTTCAAACCAGCCTCGTAAGAACTAAACTGAACAGAGGAAAAACTAAAATGACTTGTCTAATGGCAAGGGATGGAGATGAAATAAATGACAGATTAGCAATAACATAAATGAGCAAAGATTTTTATGGTGATCTATATTCCTCTAAAATACCTGAACCACATAGAATATTAAGAATGTAAATTCGGGGGAAATACCTGAAATTACGGAAGAAGAAATCTTGACCGCTTTAGCGAAGAAGAAAAATGGCCGCTCACCCGGCGAAGACAAAGTCACAAAGGAAATGATTATATTTGGGGGACCCTCTCTGCTAAAAGCAATAAAACAACTATTTGATCTAACTATAGAAGAGGGAATGGTTCCAGATAAATGGAAAGAAAGTGAGGTAATATTGCTGTATAAGAAGGGCAGCAGAACAGACATTAACAGTTAGAGACCAATTTGAAACACTACATATAAAGACTTCAACATCCATCAGCCGTCCTCATCCACTGCTGGATATAGGCTTCCTCTAAGAACGTCTGCTGATCTCTGTCCTGAACGGTGTTAACCCAATTTCCTGCCACTCTTTTGATATCATTGCTCCATCTTGTTGGTGTTCTACTTCTCTTCCTTTTGTCTTGTCCGAGTCTCTATTCTATTGATCTTCTACACCATCCCTTCGGGCTATATGGCCTGCCCATTCCCATTTAGATTGCGTAATTTTTTGGTTAATATCTGTTACTTTTGTTCGTTGTCTGATAGTTATGTTTGTTATTCTATCCTTCCTTGTGATACCCAGCATATCTCTCTCTATTGCCCGTTGCGATACTCTCAGTTTGTTTGCTGATTGTTTTGTTAATATGAATCTCTCGTCACCATATGTGATTACCGGCAGAATGCATTGTTAATAAACATTCTTTTTTAAGCACATTGGCAAATTACCTTGCAGCGTATCTCTGAGATTCCCAAAAGCCGTCCATCCCAAACCCACACGACAGTGTGGCAATAAAGACTTATAACCTCTAAATTGTTGTAATGTATAAAACAGGATTTACATAAAAAAAAATATTTTTTTTTTACCAGGTCATCGAGTGAAGTGTCAAATGAAAGCTTGTAAAAACACGAGTTCAAAAATATATATAATGTAATACTTGCAAACATTTCTCCTTGTATTATTTTTTTAAAATGGCCAAAAATCGATGTCCGCCCCCTTATCTCGAAAAGTACTTAACAAAAAATGCACGAGTGCATCATTTTTAATAACTTCGATCGATCGAGACGGAGAGTTTGCCAGTCTTCTTGATCTCTTTTTAACCACCAATCCGGAGATTTACACAGTCAGCGTAAATCCGCCGTTAGGTTCTTCCGACCATAAACTACTTTCGACATCGAGTATTCTACCAATCAATGACAGAAAGGCGCCTAAACCGCGCAAGATTTGGCACTACAAGTCTGCTAAATGGGAAGATCTCATGGAATTTTTTCGAACTTTCCCTTGGTTGGACGTTTGTTTTCGATCCGACGACCCATCTGACTGCGCCAGGGAGGTTTCCGATGTTATTTCGGCCGGTATGGAGGCTTACATCCCTTTTTCGAAGAAATGCCCTTCCAACGGCAAGCCTTGGTTTGACCGAAAATGCAAAGAAGCTGTTGCTTCTAAACATCTTGCATACCGACAATGGCGCGAAAATCCTAACACCATAAATCGTAACACATTTGTTCGTGCCAGGAACAGATGCAAAGACATTATCGACGAAACCAAGGAGGTACACAATCAACGGATTAGAAACAAACTTCTCGCCTGTCCCGGCAATTCAAGGTCCTTTTGGTCGGTCGCTAAGGCAGTTAGTCCAAATTTCACCAAATCGACCATACCACCACTCACACGGCCAGATAATTCTATTGCAACGACACCTGTTGAGAAAGCGAACTTGTTGGCTGAACTCTTTGCTTCACATTCTACTGTCGATTTCCAAGGAAAAACACCACCTACTATTCCCATAGTGCAGTCAAGGATGCCCGATGTTGTCTTCAGACAGCGTATTATAAAGCGTATTCTGATGAAGCTAGACACCAAAAAGGCTTCTGGCGCTGACGGAATACCTGCCATAGTTCTTAAAATCTGTGCGAGGGAACTAACACCAGTTTTCTGTAGACTTTTCAATCTATCCTACAGAAAGGGAATATTTCCTTCCTGCTGGAAATGCGCTACAGTTCAGCCGATACCTAAAAAAGGCAAGAAGACCTTGCCAAATAACTACCGACAAATCGCACTGCTTTCAATAATATCGAAAGTCATGGAAAAGGCTATCAATCAGCATCTTCTAAAATATCTTGAAGGATTCAACATTATTAGCGATCACCAATATGGCTTTCGTAAAAATAGATCAACAGGAGATCTTCTGACTTATGTAACACATGTTTGGAACAATGCAATTGAACACTTTGGAGAATCTCGAGCGGTTGCTCTGGACATATCCAAGGCATTCGACCGTGTTTGGCACGATGGGCTGTTGGCTAAGCTACGTTCTTATGGTATGTCGGAAAAGTTCTGTTTGTGGCTCTCATGTTTCCTCAGAGAGCGTTCTTTACGAGTGGCAGTCGACGGATTTCTTTCTAACACCTTCACTATCAACGCCGGTGTACCTCATGGCTCCATACTGTCTCCTACTATTTTTCTCATTTACATTAACGATCTGCTGGAAAAGACCGAGAATCCAATCTACAGCTTTGCAGATGACAGTACACTTATCTCTTCATTCACTTTGAACGCTCGGACATCGGCTACTCAGACGAATATCCGCAGACAGCAGGAAGTCGTTCAACTTAACAAAGACCTAGAAGAAATTCTATCTTGGGGTGACAGTAACCAAGTGGAATTTAACACTACAAAAACCCAGGCGGCAGTTTTTTCTAAAAAAGTTAACGTTGCTGAACCCGACATAGTTATGTCGGGGCACTCCATTCCTCTAACATCGTCACTCAATTTGTTGGGCGTTAATTTGGGAGCAAATATGTCCTGGCATGAACATGTTGCAGGCATAGCAAGGAGAGCTTCCCAAAAGTTGGGAATATTATTTCGAACCAGAAAGCTTTACACTCCACAACAACTGTTAATTCTTTACAAAGCTCAAATTCGACCAACTATGGAATACTGCTCCCATGTTTGGAGCTCCGCTCCCAAACATACACTGCATTTGTTGGATTCTATTCAGAGAAGAGCTGTTCGTCTGATTGGAGACCCGGAACTGACCGTCAGCCTTGATTCGCTGGAACATCGAAGAACGGTTGGCGACTTGAGCCTATTCTACAAGTACTTTCATGGAAAGTGTTCGAAGGATGTGGCCCGCTTAATTCCTCCCAGAGCGGTGCATGTTAGAAGTACACGTCGCGCTAATTCTTCACATCCGTATGAGGTTCAGCTTGTTACTCCCCGTACAACACTTTTCAAGCAGTCTTTTATATGGAGAACATCATCCCTTTGGAATAATTTGCCCAGGACTGTGTTTCTCACCGAGTACAATCTACAGCGATTCAAGAACAACGTGAATCGCCTTCTCCGCACACGTGTCGCTCCTGTAGCGCTTTAGGGACTTCCCTGTAGCACGTGTGCTAGACCCATAAAAAAAAAAAAAAAACTTATCTGGTACATAAAAAAAAATTAAAAATTTCAAGGTCATCAGTTTTCAACAAATATCGGAAACAAACTTTGTTGAAAACTCATTTGGGGTGTGTTCTGTGAGGTCTAAAAAAACTATGAAGAAAATATTAAAACTCTGTCGCTGGACACAATGGTCAAGGTTAATATACTTTTTAGTACATTACTACTCTATCAAGATAAAAGAATTCTATTTTATTTGTTTATAATTAAACAAATATTTACGTAGTAAATATTTGTTTTAGACTTTTATTAGTCGATGTTAGATTAAGCTAGATTGATTTATTGGCTGGTACCTAAGATGCTATAACTATTACACTCGTACATTATTGACTAAGTGAAAATATATATTGGATCTTATGATATACACGTACATGTTAGGAACTTTTTGTCTTATTCTAGTTGGTCTGATTAGCCTGCTGAGTCAGTATCTGACTACACATGTTTGTAATCTGGGTTCTTAATTCTTTTTTTTTTATTGACCAATCCTTCTGTGACTGCGTCCTTTCTAGCGCCTTTTTCTTTGAGGTAATAGATTATCTCTTTGAATTCGTTAGAATTTTTCATTAGGTGGTGTTGATCCTATAAGGCTATAAAAATCCGATTAGTGTTAATTCTTTAATTGCACTGATAACACAGGGGAACAGCTGTTTTGGTGTCGAGGTTTTTTGAGCTGATTCTATATCAATTTGATGTCCTGAATTCAAATAACGTATTCATTTGTACCTAGGAGCTCAAATTTTAAGGATATACAATTTTAGAGAAATATAAGTTACATTGTTGTAACTCAAATCCGTAAGTGTAGTAAACAAAAGTAGATATGAAATTTTTATTATAGTTATACAAAATACAATATTATGTCGTACTTACAAACAAAAAAAAAACATTGAAGAAATGAAATAGTCACTCAACACTTGGAAAGCTTCTTTTCCGCGACATTCTTGAATGTTTTTTTAAACAGTCCCTTTTTAAACTCCAGCAGTAATCTGCCATCATGTGCATGTCCCATCTTCCTTGGTAGCGGTCCTCCATAACTTTAATATCTTGGTGAAATCTTTTACCTTGTTCCTCACTCTTGTCTCCTAAATTTTCTGGAAAACGGTCTAAGTGGCTGTGTAAATAGTGTATTTTAATACTCATATTGCACCCTAAGGATTTGAAACTATTAAGCATCTTGTTAACCATTTCAACTTCAAATGATGTCCAAGCTTCTCGTTCAACTTGATTCATTGAATTTATGAAGGCAGGATCCTTAATTAATTGTCTTGTTTGTGGGCCGTCAAATATCCCTGCTTTGAGTTTTTCTGTGCTCAACTGGTGCATTTTTACCCCTATATATGCAAAACAAGACCCATTCTTATCAAGAGCCTTTACAAATTGCTTCATTAAGCCCAACTTTATATGTAACGGAGGAAGTATGATTTTTTCTCTTTCAACCAAAGCGTCGTTAATGACATTCTTTTCCCCAACGTCCATGTTTTCTCTCTGAGGCCAATCTTTTCTAACCCAGTGGTGTGTTTTGTCCCTACTATCCCAGAGGCACAAGAAACACAGATATTTCGTGTAACCACTTTGCTGCCCAAGAAGAAAGTTTACCATTTTTAAGTCTACACAAATCATCCATTGTTGTTCGTAATACTTTATCTTCTGCAAGACCAAAGCTATGGTATTATATTCTTCTTTCAGTTTCGTTGAGTGAGCTAGTGGTGTTGAACCATATTTATTCCCATTATGTAGAAGGACACATTTTAAACTTCGCTTTGAACTGTCAATAAATAGGCGCCAATCATCTGGCATATATTCAGAAAGTCCCATTTCTTTCATGAGTCCCCTAATTTCGTGACAAAATACAAGATTGTCTTCTTGAGAAAAGAATGGTAGCAGATCTTTTTCTCTTGTACGGTAAAAGGTAATTTTGGTTCCTTGTTCCAGTAAATTTTTGTCGTTCAACCTAGAAGCCAGTACTTCAGAAGCTTTTTTCGATAAATTGAGATCCCTGGTGAGATCATTTAATTCATTTTGATTGAAGCGTTGAGGAACTGATGACGTCCCCTCATAGTCACTGTTAGTTTCATTAGCATCAGAACTTTTATTAGCATCAGAAGAGCGATCAGAGGAAAAATATTCGTCATCAGAGATATGTGGTAGCTGATGAAATGTTGGAATCGGTATTTCATCTGAGTGCGGGATAGGGCGTATTGCCGAGTCTAAATTGGGATAAGTCCACTTACTGCGGTTATTTCGATTGATTCCATTAGTATTTACTAAACAGAAATAACAATCATTGAAGTGGTTTTTTGGTTCTCTCCAAACCATTGGTACGCCGAATTTTAGACATTTTCTTTTCCCGGTAGTCCACTGCCGTAAATGCTCTGTACAAGTTTTACATACGAGATGCGGGGCCCACGTTTTGTCCTGATCACCAAACTTAACTCCAAAGTATCCAAGATACGCTCGCTTTACAAAGTCAGTAATAGTTTGTCTGTTTTGTTGAAACATGTACTCTCCGCATATATAGCAAAACACATCAGGTTGATTTACACAACTTCTTCTTGAACTGGAACCTGAACTCATTTTAATTCTGTTCAATAACACAAAAACACTCTTTTTTTAACATAAAATAACACGCCGAATTCGATCTACTCTCATTAGTAAGAACGCACAAACTGACGAGACTTACCCGAGTTAGGTGATTAAAAGGGTCAGTTCAGGTACCTGATAGGCAATAGTTCCACTATTTATAGATTTACCTAGAATTTACTCAATTACAGACTGACAATAAAACCATTGTACCTACATTAATGAATATATAATAATTTTAGAACTCTCATAAATGAATATACTGAATAAAAACCACACTGGTAGATAAGTTGATGAATCTAAAAAAGTAGAGCTGATAGAGAAAAATGGATTGCATGTATAGATTTAGCATCCCAAATATAGTTAAAATCAGCTCTAAAATCCCAGGCACCAAAACAAAAATATTTTTTTGTTGCCCTGTGTAATCCAAAGGGTACTTAGAGCACTCGAACGCACATAGAAACGACAGTAAGGGCACACACTGCGTTCTGAATTTAGGAAGATTTTCGCTAAGTGCGTCGCCGTCGTTCTTTTGTTTTATATTAGCTATAAATAATAGTTTCATTTTTAGTGTTCCGTACGGAACACTTATAAGATCACTTCGATGTCTGTCTGTCCGTCTGCCTGTCTGTCTGTCCGTCCGTCTGTCACACCCGATTTTCTCCGAAACTATTTGTCATAGAAAGTTGAAATTTGGTAATAACATAGGAATTGATGGCCCCATCAGATCCATGTAGTTTTGAAAGTTAAATTTTGACTTAAGGGGTTAGTTTTAGGGGGGTGAAAGCGGAAGTGAAAAAAAATTTTTTTAAAAGGTAATCGAGTGTGGTGTCAAATGAAAGCTTGTGAAAACACGAGTAAATATATATATATATATATATATATATATATATATATATATATATATATATATATATATATATAATGTAATACTTGCGCGCACTTTTCTTTGTATTATTTTTAAAAAATCGCGAAAAATCGCTGTCAACTTGCCTTATCTCGAAAAGTACTTATCAAAAAATTTTGAAAAAATTCTGGAATATTCTCCACGGGGTGTAGATTGAACGGAAATTATCACGAGTGCATTACCTGTAATAATTTATCTGGTATATAAAAAAAACAGAAATTTCAAGGTCATCAATTTTCAGTGAAGATTGGAAATAAACTTTGTTGAAAACTCATTTGGGGTTTGTTTTGTGAAGTCACTGATCATTTTATACTTCCGTTACAACATTTTTTTATTTTTAAAGCAATCAAAGTACGGAACACTAATTGCGCAAGTTCAACTTGCACTTGACCGGTTATATTCTTTTAGTAAAGAAAGTAAAAAGTGCAACAAGTTCAATGTTACGTAAACATCACATTAAGTTAATTAGATGTCGTGTATGCACATGTGGTTGTAAAATATTCTAATTTTCCATTATTTGGTACGTGTAAAATATAATGAAATATTTCACTGTATTTCATTATTTTAATCTTGACACAATTTTCATTTGTATTATTGTTTCAAAAAATCTCTTTTATTCGAGTGTAATTTTTTAAATACAAACCAACACTCGTAATAATTATTTAGACCTAATGTATATTTACTGACTATTGCTTGAAGCCTGAATAGAGTAAGTATTCAGTAATAATGAGCCAGTGTTTTGGAAAAATTTATCAACAACAAAATAGTTATTTGTAAATAATGTCAATAAAGCCAATAGAATAGCAGGATGCTGGAATGACACTATTTGGAAAAATAAATACTTGAGAACAAAAGTAAAATCTCGTATATATAAATTTGTAGTTCGACCAGTTGTGAGCTACACAGCAGAGACAAGATCAGAAACATGCAAAACTCAGAGATACTTACAAACAAGGGAAATGAAAACATTAAGAAGAATTGCAGAAAGAACACTTTGGGATAGGGAAACAAATGACAACACAAGGCACATATGTGAAGTAAAGGACATTCACACGTGAATGAGAAACAGAAAACAAGAATGGAACCAACACATAAATAGAATGTCCGAACGCGAATTAATGCAAATAGCTCGAAATAAATCACCGATAGGCCTAAGGAGTATAGAACGCCCACGAGAAAGATGGAACGACGATGTGTAGCGACGACACATTAAAGAAACACAGGCAGGAATGCCTACCATAAATAACCGGTCAAGGGCAAGTTGAACTTGCGCAATTAGTGTTCCGTACGTTGATTGCTTTTAAAATAAAAATTTTTGTTACGGAGGTACAAAATGATCAGTGACTACACAAAACGCACCCCAAATTTGTTTTCAACAAAGTTTGTTTCCAATCTTTACTGAAAATTGATGACCTTGAAATTTTTGTTTTTTTTTTTTATATACCAGATAAATTATTAAAGGTAATGCACTCGTGATAATTTTCGTTCAATCTACACCCCGTGGAGAATATTCCAGAATTTTTTCAAATATTTTCGATAAGTAGTTTTCGAGATAAGGCGGGTGGACAACGATTTTTCGCGATTTTTTAAAAATAATACAAAGAAAAATGCGCGCAAGTATTACATTATATATATATATATATATATATATATATATATATATATATATATATATATATATATATATATATATATATATATATATATATATATATATATATATATATATATATATATATATATATATATATATATATACTAGCCGGGCCCGCGGCTCCGCTCGCGTGGATTTGATTCACTACTATCGTCACTGCTTATTCCTTATGTTACCCAACGTAATAAAATATCTCCCATTATATCCTCTTATCTCCCAATATTTCTCCTTTCTCCCATTATCTCTACATAATTTCCATTATCTAGGCTTATTTCTGCTCATCTCCCATTATTTCTCCTTGTCTCCCATTATTTCTCCTTTTCTCCCATTATCTCACCTTATCTCCCATTTTCTAGGCTTATCTCGACTTATGTCCCAATATCTCACCACAACTCCCATTATCTAGACTTATCTCTACTTATCTCCCATTATTTCTCCTTATCTCCCATTATTTCTCTTTATCTCCCATTATTTATACTTATCTCCCATTATCACACCTTATCTCCCATTATCGAGGCTTATCTCGACTTATCTCCCATTATTTCTCCTTATCTCCCATTATTTCTCCTTATCTCCCATTATCTCACCTTATCTCCTATTATCTAGGCGTATATCGAATTATATAGAATATATTTATAAAACCACGTAAATCGGATAAGTGGGTCTCAAGTGATAAGCGCCTTAACGGGCAGACAGTCAGACAGAGAGACGTTGCATTTTATATATATTTTATTCTTTGCTACATGATATTGTACCATATTTAATGCTTCAGGCAGTGTATTGCAAGAGAACGCGCTAGCGGAAAACTTTTCTCCTACTTGATTCACTATTATCGTCACTGCTTATTCCTTATGTCACCTAACGTAATAAAATATATCCTATAACCTGGCTAGAGAACATATGTATGTTTAAAAAAAAAGCACGTAAATCGGATAAGTGGTTCTCCAGTGATAAGCGCACTAACGGACAGACAGACAGACAGAGAGACGTTGCATTATATATATATATATACATATATATATATATATATATATATATATATATATATATATATATATATATATATATATATATATACATATATATTACAGATATTCTTTGCTACATGATATCGTTCCATATTTAATGGTTTAGCATGTTTAAAAAAAAGCACGTAAATCGGAAAAGTGGTTATCCAGTGATAAGCGCACAAACGGACAAACAGGCAGAGAGACGTTGCATTTTATATATATTATGGATATCCTTTGCCACATGATATTGTTCCATATTTAGTGGTTTAGGCAGTGTATTGCAAGAGAAAGCGCTAGCGGCAAACTTTTTTCCGATTTGATTCACTACTATCGTCACTGCTTATTCCTCATGTTACCTAACGTAATAAAATATAGTCTATAACCGGGCCAGAGAATATATGTATGTTTAAAAAAAAAACACGTAAATCGGATAAGTGGTTTTCCATTCATAAGCGCACTAACGGGCAGACAGACAGACAGACAGAGAGACCTTGCATTTTATATATATTATAGATCTAGATTATTATTATTAACATAACCTGACTAAAGAATATATGAATGAATTTAAAAAAAGACACATAAATCGAATAAGTGGTTCTCACATGATAAACGCACTAATGGACAGACTGACAGACTTTTTTTCGACTTCATTCACTATCATCGTCATGGCTCATTCCTTATGCTACCTATCGTAATAAAATAGAGCCTATAACCTGGCCGGAGAACATATGTGTGTGTTTTTTAAAAAAAAGGACGTAAATCGGATAAGTGGTTCTCCAGTGATAAGCGCACTAATGGACAGACAGACAGATAGACAGAGATACGTTTTATTTTATATTATAGATGTAATAAAATATATATCTATAATCTGGTCAGAGAACATACATATGAATTTAAAAAATCACGTGAATCGGATAAGTGGTTCTTGAGGGATAAGCGTACTCACGGACAGACAGACAGACAAAGAGACGTTGCATTTTATATATATTATAGATACAGATTATTATTATTATATAACCTAGCCAAAGAATATATGTATGAATTAAAAAAAAAACACGTAAATCGGATAAGTGGTTTTCGCGTGATAAACGCACTAATGGACAGACAGACAGACAGAGAGACATTGCATTTTATATATATTATAGACTATAGATTATAGATATTCTCTGCTACATAATATTGTTCCATATTTAATGGTTTAGTCTGTGTATTGCAAGGGAACGCGCTAGCGGCAAACTTTTTTCCGACTTCATTCACTATTTTACGTCACTGCTCATTCCTTATGCCATCTATCGTAATAAAATATAGCCTATAACCTGGCCAGAGAACATATGTATGTTTTAAAAAAAAAGTACGTAAATCGGATAAGTGGTTCTCCCGTGATAAGCGCACTAACGGACAGACAGACAGACAGACAGAGAGACGTTGCATTTTATATATATATATATATATATATATATATATATATATATATATATATATATATATATATATATATATATATATATATATATATATATATATATATACATATAGATATATATATATATATATATATATATATATATATATATATATATATATATATATATTTGACTCGTGTTTTCACAAGCTTTCATTTGACATTACACTCGATTACCTAGTAAAAAAATGTTTTTCACTTCCGATTTCACCCCCCAAAACTAACCCCTTATGTCAAAATTTAACTTTCAAGACTACATGGCTCTGATAAGGCCATCAATTCCTATATTATTACCAAATTTCAACTTTCTATGACAAATAGTTTCGAAGAGAAAATCGGGTGTGACAGACGGACAGACACCGAAGTGATCTTATAAGTGTTTCGTGCGGAACACTAAAAAAAGAAGAAGTAAATAATGTCATATTTATCGTCTTTATCGCATACTTTGGCTAAATTTTATTGACATGTTTAATATGTTGAAACTTTAGAATCTTTGGTACGAAAATACTCAGTATATATTACCACCACAACAAACATTTTATTTTTGCCCTCGACGCGCTTCGCTAACCATGTTAGCTACATTAGGAGCGGTGATTGACTATATAAACAGTCAATCATTGCTCCTGATGAAGCGAACATGTTTAACAAAACGCAAGCCGAGTGCAAAAATAAAATGTTTGGTGTAGTGGTGATATACCGGGTGTCCCATTTAACATGAAAAATAAGAATAACCTGAAAAATAAGCTTTGTCGAAGAAAATGTTTCAAACAAAAGTTGCAGGGTTCAATGGGGGACATACAATGATAGTAAGAAATTTGACCTTAAGTGGCGTTTTCAAGGTCAAATCAAAGTCAACTCAATTTTTTTAATCAATATAATTTTTTTTGCAAATTCGAGTTCTACATGAAAAAATAAGAAACTTTTGTTGGAAACACAATTTCTAGACATATTTAACTAACTAATTAATATTTTTATTTATTTATCTTCTTTTTTCACTAAATACTATAAAAATTGCAAATAATAATAAAAGATTCTTGTAGAATTTTTCTGTTTGTTTTTTTGTAGATTTTTTAAGCAATTTTTTTTTCCATGATATTAAAAAAGTAAGGAAAAAAGGCCATCAATTTTTATAAAAAATTCTAGAAGATTCTTGCTTAAATTTAAGCATATTTTGCCTCTTGCATTTTTTTCTTAAAAGTTGATTTTTCCTCTTTCCTCTGAGCTTTTTCTTTACAAGGGACTAAACGTTTTTAATAGGGTTGGCGACTGTGAGGGCCACTCTAGTGGGCTTCACAGTGGCCATCGTGGGTCTAAGCGAGTCGCTTCGCGACGTATTTTTTGCCCAGTAAAGGTTTCTTCAACGTGTTACGGTGAACACCATGAGCACGAAGATGTTGTCGAATAGTCTCATGAGACACATTCAACCCCGATTTTCTTAATTTGGCCTCTTCTTGACACAGCGTCAATTTCGGGTCCCCTGAAAACAAAGACACAATTCGTTTTTCAACTTTAGAAGTGGCCTACCGAGCCACTTTTGGCAAGTTGTCGACATTTTTCGTCTCATTACAACTGTTTACCCACTTCTTCACAAACGATACCGGCTTTTTAATATATTGAGCGGCCCTGGTATTTGTTATCTTAGGCCCGTTTGGATGGGAACAAAGGAAGACTGCCTTGAAATGAGGCGCAAATAATTGATTGAGATTTGACGTGATTTCGACGAAAGTTTGGAATCGACTGACACTTTTACTAACATGCATCGTAGACAAAGGTTCCCTCTACCGATTTTTTATTGAATCGCTGAAATCGCGTTTACCAAAAATGAATTAGCGCGGACACGTTCTTATTTGAGAGAGTGTACGTAGATAGATAGTTGAACATTTGTTGCAAGAATGTTGAATATATCGTATAAGATATTAAAAAAGTCAAATAATTTAAGTTTCGGCAAATAATCAGTCGGGTACCTATAAGAGAACACGCTCATCGTGAACGATATAGATTTCTAGTTCTTCAAATCATTATTTTACATACATTTTATCTTCGGATTATCCGGACAACCCATATTTTCATTTATTATTTGTATTAATATCAACGTTGTTTTTTCGCATAATTAAAGTTCGTTCTCACACACACGAAGTACATTAAACTGGCAAAATTATAGTAATAAAAATATAATTGTCTTTTTTATTTGCCAAGGGTATGTACTGAGCAAATCTAATAACTGTCATAAAAAAATCGTGCAATTTTATATTAATAAAGAAATATTTTTACAAAATAGAATTATCAATAGTGTTTTTTTGGTATCAATACAAAAAACGTTGTCATTATCTTTATTGTTGTGTTTACTACGTACTCTTTTTTCCCCAGAAACCTCTAAATATAACTAAATAAAACCGGTCAAGTGCAAGTTGAACTTGCACAATTAGTGTTCCGTACGTTGATTGTTTTTACAATAAAAATTTTTGTTAGGGTGGTATAAAATGATCAGTGACTTCACAAAAACACACCCCAAATGAGTTTTCAACAAAGTTTGTTTCCAATCTTTACTGAAAACTGGTGACCTTGAAATTTTTTTTTTTTTTTTTATATACCAAATAAATTATTAAAGGTAATGCGCTCGTGATAATTTTCGTTCAATCTATACCCCGTGGAGAATATTCCAAAATTTTTTCAAAATTTTTTGATCAGTACTTTTCGAGATAAGGTAGGGGACAGCGATTTTTTAAAAGTAATACGAAGAAAAATGTGCGCAAGTATTATATTATATATATATTTTTTACTCGTGTTTTCACAAGCTTTCATTTGACACCACACTCGATGACCTAGTAAAAAAAAATTTTTTTTCACTTCCGATTTCACCCCTCAAAACGAACCCCTTAAGTCAAAATTTATGTTACGGTGGTATAAAATGATCAGTGACTTCACAAAACACACCCCAAATGAGTTTTCAACAAAGTTTGTTTCCAATCTTTACCGAAATCTGATGACCTTTAAATTTTTGTTTTTTTCATATACCATATAAATTATTAAAGGTAATGCACTCGTGATAATTTTCGTTCAATCTACACCCCGTGGAGAATATTCCAGAATTTTTTCGAAATTTTTTGATAAGTACTTTTCGAGATAAGGCCCGGGACAGCGATTTTTTTTTCGCGAATTTTTAAAAATAATACAAAGAAAAGTGCGCGCAAGTATAATATTATATATATATTTTTTACTCGTGTTTTCACAAGCTTTCATTTGACACCACACTCGATGACCTAGTAAAAAATTTTTTTTTTCACTTCCGACTTCACCCCCCAAAACTAACCCCTTAAGTCAAAATTTAATTCTCAAAACTACATGGCTCTGATGAAGCCATCAATTCCTATATTATTACCAAATTTCACCTTTCTGTGTCAAATAGTTTCGGAGAAAATCGGGTGTGACAGACAGACAGACAGACACCGAAGTGATCTTATAAGTGTTCCGTACGGAACACTAAAAAGGTACAAACAGAAAACATCACTGGTACTCGTGTTTGAGTTGATTGATCA
>CM032456.1:202746820-203024709 GCA_019049505.1 Pachyrhynchus sulphureomaculatus | reverse complement strand
ATGAATTTTGACAGGATACTTAAATTGTTGCACGATACTGAAATTTAAAACAATAAGATATTTTAAAAAATTTAAAGTATAATTAATAAGTGTGGTCCACAACTGTTTTGTTTCCTGTTTTGTTTTGATAGTTGTTCAATAAATTAATTACAAGCGCAAATTAAACTTTCCAATTACGGGTCATCAACAATATACATTTATTAAAATAATAAAAAAAACCGGCCAAGTGCAAGACGGACTTGCACAATTAGTGTTTCGTACCGTGATTGCTGAAGCAATCTATGAAATTCAGTAACACATTCATCTTATTCATCAAATTACCAAGAATATATAAAAAGCAAGACATCATTGTAGTAAAAGTTTAAAAACAAGTATTTACTACCTAAATATTTGTTTAATTATAAAAAAATAAAATAAAATTATTTTGTCTTGGTTCCTATTTGTTCGTCACCAGTCATCATAAAAATTTATTTTATCCGTAATTGGCTGAATGCTTTTTTTTTATGAGTCTAGCACACGTGTTGCAGGGATGTCCCTAAAGCGTTACAGGAGCGGCACGTGTGCGGAGAAAGCGATTCACGCTGCTCTTGAATCGCTGTAAATTGTACTCGGTGAGAAACACAGTCCTGGGCAAATTATTCCAAAGGGATGATGTTCTCCATATAAAAGACTGCTTGAAAAGCGTTGTACGAGGAGTAACAAGCTGAACCTCATACGGATGTGAAGTATCAGCGCGACATGTATTTCTAACATGCACCGCTCCGGGAGAAATTAAACGGGCCACATCCTCCGAACACTTTCCATAGAAATACTTGTAGAATAGGCTCAAGTCGATGTTACAACGAATCATGGCCGCCGGTCAGTTTCGGGTTTCCAATCAGACGAACAGCTCTTCTCTGAATAGGATCTAACAAATGCAGTGTATGTATTTTTTTTTTATCGTTCACCTCCCCGACTGAGTAGAGATTTTACCCTTTTTCATATCGGCGAGGATCTCGTAAAGCCTCGTCGTCGGCGAGGATGTCGTCGGGAGCGGAGCCCCAAACGTGGGAGCAGTATTTCATAGTTGGTCGAATTTGAGCTTTGTAAAGAATTAACAGTTGTTGTGGAGTGTAAAGCTTTCTGGTTCGAAATAATATTCCCAACTTTTGAGAAGCTCTCCTTGCTATGCCTGCAACATGCTCATGCCAGGACATATTTGCTCTCAAATTAACGCCTAGCAAATTGAGTGACGATGTTAGAGGAATAGAGTGCCCTGCCATAACTATGTCGGGTTCAGCAACGTTAACCTTTTTAGAAAAAACTGCCACCTGTGTTTTTGTAGCGTTAAATTCCACTCGGTTACTGTCACCCCAAGATAGAATTTCTTCCAGGTCCAGGCAGCCGATGTCCGAGCGTTTTAAAGTGAATGAAGAGATCTGCAAAGCTGTAGATTGGATTTTTGGTCTTTTCCAGCAGATCGTTAATGTAAATGAGAAAGAGAGTAGGAGATAGTATGGAGCTTTGGGGCACATCGGCGTTGATAGTGAAGGTGTTGGAAAGAAATCCGACCGCCACTCCTAAAGAACGCTCACTGAGGAAACATGAGAGCCACAAACAGAGCTTTTCAGACATACCATAAGAGCGTAGCTTAGCCAACAGTCCATCGTGCCAAACACGGTCGAATGCCTTGGATATGTCAAGAGCAACCGCTCGAGATTCTCCAAAGTGTTCAATTGCGTTATTCCAAACATGTGTTACATAAGTCAGAAGATCTCCTGTTAAGGCAGTAAGAGACTGAAGAGTATATAAGTATATTATTGTTTGTACCGAATACATTTTTATATTTCGTAGCTCTTAGTCCTGGTTAAATTCACAACTTTCCACGAAAAAAACCTTCACCATATTGTCAAGTCAAAACAGTTTTTTTTATACCAGTTAAAATATCAACCGTAACGAGCTCGTAATAATTTTCACTCTATCTACTGCACTTTATGAAGAATATAATTACAGTGAAGTCTGTTTATAACGAACTCCAAAAAATCACTAAAAATGGTTCGTTACAAACGTTAGTAAACAAAATCTAATGTAATTTTTCACTACTTTTTTATTTAGATTAAGCGCTAATGCTTAGAAAAATGAATAATGATAATTATTAAATTAAAAGAAAACGTTCAAAGCAAAATAAAACAAGTCACAGTAAAGTTATTTATTACGTATATTGGTACATATACGAGTATAAACGAAAACATTAAAATAGATAGTTTATACAATAAAATCAGTAATTTACATTTTTACAATTTTACTTGAAAAAGAAATGGGGTTTATATAATTATCAAGGTCATAAAAACTACTCCATATATGTTCAGGAACTTCACGAGATTCAAAAAAATTGCGAGTTTCAGTCATTTTCTTAGTTATTTCTGAAATGGATGGAACATAGATATTATCTCTTTCTCCAAGCTCGTCTTTGTCGTCATTATCGATTAAAATCTTTCCAGAAGTCACTGATGTCACAATTTGATCATCTGTTAATATTTCTTTCGTCATTAATTCATTATCAGCACTATGTATGTATTCAAAATTAAAGTGATTAAATATCTTTTTAATCTCGATTTCCACTGTACTTTGTTGAATGTCAGCATCGTAAACAAAATTCTAGACAATCAGTAGGATCTTTTCGATGTTTTTCAATCCACTGAGTCAACGGTAGCTGATCATCTGAGTCATATCTACATTCTTTCCTTAAAAATCCGCCATGCTTAAAACAGTTTGAATTGTTTCTCTACTCTCTTTGCTAAGCCATATGGATAAGGTTTATAGCGTCCAAGAGAGTTACAGAAAAAATGTTACCTTTATCGACCGTCTCTAACATTTTCATAAGTAAAAATCATTTTAAAGAATTTATCACACCTTGATCCATAGGCTGGAGCTTTGCACTCCAAACACTTGTGTTTGGAGGCATAAAAACCAAATTTATTTACTGTAGATCAACTTAAGGACTCTAGACAATTGTCAATCAAAAGTAATAATTTTCTGTTTGTGAATTTAATTCTTTGTCCCATGCTATAAGTTCGTTTTTAAAAATTTCTGATGTCATCCAGACTTTACTGTTTGATTTGTACTTTACTGGTAAATGTTTGTTTTGGCGGGACTGGTGGACTTTCCTATCACCAGCAATTTTCTTTTCTCCGTTCCAGACATATTTGCAGTTACCAACACAGTAATCGTTACTTTTGAGAATTTTCCACCAGCACAGTTCTCTCCGACAAACTTTAATGTCTTATCAGGCGTCATCTTGTAAAACAAACCCGTTTCATCCGCATTAAAAATGTCCACATATTCATAACTTTCTCGAATTTCCGGCCATACATTGGCCAACCACTGATCAACAACAGTCATATCCACTCTTGCAGTTTCTCTATGTCGCCTTTTAAATCATTCAATCCAACTTCTAGAACAGTTAAACCTGGTGTTCTCTATTTTCCTTCCCAATTCACTATATTTCTTTTCTAAAATATAGCTGGTAATAGGAACATGCTTATGTCCTTTTTGACTAAACCATTTAAGGAGTCCTTGGTCATCTGTAGATTTTCTTACTTTTTTTACAATTAAAGTTTCTTTTATTATAGATTGATAAGATTTCTTGCCTCTTCTTTCGTATGGTGGAAACCGTAGAATTAGTTAAATTTAACTGTTTGCAAACATCATTTTGCTTAACCCCATTTTCTATTTTCCTTATAATGTTGTGTTTGTCTTCTAAAGTAAACGCTTTACGTTTTTGTGTACTCATTTTAAAATAAAAACTTAAACATTCACTTTGCTGCTTTGATCAAATATGTATTAGAACCGCATAATACAACAAGTGAATTGAAAATAATACTGCTCGAACTAGCGACGCGGCGAAAACAAGTAGAATTAGCTTCCCAGCGAGTTTCGCTGAATTTCCTAGATCAAGTGGCGCGACATTGGGTACAGGGAGTGGCAAGTTCGTTATAAACGGACACAAAACATCCAAATTTGGTTCGCTTTATCCGGAAGTTCGTTATAACCGGGTTTATTATAACCGATAAAAATTTACATTGGTCTTATAGAAGTTATTTCGTACATTATAAAATAGTTCGTTTTAACCGAAAATTCGCTATAAACGGGTTCGTTATAAGCAGACTTAACTGTATAAATAAATAAAACAAAATTTTATCTTTGTACAAGAGTGATTTACCACTCAGTTACAGTAATGCACTTAACAGTATACTACAAAAACCTACAAGAAACATACCCTTCATAGTTTTTTTTTTTTATACCAGATAAATTACCAAACGTAATGCACTCGTGATAATTTTCTCTCAATCTACACTTTATGGGGAATATTCTAGAAATTTTTTGTTAGAACTCTCCGAGATAGGGTGGGGGGTCAGCGATTTTTGGCGATTTTTTAAAAATGATGGAAAGAAAATTGTGCGCGAGTATTGCATCGTATATATTTCTGAATACGTGTTTTCACAAGCTTTTATTTGACACTCCAGTCGATGACACTGTAAAAAAAAATTATTTTTACTTAAGATTTCATCCCCCATATACCAGATAAATTTTCACACGGCTCTGATTGGGCCAACAATTCCTATATTTGTGCCAAATTCCATCTTTATATGTCAGATAGTTTCGGATAAAATCGAGTGTGACAGACAAACAGACACCGAAGACACCATAAGTATTCCGTACAAAACACTAAAAAGAACTTTATTTGTGTCAATTATTAATATATAGATACTGTTCCAGACACAAAATAATAGACAGAGTATGTCATTCGTAACATCGTTTCCCACCAAATTAATGATCCATAAGAAACTTCAATGTGTGCGGTAAGGACAACTAGAAAATATTGGACAAATCGTCAACCCTGTTTAGAGAAAAATAACCGGTCAAGTGCAAGTTGAACTTGCACAATTAGTGTTCCGTACGTTGATTGTTTTTAAAATAAAAAATTTTGTTAGGGTGGTATAAAATGATCAGTGACTTCACAAAAACACACCCCAAATGAGTTTTCAACAAAGTTTGTTTCCAATCTTTACTGAAAACTGGTGACCTTGAAATTTTGGTTTTTTTATATACCAGATAGATTATTAAAGGTAATGATAATTTTCGTTCAATCTATACCCCGTGGAGAATATTCCAGGATATTTTCAAAATTTTTTGATCACTACTTTTCGAGATAAGGTAGGGGACAGCGATTTTTCACGATTTTTTAAAAGTAATACGAAGAAAAGTTTGCGCAAGTATTACATTATATATATATTTTTTACTCGTGTTTTCACAAGCTTTCATTTGACACCACACTCGATGATCTAGTAAAAAAATTTTTTTTTCACTTCCGATTTCACCCCTCAAAACGAATCCCTTAATCAAAATTTATGTTACTGTGATATAAAATGATCAGTGACTTCACAAAACACACCCTAAATAAGTTTTCAACAAAGTTAATATCCAATCTTTACTGAAAATTGATGACCTTGAAATTTCTGTTTTTTTTATATACGAGATAAATTATTACAGGTAATGCACTAATGATAATTTTCCTTCAATCTACACCCCGTGGAGAATATTCCAGAATTTTTTCAAAATTTTTTGATAAGTACTTTCCGAGATAAGGCGGGTGGACAGCGATTTTTCGCGACTTTTTAAAAATAATACAAAGAAAAGTGCGCACAAATATTACATTATATATATATATATATATATATATATATATATATATATATATATATATATATATATATATATATATTTTACTCGTGTTTTCACAAGCTTTCATTTGACACCACACTCGATTACCTAGTAAAAAATTTTTTTTTCACTTCCGATTTCACCCCCCAAAACTAACCCCTTAAGTCAAAATTTAACTTTCAAAACTACATGGCTCTGATGAGGCCATCAATTCCTATATTACTACCAAATTTCAACTTTCTATGACAAATAGTTTCGGAGAAAATCGGGTGTGACAGACGGACAGACACACAGACAGACGGACAGACAGACACCGAAGTGATCTTATAAGTGTTCCGTACGGAACACTAAAAATGATCGTATCCAGCATCTGTGCAGCGCCGCTAAAAACCAGAATAATCGCATGTGTTGTGCTGGTAAAATCGACTGTGAGTAGGTATCGATGTATATGAACTTACTGAAGCACAAATTTAGAAAATATTCAGCTGTTTGTTATAAATATAATGTTTTTTATTTTTTTTCTCAATCAAGTAAAACTATACACGATAATTTTACTTCATTAGATTAGACTTTTAATAATATAGCGAAAGCCGGTGAATTTTTAAAATTTTAATAATTCGACAACACACACATTTTCAGTTGCTTTTCCTGGAGTCCACTGTTAATCTTGGATGATGTTTAGACGTAAACAAGCGGTACCTTGCACACTATAGTGGAAAAATGAAAAAGATTTTATTCCATGTACAAAAATAAAAATTAATTTTGTAAAATAATGTAGTAGTTAAAAATTGTCGATGGGTTTTTTTTTTTCAAAAATAAAAAATTTGCGGAGTCTGAAACTTTAGTATGCAATTTTCGACAAAAAAATGTATGTTTAATTATTTATAAAAAAATTTTCCATTAGAAAAATTTAAAAAATCTCTCGACATTTTGTAGAAAAAGTAATTATTAAGATTTAAAAAGTTCAAACATATTCAAAATTGACTGATTAATATTGCAGAGAGTGTCTGAAAACAGGTAGCGGTCCCAATCCGGTGCTAGGTCACATTTAATGCTACAATTTTGTAATGGAATGGAATTTTCTTAATTTTTAGTGTTCCGTATGGAACATTATAAGATGACTTCGGTGTCTGTCTGTGTGTCACACCCGATTTTCTCTGAAACTATTTGTCGTAGAAAGTTGAAATTTGGTAATAATATAGGAATTTATGGCGTCATCAGAGCCATCTAGTCTTGAAAATTAAATTTTCACTAAAGAGGTTAGTTTTGGGGGTGAAATCGAAAGTGAAAAAAAAATTTTTTTACTAGGTCATCGAGTGTGACGTCAAATGAAAGCTTGTGAAAACACGAGTAAAACATATACATATATAATGTTATAGTTGCGCACACTTTTCTTTGTATTATTTTAAAAAAATCGCGAAAAATCGCTGTCCCCCACCCTTATCTCGAAAAGTACTGGTCAAAAAATTTTGAAAAAATTCTGGAATATTCTCCACGGGGTGTCGATTAAATGAAAATTATCACGAGTGCATTACCTTTAATAATTTATCTGGTATATAAAAAACAAAAATTTCAAGGTCATCAGTTTTCAGTAAAGATTCGAAACAAACTTTGTTGAAAACTCATTTGGGGTGTGTTTTGTGAAGTCACCGTAGCAAAATTTTTTATTTTAAAAAACAATCAACGTACGGAACACTAATTGTGCGAGTTCAACTTGCACTTCACCAGTTTTTTTTTTAATAATATTTAGAAGTAAAGAATTCGAATTTTTGAAAATTCGAGGTGTATGTAACCCTTTTATCTTTTTTTGCGAGAAATTTTTACAATATCAAAAAAAGATATATTTTGGTATATTGGGCTAATTCAGCAACGGTTGTTTTTGGCTTAAAAATTTGGTTATTATGGGAAGTCATTTTTTAACTAAAAATCATGTTACTGAAAAAAAAAAAATAACCGGTCAAGCGCAAGTTGGACCAGCGCAATTAGTGTTCCGTACGTTGATTGTTTTTAAAATATAAAATGATCAGTGACTTCACAAAACACATCCCAAGTTTTTTCAGATCTTTAGTGAAAACTGATGACCTTGAAATTTTTGTTTTTTTTTCATATACAATATAAATTATTAAAGGTAATACACTCGTGGGGAATATTAAAGAATTTTTTCAAAATTTTTTCATAAGTATTTTTCGAGATAAGGTGCGATTTTTCGAGATAAGGTGCGATTTTTCGAACTTTTTTAAAAATAATATAGAGAATTGTGCACAAGTATTACATTATGTATATTTTTGAACTTATCTTTTTACAAGCTTTCATTTGACATCCCACTCGATGACCTGGTAAAAAAAAAATTTTTCACTTCCGATTTCACCCCGAAAACTAACCCCTTAATTCAAAATTTAATTTTCAAAACTACACGGCACTGATGAGGCCATTAATTCCTATATTAGGGCCAAATTTCAACTTTCTGTGTCAAATAGTTTCGGAGAAAATCGGATATGACAGACAGATACCGAAGCGATCTTGTAAGTGTTCCTTACGGAACACTAAAAAGATAACCATTTCGTTGAAATAGGCATCAGAAGGTGTCCGGTAAATAGGATCCCATCAAAACCATAAAATGTAAGAAATGCCAAGTCTCGCAACGCAGTCCTTACAAACACACAAAGTTGTGAGATCTCATGTAAAACCAAGTCAGTTATTTTAGTTAGTATCTATGGAAGCACCTATTCAAGAACTTTGTTATAAATTGTTATCTGTTTAGTTACCTACCAATAATTTATAGTGACCGTATCAATATTAGACATCTTTACTTCTATAATAAATATAATGTCTTGGCAATCGCGCGGCAACATAATCACATAAGAATAATCTACTATTTTGATTGCTAAGTAAGTCTAAACAGTGCACTTAAGAATAAAGTATTTTAAATAGTAGATTATTCTTATGTGATTATGTTGCCGTGCGATTGCCAAGTCATATTTATTATAGAAATAAAGATGTCTAATATTGATACGGTCACTATAAATGTTGGTAGGTAACTAAATAGATAACAATTTATGACAAAGTTCTTGAATAGGTGCTTCCATAGATACTAACTAAAATAACTGGTCCTGAGCTTTGATACTACCGAATTCGACACTAATTAGATGTAATCCGCCCAGACTTGTCACTTTCGAAAGTGCCACGTATGCTTGACCGCATGTGAACACTGAAGAACCGATGGCCATCAGTGCACTGTTTAGAGTTAGCCCCTGACTTTTGTGTATGGTAATAGCATAGGCTATACATATCGGAAACTGTTCGCGACGAACATAAGCTCTATTAATAATTTCAAATTTAGTTTTGACTGGACCATGCTCGTAAAGATGTTCATTATTAAATGTAATATGTATTTTTATTTGTATTTTCAGGATCAACCTTTACTCCTTGCACTATACCGATAGAACCGTTGACTAAGCCAGGACTCACGTCAATATTTCGTCTTAACATGACTTTTGCTCCTATTTTAATAACTATATACTCTTCTAGCCCTGCTGTCATGGAAACATGATCTTCATACTTTTTTATAATTAAAATATAGTTAAAGTATTTCACTTAACAATTCTTTAATTACACGAAGTAGGTAAGTATTATTAAACGAATATATTTGATAAATGAAAAATATTATTAAATATAATATATTAATTAATAAATAATACAAATTATTCATAATTATGGATTTTTTAGTGATTAATTAACTTTATACGACGTACTATTTACCGGGACTCACGGTTGACCTTGCATTATGCTATGTAGGGATGAGCGCTGCGCGCTCTCCGCGCTCTATCTCAAAAACAGTTAAGCGTATAAAAAAAAATGTTTAGAACAAAATTTGTAGAGAATTTTATGCTCTACAATTCTCATAATAGATGAGATCATTGAAACCATAGGAAGCGAGATATTTGCGCAAAAACCGATTTTTGTGACCTTTGACCTTGAATATCTTAAGACGCAGATACGAGAGTTTATGAGACTTTTGAGACAACTTTTAGAATGCCAAAATAAAGGTTTATACAAGTTTACAGCTTATTATCTCTCATTCAGAGGTTGACCCTCTTTTTTGGCTTAAGTGACTGTACAATTTCGAAAACGGGACTGAAATTTCGGGATGTTTCAGTTTTTTCCTTTATAGGCTAAACACTAAGTAAATTCAAAATTTGTGTGTCTGCTAGAAGTACCTTAGAATTTTGATGATCTGTGAGTGTGTCAGTGACAAAATTATAGAACTTCGAGTGGCGATAGTTCGTAAACTATACGGTATAAATAGTAGATAATTTAGGAATATAGCTAGTATAGTATGTCCTCTTGGTCACTGAAAATTCAGGCTTCTAGCTTTATCCAGAACGAAGTTACAGGGGGGTCGAAAGTGCCGTGAGTGGCTTCGATAAAAGGATGATACGGCTGTGCTTTCTCCTCGATTTGGCGGGGGCACTGTCGTGCCCCCAGATATTCAGAAAATTTAAGAAAAATGACCGAATTGAAAAAAAGTAATGAATCGTTCTTTACTGATCCGTGTGAGCCCCTATTTCAAGATAATAAACGATTTCTGCGACACCCTCCATATGAGGTTAAAATAAGCTATGCTAATAATTTTAATTAGTTTATTAAATGACTAAGCTACTCGTATAACCGATATTAGTATATTACAAGTAGATTATCGTCATTTAGGAATTTCCCAGGCTTCGATGTTCCTCATAATTTTCAAATTGGATGTAGAATTCAGATATTTATTGCAGAATGACGTCCCACCGACCGAGAGTGGGCATCGCCGACCTTGATGGACCTTCAGCTCGATGAACTCGCTCTCGCCGACCAAAAGGATGTTTGCTAAGGCGGTCTCTTTGTTACAAATAAAAAGTTAATAGACCTTTTGCAGTAGGTTACGTTATGTAAACGATGTATTTACATTAGTCACGTTTTTATTTTTGAAGTAAATGAAGCGAGATAGTTGACTCGTTAACCCCGTGGTTTGTTTAATGAACCTCTTCGGAGGTTAGAATGAAAAAGAAAAAATAACATAAAAATTATTTTAAACAATATTCTATAAATGTGATTTATGTATACAGAGTATCCATAAAACTTGTGGTCCCTACCTGCCTCTGAGATAAAGTGCATGCCTCTACAAAAAAGGCTATTGATTTTATTATGCAACGAATGTAGATAACTCTTAGCAAAAACACCACTTATGCTTAAGCAAATGGAAGAAATTAAAACAGAAATAAAGAGTCTAATGACAGAAATTAGATCACTAAAGAATGATACAGACCGATATAATACAAAGGGACTAGGAAACAATTTGTATGCACAGGTATTAAGGAATAGAAATGAAAAATATAACGAGGAAATAAAGGAAGTCTGCCTTCTTTAATCATAAAGCCAAAGCAAAAGCAAAAATCCAAAAAAAACAAAAATGATCTAAGGAATCAAATACAACCTAGTCAATTAAAAATATGAGGGAAACAAAACAGGGTGGTATGGTGATCAAATGCTCAGAAAAAGAGGACATTAAATTGTTAAAACAGGCTGCTGAAGACTGTCTAGGCAAAGATTACAACATTGAATTACCAAAATTACATTTGCCTAAAATTAAGATAGTGGGTTACAGTGGAGATAAAAGCCTAGAAGAATTAGAAGACATCATAAAACAACAAAACAAATGGATAGAACATAAGGATAAATTGAAAATAAATTATGTCAGAAAGAATAGGGGAAAGCACACATCCACTTCATCATCATCATCATCATCTGAATGCTCACCGGAATTATACTGTTTCATCTCATTCTTTACTGAGGTTTAGTGAAAGATATCACAGGCCAAGAAAAAAATATTTGTAAAAACTTTTTAAACCAATACATCTAAGTGTTATGTATTTTTGAGTGCTGAAACCATATCTCGTATCAGTTTTTTTGTATCACCCACAGTTCTCTCACAATATGACATCGATTTAATTTCAAAATAGGGGAAAAAAAATCCTCTCCCTGCTTGAAAAACTGAGCAAACTGTTGATCTCTTGTTCTATAATGGTAAATAGATGTTCCAGATTCCAACAAATGTTTTTCTTTCAGCCTAGAACCAAGCAATTATGCTTTTTCCTTAGTCAAACCCAAATCTCTCACTAAATCATTTAACTCAGCTTGTGTATACAACTGTGGTTTTAAATTTTCTAAAGAACATTGAAACTCATCATCTGGTCGACTTTCATTAATTTCAGGACTGGAGTGTAAAACGCCATCAATAGACTGAGGTGGCAGGAAACAGGAAGTCTCGGTCCATGTCCTACCGGCCGATTAGCTGAAGTAAAGTTAGGATAGACAATTACTTTCTTATTTTTGGAGTTATATCCAGAAACATCAACGCTGCAAAAATAACAATCATTTGAATGATTTTCTTGCTCTCTCTATACTATGGGTACTGCAAATCTAAAAGTTTTCTTTTCTTTCTTATATCATTTCCTAAGATCCTCGACACAAACATAACATGCTTTGTGAGGAGCCCAACATTTTTCTTAATTACCGATTTCTACACCAAAATATGCAAAGTATACTTTCTTTACAAAGTCAGTAATGTTTCTTTGATGTTTTTTAACTACCAACTCACCAAATATATAACCAAAAGTGTAGAGAGAGTTTTTACAACCACTTGGGTTAAATACTGCAATGCGAGGTTATATTAACTAGAAGAAAAAAAACAGCTGTGACATCGGAACTGCCAACCTAATAACATTTGATTTTACTGCCAACCTTATAAAGATTCTGATTTTATTGCTACCCTAATAACATTCGAATTTTATTATTATTTTTGGACTCAGCACACCAAAAAACATAGGAATCAGGTAAAATTATTAAAAAAGTTTTTTCATCGTTGGCCTGTGTTTTCAGTGATACATTAATAGGTATCAAATGATAGCAGAACCATAACGACTGGAATGATTTGAGGGGTGGGGGAGGTACTTTTGGAAAAAAATATACTTCATATGTGGATGACGTTTAATATATTGAAATTGGTAGCTTCTGAAGCTGAGCAAAGACACATCTAGTATTTTTTTTTGTCAATTCGGACCTCTTTGTAATTTTCCAAGATTGTCCATTAAGTCACAAGAAGCGCCCCTGCAATGCTGCCAATTTTAATGCTTTGAAAACAAAAGGATTATGTAAAAAATAGACGATAAACAAAATAGTTAAAAAAATTATTAGCCATAATACTAACCAAACACAATTTTAGATAAATGATGCTCTTTACCGAGATTAAAAAGCTATCATCTAGAATCTATAATATATAAAATGCAACGTCTCTCTGTCTGCCTGCGTGTCCGTTAGTGCTCTTTTCACTGGAGAACCATTTATCCGATTTACGTGCTTTTTTTTTTCTAAAAAAAAAAAATACATATGTTCTCTGACCAGGTTATAGGCTATATTTTATTACGTTAGGTAACATAAGGAACAAGCAGTGACGATAATAGTGAATCAAGTCGTAAAAAAGTTTGCCGCTAGCGCGTTCTCTTTCAATACACTTCCTAAACCATTAATCAACCAATCAATCAATCAAATAAAGCTTTATTGTAAAAAAAAAGATTGCTCTTTTGTCTACAAAGCTATCTATATTATATATATATATATATATATATATATATATATATATATAATGTATATATATGTATATATATATGTATATATAAATATATATAAATATATATATATATATATATATATATATATATATATATATATATATA
This sequence comes from Pachyrhynchus sulphureomaculatus, assembly GCA_019049505.1. Lineage (NCBI taxonomy): Eukaryota > Metazoa > Arthropoda > Insecta > Coleoptera > Curculionidae > Pachyrhynchus > Pachyrhynchus sulphureomaculatus. Next base: position 203,011,234 of record CM032456.1, on the reverse strand, counting down.
TATATATATATATATATATATATATATATACATTATTTCTAAAGGTTAAAATTTATTCATGAACAGTGACACGTACAAAAGTTCACATTTTCTGAATAAATAAACTGTCCAATTTATTGTAAAACTAGTTTAAAATCCACAACACCAACAACATTAAAGAATATCCAATGAAAGCTAAAAATTTGCCATGGTATGTTTTCTAGTGCTATTATACTACAGATGATTTTAAAAATCCTTCAAAAAATGGCAATGGACAAGAGCAGTTTAAATATTGGAATATTATTTCTAATGGTGGTGACCAATTTAAAATCGAAGATCCACCCGTTGGAAGTGATCTATTACCAGAAGGTGTTCTAGATTTTAAAAAGAAAAAGACATATACACTTACACGCCATATACACACTCGGCAGTCAAAGAGTGTCATGAATAGTAAGCCCTCCCAATTAAGAGCTTCCGAACCTCCCTCCTAAATCGGTTATTATTTAAAATTCTCCTGACGTTCAAAGGCAAGTGGTTGAATATTTTCTTACTCATATATATTATAGAGTCCCTTATTAAAGCTGAAGAGGGAATGGGTAGTGAGGCCACATAAGATGAACCCGTCGTGGACGCACAATAAGCCCCTATCTCTTCCTCAAACTTACTATGTATAAGGCAAGCTGTTTCAATAATAAATATACAAGGCAATGTTAGAATTCTCTTAGCAATAAACACACTCCTGCAGGATTGCCGAGAACTCAATTGGAACATATAACGCAGTGCTCGCTTTTGTAGCATAAAGACCTTATTCAATAATTGGTTAGAGCAGGAACCCCAGAAACATACCCCATAACGGAGGTGCGATTCAATTCAGAGCAAAGTATACATTTCTCGCGATGGAAACATCTAATTCCCGAGACACTACTCTCAAGGCAAAACATCCCTTGGAAATCCTCTTACAAGGCTGCAAAATGTGAGTAGAGAATCTCAATTTAGTGTCTATAAACAAACCCAAAAATTTGTTATAAGTCAAGCCTTCAATAATTTGTGAATCAAGTGACAATGAAACAATGTTAGTTTTAGAAATATTCAGGGTTAGATAATTTGAATGACACCAATCTACGATTTTCACTATATCCCCACTGATGTCGCATTCCAACTGTACCACGTCTCCATTGTGCCACATCACAGTTGTGTCATCGGCAAACATCGTAAATACCCCTTTAACATTAAGTTTTGAAAGGTCATTAATATAAAGTAGAAATAACAGAGAACCCAAAACAGAGCCTTGTGGGAACTCTACAAATGACAGTCAATTACCGTTAAAAAAGACAGATTGACAGCGCAATGATAAGTAAGATGCCAACCAGGCCAACGCCACACCTCTGAATCCGTAGATTTCAAGCTTACTCAGCAATATCCTATGATTAACACAATCAAACGCTTTTGCGAGGTCACAGAACACCGCCGCAGCAACTTCTCCATCATTTAACTTGCCATATAGGTTTTCTAGAAACGAAAAAATCGCGTCATTAGTGTTTCTGCCAGCCCGAAAACCAAACTGAGAGGTGCTCAACAAGTTATGCTTAAGGACGAAATTGAGAATACGACCCCTCACGAGCCTCTCGACCACCTTAGCCAACGTAGGAAGCAATGAGATTGGTCTGTAGCTAGAGGGTAAGCTAGTTTCGCCCCCTTTAAAGAGCGGAATAACTCGTGCCCGTTTCAAAGATGGAGGGAAATGTCCTACAAGAAATGATTGATTGATTGCCTCAACAAGCATATGCAATGCTGCGTCAGGCAAAGCAGAAATAACCTTCATTGAAATATTATCCCAACCTGAGGCATTCCTATTTTTCACTTCAACAAATATGCTTTTCATTTCGCAAATATCCGTAGGATAAAAATAAAACGTGTCATCCACCCGTAGATCATCATTAAATATGGAACAATATCATGTAGCTAAGAATATCTATAATATATACAAAATGCAACGTCCTCTCTGTCTGTCTGTCCGTTAGCGCGCTTATCCCTCGAAAACCACTTATCCGACTGACGTGTTTTTTTTTTTAATTCATACATTTGTTCTCTGGCCAGGGTATCTATAATCTTCTATAATATATATAAAATGCAACATCTGTCTGTCTGTCCGTTAGTGCGCTTATCACTCGAAAACCACTTATCCGATTTACGTCTTTTTTTTTTAGATTTATATATATGTTCTCTGGTCAAGTTATAGGATATATTTTTATTACATTAAGTAATATAATAAGCAGTGACGATAATAGTGAATCAAGTTTGCCGCTAGCGCACTCGCTTGCAATACGCTGCCTAAAGCGTTAAATATGGAACAATATCATGTAACAAAGAATACAATATATATAAAATGTAACGTCTCTCTATCTGTCTGTCTGTCTGTCCGTTAGTGCGCTTATTACTCGAGAACCACTTATCCGATTTTTTTTTTAATTCATACATATGTTCTCTGGTCAGATTATATAATAATAATAATCTATGTAATATATATAAAACGCAACCTCTCTCTGTCTGTCCGTTAGTGTGCTTATCGTTCGAGAACCACTTATCCGATTTACATGTTTTTTTTTAAAATACATATGTTCTCTGGTCGGGTTATAGGATATATTTTATTACGTTGGGTAACATAAAGAATAAGCAGTGACGATAATAGTGAATCAAGACCACGCGAGCGGAGCCGCGGGCATGTCTAGTCCTTATATAAACTACATTTATTGTTACCGCAACCTTGAAAAACAAAGTACACCGAAAATTCCATGTTTTAAAAACGAATTAGGAAACATCTGAAAAGCCTTAAAACTATTACTAAGAACTCTCTACCTTTTTTATAAGTCAATTATTTATATAATTAACATGTGTTTAACTCACATTAGACTGTAATCGTAAATATACTTTGAAGAACCATAATTACACTCAATTTGACACCAAAAATGAACATTTCCTTCATATTAAAAAAAAAGGTTTTAAAGTAAACATATTCGCAGACAACTCTGAAATCACTATATATTAACGAAGCTGACGTAAAAAAGAAGCTTGCACTATGGGCAAGGATTGTGAAGCTGAAATAAAATCTAAATCATATAATTAGACAAACTGCGTTATTTTGTTTGTTTTATAGAATAAATTGGTCTTGCTAATATGAAGCAAATGTGTAATAATAATAATATTATTTCGATTAAATTTTTAGCTTATTTTTCACCTCTTAGGACAAACAAAAAATTAACGTAACCCAATATAAAATTGTAAATTAATTCGTATTAATTTAATTTTTGCAATACGTACAAAAAGAACATTTTTTTATAACATAGACATTTTTATAATATAGATAATTATGGAGCGTAATATTCAAATATTTTTTTTTAACTTCGTTTCCACCTGCAGTGTGCGTTAGTTAATCTGACGAGATACTGTTCAGTTCTTTTAAAAGGGTTTGCTTAAAGAAGTCTCTTTCTGTCTGTCTGTCTGTCACATCCGGTTTTTCTCCGAAACTATTTGTCATATAAAGTTGGAATTTGGCACAAATATAGAAATTGATGGGCCAATAGGAGCCGTATAGTTTTGAAAGTTATATTTTAACTTAAGTGGTTAGTTTTAGGGGGTAAAATCGAAAGTGAAATAAAAATTACCAGGTTATCAAGTAGGGTGTCAAATGAAAGGTTGCGAAAACACAAGTTCAAAAACATTTATCACGTAATACTTGCGCACACTTTTCTTCGTTTTATTTTTAAAAAATGATCAAAAAATCGTTGCCCTCTACCCTATCTCGAAAAGTAATGATCAAAAATTTTTGAAAAATTGGCGGAGGTTTTTTTAATATAGTTTTCAGTACATTACTGCAACCGCGTCGCGCGTCCCTGTCCCGAGAACTAATAATTTTATTTTATTTGTTTGTAATTAAATAAATATTTAAGTAGTAAATATTTGTTTTATACTTTTATTATAGCTAGAGTGATTTATTGAGTATTAAGTAGCTAAGATGCTATAACTATAAATTATAGGCTAAGAAAAAAACCTGAAAAATACATATTGAACCTTAAGATATATATATATATATATATATATATATATATATATATATATATATATATATATATATATATAACATATATATATATATATATATATATATATATATAATATATATATATATATTGTATATATATATATACCAGGGACTTAATTAACTTAGCCTAGGTAAGGATTTAATTTAATTATAAAAGTAATTACCGTACGGAACACTAATTGCATTTGGCTTGTTTTTTTAGTAATATTTCGTGTAATCTATTTATCAAAAAATAATAATGACTTTCAAAAAAAAAATAATTTGCAAAGTTATTACGAACGATAATCGTTTAATCAATTGGCAAAGTTAACATGTACAATTATTTTGTAAATTCTAATTTCTTATTTTTTTTTTATGAAAGACAACAAATTTCAATTTTTTTTTTATAGGTCGAGCACACGTGCTGCAGGAAGTCCTTAAAGCGCTATAGGAGCGATACGTGTGCGGAAAAAGCGATTCACGTTGTTCTTGAATCGCTGTAAATTGTACTCGGTGGGAAACACAGCGCTGGGCAAATTATTGCAATGGGATGATGTTCTGCATATAAAAGACTGCTTCGAAAGCGTTGTACGCGGAGTAACAAGCTGAACCTCATACGGATGCTAAGCACCAGCGCGATGTGTATTTCTAACATGCACCTCTTTGGAAGGAATTAAGCGGGATACATCCTTCGAACACTTTTCATGAAAATACTTGTAGAACAGACTCTGTGGGAAACACAGTCCTGGGCAAATTATTCCAAAGGGATGATGTTCTCCATATTAAAGACTGCTTGAAAAGCGTTGTACGAGGAGTAACAAGCTGAACTTCATACGGATGTGAAGTATTAGCGCGACGTGTACTTCTAACATACACCGCTCTGGGAGGAATTAAGCGGGCCACATCCTTCGAACACTTTCCATGAAAATACTTGTAGAATAGGATCAAATTGCCAACCGTTCTTCGATGTTCCAGCGAATCAAGGCCGCCGGTCAGTTCCGGGTCTCCAATCAGACGAATAACTCTTCTCTGAATAGAATCCAACAAATGCAGTGTATGTTTGGGAGCGGAGCCCCAAACATGGGAGCAGTATTCCATAGTTGGTTGAATTTGAGCTTTGTAAAGAATTAACAGTTGTTGTGGACTGTAAAGCTTTCTGGTTCGAAATAATATTCCCAACTTTTGAGAAGCTCTCCTTGCTATGCCTGCAACACGTTCATGCCAGGACATATTTGCTCCCAAATTAACGCCCAACAAATTGAGTGACGATGTTAGAGGAATGGAGTGCCCCGACATAACTATGTCGGGTTCAGCAACGTTAACTTTTTTAGAAAAAACTCCCGCCTGGGTTTTTGTAGCGGTAAATTCCACTTGTTAAGTTGAATGACTTCCTGCTGTCTGCGAATATTCGTTTTAGTAGCCGATGTCCGAGCGTTCAAAGTGAATAAAGAGATAAGCGTACTGTCATCTGCAAAGCTGTAGATTGGATTCTCGGTCTTTTCCAGCAGATCGTTAATGTAAATGAGAAAGAGAGTAGGAGACAGTATGGAGCCTTGAGGTACACCGGCGTTGATAGTGAAGGTGTTAGAAAGAAATCCGTGTGTTTCGTAAGTCAGAAGATCTCCTGTTGATCTATTTATACGAAAGCCATATTGGTGATCGCTAATAATGTTGAATTCTTCAAGATATTTTAGGATGCTGATTGGTAGCCTTTTCCATGACTTTCGATATTATTGAAAGCACTGCGATCGGTCGGTCGTTATTTGGCAAGGTCTTCTTGCCTTTTTTAGGTATCGGCTGAACTGTGGCACATTTCCAGCAGGAAGGAAATATTCCCTTTCTGTAGGATAGGTTAAAAAGTCTACAGAAAACTGGTGTTAGTTCCCTCGCACAGTTTTTGAGAATTATGGCAGGTATTCCGTCAGCGCCAGAACCATTTTTGGTGTCTAGCTTCATTAAAATACGCTTTATGATACGCTGTCTGAAGACAATATGCACTATGGGAATAGTAAGCGGCGTTCTTCCTTGGAAATCGACAGTAGAATGTGAAGCAAAGGGTTCAGCCAACAAGTTCGCTTTCTCAACAGGTGTCGTTGCAATAGAATTATCTGGCCGTGTGAGTGGTGGTATGGTGGATTTGGTGAAATTTTGACTAACTGCCTTACCGACTGATCAAAAGGACCTGGAATTGTTGGGACAAGCGAGAAGTTTGTTTCTAATTCGTTGATTGTCTGCCTCCTTGGTTTCGTTGATAATTTCTTTGCATCTGTTCCTGGCACGAACAAAGGTGTTACGGTTTATGGTGTCAGGATTTTAACGCCATTGTCGGTAGGCAAGATGTTTAGAAGCAACAGCTTCATTGCATTTTCGGTCAAACCAAGGCTTGCCGTTGGAAGGGCATTTCTTCAAAAAAAGGAATATAAGCCTCCATACCGGCCAAAATAACATCGGAAACCTCTCTGGCGCAGTCATATGGGTCGTCGGATCGAAAACAAACGTGTGACCAAGGGAAAGTTCGAAAATATTCCATGAGATCTCCCATTTAGCAGATTTGTAGTGCCAAATCTTTCGCGGTTTAGGCGCTTCTCTGTCACTGATTGGTAGGATACTCTATGTCGAAAGTAGTTTATAGTCAGAAGAATCTAACAGCAGATTTACGCTGTCCGTGTAAATCTCCGGTTTGGTGGTTAAAAACAGGTCAAGAAGACTGGCGAACTCCCCGTCTCGATCAGGGATCCATGTTGGTTCATCAACAAGCTGAGTTAAGCCACACCTGATTGAAAATGATTCGGCTTCACGACCTTGCTCGTTGGTAGTATTTGACTATTTAAGCCAGTTGATGTTGTGGACATTAAAGTCACCCAGGATGGCAATTTCGGCATTTGGAGAGTTAATTTGTAAATGAATCGATGGTGTCTGCAAGAGAAGCGAAAAGTATTCTAAAGTTAGTATCACTTGGTGCTCGATAGAGGATACAGATGAACCTTGTGGTTTGAGTCGTTATTTTTAACCACATAACATCAAAGTCTTGAGGGCTCCAGATCCTCTTCTCGTTGGCAAGAGAGGTCGCTTCTGACAAAAAGATAGATTCCAAAGTTACGCCTAAATCGGGAATAGAAGTCGTACCCAGGATAATAGAAGTCGTACCCAGGATAAAGATAGTTGACTATTATTTCAATATTAAGTTTGAAAAAATTTACTTTTGATTTGTTATTAAATGTAAATAAACACATTTAGTAAAACTCACATCCATCGGCTGACATTGACAAAGTTTTAATTTTTTGATGAGAATATTACCGCATTGTGAGTAAAACTTCTGTAGGATATCTAATAGAGGCAGCCCTCCTTTACATAGTTCCAAAAAAATATTGCTACAGTTCAAAACTTGTATGACATAAACCCACACAGCCGGTTGTACACGTTGGCTGATATTTTTAAACTGAAAAGTGTGACCAAACGTATACAAGATATTTTCAATTTTTTTTTATATACGATCTATCGTTGCAATTAGTCGTAGCCATTGTTATATCTTAAAGTTTAAAAAGTTGACCGTCCTAAATTTCTGCAATTAAAGAAAAACCTAATTCTATGTTTTTTAGTTATAAGATCACTTCGGTGTCTGTCTGTCTGTCTGTCTGTCACACCCGATTTTCTCCGAAACTATTTGACATAGAAAGGTGAAATTTGGTAATAATATAGGAATTGATGGCTTCATCAGAGCCATGTAGTTTTGAGAATTAAATTTTGACTTAAGGGGTTAGTTTTGGGGGGTGAAGTCGGAAGTGAAAAAAAATTTTTTTTACTAGGTCATCGAGTGTGATGTCAAATGAAAGCTTGTGAAAACACGAGTAAAAAATATATATATAATATTATACTTGCGCGCACTTTTCTTTGTATTATTTTTAAAAATTCGCGAAAAAAATCGCTGTCCCGGGCCTTATCTCGAAAAGTACTTATCAAAAAATTTCGAAAAAATTCTGGAATATTCTCCACGGGGTGTAGATTGAACGAAAATTATCACGAATGCATTACCTTTAATAATTTATATGGTATATAAAAAAAACAAAAATTTCAAGGTCATCAGATTTCAGTAAAGATTGGAAACAAACTTTGTTGAAAATTCAGTTGGGGTGTGTTTTGTGAAGTCACTAATCATTTTATACCACCGTAAAATAAATTTTGACTTAAGGGGTTCGTTTTGAGGGGTGAAATCGGAAATGAAAAAAAATTTTTTTTACTAGGTCATCGAGTATGGTGTCAAATGAAAGCTTGTGAAAACACAAGTAAAAAATATATATATAATGTAATACTTGCTCACACTTTTCTTCGTATTACTTTTAAAAAATCGCTGTCCCCTACCTTATCTCTAAAAGTACTGATCAAAAAATTTTGAAAAAATTCTGGAATATTCTCCACGGGGTATAGATTGAACGAAAATTATCACAAGTGCATTACCTTTAATAATTTATTTGGTATATAAAAAAAACAAAATTTCAATATCACCAGTGTTCTTTATTATAGAACGTAATTTTAGGAGACACAGTCACCAACTGTCATGTTGTAATGAGCCTGAAAAGATTAATTTTCTCTAATTTTTTATACATTTCACCCATTAGCCCGAAAAGGGCAGATGTGTCAGAAGGCCAAAATCCCATCGACTCTAGGAAATTTGCAAGCTGGGTTGTCAGGTTCACCGATTTAGTACTAGATTACCGATTTCTTTTATAGGCACCTATAAGTTGAAAATAGCGTATTTTTTAATGTAAAAATCTCTAAAAATACCGATTGTCTGTTTTATTGTTATAACTTATAAAACAAAAATAGTTCTTACTACTATTATTAATATTAGATTTGTCGAGAAGTGTTCTGTACGTTGGGACTTACGAAAACAGCAAAGCCTCTTGGAGATGCTAGATATTTTGATTAGTTACTCTGACACTCTTGTTACTGTTACGACATTTTCCTTTTAAAGTTGTATATATTCTTGTTTTTTCATAAAAGAAATATTATTTTATGGGCTTTCTTTCTAATCAGATGTTTTAAACCGACGGTGCTGAGAGATCAAAAAAGCGTTACGACAACGGTTAAAGATTTTGTCAATATTTCATATTTGCCATACCAATTCTGACAAATGACAAATGTATTATTTTTATTATTAATTTATATGAATTTACTCCCAATTATGTGCGAGTTAGATTTGGAAAGGGACAGTATTATTGCCATATTCTGTCTGAAGCGTCCCTCTAAAACTTACCTGACACACAAATATTGCTACACCAGATATATTGCCGCTTAAATGCTAACTTTTACAATTTTAAAAGAGAAAAGTTAAGATTGACGGAACCATTTTTAAAGTTGAAGTAAGAAAGTAGAAAAAATAATAAAACGCTTACTGAAAGTAAGGCTTAATTTTTTCGTGTCATCATTACAAATGATGATGAATTATTTTTTAATAAAATCAATTGAACAGATATCTCTAAAAAAATCTGACAACCTATAGATAAACGACAACAGGTGTTGCTTTCGTCATTTTTCAACCTCTGTTGGTGTATAACATTTCTAAAACGTTTCTAAATAAGAAAAATAATTTTTCATTGCATTTAAACTCCAAATAATTTTTTAATTGTGACTATGTTGTTGATTTAATTATATAGACTTTTAAAATTTTTCAAAAAGTGATGTTTTGAATATATATATATATATATATATATATATATATATATATATATATATATATATATATATATATATATATAGAGTGGGCCATTTAAAAGTTTAAATTTAAAAATGCAATAAAACAAAAACGGTTTGAAATTTTGCCAAATTTATTTTTTTTTGTTGTGAAGTACAATTGTTCCGGTTAGAGATGGAATATTATTTCATTCATATGGCTGCCGCGGCTGGCCTCACAGTACCCCATTCGATCGGACCAATTTTCGAGCACTTTTTCGAGTGTATAGGGTCGTATCTCGGCAATGGCATCACGAATGTTGGCCTTCAAATGCTCGATTGTCTCTGGTTTGTCGGCATAACACTTGTCTTTAACGGCACCCCACAGAAAATAGTCCAACGGTGTCAAATCGCAGCTTCTTGGCGGCCAATTGACATCACCATTTCGGCTAATTAAACGGCCATCAAACGTTTGACGCAATAAATCGATTGTGGCATGAGATGTGTGGCAAGTTGCACCATCCTGTTGAAACCAAAACATCGTTCACATCAATACCATGAAGAGCGGGCACAAAAAAATCGGTTATCATGGTGCGATAGGTGTCTCCATTGACCGTAATGGTTGCGCCGTCCTCATTTTCAAAGAAATATGGGCCAATGATGCCTCCGCTCCACAAGCCGCACCAAACAGTCACTCGTAATGGGTGCATTGGCTTCTGTAAGACCACGTGTGGGTTTTCTGAGCCCCAAATACGGCAATTTTGCTTATTAACGTACCCACCAAGATGAAATGAGCTTCATCCGAAAAGATGATTTTTTTGGCAAAATCGACATCATCGTGCAGTTTCTCGTTGGCCCATCTAGCGAAGCGAAAACGAAGCGGATGGTCATGCTGCTTCAAACTCTTGAACCAATTGAACTTTGTAAGGCGTCATACCGAGATCTTTTCGCAAAATTCGACGTAAACTGGTGCGTGAAATGTTCAATTCTTGAGAACGATGACGAGTTGATGTTGATGGATTCTCACGCACACTCTCAGCCACAGCTTCGATATTTTCGGGCGGCAATAAACTTGCGTATACCGGGCACTGTTGGTCCTTTTCCGCGACCAAATTTTGTACGACATTTTCGTGCAATTTCCGACCAATTGTCTTTGTTTTGGAAATAAATTTCCAATAAATCCCAACGTTGCTCAAGCGTAAATCGATTAATTTCGTTCAGTGGAGATAATATACTGAATTTTGTGACAGAATAGAATGACATAAGTATTGCCAGATTCGAAATAACCGGTGGTTCAAATTTAAACCGATAGATTGCCCACCCGTTTATATATATATATATATATATATATATATATATATATATATATATATATATATATATTATATACATATATATATATATATATATATATATATATATATAATATATATATATATATATATATATTTAGTTATTTCTATATCGTGAATCGCGTATGTAAAATTTGTAGCCTGAATTAAATATTGTTCAAGAAAAAGGTTAACATTTTCCCTTTTTAGTGTTCCGTACGGAAACACTTATAAGATCACTTCGGTGTCTGTCTGTCTGTCTGTCTGTCTGTCTGTCTGTCACACCCGATTTTCTCCGAAACTATTTGACATAGAAAGGTGAAATTTGGTAATAATATAGGAATTGATGGCCTCATCAAAGCCATGTAGTTTTGAGAATTAAATTTTGACTTAAGGGGTTAGTTTTGGGGGGTGAAGTCGGAAGTGAAAAAAAAAAATTTTTTTTACTAGGTCATCGAGTGTGGTGTCAAATGAAAGCTTGTGAAAACACGAGTAAAAATAATATATATATAATATTATACTTGTGCGCACTTTTCTTTGTATTATTTTTAAAAATTCGCGAAAAAATCGCTGTCCCGGGCCTTATCTCGAAAAGTACTTATCAAAAAATTTCGAAAAAATTCTGGAATATTCTCCACGGGGTGTAGATTGAACGAAAAATTATCACGAGTGCATTACTTTTAATAATTTATATGGTATATAAAAAAAACAAAAATTTTCAAGGTCATCCGATTTCAGTAAAGATTGGAAACAAACTTTGTTGAAAACTCATTTGGGGTGTGTTTTGTGAAGTCACTAATCATTTTATACCACCGTAACATAAATTTTGACTTAAGGGGTTTGTTACGAGGGGTGAAATCGGAAGTGAAAAAATTTTTTTTTTACTAGGTCATCGAGTGTGGTGTCAAATGAAAGCTTGTGAAAACACGAATAAAAAATATATATATAATGTAATCCTTGCTAACACTATTCTTCGTATTACTTTTAAAAAATCGCTGTCCCCTGCCTTATCTCGAAAAGTACTGATCAAAAAAGTTTGAAAAAAAATTCTGGAATATTCTCCACGGGGTATAGATTGAACGAAAATTATCACGAGTGCATTACCTTTGATAATTTATTTGATATATAAAAAAAAAAATTTCAAAGTCACCAGTTTTTAGTAAAGATTGGAAACAAACTTTGTTGAAAACTCATTTGGGGTGTATTTTGTGAAGTCACTGATCATTTTATACCACCCTAACAAAAATTTTTATTTTAAAAACAATCAACGTACGGAACACTAATTGTGCAAGTTTAACTTGCACTTGACCGTTTTTTTTTTATCATTTAATTGATGTGAGTTCGGGAATATTGCTTTCATTCAAAGAACGTGCATACAGAAAATTGAAAAACATTGAAGGAAAACTTTTTGCTATATTGTTTTGATCTGCATTTAAGGTATTTTTTTTTGCAATTGTTAATGATCCAAGGATATACCTGTTTGAATATATTAAACGATTTTCATAACACCTTACATATATATATATATATATATATATATATATATATATATATATATATATATATATATATATATATGTTTATATACGAGGCTGGTTTGAAAACTGCTGAGGTGTGTGCTGGTGCGAAAAGGACTTTCTTGTGGGCCAATCGCGGGCGTTTTTCTTGCAGCTCGGTTTTCAAACGGTCCACTAACGATGAATAATATTCACCTATAATAGTTTTACCCTTTTCCAGATAGTCGATGAGGATTATCCCTTGCGAATCCCAAAAGACAATCGCCATAACCTTTCCGGCCGAAAGAACGGTCTTCGCCTTTTTTGGTGCAGATTCCCCCTTGGTAACCCATTGTTTAGATTGTTGTTTGGTCTCAAGAGTATAGTAATGTATCCATGTTTCATCCAGAGTGACGAAACGACGCTTAAAGTCCTCCTGATTCTTCTGGAACAGCTGCAAACCATCCTTGCAACACTTCACACGATTCCGTTTTTGGTCAAGCGTGAGCAATCGCGGCACCCATCTTGCGGATAGCTTTCTCATGTCCAAATGTTTATGCAAAATATTATGTACCCGTTCAGTCGAGATGCCCACAGCACTAGCGATCTCACGCACACTTAACTCTTCTGTCGTCCATCACCATATCATGGATTTGATCAATGATTTCTGGAGTCGTAACCTCCACAGGCCGTCCAGAACGTTCAGCGTCACTTGTGCCTATATGGCCAGTCCGAAAATTTTGAAACCACTTATAAAACTGTTCTAATCGAAGGTGCAGAGTCACCATAATGTTTATCAAGCTTCTTTTTAGTCTCCTGAGGCGTTTTGCCTTTCATAAAGTAATGTTTAATCACCACACGAAATTCTTTTTCGTCCATTTCTTGAAAATCACTCGACTTCCTTGATTCACACGAATGCCAAACACAAAGAAATAGACCAATATGGTTGAAACTTGGTGTACGTTCATTCAAGAGATGCTACTAACTAAACATGACCTCGATACGCGCCGGTGGTGCCATCTCTCGTACTTTGCCCGGACTTTTCAAACCAGCCTCGTATATATATATATATATATATATATATATATATATATATATATATATATATATATATATGCATGTATGTATGTATATATATATATATATATATATATATATATATATATATATGTATATATATGTATATATATATATTATATATATATATATATATATATATATATTTATATATATATATATATATATATATATATATATATATATATATATATATATATATATATATATATATATATATATATATATGTATATATATGTATATATATATATATATATATATATATATATATATATATATATATATATATATATATATATATATATATATATATATCATCAGTTTGTACCGTCCACTACTGGACGAAAGCCTCCCTCAAGTCTTGTAACCTTTTTCTGTTCTGGGTCACTTGTACTCAATTTTCAGCTACTCTCTTCAAATCATTAGTCACCGATTTGGTGGTCTACCTCTACTTCAATAGGCTTCGCCACTCTATAATTTTTTTTAGTCCATCGACCATTGGTATACCGGCGGATGACTGGACCAACGGTAATCAGAGGGGGCCCGGTCTGTAGAGTATGCTGAGTGTGGGAGAACCACCCATTCAAGCTTCTTCAGTTTCTGCTTAACAACTAAAGTCATACAAAGTCGATGGTGCCGCAATGTTTTGTAACCGTGAATGTTTCGCTTTGAGGTCGACGTTGATGTTTCCCAGGATCAGCCTATGATTTTCTGCATTTTTGTTTCAATTCATCCATTTTTCATCGCCCGTTAGAAACGCGACAAGGAACTTTTCTTTCCTTACTTTGTAAACAAAGAAAGGCAGTGTGAAGAAAGACATAGAAAATACAACTGACGTACTGACTTTTAGTGGGAAATATTTAAATTTTAAGATGGCATAACTAACAGCTGTAACTGCCTACAGAATATGTATCCAGAACCATCTATATGTAAACAGCGGAATTCAGTGCAACCACTTATAATTTTAATGTTTAAAACTATTTCCCTAACTTTCAACTTAGATTTAAAATGGTTAGTAAAGAACAAATATGGGTTATTATTTTGTTGACTATACTTGTTGGATACAAGTAAATCGATAGTTGATAATAAGTAATTTACTTGTAAAGTAAATCCCAAGGTATAAGATCCTGCCTTTTGCTTTTTCAATGGGGCAATAAACGACCCTATTAATGTTTTGTGCCAGGTATTACGATAACCGTATTTTTATTTTATCTGCTTTGTATACCCGCCCTCACTTGCACCTGCAATCATATTGGATCTATTTTTACCTACATATTTTACTACCTGGCAACCTGGTTTGGACCCCTTAAATTTTTGACAATATAGGCCTAATGACCACAGGGCCCCATTAAGATTCGAAAGATACTTTTTATTATTTTTATTTTTAGTTTTACTTACAACTTACAACGTAACGGTTCTATTTTAATTATGTGGGGTCCGTGGGAAAATTGCAATAGTGGCTATCGCAGGAGAAAACATTTAGCATTTGACGCTAAACAAATAGTGAAAAATACTTTCGATAGTTTGGTAAAAAGAAATTTGAATAAACAAAGTGCTTTGCAAGAAACCAGTGTACTAACAAAAACCCTAATTTCTACGATTGGGGGGGGGGTGTATTGTAGAAAAACCATCACTCAGAAACAGGAAAAAAAAAAACGGAAAGATTTTCAAATGCATCATGTAGACGATTGTGAAAAAGACGTCATCAGGAGAAAAATATATTCTATGTATGAAGAGCAGTTGGTGTCGACGGGACCAATATACATTGTCATCAACTCTTCACACAATTCTCTTAAGAAAGGGATTCACGTTCCAAAAAATCAACAAAAGGCAAGTAGTGATGGAGTCACAAAGATTACGAATCTTGCGACATACTTATTTACAAGAAATTAAAAAGTATCGATCAGAGAATTGGCCAATAATTTACCTTGACAAAACATGGTTCAATACCCATGACACTGTGCAAAAAGGGTGGATTGACAGCAGTACAAACTGTCAGACTAACGCACCTTCAAATAATGGTAAACGAATAACCATTTTGCATGCTGGATCTGAAAAGGGCTGGGTTTCAAATTGTCTATATTATCTGAAAAAAAACATAAAAGATTCTAGTTTGGACTAGCACGAAGACATAACCGCAGAACTTTTTAAAAATGGTTTCAAAACTCCCTTTTGCCAAATTTTCCCGAACAGAGTGTTATAGTTATGGACAATGCAAGTTACCATAGTCGCCGGTAAATAAGGTTCCTAATTCAGCCAACAACCAAATCGGAAAATACAGGGATATATGTTAGAAAATGACATTTATTTTGACTTTAGTTATAAAAAAGTGATCTTTTGGACGTTTTGAAAGACTATAAATTGAAAAAGAAATATGTTTGTGATTAGTATGGCTGAGAAAATGGGACACACTGTTTTGCGGCTTCCTCCGTATTATTGGGTGTTTAATCCAATTGAACATATTTTGCATCAAGTTAAATTAAAAATAAGGGCACAAATGTTTCTCCTACTTTAAGCGTGTTAGTGGTTGAATTAATAAAAAAGTTATAAATGATATACCTTGTGAAAACTGGAAGAATTCCATTCAGCACGCTGTTAAAGTTGAAGATTCATATATTTATGTAAATAATATAAAACCACTGATAATTACCTCAGCTGATGACAGTGATAGTGGAACCGAATTAGGCTTAAGTTAAAATATAATTTTATTTATACAATATGTCCCCTCTTGTAAATCCCATTCATTCAAACTGTATATTTGTACTTCTTATCGATTTTATTTTACATGCATCTATAAATAAACATCTCCAAAAACACTTATAATTTTATTTATTCGCATTAATGAATAAAATTCTTCTCTGCAACCTATCATAAACAAAAGGTTAGAATTTTTATATTGCCCACTTAAAACGGCAAAATACAGGATTTTTTATATTTTGGGACAGGCTATAACTTAAAAATTTACAAATAATAAATCTAAAATTGTACATTTGCTAAACACCAATCCCTCCCCACCATATTTTATCAAACTTTTAGTTTGGTAAAATAGGCCCTAATAGTGGAGCAACAGTTTTTTTTTGATAGTCAAGATGATAATATAGCAAATTTTCTCTGGAATATTTGGCAATTCTGTAAATAGGATATCTCCATAAGCAAGGGATAGTTAAAGATCTGTAAAGTTCCAGTTGCTGAAGCCTTGTAAGTGCACCCTTAGTAAACCTTTAGTAGTGATAGATAATGCAACAATACTAGAAAGTCTGAACTAATTTTGAATTCCACGTGGAAGGGCTTAAAGAATAATAATAGATATAGTGAATTCTTTATTTATACATTTTAAAAGTACAATTCTGCATTAAAAAAGTTTAAGTTTTCAACTTGTCTAATAGTGCCGAAGCATATAATATTAGTCATCAATTATAAGAGAAAAGGTATATGAAAGTTATCTGCAATTTACAACAAAAGACTCAAGACTGTTGAAAATATTGCATTCATATATGGAATGGCATTTAGATAGATATAAGCAAGATTCTTAGAAACTGATAAAATTATCATCTTCGGCTCAATTTAAAAATAGAAAGATAAATCATAGCCGATCTTCTATTTCTAATTAGCAATGACTTTTACTTATAGTTTGTCGGTCATCACCATCATCACCATTTATTATTGTTATGAGTTAGGTAGGCGGAATTTTCATGCGAAGGCAGATTTTTTTTTATTATACAATAAATAAAAAATTACGTACTCTAAAATAAATTACCCTAGTAGGTGTTATTGTATTTAGTGCGTGTATATACATATGAATACATACTATTTTTGTAGGTGATGTAAGCTCCTTTGTTAAAAAGAGTTACAAATTTAGTGGTCACTATTAGTAACTACTGTCAATTAACATCAAGGAAATATTAACCAGAACCAAGGCTTTCTTTGTAAATTTAGAGGTAAAGGAAGTAGTGAGGCAATACAAGCCCTTTCAGTTGTTTAATTTTCGGAAAGAATTCTATATTGTCTATGGGTAAATTTAAACCTAACATTAGTTAACTGTAGGTAAGAAAGTTATCTTTTATGACGTTTGGTATTATTTATTGTCATTTTTAGCGTTCCATACGGAACGCTTAACACTTCGATGTCTGTCCGTCGGTCTATTTATCCGTCTGTGTGTCACACGCGAAGTTCTCCGAAAACTATTTGACATTGGAAGTTGAAATTTGATACTAATATAGAAATTGGTGCCCTCATCAGAGCCGTGTAGCTTTGAAAGTTAAAATTTTGACTTAAGGGGTTAGTTTTGGGGGTGAAATCGGAAGTGAAAAAAAATTTGTTTTACTAGGTCATCGAGTGGGATGTCAAATGAAAGCGTGTAAAAACACGAGTTCAAATATACATATAATGTAATACTTGCGCTCACTTTTCTTTGTATTATTTTTAAAGAAATTCGAAAAATCGCTGACCCTCCCCTTATCTCGAAAAGTAGTGGATTGAATGAAAATTATCACGAGTGCATTACCTTTAATAACCTATCTGGTACATAAAAAAACAAAAATTTCAAGCCCCCCCCCCCCCCCCCCCCCCCCCCCCCCCCCCGTCATTAGTTTTTAGTAAAGATCGGACAGAAACTTTATTAAAAATTCATTTGGGATGTGTTTGTGAAGTCACTGATCATTTTATATTTTAAAAACAATCAACATACGGAACACTAATTGCGTAAGTTCAACTTGCACTTGACCGGTTATCTATAATATATATAAAATGCAACGTCTCTCTGTCTGTCCGTTAGTGCGCTTATCACTGGAGAACCACTTATCCGATTTACGTACTTTTTTTTTTAAACATACATATATTCTCTGGCCAGGTTATAGGCTATATTTTATTGCGATAGGTAGCATAACGAATGAGCAGTGACGATAATAGTGAATGTAGTCGGAAAAAAGTTTGCCGCTAGCGCGTTCCTTTGCAATACACAGCCTAAACCATTAAATATGGAAAATATTATGTAGCAGAGAATATCTATAATCTATAATATATATAAAATGCAATGTCTCTCTGTCTGTCTGTCCATTAGTGCGTTTGTCACGCGAGAACAACTTATCCGATTTACGTGCCTTTTTTTAAATCCATACATATATTCTTCGGCCAGGTTATACAATAATAATAATAATCTATATCTATAATATATAAAATGCAACGTCTGTCTGTCCGTTAGTGCGCTTACCCCTCGAGAACCACTTATCCGATTTACGTCATTTTTTAAATTCATACATATGTTCTCTGACCAGGTTATAGATATATATTTTATTACATCTATGATATATATATATATATATATATATATATATATATATATATATATATATATATATATATAAAATGCAACGTATCTCTGTATATCTGTCTGTCCGTTAGTGTGCTTATCATTGGAGAAACACTTATCCGATTTACGTACTTTTTGTTTTAAAACACATATGTTCTCTGGCCAGGTTATCTATAATCTTATATTTATAATATATATAAAAATGCAACTCTCTGTCTGTCTGTCTGCCTGTGTCTCTGCTTGTCTGTCTGTCTGTCCGTTAGTGCGTTTATCACTGGAGAACTAGTTATCCGATTTACGTGCTTTTTTTTAAAACATACATATATTCTCTGGCCAGGTTATAGGCTATATTTTATTGCGATAGGTAGCATAACGAATGAGCAGTGACGATAATAGTGAATGTAGTCGGAAAAAAGTTTGCCGCTAGCGCGTTCCTTTGCAATACACAGCCTAAACCATTAAATATGGAAAAATATTATGTAGCAGAGAATATCTATAATCTATAATATATATAAAAATGCAATGTCTCTCTGTCTGTCTGTCCATTAGTGCGTTTGTCACGCGAGAACAACTTATCCGATTTACGTGCCTTTTTTTAAATCCATACATATATTCTTCGGCCAGGTTATACAATAATAATAATAATCTATATCTATAATATATAAAATGCAACGTCTGTCTGTCCGTTAGTGCGCTTATCCCTCGAGAACCACTTATCCGATTTACGTCATTTTTTTTTAAATTCATACATATGTTCTCTGACCAGGTTATAGATATATATTTTATTACATCTATGATATATATATATATATATATATATATATATATATATATATATATATATATAAAATGCAACGTATCTCTGTATATCTGTCTGTCCGTTAGTGTGCTTATCACTGGAGAAAAACACTTATCCGATTTACGTACTTTTTGTTTAAAACACATATGTTCTCTGGCCAGGTTATCTATAATCTTATATTTATAATATATATAAAATGCAACTCTCTGTCTGTCTGTCTGCCTGTGTCTCTGCTTGTCTGTCTGTCTGTCCGTTAGTGCGTTTATCACTGGAGAACTAGTTATCCGATTTACGTGCTTTTTTTTAAAACATACATATGTTCTCTGGCCAGATTATCTATCTATAATACAGGGGAACAGCTGTTTTGGTGTCGAGGTTTTTTGAGCTGATTCTGTATCAATTTGATGTCCTGAATTCAAATAACGTATTCATTTGTACCTAGGAGCTCAAATTTTTAAGATATACAATTTTAGAGAAATATAAGTTACATTATTGTAACTCAAATCCGTAAGTGTAGTAAACAAAAGTAGATACGAAATTTTTATTTTAGTTATACAAAATACAATATTATGTCGTACTTACAAACAAAAAAAAACACATTGAAGAAATGAAATAGTCACTCAACACTTGGAAAGCTTCTTTTCCGCGACATTCTTGAATGTTTTTTTAAACAGTCCCTTTTTAAACTCCAGCAGTAATCTGCCATCATGTGCATGTCCCATCTTCCTTGGTAGCGGTCCTCCATAACTTTAATATCTTGGTGAAATCTTTCTCCTTGTTCCTCACTCATGTCTCCTAAATTTTCTGGAAAACGGTCTAAGTGGCTGTGTAAATAGTGTATTTTAATACTCATATTGCACCATAAGGATTTGAAACTAATAAGCATCTTGTTAACCATTTCAACATAGTTTTGAGCTTTATGTTTGCCTAGAAAATTTTCTACAACTACAACAAATGATGTCCAAGCTTCTCGTTCAACTTGATTCATTGAATTTATGAACGCAGGATCCTTAATTAATTGTCTTACTTGTGGGCCGTCAAATATCCCTGCTTTGAGTTTTTCTGTGCTCAACTGATGCATTTTTACCCTATATATGCAAAACAAGACCCATTCTTATCAAGAGCCTTGCTTCATTAAGCCCAACTTTATATGTAACGGAGGAAGTATGATTTTTTCTCTTTCAACCAAAGCGTCGTTAATGACATTCTTTTCCCCAACGTCCATGTTTTCTCTCTGAGGCCAATCTTTTCTAACCCAGTGGTGTGTTTTGTCCCTACTATCCCAGAGGCACAAGAAACACGGATATTTCGTGTAACCACTTTGCTGCCCAAGAAGAAAGTTTACCATTTTTAAGTCTACACAAATCATCCATTGATGTTCGTAATACTTTATCTTCTGCAAGACCAAAGCTATGGTATTATATTCTTTTTTCAGTTTCGTTGAGTGAGCTAGTGGTATTGAACCATATTTATTCCCATTATGTAGAAGGACACATTTTAAACTTCGCTTTGAACTGTCAATAAATAGGCGCCAATCATCTGGAATATATTCAGAAAGTCCCATTTCTTTCATGAGTCCCCTAATTTCGTGACAAAATACAAGATTGTCTTCTTGAGAAAAGAATGGTAGCAGATCTTTTTCTCTTGTACGGTAAAAGGTAATTTTGGTTCCTTGTTCCAGTAAATTTTTGTCGTTCAACCTAGAAGCCAGTACTTCAGAAGCTTTTTTTCGATAAATTGAGATCCCTGGTGAGATCATTTAATTCATTTTGATTGAAGCGTTGAGGAACTGATGACGTCCCCTCATAGTCACTGTTAGTTTCATTAGCATCAGAACTTTTATTAGCATCAGAAGAGCGATCAGAGGGAAAATATTCGTCATCAGAGATATGTGGTAGCTGATGAAATGTTGGAATCGGTATTTCATCTGAGTGCGGGATAGGGCGTATTGCCGAGTCTAAATTGGGATAAGTCCACTTACTGCGGTTATTTCGATTGATTCCATTAGTATTTACTAAACAGAAATAACAATCATTGAAGTGGTTTTTTGGTTCTCTCCAAACCATTGGTACGCCGAATTTTAGACATTTTCTTTTCCCGGTAGTCCACTGCCGTAAATGCTCTGTACAAGTTTTACATACGAGATGCGGGGCCCACGTTTTGTCCTGATCACCAAGCTTAACTCCAAAGTATCCAAGATACGCTCGCTTTACAAAGTCAGTAATAGTTTGTCTGTTTTGTTGAAACATGTATTCTCCGCATATATAGCAAAACACATCAGGTTGATTTACACAACTTCTTCTTGAACTGGAACCTGAACTCATTTTAATTCTGTTCAATAACACAAAAACACTATTTTCTTAACATAAAATAACACGCCGAATTCGATCTACTGTCATTAGTAAGAGCGCACAAACTGACGAGACTTACCCGAGTTAGGTGATTAAAAGGGTCAGTTCAGGTACCTGATAGGCAATGGTTCCACTATTTATAGATTTATCTGGAATTTACTCAATTACAGACTGACAATAAAACCATTGTACCTACATTAATGAATATATAATAATTTTAGAACTCTCATAAATGAATATACTGAATAAAAACCACATTGGTAGATAAGTTGATGTATCTAAAAAAGTAGAGCTGATAGAGAAAAAACGGATTGCATGTATAGATTTAGCGTCCCAAATATAGTTAAAATCAGCTCTAAAATCCCAGGCACCAAAACAAAAATATTTTTTTGTTGCCCTGTGTAATATATATAAAATGCAACGTCTCTCTGTCCGTTAGTACGTTACGCGCTTTTTTTTAAAAACATACATATGTTCTCTGGCCAAGTTATAGGATATATTTTATTGCGTTAGGTAACATAAAGAATAAGCAGTGACGATAATAGTGAATCAAGTCGGAAAAAAGGTTACCGTTAGCGTGTTCTCTTGCAATACACTTTCTAAACCATTAAATATGGAACAATATCATGTTGCAAAGAATATAATGTATATAAAATGCAACGTCTCTCTGTCTGTCTGTCCGTTAGTGCGCTTATCACTTGAGAACCATTTATTCGATTTACGTCTTTTAATGAATTTATACATATGTTCTATATAATTCGATATAAGCCTAGATAACGGGAGATAAGGTGAGATAATGGGAGATAAGTATAAATAATGGGAGATAAGGAGAAATAATGGGAGATAAGCGGAGATAAGTCTAGATAATGGGAGTAATGGTGAGATAATGGGAGATAAGGAGAAATAATGGGAGATAAGAAGAAATATTACGAGATAAGTCGACATAAGCCTAGATAATGGGAGATAAGGTGAGATAATGGGAGATAAGGAGAAATAATGGGAGATAAGGAGAAATAATGGGAGATGAGCAGAGATAAGCCTAGACAATGGAAATTATGGAGAGATAATGGGAGATAAGGAAAAATAATGGGAGATAAGGGGAAATAATGGCAGATATTTTATTACGTTAGGTAACATAAGGAATAAGCAGTGACGATAGTAGTGAATCAAGTCCACGCGAGCGGAGCCGTGGACACGGCTAGTTTAATATTTATTTATAAAAAAGAAGGTTTGTTAATTTGTTTTTGACTTAAAAAAGTGAAATACTGTATTTTTATTTTATGAATAATTAAGAATATGTGAAAAAATATCTTTTTGACAAGAAGTCTCATAAATTTGTTCCAATATTTTTGGCTTACTGTGCAAACCGAACTGAAGAGAATGGCAAGATGCAGACCCGAATTGCAACCTTACTTTTGTGAAATGCAGTTTCTATGGGACCTTTCGTCAAAGGGGCGCGTATTTACAAGAACAGTAACTATGCTATCATCGCACAGCGTGTTCAATAACATTCACACAGCGTAAATGAAGTGACATGTATTCGGTTGAATAGAAAATGGGTGCAGAAGTTTTAAAAAACTTCTTCAACTCTAAATAAATTTCGTGCAGGGCGATCAAGAATATCAAAAATCTGTGTAAACGTAGAGTGCGTTCGAATGTAGGTTCGCGAAAATCCTGATTTTCGCCCTCCCCATGAGATACAGCTACTACAAGAATTAAAGCCAACTTATATTGCTCAGAGGCTTTCATGTTTTTCAACCTTCACTTACATTTCATTTTCAGATGAAACACATTTCCATCTTATTGACTAAGTCAGTTTCTGCCATTATAGGAGTCTCACAAATCCGAAACTAGAACAAAACTAAAAATGCTGATGGTTGCGACATCATATATTTCAAACAGATCTTTGGCAACCATTTAACAAACTTCCCTGAATAATCTAATTTCCAAAATAGGTGTCATAAATTGGCCTTTACATGGGCCCGATTTCACGTCAATGAATTTTTTTTCTGTGGAGATATACCGAAATTAGAATTCACGGAAAAAATTCGCGCTTGCAGAAATAATTAAAAGAAAATATTCGGTAAAAAAACGTTACCAATGATCGAAATAAGTGGTCGAACAGAGATCAATAATTTTAAAAGATGTTTAGATGACCACATTTTTAGTGTTCCGTACGGAACACTTATGAGATCACTTCAGTGTCTGTCCGTCTGTCACACCCGATTTTCCCGGAAACTATTTGACTTAGAAAGTCGAAATTTGGCACTAATGTCGGAATTGATGGCCCTATCAGAGTCGTGTAGTTCGTCGAAAGTTAAATTTTGACTTAAAGGGTTAGATTTGGGGGTGAAATCGAAAGTGAAATAATACTTTTTACCAAGTCAACACACGAGTTCAAAAATATATATAATGGAATACTTGCGCACACTTTTCTTTGTATTATTTTTAAAAAATTCCCAAAATCGCTGCCCCCCTTTATCTTGAAAAGTACTGATCAAAAAGTTTTGGAATATTCTCCACAGAGTGTAGATTGAACGAAAATTATCACGAGTACAATAACTTTAATAAGCTTTCTGGTATATAAAAAACTAGCCGGGCCCGCGGCTCCGCTCGCGTGGACTTGATTCACTACTATCGTCACTGCTTATTCCTTATGTTACCCAACGTAATAAAATATCTCCCATTATTTCTCCTTATCTCCCAATATTTCTCCTTATTTCCCATTATCTCTAAATAAGTTCCATTATCTAGGCTTATCTCTGCTCATCTCCCATTATTTCTCCTTATCTCCCATTCTTTCTCCTTATCTCCCATTATCTCACCTTATTTCCCATTATCTAGGGTTATCTCGACTTATCTCCCATTATTTCTCCTTATCTCCCATTATTTCTCCTTATCTTCCATTATCTCACCATAACTCCCATTATCTAGACTTATCTCTGCTTATCTCCCATTATCTCTCCTTATCTCCCATTATTTATACTTATCTCCCATTATCTCACCTTATCTCCCATTATCGAGACTTATCTCGACTTATCTCCCATTATTTCTCCTTATCTCCCATTATCTCACCTTATCTCCCATTATCTAGGCTTATATCGAATTATATAGAACATATGTATAAATTTATAAAAACACGTAAATCGGATAAGTGGTTCTCGAGTGATAAGCGCACTAACGGACAGACAGACAGACAGAGAGACGTTGCATTTTATATATATTGTATTCTTGGCTACATGATATTGTTCCATATTTAATGCTTTAGGGAGTGTAGTGCAAGAGAACGCGCTAGCGGCAAACTTTTCTCCGACTTAATTCACTATTATCGTCACTGCTTATTCCTTATGTCACCTAATAAAATATATCCTCTAACCTGGCCAGAGAATATACGTAGGTTTAAAAAAAAAGCACGTAACTCGGATAAGTAGTTCTCCAGTGATAAGCACACTAACGGACTGACAGACAGACAGACAGACGGACAGAGAGACATTGCATTTTATATATATATATATATATATATATATATATATATATATATATTATATATATATATATATATATATATATATATATATATTATAGATATTCTCTGCTACATAATATTGTTCCATATTTAATGGTTTGGACTGTGTATTGCAAGAGAACGTGCTAGCGGCAAACTTTGTCCGACTTCATTTGCTATTATTGTCACTGCTCATTCCTTATGCTACCTATCGTAATAAAATATAGCCTATAACCTGGCCGGAGAACATATGTGTGTTTTAAAAAAAAAAAAGTACGAAAATCGGATAAGTGGTTCTCCAGTAATAAGCGCACTAACGCACAGACATACAGACAGAATACGTTGCATTTTATATATATTATAGATGTAATAAAATATATACCTATAACCTGGTCAGAGAACATATGTATGAATTTAAAAAATCGCGTAAATCGGATAAGTGGTTCTCGAGGGATAAGCGCATTAACGGACAGATAGACAGACAGACAAACATTGCATTTTATATATATTATAGATATAGATTATTATTATTATTATATAACATGGCCAAAGAATATTTGCATGAATTTAAAAAAAGACCGGTAAATCGTATAAGTGGTTTCCGCGTGATAAACGCACTAATGGACAGACAGACAGACAGAGAGACATTGCATTTTATGTATATTATAGATTATACATTACAGATGTTCTTTGCTACATAATATTGTTCCATATTTAATGGTTTAGGCTGTGTATTGCAAAGGCACGCGCTAGCGGTAAACTTATTTCCGACATCACTCACTATTTTACGTCACTGCTCATTCTTTATGCTACCTATCGTAATAAAATATAGCCTATAACCTGGCCAGAGAACATATGTATGTTTTTAAAAAAAAAGTACGTAAATCGGATATGTGGTTTTTTCAGTGATAGGCGCACTAACGGACAGACAGACAGACAGACAGACAGACAGACAGAGAGACGTTGCATTTTATATATAACATATTATAGAAGAAAAATTTCAAGGTTTTCAACAAAGATCGGAAACAAAGTTTGTTGAAAATTCATTTGGCGTAACAAAAATTTGTATTTTAAAAGCAATTAACGTACGGAACACTAATTGCGCAAGTCCGACTTGAACTTGGCCAGTTATTTGGAAATAATATTTCATGGAAAGTAGTTTGATACAAAATAAAGGTTTTCCTGTTTATCGATTTGTTACAAAATATTGAAATTTTTTGGGTAATGCCATATACATATCAAATTTTATTAAAAAGGCCTTTAGTAATTGACACCAAACTATCGTTCTTTTTAGTGTTCCGTACGGAACACTTATAAGATCACTTCGGTGTCTGTCTCTCTGCCTGTCACACCCGATTTTCTTCGAAACTATTTGACATAGAAAGGTGAAATTTGGTAATGATATAGGAATTGATGGCCTCATCAGAGCCATGTAGTTTTGAGAATTCAATTTTGATTTAAGGGTTAGTTTTGGGGGGTGAAGTCGAAAGTGAAAAAAAAAAATTTTTTTACTAGGTCATCGAGTGTGGTGTCAAATGAAAGCTTGTGAAAACACGAGTAAAAAATATATATATAATATTATACTTGCGCACACTTTTCTTTGTATTATTCTTAAAAATTCGCGAAAAATAGCTGTCCCGGGCATTATCTCGAAAAGTACTTATCAAAAAATTTCGAAAAAATTCTGGAATATTCTCCACGGGGTGTAGATTGAACGAAAATTATCACGAGTGCATTATCTTTAATAATTTATATGGTATATAAAAAAAAACAAAAATTTCAAGGTCATCAGATTTCAGTAAAGATTGGAAACAAACTTTGTTGAAAACTCATTTGGGGTGTGTTTTGTGAAGTCACTAATTATTTTATACCACCGTAACATAAATTTTGACTTAAACGGGTTCGTTTTGAGGGGTGAAATCGGAAGTGAAATTTTTTTTTACTGGGTCATCGAGTGTGGTGTCAAATGAAAGCTTGTGAAAACACGAGTAAAAAATATATATATAATGTAATACTTGCGCACACTTTTCTTCGTATTACTTTTAAAAAATCGCTGTCCCCTACCTTATCTCGAAAAGTACTGATCAAAAAATTTTGAAAAAAATTCTGGAATATTCTCCACGGGGTATAGTTTGAACGAAAATTATCAGGAGTGCATTACCTTTAATAATTTATTTGGTATATATAAAAAAAAACAAAATTTCAAGGTCACCAGTTTTCAGTAAAGATTGGAAACAAACTTTGTTGAAAACTCATTTGAGGTGTGATTTGCAAAGTCACTGATCATTTTATACCACCCTAACAAAAATTTTTATTTCAAAATCAATCAACGTATGGAGTTCAACTTGCACTTGACCGGTTTTTTTTTTATTTATTTTTGAGTATAACAATACTGTCCGTATTGTTTATAGAATTATAGGCAATTCCTTAAACTGTCATATAATAAAATACATCAGGTAGTTTAGGCTCTACTAGGGAGTAATGAGCAGGCGTAGATACATATATGACTGATAAATTTCACCCTTCTAGCGTACACAGTCAAGTAAAAACTAGGTTGATGCACCATACTATTTTTCAAACGTTGTTTTTAGCATTCCGTACGGAACACTTATGGGATCACTTCGGTGTCTGTCTGCCCGTCTGTCACACCCGAATAGCTCCGAAACTATTTGACATTGAAATTGGTACAAATATAGGAATTGATGGCCCAATCAAAGCTGTACAGTTTTGGAAATTAAAATTTGACTTAAGGGGTTAGTTTTGGGGGGTGAAATCGAACCAGGTTATCGAGTGGGGCGTCAAATGAAAGCTTGTGACAACGTGAGTTCAAACATATATATAATGTAATACTTTTTTTTATTATTTAAAAAAAATGCCCAAGACCCTTTATTGCTCCCCTATCTCGACCAAAAAAAATTTGAAAAAATTCTGGAATATTCTTCATAAAGTGTAGATTGAGCAAAAATTATCACAAGTGCATTACATTCGATAAGTTATCTGGTATAAAAAAAAGTTATGAAAACTATGTTCCTTGACAAATGGTGGAGGTTTTGTTAATGTATTGTTCAGTACGCTCGCGAGTCGCTCATGTACTGAGCCAAAAGAATTTTATTTTATTCGTTTATAATTAAACAAATATTTAGATAGTAAATATTGGTTTTACACTTTTATTACTGGATTCTTGATTGAACTAGATTGATTTATTGGCTATTATGCTCTAACTAAGTTACATTACTGTTTAAGGAAAAACGTGAAAATGTATATTGGATCTTAAGATGTGTACATGTCAGGGACCTAATTAACTTAGCCTAGGTAAAGATTTTATTTTATTTTATTTTAAAGGCAATCACGGTACAGAGCACTAATTGCGCATGTCATTAAATAAATTAAATAAAATATTAAATAAATTAAATAAATTAAATAAAATATTAAATAAATTAAATAAATCAAATAAAATATTAAATAAATTAAATAAATTAAATAAAATATTAAATAAATTAAATAAAATATTAAATAAATTAAATAAATTAAATAAAATATTAAATAAATTAAATAAATTAAATAAAATATTAAATAAATTAAATAAATTAAATAAATTAAATAAATTAAATAAAATATTAAATAAATTAAATAAATTAAATAAATTAAATAAATTAAATAAATTAAATAAAAATAAATAAATTAAATAAATAAATTAAATAAATTAAATAAATTAAATAAATTAAATAAATTAAATAAATTAAATAAATTAAATAAATTAAATAAATTAAATAAATTAAATAAATTAAATAAATTAAATAAATTAAATAAATTAAATAAATTAAATAAATTAAATAAATTAAATAAATTAAATAAATTAAATAAAATATTAAATAAATTAAATAAATTAAATAAATTAAATAAATTAAATAAATTAAATAAATTAAATAAATTAAATAAATTAAATAAATTAAATAAAATATTAAATAAATTAAATAAATTAAATAAAATATTAAATAAATTAAATAAAATATTAAATAAATTAAATAAAATATTAAATAAATTAAATAAATTAAATAAAATATTATATAAATTGAAATATATTATAGCATTTCAATCGTTGTTTATTTCTGGTCGTCTAAATAAAACTCTTAATATAAACCAGTCCTTAATTCACATCAATATATAAATAGCCTATCCTTGTAAGCTTCTTTACCTGGAAAAGAAACCATAAATTAATATGATCTCCCTCCCAATGACCCTGAAACTTCCTAAATAAATTTTTAGCTTAATTTGGCAAGGTAAAGACATAGACTGCATTGTTTTTGCGACTAATGATTATTGGAAAAATTCATTTACCATGCTTCACTTTATTATTTTTAAGGTATTTTTGCTTCATAATATTTAATATAAAAATCAAGGAAAGTAGTTAAATACGTTTGTTATAATATAATATATATTATCATTATTTAACTCTTACTTCAAAAAAAAAAAATCCCTCCCAAAAAGAATTACACAGGTATACAAAAAAAAGTCTCTGTCTTTTAAGTGAGACACGTGTTTTCTTAAGTATTTTTTTTATGCTGTATCCAAAAAAATTATAAAAAAGAACATCCACCGTGAGGTTTTTTTCAGAAAACACGCTTAAAATTGCCAGAAAAGGATTAAATTGAAAAAATAACTTCTAAGAAATAATGTAAAATTGTATAATTATTAAAATTATGAAATAAAATTATTATTTCGGACATCCTTAAATGTTCTGGATCTACATTTATTATAAAAACTTAAAAATATTAGGTTTTAGTGTTCATGTTTAATTAAAAACACATATACGAGTACACCACCTTTAACTAAGGTACATAGTAAAATGCTGTTTAAAATAAATATATGCAACCGCTAAATTAAAAAATTGTTTTTAATTCTTATTAATATTGAACAAAGCTATTATTTCATTGCACTCATGTATTTGAAAAAGCATTTTACCAACCACATAGCACCCTTGTAAGTGCTAAAAGCGAGTTTTTTGTTGAAACTGAACATAAAACTTTTTTTTGATGTCAAGTCCGGATTGAGAACTTCAAAAAACACTGGAACTAATAGTTTTGTTCAATATTCATAAAAATTAAAAACAGTTTTTTAATTTAGCGGTTTGCACATATTTATTTCAAACATTTTGCTACATAGCTTAGTTAAAAGAGGTGTATGCGTGTTTTTTGTTAAACATGAACACTAAAATCTAATATTTTTTAAGTTTTTATGATAAACGTAGATTTAAAACATTTAAAGATGTCGGAAATAATAGTTTTATTCCATAATTTTAGTAATTATGCAGTTTTACATTATTTATCAAAATGTATTTTTTTCAATTTAATATTTTTCTGGAAATTTTTAGTACGTTTTCTGAAAAAACATCATGGTGGTTGTCTTTTTTTATTAATTTTTGGATTCAGCATAAAAAATACTCGTGTCTCACTTAAAAGGCAGAAATTTTTTTTTATACCTGTGTTATTATATTAACCACTTTCCAAGATTTTTACATTTCGTCATGATTCAGGGTCCTTAGATAACAAAAAAGATAGTTTGTTTAAAATAGGCATACAGGTAAAATTAATTGGCAAACTAACCTGAACTAAAAAGTTTTTGACACCTTTTTAACTACGCCAAGCTTTCGAAAATATTTCATTTTCTTCATCAGAAATGCTCGTATAGACCACAGATACAGTGAACTGAAGCCAGAATATATGAACGAGAAACACTCAAAGTTATGGTAAACCAAGAACTGACAAACAAGGTCCCCACTGGGACAGAGGAGTAAGGCAGGGCGATGTAATATCGCCTAAGTTATTTACAATGATCTTAGAAGATGTATTCAAAGAACTGAATTGGGACGAAAATGGCCTTCTGATAGCTGGCGATCGGCTAAACAACCTGAGATTCGCAGTTACCATTGTAATTATAGCAAACAATAAGAATGAAATGATCCAGATGATCAGAGATCTCCACCACCAATCAAGAAAAGTGAGACTTGACATAAATTTCTCCAAGACAAAGTACATGAGTAACAATGATGAAAATATAGTGATTCGACTTTCAACAATAGAGAAAGTAAACACGTACATCTATCTGGGACAAATAATAACGATATTTAAGGAAAACCAGCAGCTTGAAATAGAAAGAAGGATACGTATGGGATGGACAGCATATGGAAAATTGAAATATGTACTGAATATGATTCCTCAAAGATCAAAAACCCAAATTTATAATCAATGTAACTTACCAGCTACAACGTATGGAGCCGAGACATGGGATTTAACTAAAAGAACAATAGAAAAACTACAAGTTCACCAACGAGCAATGGAAAGGAAAATGTTGAGTGTTACTTTGAAGGATAAGAAAACTAATAAATGGATTAGACAACAAACAAAGGTGGATGATATCACCAAACGGATAACATCTCTGAAATGGAGCTGGGCCGGCCATGTAGCGAGAGCGACTTATAAGTGGAGTGGCAAGATCACTAGGTGGAGACCATGAGGTGAAAAGCGAAGCATAGGAAGACCCCAACAGAGATGGAGTGACGATCTGAAGAGAACCGGAGGGCTTAACTGGTATCGACAAGCACAACATAGAGAAAAATGGAAAGATTTGAGAGGGGCCTATACCCGACAGTGGGTAGACAGCAGCTGAAGGAAGAAGAAGATCAGGGCTACAATTATAGTAGATTATTAGTATTTTTAAGATTCAAAGCAAAGAACAACCCGAATTTTGTTCATAACATTATTATTTGTGGGGGCACTTTATTACACTTATTCATCAGAAAAGAACATGAGAAAACCTCGACATAATCATCTCTAGGAAATATAATATGCTTTTACTCCATTTTGTTAGTATGGTACGAAAGAAATGTATATATATATATATATATATATATATACATATGTAGGAGATATTTAACTCCAAGACACCGACCAGTGATCAACGCTTTGAAAAAGATGGATGAGATTCCATCGAAACGTCAGCGAAACCGTCCATCAAGGGACTTTAAGCTAGCACGGGATACCCGAAAAACCACTACTACATTTCACACCCGTGAGAACATTCGTCAAAGCATATATATATATATATATATATATATATATATATATATATATATATATATATATATATATATATATGTACATATATATCTCAGTATATATCACCGCTACTAGACTGACTAATAGCACAGGTCTGCACCAAAAATGCTGTCTGGATGTTTTCAACTGATTTCTATGTATTTAGGTGTTCTGAAAACTAAAAAAATGCTCAAAAAATTCCAGAACGTCAAGTTATTTTGCAAAACGCAAAATTTTATTATAAAAAAGGGTTTTTTTGGGCTAACTTGAAGTCATAAATAAATAGGTACAATTTTATTTTGATTACTGTTTTTAAATGTATACAGGCCATAACTATCATTACTTTCTAAATAAAGAACGCCCTGTGTGAGCTAAATTAACAAACATAAACGTTGTAACCAGAACGTGCGCGCTCCGATAGTGCAGAAAGTGGCGCGGTACAATTACGTGTTAACTCGTCATTGTTTTATGGATCTTTGTTCAATATAGTGCAATGTCATCTGTGCGGAAGTGTGTGAATTCGTCTGACAGTTTCTGTTATATTTGTGGCGAATATATGGTATTAAAGCAACAACTTAATATTACGGACTTTGTAAAAAAAGTATACTTCACGTATTTTGGCTTAAAACTTGGAGATCAGGATAAAGTTTGGGCACCTCATAAAGTCTGCAAACGATGTGTTGAAGACCTTCGAAATTGGGCAAGAAAAAAGCTTTCCGATATGCGATTCCTATGGTATGGCGCGAGCAAAAGAACCATAGTGATGATTGTTACTTTTGTTCGTGTAATGTGAAAGGGTATAATTCAAAATGGAAGCAGTCCATTTCATACCCCAATCTGCAATCAGCTATTCGTCCCATCCCTCATGGGACCGAAATACCAGTGCCCAAGGCCCCTGCTACATTGGAAGAGATTCCAAGTTCTGACGAAGATGGTGCTGTACCTGAACCCGATGACAAGTCAAGTTTTCAATTTGAAGATGACAGCAGTCCGAAATTGTTTTCCCAGGGCGAGCTAAATGATTTGGTAAGAGACTTAAATCTTCCCAAAAACGCTGCTGAGTTGCTTGGATCAAGGCTCAAAAGCAGGAACTTACTTTTGCCGGGAGTGTCTTCCTCCTGGTTTAGATATCGTGAGAAGCAGTTCACTTCCTACTTTGCCCAAGAGGACGAGTTGGTTAATTGTACCAATATTGAAGGTTTGATGGATACATTTAAGATCTCATACGACCCAGCACAGTGGCGTATTTTCATAGATTCTTCAAAAAGAAGCCTTAAAGCAGTTCTGCTTCACAATGGCGGTTTCTATGCTTCCATTCCTGTCGGTCATTCCGTACACCTCAAGGAAACCTACAAGAACCTGGAATTGGTTTTTTGCAAATTAAAATATAAAGACCACGGTTGGCAAGTGTGCGGTGATTTAAAAATCTTGAGCATGTTGCTCGGACAACAATCTGGGTTTACCAAATTTCCTTGCTTTTTGTGTCTATGGGATAGTAGAGACCGAGCAAATCACTGGACCAAAAAGTGTTTGGCCTCCGAGGGAGCTTAAAGTTGACGAAGAGAACGTCCTGCATGAAAGTTGGTGCCTCCTCATAAAGTTCCTCTACCACCGCTTCACATAAAGCTGGGATTGATGAAGCAATTTGTAAAGTCACTTCCAAGAGATGGAAATTGCTTCAAATACTTAATATTAAAGTTTTCAGGCCTCTCGGAGGCAAAGTTGAAGGAAGGTGTTTTCGTTGGACCAGATATTAGACGGCTTATTGCTGATCCACAATTCATCACAACCATGACGGATTCTTAAAGAGAAGGGTGGATTGCCTTTAAAGAGGTCATAGAGAAATTTTTAGGCAATAACAAAGACCCTAACTACAAACAAATCGTCAAAAGAATGTTAAAAGCATTTCAAGCTTTAGGTTGCCTAATAAGTTTAAAAGTACATTTTCTTCATTCCCACCTCGACTACTTTCCAGAAAATTTAGGAGATCTGAGTGAAGAGCAAGGTGAACGATTTCACCAAGATATTAAGGAGATGGAAAAAAGATACCAGGGAAGATGGAGCGTCTCAATGATGGCAGACTACTGTTGGACGCTTCAGAGAGACCTTCCAGATGCTTCCTATAAGCGAAAATGTACCAAAAGGAGTCTCACTGGGAAAAAGAAATGTGTTTAGTGCTTACTAATGAATGTATTTTAGATAAAAAAAGTTTTGTTACGCAATTATAAATTAAAAAAAAATTTTTTAGTCTTTTATCTTTTATTTTAAGATGATAACTTGTTTAACATAGATACCTACATTGTCAGAAAACGTGACGTTCTATGACAAAATGAAAGTCATTTTCGGATTCAGTACACCCAAAAACATAAGAATTACGCAAAAAATCCAAAACAGCTCTCAATTTTTTTTTTTGCAGTCTTGTGTGGTCAATCGTCGCTCCTGTTGAAGCTAAGATGGTTAGCAAAATCCACGTCGAGTGCAAAAATAAAGTGTTTGATGTAGTGGTGATATATACTGCGTAGTGTCATTGACCAAGATTCCAAATTCGCAACATATATCTATATAGTAAAATTCTTTTAGTAGTTCATTAAGCACCCAATTCTAGCTAGTGTTAGACAAAATAGCACTTGATATCCACCATACTAGGATGTTCAGTATAACTCTACTGCCAACATAAAATATGGAAGTTTGGTCAATAATTTAAGCATGCATTCAATAAAGTATATCCAGTAGTTTGAGCTCGTCAGGAAGTTAAGAATGCAAACATGACAGTAAAAAATTTTTCAGTTATGTTTATAGCATTTCAAATTTTTTTAGGCAAGAGAGAAACCAGGAACCCGTCATAACTTACGTCCATAGAAATACGTAACAGTTTATTGCGACATACATATAAAAGAATCTGGTCATCCTTAGTATCAATTTGGTGGTCATACAAATCTTATCATATACAAACCATTAATTCACATAAGTGTATAAATAGCTTATTCTTGTAAGCTTCTTTACGTGGAGCACAAACCATAAATTATTCGGATCGTCCTCCCGGTGACCTTGAAACTTCCTAAATAAATTTTTATGTTAAGTTGATAAGGTAAAGACATACAGCGTATTGCTTCGGCGACTAATGAGTATTGAAAGAATCATTTAGGATAAAAAGCCATTCTTTATTTTTGACGTATTTTTGCTTATTAATATCTACTGTAATATAATTATTATGAAAGTAGTTAAATACTTGCGTTATAATTGCTTTGCAAACTTAATCCTACACAACACAAATCTTATTTAACTACTATTTTCAAATTACTTCGTCACACCATGGGGACAATATATAATTTTAACCCAAATTCATTTGCTGGCGGCAATTTTCAAGGAATCTCAATATTTTTTTATAATCCTTGTTTTTAGTGTTCCGTACGGAACACTTATAAGATCACTTCGGTGTCTGTCTGTCCGTCTGTCCGTCTGTAACACCCAATTTTCTCCGAAACTATTTGTCATAAAAAGTTGAAATTTGGTAATAATACAGGAATTGATGGCCTCATCTTTGCACAGGGTTATGATAGATTTGATGTTCTTAGTGTAAATGTCTAAAAACTATATTTATTGAACAATATGTTCAAATCTTGGTCAATAATCAAAAATCCGCTGACACAGATCGATAGAAAAATAAATAACCGGTCAAGTGCAAGTTGAACTTGCGCAATTAGTGTTCCGTACGTTGATTGATTTTAAAATAAAAAATGTTGTAACGGAAGTATAAAATGATCAGTGACTTTACAAAACACACCCCAAAATGAGTTTTCAACAAAGTTTATTTCCAATCTTCGGTTGCAGCTTCCTTTATGTTGATTTTTATTCTCTCCCAACTGATATTGACATTCTCTCCCTCGTTTATTGGATTTCTTTCTATTTTTTTCTTGCAATCTCCGTTGGTATAAGGTTCTTGTTGATTGGTCCCATAGGGATTCTATGTTTAGTTTTTGTTCTATTCTGTTTGGTTTCTTGTTCTTTTTCAAGGGTAATTTCAATTTAATCTTTCCCAGCAGTAGGCTGTGGTCGCTACCAACATTTGCTGAGTTTAGTGTTCTGATGTCTTGTATCTGCGTTGGGTGTATGTGTCTATTGGTTAATATATAATCTATGGTTGATCTCTGTCCTCTTGTATTTTCGAATGTGTATTTATACTGTGCTTTATGGCTAAAAAAGGTGTTATTTATTCTTAGCCCGCTCAGCGCGCACACATTTATCATGAGCTCTCCATTGTCATTTATTACGTCCTCATAGAACTGGCACTTCGACAATTAAAGAACAAAAATAACCCCGGTCTAGATAGCATCCCAAATGAACTACTTAAGTATGGGGAGCAGCATCTCGTTCAGCAAATAACCCTATTGGCCAAGGACATCTTCGCGCACCATAGAATACCAGACGAATGACGGACGAGCATCACCATCCTCATCTAAGTTGGGAATGTGGAATCTTTGGCACAATGATACTACTCAGTATATATCACCATTACACCAAACACTTTATTTTTGCACTCGACGCGCGTTTCGCTAACCATGTTAGCTTCATCAGGAGCGATGATTGACTAAAGCTAAACTACCAAATCTACCCTATTTATACTTAGCCTAACCCTTGAATTACTCAAGCGAAACTAATGGCATAGGCAAGGCTATCAGTTCCGGTCAAGTAACCAGTAGAGGGGACTATAAGGAATAGGCCCTCTGTCTTTGTTTAAACTACTTTTACATTTTATGATTTCCATACTTTCGTATGCGTTCAACAATCTCCTATCAGATACATTTTTTATTAATCTTAGATCAAGGGAGCAGTCAGCAGGGGGCAGGGAGGAGCAGCGGGGGGGGGGGGGGGGGGGGGCAGAACAGGAGGAGAGGAAGGACAGCCAGGAGCAGGACAGGGAGGGGGGAGGAAGCAGGCAGAGAGAGCAGGTCAGCAGCAGGGAGAGAGGACAGGAGCAGAGAACAGCAGGGGGCAGGGGGCAGCAGCACAGCAGCAGGGCAGACAAGTCAGGCAGGCACAGGCAGGGCAGGAAGAGGAAGAGGCAGGCAGAGGAAGGGAGGAGGAACAGGGGGGGGAGGCAGCACAAGAGGAAGGGCAGAAGCAGAGGGACAGGGCAGCATAGGGGGCAGGGCAGAGCAGATTTTTCAGGGAGGGGAGGCAGGAGCCAGTCAGCAGGAGGGAAGGGGATCAGTGCAGGCAGGAGCAGGGGCAGAGATCAAGGCAGGAAGGCAGAGAGGCACAGGCAGAAGGGCAGTCAGGGGGACAGAGGAGGAAGGCAGGGGGCAGGTCAGTGGCTGGGCGGGAAGAACAGAGGAGGGGGGCAAGAGGGGGGTCAGCCAGCAGAAGAGACAGTCAGGCAGCAGCAGGGGGAGCAGCAGGTCAAGGTCAGACGCGCGTTTTCGCTAACCCATGTATCTAATGTTACAGTATGATCAGCTTCAAGAGCATGTTCGGCAATGCTAGACTTTTCTGTTCTGTTGTATTTTAAGTGTGCTAAATGTTCTTTAAATCGTGTTCTAATTGACCTTTTAGTTTGCCCAACATACTTTTTGTCACAATCATTACAACTAATTTCATAAATTCCACTTTTCTCACAATTAGGAATCTTATCTTTGGGATTTCCTAAGATATTCCTCAGATTGTCTGATGACTTATAGACTAAGGTGAGGCCTACCTTATTAAATACCTTATTGAGTCCCTTGCTATATTTCGGATTATATGGTATGGAGACATACTTGGTGTTATTTTCTTCGCGTGTAAAAAAGGTGGAATTCTGAATATTAAACCTAAACTTATGCCTATTGATTAGCTTATTTACTAAGTCATCTTCATAACCATTAACTCTAGTTATATTTCTAATACGATTCCTTTCTTTTCGTTTGGTCACTTTCCCTCTGAATAGAGTAAACTTTAATAAAGAAAGGAATCGTATTAGAAATATAACTAGAGTTAATGGTTATGACGATGACTTAGTAAATAAGCTAATCAATAGGCATAAGTTTAGGTTTAATATTCAGAATTCCACCTTTTTTACACGCGAAGAAAATAACACCAAGTATGTCTCCATACCATATAATCCGAAATATAGCAAGGGACTCAATAAGGTATTTAATAAGGTAGGCCTCACCTTAGTCTATAAGTCATCAGACAATCTGAGGAATATCTTAGGAAATCCCAAAGATAAGATTCCTAATTGTGAGAAAAGTGGAATTTATGAAATTAGTTGTAATGATTGTGACAAAAAGTATGTTGGGCAAACTAAAAGGTCAATTAGAACACGATTTAAAGAACATTTAGCACACTTAAAATACAACAGAACAGAAAAGTCTAGCATTGCCGAACATGCTCTTGAAGCTGATCATACTGTAACATTAGATAATCTAAGATTAATAAAAAATGTATCTGATAGGAGATTGTTGAACGCATACGAAAGTATGGAAATCATAAAATGTAAAAGTAGTTTAAACAAAGACAGAGGGCCTATTCCTTATAGTCCCCTCTACTGGTTACTTGACCGGAAACTGATAGCCTTGCCTATGTCATTAGTTCCGCTTGAGTAATTCAAGGGTTAGGCTAAGTATAAATAGGGTAGATTTGGTAGTTTAGCTTTAGTCAATCATCGCTCCTGATGAAGCTAACATGGTTAGCGAAACGCGCGTCGAGTGCAAAAATAAAGTGTTTGGTGTAGTGGTGATATATACTGAGTAGTACCATCCTCATGTTTAAAAAGGGAGATAAAAAACTGCCAGAGAACTATAGAGCCATAAACTTACTCAATACCACACTGAAACTAATAACTAAAATAATTACCAATAAAATGAATAGTATCATCTCCCTGTCAGGTGAGCAACAAGGTTTTAGAACAGGAAGATCGTGCACCGATGCAGTTTTCGTTATAAGACAAATTGCAGAAAAATCCATCGAATATAATAAACCTAGATACATGTGTTTTATAGATCTCCAAAAGGCATTTGACCAAGTCCAGCTACAAGATGTTGTACACTTACTGTATAACAGACAAGTACCCTACAACCTAATCAAGGTCATAGAAAACATATATAGCGCCAACAAGGTACAGGCCAGAATCGATGGAGAACTAACCAGAACAATACCCGTAGAAAAAGGAATCCGATAGGGTGACTCTCTGAGCCCACTACTATTCAACGTGGTGATGGATGAGATCATAAGACAAATCCACCAACTAAAAGGGTACAAGTTGGGCAATCGAAATATCACAATCCTTTGTTACGCTGATGATGCAGTACTGGTGGCGGAGAACGAGGACGACCTACAAAGGCTACTACACCACTTCAACTCTGCAGCCAAATCTCTTAATATGATAATATCTGCCTCTAAAACAATAAGCCTACGACATCTATAACACCCATCAGATGTAAACTCGTTGTTGACGACCAAATTATCCAGCAAGAAATAACATTCAAATACTTGGGCATAGAGCTTTCTGAACACGGGGATGTCGAATCAGAAGTAAGACAACAAACAAACAAAGCATTGAAGGTAGCCGGATGCCTGAATGACACTATATGGAACAACAAACACCTGCGAATCGGGACCAAGTCAAGAATTTATAAAACTGTCATAAGACCAATAATGACATACACAGCAGAAACCCGGCCAGATATAACAAAAACTACAAGGATACTTGATACATGTGAAATGACAGTCTTAAAGTAGCCGGAAAGACTATGTTGGACAGGGAG
Organism: Pachyrhynchus sulphureomaculatus; assembly: GCA_019049505.1. Classification (NCBI taxonomy): domain Eukaryota; kingdom Metazoa; phylum Arthropoda; class Insecta; order Coleoptera; family Curculionidae; genus Pachyrhynchus; species Pachyrhynchus sulphureomaculatus. The sequence continues at coordinate 202,970,803 of CM032456.1, read as the reverse complement.
CGAAATGACAACATTAGACGAGCATGTCATATAGACCGAATGGATCAAGAAAGAATCGTGAGAATTGCATGCGATAAATCACCAGTGGGAAGAAGAAGTGCGGGAAGGCCACGGAAAAAGTGGAGCGATAACCTTACCATCAATTACGATTAGGCAACCTACGAAGAAAGAACAGGCAACTGTACAATGAAGAAGGAAGAAGAAGAAGAAAATTGAGGTCAGAAAATGAATTTGAGTAAAAATTACATATTGTCCCCAGTGCGTCGCAAAAGGAAGTATTTTATCATACTCTGAGATTTTTGCGTGTCTTCGTATTTAGGGGTACTTGGACCACGAAAAACAGCTTCAATCGATTTATATTTTAACATATAAGAGTTTAAAGGGATAAAGAAGGAGGTTGGAGGGGTTTCGTGGAATATATCCTGTTGTACGTTTTCTTCAAGGTTCTTGAAATCGAAGAACCTGAAAATTACATTATTCTCTCATTATTTCCAATTTTTTAACAAAAGTAATATCCAGAAAGAAATGCCTGGTTTTTTAAAAAAAATTTCTGGAGCTCTTTATCTGCTTAATTTTTTTTTGTTCAATGTATGACTAAAATATCTATTGTTTAAAATTTCGATTGTACAGTAATTATTAATTAGTATCGGAAATCAAATTTAGGGTTTGCAATGTAAGTACTGCGTACTACACAGTGCTGTTTTTTAGTTTGTTTGCTAGTTTTTAATGTAAATAATATGATCAGAAAATACGAGGCTGGTTTGAAAAGTCCATGCAAAGTCCGAGAGATGGCACCACCGGCGCGTATCGAGGTTATGTTTAGTTAGTAGCATCTCTTGAATGAACTCACACCAAGTTTCAGCCATATTGGTCTATTTCTTTGTGTTTGGCATTCGTGTGAATCAAGGAAGTCGAGTGATTTTCAAGAAATGGACGAAAAAGAATTTCGTGTGGTGATTAAACATTACTTTATGAAAAGCAAAACGCCTCAGGAGACTAAAGAGAAGCTTGATAAACATTATGGTGACTCTGCACCTTCGATTAGAACAGTTTATAAGTGGTTTCAAAATATTCGGACTGGCCATATGGGCACAAGTGACGCTGAACGTTCTGGACGGCCTGTGGAGGTTGCGACTCCAGAAATCATTGATCAAATCCATGATATGGTGATGGATGACAGAAGAGTTAAGGTGCGTGAGATTGCTAGTGCTGTGGGCATCTCGACTGAACGAGTACATAATATTTTGCATAAACATTTGGACATGAGAAAGCTATCCGCAAGATGGGTGCCGCGATTGCTCACGCTTGACCAAAAACGGAATCGTGTGAAGTGTTGCAAGGATGGTTTGCAGCTGTTCCAGAAGAATCCGGAGGATTTTAAGCGTCGTTTCGTCACTGTGGATGAAACATGGATACATTACTATACTCCTGAGACCAAACAACAATCTAAACAATGGGTTACCAAGGGTGAATCTGCACCAAAAAAGGCGAAGACCGTTCCTTCGGCCGGAAAGGTTATGGCGACTGTCTTTTGGGATTCGCAAGGGATAATCCTCATCGACTATCTGGAAAAGGGTAAAACTACTACAAGTGAATATTATTCATCGTTATTGGACCGTTTGAAAACCGAGCTGCAAGAAAAACGCCCGCGACTGGCCCACAAGAAAGTCCTTTTCCATCACGACAACGCACCAACACACACTTCAGCAGTTGTGGTCGCAAAATTAATGGACATAGGATTTCAACTCGTTTCACATCCCCCTTATTCTCCAGACTTGGCTCCCTCGGACTACTATTTGTTCCCCAATTTGAAGAAATGGCTGGCGGGACAAAGATTTTATTCAAACGAGGAGGTGATTGCAGACACTAATGGATATTTTGCAGACTTGGACAAATCCTATTATTCGGAAGGGATCAACAAACTAGAACATCGTTGGACGAAGTGTATTAGCCTAAAAGGAGACTATGTCGAAAAATAAAAAAGGTTTACCCCAAACACACAAGTAGTTTTTATTTTTGCACGGACTTTTCAAACCAGCCTCTTATAGCAGATTACACACACAAATACAGAAAGAAATTCGAACAGCTAAACATAGGTGGAATGGTGAAAAATGTAAAGAGATAGAGGAGTTGCAGGAAAAGTATGATAGCTTTAATACTTATTGAAAAATCAAAGACTTAACTAGTGAACCGAGAACAAAATCAAATGGTCCTTTAATAAATTATCAAGGAAACGTTGTTATTGATAAAGAAGATAAACTGAAGATATGGCAAGACTATGTCACAAATTTATTTTCTGATGCAAGACCAGATCAACCACAATTCTCAATAGACTTGTTCGAGCACTGTATTACCACCGATAAAGTGCTCATTGCAATAAATTAATTAAAATATGGAAAAGCCACCGTCCGGTCCCCATGATTTCCATGGGGAGTTTCTTAAGATCTTAGATGAGGATAAGATTAAGTGGTTTACGGTGATCTACAATAAAATCTATGATTTAAGCAGAATACGAGACAGCTCGTTAAAATTTGAGTTTAAAAATGCAGGCGCTAAAAAATGCCGCGAATATCGAACAATTAGCCTCATAAGCCATCCTTTAAAAACACTTCTCAAAATTATTCACAGAATAATACACGAGTTGTGTGAAGAAAACATGTCAGCTACACAATTCGGCTTTTGTGATGCCATAGGAACCAGAGAGGCCTCATTTTCTATGCAGATTTTGATTCAGCGATGTAGAGACGTCACGTCAGCATCACAAAATGGTCGGAATTCTGAAAGATCTTGGGCTAAATGAAAAGAATCTTCAGATTATTAGTAATCTCTATTGGAACCAGATAGCGTTTATTAAGGCAGAAGGGGAAGATTCAGAAGCAATATCGATTAAGTGTGGAGTAAGGCAGGGTTGTGCCTTGTCTCCACTATTGTTTAATATATACTCTGAGCAAATCTTCAGAGAGGCACTGGAAGAAGCTGATGAAGGAATACTGCTTAATGGGGAGCGAATAAATAATATTCGTTATGCTGACGATACGGCGCCGGCGGTTAGGGCTAATAACTTAAGGTTCTACAACATCTTATGATAAAAATAAACGAAGTTAGTAATCGATACGGCCTCGAATTTAATATGAGCAAAACAAAGTATATGGTAATTAACAAGTCTCTGGTTCCTGCTACCTTGTTGATGGCTAAAAATCAACAAATACAAAGAACTGCACAATATTCATATCTAGGTACCATGATAAACGAACAGTGGGATCACTCGCAGGAAATTCGTTGCCGTATCGAAAAAGGTAGAGCAGTGTTCCTCAAAATGACATCACTTTTCAAAAGCTCAGCAAAAAAATTATGCACAAAATAAGACTCCTAAGATGTTATGTATTCGGTGTCTTTCTTTATGGTGTGGAATCTTGGACGCTGACTGAAGCAACTTCTAAGAAACTTGAAGCATTTGAATTATGGCTATATCGCAGAATTTTAAAAATTTCTTATGTTGACCATATTATTAATCAGGATGTTTTACGACGCATGAATAAGAAACTGGAAATTATGGAAACTGTTAAAGTAGAAAAATGAGAGTATTTAGAACACATAATGAGAAATTCCCACAGATATGGAGTACTACAGCAAATACTCCAAGTAAAAGTTTTTGGAAAACGGGGACCAGCACGCAGACGTCTCTCCGGGCTAAAGAATTTGCGAAATTGGTTCTCAATAAATCTTCTTTGTGTTTTTTACAAAAATTGTCGAATTAAAGAAGACACGTAGTTTCTGTACAACCTAACGAGTCACCCTTTTCAATATATTATACGATTTTTATACCACCCTGGATATTCATAAACTGTATATATATATATATATATATATATATGCATTCCTATATCAATATGTAGACGATTTAATTCTATCCATACCAGCTGATGGCAAAGAAGAAGTTCTTTATGTTTTCAACTCATTCGACCCACACCTGCAATTCACTCTGGCCATGATTGGAAGGTGAAAGTCAACGTCATCAAAGGCCTATATAGAAGACTGAAGATAATAGTCCATCCTGATTTCTTACTCCAGTCACAAGAAACACTTACAAACCTTTTTATAGATAATGGATACAATCGAAAACTCTTACTAAGAACCAAATATGAAGTCAACAAGCTTACTCATATCCATCAAATTCCCCCAGAACCCCCTCCCCTCCACCTACCGCATAGCTCCCCTCCCCTTTAACTCCCCCAGTCGAAATAAATTGGTCGTTGCTTTCTTTACCATTCATTCCTGGCCTTACAAACAAATTGGTCAACATATTGCGTGTCATTCCCAACATGAAAATCGCTAAATATTACTTCTTCAAAAACAGACGTGTCTTCAGAAAGCTGAAGGCCCCGCTGCCAGTTCTTTCCATGTCAGACTTGGTTTACTCAATTTCCTGCCTCAATTGTCCATCAATCTACAGTGGCCAAACTTCTCAATCCTTGAATCGTCGTATTGCACTCCATAAAAGTGACACTAGATGCCATCCACACCGATGTGCCTTGGCGACCCATTCTGTTGACAATGGTCATTCCTTTAATTTCAGGGAACCCAAAATTCTTCATTTCTCCAATAATATTTCCAAGAGAGAATTCCTTGAGATGTGTTACATCCAGGAGAACCACCTGAATATCAATAAAAGAACCGACCTGGATGGTCTTAGTAACATATATAGTTTCCTCCTCTCCTGTGATAAATCAACTTCACACAATAATTCCCTGTCTTCAAGTGTTTTATGATCCATCTGAACCGCGTTGGTCGTCTCTCTTTTTTAGCTCCGTAATTTCCAGGGTTTCTCTCCTCCTTTCTCTCTCTATTTACAGTTCTCTTTGTTTCTGGGCTCCACAGATTCCGTCCATTTTATCTGGGCCATCTTTTGCACCTAGCGATTACTGTCTTCCTTCCATTGACAGTACCTTGCGTCACCCCTCTAACACTTCCTGGTGCCTCCAGTCTTCATTGGTTTTTTGCCAACAATCTCTTCCTCCAATCAGATTCCAACAAGAAATTAATAAATTGATAATTAATTCATTTGATAATCTTCTTCTTCGTTGCTCCCATTATTGTCACTGTCTCTCTCGCTCCCTCGCTCACCATTTACTTATAATTAGGTTGTGTTTTATCCTTCCACTACTACATACCGGGTTGTTTTGGTCGCTCAATTGGCTACCTCTCTCTCACTTAGGGTCCAATATTTGCACTTCCTTTTCTATCGGTTCCTTCCAGGTGTCGACCCCGCATTCTGGTTAATTGAGTTTTCTTGACTAAACCCCTTATCTCTGTCGGGCAGCTGTCTCCTGTCGTACTTGTCATTTTTCCTAAATGGCGGTGGCCATATGTGGTGGTCACAAGTGAAACAATTAGCGATGTTCTCAACATCCAGGGTTCCCAAATACATCCATGTGTTAAATTTGTTTTTTAGAATTTTGTCTACAGTGTTTTAATGTGTATTTTGTGTATTTTATGGATTAACCAACTTTTATATGTAACAACTTTTGTATGTACAACCTACGGCCATTCAGGCTAACGAAATCTTTGCACTTCTCATGTGAGTTTTTTAACTTATTATGACTAATATCTTATTCTTGTTCTACACTAATTTTATTTATTATAACAACTTAATGATAACATCATTAATTTAAAGTTGTCCCAGACACGATCAGTGAATACGCTCTGTTCTTCTTTTCAGTTCTGCCCTGAAGAAGGTCCCAATCCAGGACCGAAATATTGGCGGCTTAATGAAAATTGTGTGATCTCTTATCACGCCCAAATTTGCCGAGTTCCCCAACTAAGATTGTATTTTTAATAATTTTGGTAGATACGGCAACTTTTTGCTTTCTTTCTTTATTCTATATATATATATATATATATATATATATATATATATATATATATATATATATATATATTTATATATATATTACACGTAATTTTCACATAGAAGTGTTCTAAGACTCTTTAAAAACATTGTTTATTCTGTTTTTTACTGACAACTGCATAAACACTGACGCATACCCGCCAACTTATGCGCCCACTTGAAACAAATTATAAAAAGGTCACCTGCATCTTCCTAATGCATGCAATAGATCGATGAAAAATTTTATGACAGCAACTATATAAAGAAATTTTGCAAAACCTTCTTCAATCATGTCATGTCTCCAAACTAGCTGAGATCGACTTATAAGATTGTTATTTACCAGATATTTCTACTTCACGTTCAACTTCAAATTCAATTAATTAAAAAGCTTGCCAAAAACTCAAGCGTTATAATAATTTTATAATGATTCATTTTCTTGGTGACAATGACTCCAATATAACTATTCCTTTTTGCGGTAACACTACTGTATCGTAATTAGGATATAATTATTCAGTCTCCTCAAGCTTCTAAGAATAACGTTACAAGCACAATAATCAAAACCAAATTACCAACTGTAACAAAGCAAAGAATTCTAGACACATTGAATGCATGACTTTTAAAATTGCAAATTGGTAGTACTGGTACAAGCTATCATTAGTTTAGATTAGCGTGGCTTATTGGTGGTATAGCGGTTACAACACATTTTTTAACGTACCCATTTGCTACTTAATGCAGAGATAATTTATTGCTCTAGTTTGGTTATATTTCTAGTATCCTAAACATGTTTAATAGCGTAAACTACTTACTGAAACTGTTCTAAACACAATTTATATAGCGATGAAATCGAAAATGAAGTAATAGTTGTTGTTCTTACCTGTAAGGTGACAAATAAGTTCTTAATTTGCGTAAGATTTTATTGGTAAATTTGTAATTGGCGGTTTGTCACTGTACTTTTTTATGTTACGAGTATTTTAGGTTAGTTCTATATTTGGGCTTTTCAGTGTTCCGTACGGAGTACGTATAAGATCACTTCGGTGTCTGTCTGCCTTTGTGTCTGTCACACCTGATTTTCTCCAAAACTATTTGACATAGAAAGTTGAAATTTGGTAATAATATAGGAATTGATGGCCTCATCAGAGCCATGTAGTTTTGAGAGTTAAATTTTGACTTAAGGGGTTAGTTAGTACACGAATAAAAAATATATATATAATGTAATACTTGCGCGCACTTTTCTTTGTATTATTTTTAAAAAATCGCGAAAAATCGCTGTCCCCCGCCTTATCTCGAAAAGTACTTATCAAAAAATTTTGAAAAAATTCTGGAATATTCTCCACGGGTGTAGATTGAACGAAAATTATCACGAGTGCATTACCTTCAATAATTTTTCTGGTATTTAAAAAAAAAACAAAAATTTCAAGGTCATCAGATTTCAGTAAAGATTGGAAACAAACTTTGTTGAAGACTCATTTGAGGTGTGTTTTGTGAAGTCACTGATCATTTTACACCTTTGTAACAATTTTTTTTATTTTAAAAGCAATCAACGTACGGAACACTAATTGTGCAAGTTCAACTTGCACTTGACCGGTTTTTGAATATTAACGTCGCTCATTTCAGATTACCTGGCTCTAGGTCGACTCTTGGCTTACTTTCAAGACGCCTAAAACTGTCACCCTTAAATACGAGATAAGCATTTGCCTTCTACGCCTTTTGAAGCTCTTGTTTAAATTTCGATGACCGAGCATATCATTAGAATCCATAGCAGGCCTTGAAATTCATTTTCCGATCCAAAACACCACTATAACTAAACATCTTATAGTATTCTCATAAAACAGCTGACACATTACGAATGAAGATGGATGCTTACGACAACAAAAATATACCACAGCGCCACTATTTTTAGTGTTCCGTACGGAATACTTATACACTTCGGTGTCCGTCTGTCTGTCTATCATAGCCGATCTTCTCCTAAACTAATTAGCATATAAAGTTGAAATTAAGCACAAAATGATGGCATAATCAGAGCCGTGTAGTTTTGAAAATCAAACTTTGACTTAAGGGATTAGTTTTTGGGGGTGAAATCAGAAGTGAAAAAAAATTTTACCAGGCCACCGAGTGGGGTATCAAATGAAACACGCTAAAAATATATAAACATAAAAAAAAAAAAATATAAAAACAGGGGCAAAAATATATATGAAGTAATACTTTTCTTTGTATTGTGTAAATGTAACAGTATAAAATGCTAACCTTTTAAAAATCTCCGTTACCTCTCACTGGGAGGTATAATTTAGTGTATCTAAAGACTTGTCTGTCTGTTCTTGCATGATACAAAAACGGCTGAACGGATCTTGACGAAATTTTATATGAAAATAGGGTAAAACCACACAAAATACATTTTTTTTTTAAATAGTTTCGAAAATTATTACTTTCAAAAACGATATAACTACGTACTTCGTTTCTTCTGATATAACTGGTAGACTCCTAATATCGAATGGATTTGAAAAATTATTTTGTGAACTGATATATAGGCATTTTACTTATTTTTCTTGGGACCAAATTTATCAAATCTACCGAAAGCTAGTTTACTTTCATTGTGGAACGTAATTAAAGTGGGTGCTTTTTCTAAGTTCTAAGATAAAGCATGCTAATAAAAAAATCCTCTTTGTCGTGATTTTAAAGAAACTAATTATTGTTAATTTCAAAATAATAACTAACATCGACATTCTTTAAGGGTTATGTAGTTTTTAAAACTAGTATGATGATTATAGTGCTAAATTAAAATGTAATATTGTTTCCTGCATTAATTCGAGAACCAGCTTTGGAAAACCGCATAATGGTAATATCTGCAAATAGAAGGAAAACAACTAATGCAGTCCATCATTTATTAAATTTATTATTCATTTGCATGGTTTTCGTGTTGATGTTGCATCATTGTTTAGTATTCACTTCTAAATTTATCATTAACTTAATACTGAGAGTATAGAGATAAAAATATTTCGCCATTTCTTCGAAAAATATACCTGTCAAGAGAATTGTATCCAATGTCGACGCTGACTTGAACAAACTGATGTGATGTAATGCTGATTCAAATCTCATATTAACTGAAGAAAATTTCTTAAAAAAATTTAATGACGAGTCAATGTTGATTTTTCCTCTAGTTAAAGGAAACATAACAACAGTTTTGTTGGTGGTGGTAATATTTTTAAAGTCCTTCTTACTGGAAAATGCCTTCTATTCGATAGGGGATTTCCACGGGGCCTGATGATCTCTGAGAAACTGCTGGTTGTGAGATTTCTTTCTGGGTATTGCTGTCATAAACCCGAACCTACATACACTATCTTGTCCTAAACCAAGGTACACCTAATATTCCGATCCTAATTATTTTTCTTTTTGTATTTTTATTGCTTTTAAATATTAAGCTTAACATTGTTTTGTCCGACTTTGTAAAATTTCTTTGTTTGTTCATATGTATATGTATTTATGGTGTGTATGATTATGGTAATCCTATACTATTTTTATTTTTGTTATTTCTAATAATATATTTATAATTATAATTATTATACTATATTGAACGAACCAATGTACACTTTGTCGTATTTAATGGTAATATAATTATATATATACATACATATATATATATATATATATATATATATATATATATATATATATATATATATATATATATATATATATATATATATATATATATATATATATATATATATATATATATATATATATATATATATATAAAGGTTCTTCTTTCTCACATTTAATCAATGTGGTTCCATGTTTGGCTGACGGGCCCAAGCCAAGTCAGCACAAAATCTATTACCATTGTGTATTAAGGAATAACCTAACAATGTTACATGTTTTCAAAATCACTGACTTCTGAATGTTTCTGTGTATGTTGAGTCCTAATTGTACTAAGTGTGGTGTGGATGTTATCGGTGTAAGGCCTGTGGCTGATATAATGAGGGCAACAATGATGACTTTTTCTTGTTTCCATAGCCTTTTTATTTCTGTTGCAAGGTCTGTGTAGTTGGGGATAGCTATGTCAATTAGATAGGTGACCTTTCCCCTTTTGCACTGTTTTATCTGTATGGATACAGATATCCCAGTAGAGCTTGTAATCTTTATTTTCAAGTATGGATGTTGGTGTGTATTTGTAGTAGGGATACAGATCCCTTTTCTATGAGTTTGTATGTTGTGGCTAGTGCTTTGTAAACTACTTTTGCCGCTGAGTCATGTCTGGCTGTGTATTCTGTTTCGGCTAATATTTTACATCCGCTTTTTATGTGTTCGATCGTTTCTTTCTGCTGGTGGCATTTCCTGCATCTGTCTTCTGTAATAGTTAGGTCTTTGATGATATACTTTTGGTAGTTTCTGGTTAATATGACTTTATCCTGGATGGCAAGTAAGAAGCCTTCTGTTTCAAGGAATAGCTGCCCATCCGGTAACCAGGTGTACTCGTATGATTGTTTTTTATTTACGTGGTCTTGTTCTATGTGGTATCTGTGTTTTCCGAAGAGTGTTTTTTCTGACCACGTTTTCATCTTTTCCTGTTATAATTAGGTGTGACTGTGTATGGTTGCTGGGTGGTCTGCACGGGATAAGTCGAGAGGTGTGTAGTTTTTGTCTGCTTTCACTATTGCTGTGTGGAGGCTGGTTTGCTTGGAGTGAAAGAAGTTCCTGTAGTGATCTGATGTCTATGATTCCTCTTCCTCCTGCCTGCCTCTCGATGGTAAGTCTTTTTTTGCATGCGTTGAAGTGTAATTTCCTGTATTTGGTGAATTGAGAACGTATAAGGATGTGAGTATTTTCTATGTCTCTGTGTGACCATTTGATGAAACCAAATGAATATGTGAGTATAGGTACAGCGAACGTGTTGATGGCTTTAGTGAGATTCTTGGAGTTGAGTTTTGTTTGTAAAATATTATTAATAAAACCATCAATGGGAAAGATATTCCTCTTATTAAAAAGTCGCGACGTTGAATGGAAAGGGTAAAGTCTGTACTGTTAGGAGGAGACATTTCGGTCAGTAAGTAAGTTTTGAGGATTAATAATACAAATGTTATAAGAATTAAGTTCCTGTAATATTAGATATATTTAAACATGTAAATTTAGAACTGATTGCACAATATTTTACAAAATAATTGTATAAGTTGTTTTAGTGGAAACTCTTTCTTTTCTTTCTATATCTATATTAATATAAATGAAAGATAACGATACATAGAGATATTTAAATCTTAATTCACTCCATAATTCTCTTCAGAAAGTACATAATGTTAAGTGATTAGTTTTAGGACCTGTAACGATATCAGATGAATACGATATTTTACCAAAAACAGATGACGTTTTGAAAAATTAAATTTGCTTACTACAAAGAGCCAGAAGGTTAGAGAATAGATCTACACAGGACCACATCGACTGACTTGACTGACTTAAATATTCAAATACGACTGACGAACAAGGCCATCAAGCTGAATCAGGTTCAATCAGTTCTGGCTTTACTCAGCTTATCGATGAACCAACACCGATTCCTAATCGTAATGGAGAGTTCGACAGTCATTTTAACCTACTTTTACCCACTAATCCAGAAATCTGCACTGTTACCGTAAATGTCCCGTTATATATATATATATATATATATATATATATATATATATATATATATATATATATATATGGGACGATCCGCGTCAACCGGATCAGAGCTACGACCAAAATTAGAAGCAACCAAAAAAATTTGACCAAGGGCTCATTTTAAAGCTTAGCGTCTACTTTTAAATGCCAAGTGCGCCTTTGAAAAATTCAATATGGCGGCTCCAATATGGCGGCCGGTAGCCGGAGAAAAAATCAAGTGTCCAGCAAAAAAAGCTTGTAAAAATAAAAATTCACAAGTGTTTGGGTCGTTTTTTGGCTCAAATTGTAGCTGATGGACGCCCCAAAAAATTGGGGTGGTAAGTTGATAAAATCCAACATGGCGGATCCAATTTGGCGGTCAAAAATCCAATATGGTGGCCGAATTTTCGCAAATGAACCGATTTGCACTAAATTTGGTAAACAGGGGTTTTTAGGGTCGCTGATTACGAATCCAAGGTCTGATTTGCCAAATTCAAGTTGGCGGATCCAAGATGGCGGATAAAATTTTCGAAAATCTATCGATTTGTACCAAATTTGTTATACGGGGGTTTTTGGGGTCGCCGATTACGAATCAGAAGTTTGATTTTCAAAATCCAAGATGGCGGACCCAATATAGTAGATTGCCTTATTCAGTTTCCACCATATTGGGTCCACTTGAATTTAAGAATTGTAGAAATTTGACCTCAGATTCGTTATCAGGGACCTTAAAAACCCCCGTATAACAAATTTGGTACAAATCAATAGATTTTCGAAAATTTCATCCGCCATCTTGGATCCGCCATCTTGGATCCGCCATCTTGAATTTGGCAAATCAGACCTTGGATTCGTGATCAGCGACCCTAAAAACCCCCGTTTACCAAATTTAGTGCAAATCGGTTCATTTGCGAAAATTCGGCCACCATATTGAATTTTTGACCGCCATTTTTTGGGCCGTCCATCAGCTACAATTTGAGCCAAAAAACGACCCAAACACTTGCCAATTTTTATTTTTACAAGCTTTTTTTGCTGGACACTTGATTTTTCTCTCCGGCTACCGGCCGCCATATTGGAGCCGCCATATTGGATTTTTCAAAGGCGCACTCGGCATTTGAAAGTAGATGCTCTAAGCTTTAAAATGAGCCCTTGGTCAAGCTTTGGTTGCTTCTAATTTTGGTTGTAGCTCTGATCCGGTTGACGCGGATCGTCCCATATATATATATATATATATATATATATTATATATATATATATATATATATATATATATATATATATATATATATATATATATACGCTACCACGAAGAAATCATAGGCAACACCAATTGTTTGGTAAAAAGTTCCCATATTTAAATTTTATCTACAATTAACACTGCAGGACAGTAAAAGAGCTACTTTTAGCTCTTTTACTGTCCTGCAGTGTTAATTGTAGATAAAATTTAAATATGAGAATTTTTTACCAAAGAATTGGTGCTGCGTTTGCTTCTTAGTGGAACCGGATATGAAAGCTTATGCGAACACTATATTCTTTCATGAATGCAGAAGATTAGATTTGACTCCCAAATTCTTGGAGGCTCATTTGAAAAGCCTTTGGAGAATTCCACAGCGTGTCACGAGACATAACATAAATCGAGTTGAACATCTGACAAAACAGATCTCCAGAAGAAGTTTGTAAACACTAACGAAAGCTTGAGAATATTAAAAATAAAATTCAGTTTAAAAAAATGCATTACTAACTTTTAGTGGCACTCTCAACCCAAAAGAGCAATCCCAGTTGTTACTTTGTTGTTGTTATCATTAGTTCTTTTACTGTCCTGCAGTGTTAACTGTAGATAATATATATATATTTATATATATATATATATATATATATATATATATATATATATATATATATATATATATATATAAATCTAGCACACGTGCTATGTATATATATACATTAAAATTCCGGGTTTCAATCCATTAGTTTAACAATGAATTTGCACGACGTTTCGCCAAAATCTCATTTGGCATTTCCAAGTGCTCTTGCTGCTACTGCTACTCGATACTGAGGAAATACCGCCCTTAAAACTTCTAACTCGAATTTGTCTATGTTCAGAGATTGGTAAAAGAAACGCGTTTGGTATCAGTCATTATTTATTGAGTTTTGTTCCAGTAATTTGACGCTGCAGGTTGCCTGTGGGCTTCGAAACAGCAGGAAAAATATGGTGGTACAATAAATTCTGGAACAGCTTTTAATGGAGGTACATCATTCATAAAATATTTTAGCGAATTTGAAAATATCTGTGCCCTGATTGAAAAAATACTAGAGAGGTGGTTTTGTCTATTTTGAGAATAATTTCTAAAAAATGTTTTATTTTTATTTCTTGAAAACTTGATTTTTGTAAACTTTAGTCTTAACTTACCGTATTTTTTGTACAGTTCTTATTTCCTTTAAAATATATTAAAATATTTAAGTATTAAAAAAATGTGTTTTTTTTTTTTTATTTAAATAAAAATATTATCTCCACTAACAACGTCTATTACATGTGTCTACATGAAGCGGTTTTGATATCGCATTGCGACGTCACAGTCTCTCGGAAGCGGAAGAAACAAGACAACTTTACCATAGGTCACGAACAAAGCTTTACAGGTGCCTTGGCTATTCAGGACACATTACTGCGTAAACTTACCACTCCTAAACAACATGGCATCACGGAATCATTTTAGGATTTCCGTTTCATATGCATTGGCAATATATTACTTATATTCTATATATGTGGTAGATATGCACAGTTGAAGTTATACTATATAATGCATTTTTACTAAAAGAGATCACGCACACTGTAAATGGAAATTGGGTTTCGGTGAAATGGGTCCAAATTTGGCACAGAGGTACATCTTGTGCTCCTGAACAAAAGTCTCAATGGGCACAACTCGTGAAATTGCTTCTTACCCCCGCTATTCACCGAATCAACCTCAATCGAGCCCAAGCGAATCCAATCGATTATTTATTGAGAACCGAAAAAAAAAAAAACTATGTTCCGGTACTCAAAATAGTCTAATAATCTTACCTAATAGGTAAAATTGGATGCTCTTTCGGATTACGCTATTAGTTTTTTGCCACAACCCCTATAAACCTCGAAAAAAACGGGATCGAAAGGGGATGAAATATTAAAATTCATGTATAAGATCTTATAAATTCGTATGTAATTCTCTTTTTCCCAAACAGAAAAAAGAATTATAAGATTTAATAAAAATAAATGCAAAATATAGAAAAAGTTTTTTAAATAAACTTAATCTATAATGTATGTAACGGCTCTCTGTCTGTCTGTCCGTTAGTGCGCTTATCACTGAAGAACCACTTATCCGATTTATGTACTTTTTTTTTAAACATACTTATGTTCTCTGGCCAAGTTATCGGTTATATTTTATTACGTTCGGCAGCATAAGGAATGAGCATTAACAATAATAGGGAACAATATTATGTAGCAAACCATTAAATATGGAACAATATTATGTAGCAAAGAATATAATATATATATATATATATATATATATATATATATATATATATATATATATATATATATATATATATATATAAAACGCAATGTCTCTCTGTCTGTCTGTCCGTAAGTGCGCTTATCCCTCGAGGACTACGTGATTTAAGTGATTTTTTTTTTTAAAATCATGCATATGTTCTCTGACCAAGTTATAGATATATATTTTATTTCATTAGGTAACATAAGAAATAAGTAGTGACAATAATAGTGAATCAAGTCGGAAAAAGTTTGTCGCTAGCGCGCTCTCTTGCAATACACTGTCTAAACCATTCAATATGGAACAATGTCACGTAGCAAAAAATATAAAATATATAAAAAATGCAACGTCTTTCTGTCTGTCTGTCTCTCTGTCCGTTAGTGTACTTATCATGCGAGAACCACTTATCCGATTTACGTGTTTTTTTTAATTCATACATATATTCTTTGGCCAGGTTATATAATAATAATATATATATAATATATATAAAGCGCAATGTCTCTCTGTCTGTCTGTCTGTTATTGCGCTTATCATTCGAGAACCACTTATCCGATTGACGTGTTTTTTTTTATTCATATATAGATTCTCTGCTCAGGTTATAGGCTATATTTTATTACGTTAGGAATAAGCAGTAGCGATAATAGTGAATCAACTCCCGGCGAGCGGAGCCGCGGGCACGGCTAATAATAGATATATAGTTACATATTTGGGTATAAAATTACCTATTAAATGGAAACCATTATTAAAATATAATAAGTTAGAAAGTATAATAAAAAAATGTTAATTCAAAGTATATATATAATTATATATGTCATTTAAGAAAAAATTACATACCTGATTAGAGTTGTCGGGTGAGCCAAGTTCAATTTTTTAGACATTAAGGGTATTATTGGCCCTCCAAAGGGTTGTAATAAGAGTTGTGAAGAGGTTAAATTACAAAATTCACATATAAGCATTTTTTATTCAGACATGTATCCATGGAGTTTTCGCGTTGGCCGAATTTGATTTTTCAGGTGTTAGAGCCTAAAGGAGTAAAATGAGGTTTAACAATTTGGACACGTTATATTTGATTTTTTGAGGTATTGTTATCGCTCCAAAGGAGTGGAGTCATTACGATATTATATATCATATCATATCATACCATTTCATACCATATTATATTATATTATTTATATTATATATTATATTATATTATATTATATTATATTATATTTACGTTACGTTACGTTACGTTACGTTACGTTACGTTACGTTACGTTACGTTACGTTTACGTTACGTTACATTACAATACATTGTATTGTATTGTATTATATTATATTATATACTAGGTGCGACCATAAAGAAATGAGATTTTTTGAGCGAAACGTGGCAACCCTACACCCTTTATGAACACTCCTCACGCCACTGATAGTCCAACCGGCACATCCATGCAACCTCTTAATGTTGAGTAGTGGTGTAATAAGTGAAAACGTTCATTCTGTTTTAAATTTTTAAAATATTTTTAAATATTGAGAAATAAGATCTGTACTAAAAATCCCTAGAATCTCTTGTTATATATGCAATTTAGCATTATAACCTGCTCAAATGGTCAGAATTTTTAATAATGATGTTAAGTGGGAAATCGCTAGTTTTCTGTTGGTAACGAACCTGAAGATGTACAAGATACAAAAATTTGCAATAACTGTAATATATCCATTACTCAAAAATTAAACATATTAAAGCGACTTGTTTAAACCTTCTAATATTTCATCCCCCTTAGGTGAGATAAAAAGGCTCTAATACCTGAAAAATCAAATTTGAAGTACTCGAAAACCCCATGGATACATGTCTGATTAAAAATTGCTTATATATGAATTTTATAATTTAACCCCTTACAACCCTTATTACAACCCTTTGAAGGGCCGGTAAGGCCTAAATAATACCCTTAATCTTTAAAAAATTGAACTCCATTGCCCCCTGTTTGGTTAAAAAGAACCATACACATGAATGTAAGAGATCTTATACATAAGTTTTAATATTTCATCCCCTTACGACCCGTTTTTCGGGTTTGTAAGTGAAATTATTGTCCTATTTGGAGCATCGGGTTTTTTTTTTTTTTTTTTCGATCGTCAGTAAATGATCGATTGGATTCGCTAGGGCTCGATTGGGGTTGAATCGGTGAATAGCGGGAGTAGGAAGCATTTTCGTGAGTTGTGTCCATTGAGACTTTTGTTTAGGAGCACAAGTTCTACCTCTCATCATCATCATTTCACCGAAATCCAGTTTCAATTTAAAATGTGTGTGGTCTTTTATAATAGGAATTTTTTTAGACACGCCCAAAATTTTTGTAACGGTCGATTATTTTTCATATGAATGAAACTGAAATTGATTAAACAGGTAAAAAACATTCTGCATTTCTTGATATCCGTCGACGTCCAGCTAATTTATTACTTTACAATATATTTTCTAATACAAAATACGAAATATTGAATGTTTTCATTTTTAGTGTTCCGTACGGAACACTTATAAGATCTCTTCGGTGTCTGTCTGTCTGTCTGTCTGTCACACCCGATTTTCTCCGAAACTATTTGACATAGAAAGGTGAAATTTGGTAATAATATAGGAATTGATGGCCTCATCAGAGCCATGTAGTTTCAAAAATTAAATTTTGACTTAAGGGGTTAGTTTTGGGGGGTGAAGTCGGCAGTGAAAAAAAAATTTTTTTACTAGGTCATCGAGTGTGGTGTCAAATGAAAACTTGTGAAAACACGAGTAAAAAAGATATATATAATATTATACTTGCGCGCACTTTTCTTTGTATTATTTTTAAAAATTCGCGAAAAATCGCTGTACCGGGCCTTATCTCGAAAAGTACTTATCAAAAAATTTCGAAAAAATTCTGGAATATTCTCCACGGGGTGTAGATTGAACGAAAATTATGACGAGTGCATTACCTTTAATAATTTATATGGTACATAAAAAAAACAAAAATTTCAATTTTGACTTAAGGGGTTCGTTTTGAGGGGTGAAATCGGAAGTGAAAAAAAATTTTTTTTACTAGGTCATCGAGTGTGGTGTCAAATGAAAGCTTGTGAAAATAGGAGTAAAAAAATATATATATAATGTAATACTTGCGCACACTTTTCTTCGTATTACTTTCAAAAAATCGCTGTCCCCTACCTTATCTCGAAAAGTACTGATCAAAAAATTTTGAAAAAATTCTGGAATATTCTCCACGGGGTATAGATTGAACGAAAATTATCACGAGTGCATTACCTTTAATAATTTAGTTGGTATATAAAAAAAAAAAAAAATTTCAAGGTCACCAGTTTTCAGTAAAGATTGGAAACAAACTTTGTTGAAAACTTATTTGGGGTGTGTTTTGTGAAGTCACTGATCATTTTATAATACACTAACAAAAATTTTTATTTTAAAAACGAATTAACGTACGGAACACTAATTGTGCAAGTTCAACTTGCACTTGACCGGTTTTTTTTTACCTTATACTAACCCTGTATATCTCTACACAAATAAATTGTTAATTAAATTGTTTCCATGTAAACCGTGTAAGCAATTTTGTAAATAAATGACCAAATTTATCAAGTTTTTTCTGTATCCTGTCTGAGTAATGTGAACGAATTCCTCTGACGAGTGTATCCAAAATATAATGATTGCTTTATGAAGATGTTATAATTCAACAACAAAAACCTGCACACAAAGTGGGTTATTATTCTACTAAGGGGAAAATTCACCTGATGATACAATTTTAATAATAATGAATTTGACAGAATTTTTGTATTTTCATTTTAAATATTGGAAAAATTATACCAATACAAATGGCTCAGAATGACATTTAAAAGAAATGAACACAATCCATTCTTACGGGCTAAGAATGGTAAGTTAAAACTTTTGCTAATGATTTTTACTTGTTTGTTTTAGCTCTCATTTTTCTCAGTTGACTTTAGTATTAGTATAAAACATTAAAATTCATTTCATATTCTTGTCGTCGGACTCAATTTCTCATAAACTTTTTATATACAAAATGTACGTTTCGGTAATCCAACAGTGCACGCTACTTGTCTGGGGAACAGATAGATCCAAATTACATTTCTTCAATGCAAAAATAAACATATAATAAAGAAGCACTTTTTTCTTAAAGTCATAGAGACGGGAAGCATATGGTCATTTGGTCTTTCTGGCTACGTCAGTGGAGGGAACTGCTCTTCTACTTGTATGAAGTACCAAAATGTAATAAAACGATTATTAATTTTAAGCATATGGAGAGTAGCTTATTTATAAAGATAGATCTCAAATAACTTAAAAAATTTCATTTATTAGTTAATGCAAAGACTTTGTTTTAAAATAAATATTGAAATAGTCTTAACGAATAACTTATATGAGAAATAAAAGTCCTTGGAGTTTGATCGTGTTAAGCTCGGATGATCTTTTGACTTTCCTGAAGATATTTCATACAATCCTAGGAAAACCTTGGAAGGTGAATACAATGTTTGTAAGTGTATCTTTTATTTTAGACCAAGTTTCTTCTATAGACGTTACGTGTGGTGTAATCTCTTTGAGCCTGCTTTCGATTTGTACACCTATCTGCCTTATGATCTGAGGATCCATAATTTTTTCCATGTCTGTAGCTTTCATTTCGATTTTCTTTCTTGTCGTATTACTAATTCTTTTAAATCTGAAGTCTCTAATAAGCGGATTATGATCATTATTGGCATCAGCGCCAGGGTACGTTTTTACAAACTTACTAATTTCTCGTTTTATTAGGATAAAATCAATTTGATTCCGCGTGATCCTGTTCTTGTGGTCTGCCGGCGAACTCCATTTGTACAGACGTCTGGAATGCAGCTTAAACAAGGTGTTAGTAACGAGAAGATCGTTCTCTGTACAAAATTGCATTAGCCTATCTCCACGAGAATTTCTTTCGCCTAGGCCATACTTTCCCACTTAATTACCATCCGACTCAAGTCACATCTTGTCGTTAAACTCGCCCGTCACTATTGTCATTTCTCCTCTCTTTGTGAGATGTAAAACTTCGTCCAGATTGTTATAAAATTGTACTACTTCGTCATCAGATTTGTCATTTGTTGGTGCATATGCTCAGATAATATTTAGTGTTCGGTAAGATGTTTGTAATCTTATCAGCATAACCCGGTCACACGAAGACACAAAATGAATTACTGTTTTAGCGAGATCGTCTTTGATGATCATAGTCGTACCACATCTGTGATTCTGAACAGTTCCCCTTGAATCTGGTTTTTCGGGCTACGTTAGTGGAGGGAACTGCTATTCTACCTGTATCGGCTTAGTGTTCGGTAAGATGTTTTGTCATCTTATCAGCATAACCCGGTCTCACGAACGCACAAAATGAATTACTGTTTTAGCAAGATCGTCTTTGATGATCACAGTCGTACCATATCTGTGATTCTGAATAGTTCCCCTTGAATCTGGTCTTTCGGGCTACGTTAGTGGAGGGAACTGCTCTTCTACCTGTATCAGTATGTAATATAACGATTAATTAATTTTAAGCATATGAAGAGTGGCTTATTTATAAAAATAGATCCCAAATAACAAAAAAAATTGCAATTATTAGTTAATGCAAATACTCTGTTCTAAAATAAATATTGAAATAGACTTAATGACGTTAATGAATAACTTATATGAGAAATAAAAGTCCTTGGAGTTAGATCGTGTTAAGCTGAGATAATCTTTTGCATTTCCTGAAGATACTTCATACAATCCTAGAAAAACCTTGGAAGGTGAACACAATGTTTGTGAGTGTATCTTTCATTTCAGACCAAGTTTCTTCTATAGACGTTACGTGTGGTGTGATCTCTTTGAGCCTGTTTTCGATTTGTACACCTATCTGCCTTATGATCTGAGGATCCATAATTTTTTTCCATGTCTGTAGCTTTCATTTCGATTTTCTTTCTTGTCGTATTACTAATTATTTTAAATCTAAAGTCTGTAATAAGCGAATTATGATCACTATTGGTATCAGCGCCAGGGTACGTTTTTACAAACTTACTAATTTCTCGTTTTATTAGGATAAAATCAATTTGATTCCGGGTGATCCTGTTCTTGTGGTCTGCTGGCGAACTTCAGGTGTACACACGTCTGGAATGCAGCTTAAACAAGGTGTTAGTAACGAGAAGATCGTTCTCTGTACAAAATTGTATTAGCCTATCTCCACGAGAATTTCTTTCGCCTATGCCATACTTTCCCACTTAATTACCATCCGACCCAAGTCACATCTTGGCGTTAAAATCGCCCGTCACTATTGTCATTTCTCCTTTCTTTGTGAGATGTAAAACTTCGTCCAAATTGTTATAAAATTGTTCTACTTCGTCATCAGATTTGTCATTTGTTGGAGCATATGCCTGGATAATATCTAGTGTTCGGTAAGATGTTTGTAATCTTTTCAGCATAACCCGGTCTCACGAAGGCACAAAATGAATTACTGTTTTAGCGAGATCGTCTTTGATGATCACAGTCGTACCATATCTGTGATTCTGAACAGTTCCCCTTGAATCTAGTCTTTCGGGCTACGTTAGTGGAGGGAACTGCTCTTCTTCCTGTATGAAGTATCAATATGTAATATAACGATTAATTAATTTTAAGCATATGAAGAGTGGCTTATTTATAAAGATAGATTCCAAATAACTAAAAAAATTACAATTATTAGTTAACGCAGATACGCTGCTCTAAAATAAATATTGAAATAGACTTAATGACGTTAATGAATAACTTATATGAGAAATAAAAGTCCTTCGAGTTAGATCGTGTTAAACTGGGATGATCTTTTGACTTTCCTGAAGATACTTCACACAATCCTAGGAAAACCTTGGAAGGTCAACACAATGTGACACGGATTAAACCAGAATTTTTCATCTAACTAAAGCCATGAAAGCTTCCCTTCCATCGCAATATCTTACCTAACGAATACTGTATAATGAGATATTAATCACAAGATAGTTACCGAGGAAGGGCTTTAGAGATATTTACAACTTAAATTTCCATAGCCTTTTTCTCTACACATTATTTCTATTAAAATTGACAAAGATGAAATGTTAACATCATTTTGAGATTTTTTCGATTTCGAGAACACTGAAAAGGCTAAGTTATATTCGAAGCAACTTCTTTAAACCCCATACCTACTTCTTTAAACCCTTATGCATTTAACAATTGAGAAAAATGGTTATAATACAGCTGAGCTTTCTCTTTATAAGAGACCAAACTTTTTCAATAGGGTTGGCATCCGGCGATTATGAGGGTTGCTCAAGTATCTTATCGTGGGTCTAAGAGAGCCACTTCGAGACGTGATTTTTGCCCAGCAGTCCATGTCGTGAACAACAACGAAGTCAGTGACGAAACAAAGGAATTAGATAGACTTTGGAAAGTGAGACCTATTGTTAATAGATTCCATGCAACTGTAATTAAAATCCCTAGAGAAGCTGATATCAGCATCGACGAACAAATTCGCGTTATTTTCCTAAACTAATTCTTCAAGATCTTGAAAAACCAGGGAAAAGTCTTAAAATTCCACTGAACCCATTCAAATCTTACCGACTCCCCCCCCTCCCTTCCATCCCTTCTGCTAAAACGACCTTGTTAAAAAAATAATATATTTCTCGTCTACTTCAAGAATTTTAGGTGTTATGTAAATTGAAATCGATATTTCATTGCGTTCGGGAGTTACCTGGACAACAGCCAGATTGGTAGATAGAAATTAAGAACTATTGATTAGCAGAAATTAAAAACTACGTTTTTTTTGTTATTTAGGGACTCTGAAACATAATAAAATAACACAATAGCCTCCCTATTCTAGAATTCGATCCTATCAATTTACCTCATATCGTTTTTCGAGTTTTAAAAGATCTTACTTATTATCTTACTAGGGGAGGTGTTACGTTTAAACGCCATTAGTATAATGAATCGTATAAAGAATAACATTAGAAATAAATTACCGACAATCGTCATTATCATAGAAAGGCTAAAAATTTTCTATTTATAATAGTAGTGGGTTGTCTTAAAATTTCTCGGCCTAACAAGGAAAGCAAATTTTTTTTGACCTGAACTATGTTTTGTTTTTCAGTATAATCTCCTGAAACTTTGATACATTTATCCCAACGTTTTTCCAATAATTCAATACTATTATTAAAGTGTGATTCCGGAAGATCTGCAAAATATCCCATCCACGGCTGCAATACTTCGTTATTTGATGTAAAACACTTTCCAGCTAGGAATTTTTTCAGGTTTGGAAACAGATAATAGCCAGAGGGAGCCAAATCTGGTGAATACGTTGGATGTTCAAACAATTCGTACTTTAATTCGTTGAATTTTTTCATCGCCAAAACACTTGTGTGAACACGCGCATTGTCTGGATAAAAAATAATTATTTTCTTGTTTAAAGCAAGTCTTTTCTCACGAATTTTTACATCCAACTGATCTAAAAGGTTACAATAATATTAAGAGTTAATTGTTTTACCTTTCTGAAGATAATCGATCAACAAAACACCTTTGTAATCCCAAAAAACTGTTGCCATAATCTTCCCTGCTGATCGAACCGTCTCTGTCGTTTTTCGTGCACTTCCACCCGCTTCAGTCTATTGTTTCGACTTTTATTTTCGTTCCAGTTATGAAATGACTATTGAAATCCATTTTATTTTGTTTTAAACATTCCAAATACGCGTAGAGAAATAGGCATTCGAATGCGTTTTTGGTCAACTGTCAGCAAATGCGGCACCAATCTTGCACAAAGTTTTTTCGTATGTAATTCTTTATGCGAAATATTTCCAATTCGTTTTTTTGAAATGCCTATGGCCTCAGCTATTCCACGCATTTTCACTCGTCGATCATCTAATACCATATCATGGATTTGTTGAATGATTTGTGATGTTGTAGCAGTTTTTGGAAAACCTTCGCGTGGATCATCTTCGAGACTTGTACGACCAGATTGAAAAGAGCAGCCCATTTTTTTCACAGTGGAGGTGATGCATCCTTATACACTTTTAATTCATCCAAAAAAAAAGAATTTAATCACTGCATGATATTCAATTTTTTCCATTTAAAAAAATCAGTTAATATTAAATAACTGTTATTACTCGAATGAATTGACAGATCGAAATAAAATTTTAGATGTGTTTATATAAAAGATGGAATTTCCAATACAATTATGGTTTCACAGTGTGTCACGCCGAGAACCTTTTAGGCAGCCTAGGTAATTAGTACCTTCCCATTTTATTTTAAAATTAAATGTGTTTGGTTTAAAATTTATTCGCAACGTAATCCCATTTTCAGTAAAATATTCCTAGAAAGAAACTAAATAGAAGATTGTATGTGGCACAAGAAAAACTGAATCTAAAAATGATATTCCTGCCATTTAGTCTATTATGTGTTTCAAGTCTCCAATTAAAATAACACACTCTTGGCGTATATCATTTATTCAACGTGAAAAAGAAACAGTTAAGTGCAGAAATTAACGACGAATTCAGTCAATACCATTCATTAGATGTTTCGGACGCTGTTCTTTCAGGGACATGAAATACTATTATGATACGTCTGGTAGGCTTCTGGAACATATTTATACTGATCTTTTGCATCTTTTATTCTTTCATCATTAAATACAACAATGGATTTTTGAAGACCTTTTCTTGTTGTAGCGGTAGATATACCAGTATATACATATTTAATTGAAACAAAAAATGTTTGCCTCATATTTGCTAAATTTTTTGTGTATTTTTGAAAAAAAAGAATATTTTTATTTTCCTAAATTAATGTCAGGATTATTTTTAACACACCTTACATACCAGTGTATCTCAGTAGGTTAATGAAATATATATATATATATATATATATATATATATATATATATATATATATATATATATATATATATATATATATATATATATATATACTACCGTCAGAAAGTATTCGCCCAACTAGAAATTTCAATGTTACTGCCAAAATTTAATACCAAATTAAACCCTTCTATTATATTAGGTAAATTTTATTGTTCTTAACAAGTGTCTATCATAAAATTGTTTAGATAAGCCTTTTTGGTGAAATCACAAATTGAAAACCAATTAGAACAAATGTCCAAGTTTTGCTTGATAATCGTTTTGAGACGATTTCCGAGAATTCCAGTTGAGGTAAGAACTCATTTCAAGTTTTTAGGGATTATGGAAATTCCTAGTGACATTTTATGATAGAAATTATGCTATAAATACCATTGCCCTTTTGGAAATTAATCATTCGCAAACAGTACTGTGTCATTGATACAGGCTCAATTGTTTGTGAAAATGCCAAAAACGAAAGAAGTTTCCGTTGAAAGTCGGGCTCTGATAATTGCGAGACATCAAACTGATCACTTGTGTTGACAAATCGCGAGTGATATGCGGATGCCAAGGGGAACGATGGACTCCATCGTAAAAAAAAAATTTCTGCGGGGTATGGAATTCCAATCAAAAACGTTCAGGAAGGCCTCGAAAAAGACTCCCGCTAAAGACAGAGCTATAACAATGTCCAGTAGAAGTAATCGCCGCCTAACTGCACCAGAAATTACGGCTCAAGTAAACCTGGAGAGGCCCCTCCTCATCAGCGTGACAACCGTGAAGAACAGGTTAGCAGAAGGTGGACTACACGGGAGAGTTTCAGTGAGGAAACCACTTCTTAGGTAATGAATAAAAGTAAAGGATTAGAATGGGCCCGAGAACATAAAAATTGGACATCAGAACAATGGATTTTGTCCTTTGGAGCGACGAATCTAAATTCGAAATTTTCGGTTCAAATCGACGAATTTACGTGCGACGATCAGCTGGAGAGAGGATGTTGGAAGCCTGTCAGTTGCCTACAGTAAAACATGGTGAGGTTCAGCAATGGTTAGGGGTTGTTTTAGCAACGGTAAAGTTGGAAAAATCTTTAGGATAGAAGGAATCATGCGAATAGAACAGTATCAAAAAATTTTGCTGACTCAAATGCTTCCTTCTGGAAGAGATATTTTTCAGAAGAAATTTATTTTTCAGGATGACAACGACCCTAAACATTCTGCTAAACAAATTAGAGAACTTTTGGACCAATGAAAATCCAATGACGTCCTGCAAGTGACGACTTGGCCTCCACAATCACCCGACTTGAACCCCATCGAATTGCTGTGGGATCATTTGGGACTTTTACAAGCAGAATGGGTTAAAATAACCGAAAAAACTCTGAAGAAACTACTGGACAGAATGCCGAAACTTTGTAAAGCGGTAATTAAAAACAAAGGAGATTACATAAATGAGAAAAATCCTGGAAAATCAAGAATATTTTTCTGATGTTCTAGACTGTAAATAATGTGAAAATAAATAATAATTCGTTAAAATAAAAAAAAAAAATATTATCTGGGTTTTTGTTGTCTTGGGATTGAAATAACTAGGTGGGCAAATACTTTTTGACGGTAATATATATATATATATATATATATATATATATATATATATATATATATATATATATATATAAAATATATATATATATATATATATATATATATACATATACATATATATATATATATATATATATATATATATATATATATATATATATATATATATATATACATATATATATATATATATATATATATATATATATATATATATATATATATATATATATATATATATATATATACATATATGTATACCCTCCTTTTCAGTCCGAACCTTCTCAGCAGAGGTGTGGTGACTGCTAATGACACTAAGTCTTTCTAATGGTTCCTATCGTCAGCAAGATGAACTGCATCATGCACTCCAATTCCAGTTAGCTCCCGGGATCCGACTACGGCCTTTTACTTTTCCTTCTGTGACTAGCAGCTCCATATCGTTATTCCGCCTAGCTATGTAGCTAAAATATTGCAAAATTTTTTCACGGATAGTGTCAGTTATTCTTTTACCTATTCCTAGTTCTTCCATAATCGAAATATTGATTCTGTGCGCAGTCCATGGTATACGCAGTAGTCTGCCATAACACCACTTCTCGAACGCCTTAGTTTTGAGCGGTCCCTTTTTTTAAACGACCATGTCTCTGTGGCATATAGTAAAATAAAAAAAAACTAGAGAATGCAGGAGTCGAATTTTTGGTGCTTTAGATATACTGCGATCGCGCCAAATTTTTGTTAGTTTCACCACAGCATGACGGGCAATCTCTATCCTTTGGCGTATTTCTGTTTCACAACTACCGGAATTAGTAATTAAAGAGCCCAGATATGTTAATTTATCAACAACTTCACAGTTAAAAACTTTCGTGACATTGAGTTGGTTATTGTTGGCTCTGCTATGATCATAACCTTGATTTTAGATTGATTTATACGTAGTCCTAGCAACTCACTTTCCCACTGTAATTGTAACATGATACGCTCAGGTCTTCGATGTTTTCGGCGAGGATAGCAGTGTCATCCGTATACCTCAGGTTTGCTTATACGTTTTCCATTTACTGAAATGGCCCCATCGTAGTTTCCAGTCATCATTAACCAGTCCTCTGCATCCACTGCTGGGCCGCCCCCATAGAATTCCTTCTCCGTCTATTCTGCGCAGTCTGCAACCAGTTATTAGCGGTCTTTGAATATCATCTGACCAACGTGTCGGTAGTCTATCTCTGTTGCAGTTATCTTTCCTTCCTATTTTTTTGCGCATCCATCTCATGTTTCTAAGTCTGACCAAGGTCCAGCTCATTTCCATTTTAAAATAGCTACGCGAGATGGCGTCTGTGACATCAGTGCGTTTACGTAGATCTTCGTTTTATGTGCCGATTCTATAGTAAGTGGAAGGACGCGCTGGTTACATGTTTTTTCTCTTTCAAACTAATCGGAGTGTCGGTGTCAAATGCTTTGTGAAAATCCACAAAAGCAAGTATTAGAGGTATGTTGTATTCTACGAATTTCTCAATTAATAATTTCATGATATGTAGGTGTTTGTTCCGAAGCCTGAAAGGAATCCAGCCCGTTCCTTTGGTTGGTAGAAATACAATTTATTTTCTAGTCCGGAGGTGATAATTCTGGTAAATAATTTATATAAACGATTCAGAAGGCTGATTGGTAGGTAGTTTCCAAAGTATATCTTGTCTCCCTTCTTATGTAACAAAACAGTTACGTGATATATACATATATATATATATATATATATATATATATATATATATATATATATATATATATATATATATATATATATATATATATATATATATACTCGTATATATATATATATATATATATATATATATATATATATATATATATATTATATATATATATATGTATATGCGCGGCGGCCTGTGGCGTAGTCCGCGGTGCAGAAGGTCTCGGGTTCCAATTTCGGCAGGTTGGTATACTTTTATTTAAATATATATGGCCTGGCCACGTACATAGGTAGTAGTTGTTTGCAGAGATTTAATAACGTCCGTGGCAGCACTATCGCGTTATCTGAAAGGTACTGTGAAATACAAAAACGTATGTTTCAGTACTTGGACAACGTTAACGGGTAAAATCCCTACTCAGGCGGGGAGGTGAACGATAAATACATATATATATATATATATATATATATATATATATATATATATATATATATATATATATATTATATATATATATATATAAATTGTAAACTATATTTCTGACAAAAAAAAATATTTTTACGGTGCCAATTCAAAAAAAAAATTGAGTTTAAGTATATTGGAATTTATACAGACAAACCTAAGTAGTAGTAAATTTAAAAAGTCCCTGCCTTACAAAAATAGATCCGTTCGGGAGTGTAAATTTAGCCATGGTTAGACCTACAATAAGTAAAATCTCAATGCTTTTAATCTAATTTTTTTAATAAGTATGGCAATGTTCACTACTTCAATCTCAATTAATTTGAAACCTTCCACCGGCAAATTTAGACCTGAATTTTAGTTCTAGGGTTAAGAAGTTTTTAGTTAAAATTTAGTTTAATTAAATTTATTAAAAAATAATAAACGGATTCGCTTGCTTAATTCTTCAACTGTAAAACGAATTTCTAAAATAAACAACGCTTATGAGCGCACAATATAACCTAACATTTCTTGGGTGCTTACCAACTATTTTAACAGTTTTGCAGTGTATCGACTGGATTTTTACTTATCTCTCAATTAGTGTATATTTCCTACTATTCTATAAACAATAAATAATGTACAACTACAATATATTTTTAAAACTTGTTTACAGTTTACTGTATAGCCTTGTTGAAGAAAAAGCAGGATATCTGCACGTAATTGGATATGGTGTTAATATTATAGAAACTTTCAATTATTGTACACATTTTAGGTTTTCTTATTTGAACAATTACATGATGATTTTGTTAATCATTGTAGGTATTTTGCCGTTTAAGTGAGGGAAAATTATAACAGCAAATGATTCTAATACAACTCTACACGTAATAAAATTTTCTGGTTTCTTTTTTATCAATTTTTTCCAGTAACATCATTCAATAATTTTGTGAAATATACAAAACGTATATAAAATAAAGGCCAGGTTACTGTTTTGTTGCCGGTAAGATTTAAATTTTGATTTAATATTAAATATTAGCATTGGCACTAAAATCTTTGTGATTTAAGTTGAAATCTTGTTCTTATGAAGAACTTTAGAAGTACCTTTGAAGGCAGATTTAGATTTGGCTAAGCTTTTTCTTTATATAACCTGAGTTAACCCCACCTTAAGATTTCAACTTTTTTAGTGTTCCCTACGGAATACTTATAAGATCCCTTCGGTGTCTGTCCGTCTGTCTGTTTGTCTGTCACACCCTATTTTCTCCGAAGCTATGTAACATAGAAAGTTAAAATTTGGCACTAATATAGAATGATTGATGTGCTCATCAAAGCCATGTAGTTTTGAGACTTAAATTTTGATTTAAGAGGTTAGTTTTGTGGGGTGAAATCGGAAGTGATTTTTTTTTTACTAGGATATCGAGTGCGGTGTCGAATGAAATCTTGTAAAAGCACGAGTTATAATATATATCATGTAATACTTGTGCACACTTTTCTTTGTATTATTTATAAAAAATTGCGAAAAATCGCGGTCTCCTGCCTTACCTCGAAAAGTACTAATCAAAAATTTTGAAAAAATTCTGAAATATTCTCCACAGGGTATACACTGAACGAAAATTATCACGAGAGCATTACCTATAATAATTTATCTGGTATATAAAAAAAAAAAAAAAATATCAAGGTTATCAGTTTTTAACAAATATCGGAAACAAACTTTGTTGAAAACTCATTTGGAGTATATTTTATGAAGTCATTAATGATTTTGTACCTCCGTAACAAAATTTTTTATTCTAAAAGCAATCAACGTACGGAACACTAATTGTGCAAGTCCACTTGGCCGATTATTCTATCTTATTGAGAGAATAACCCACATGCCTTAAAAGAATCCGGCATATAATAAAAAGTATTTTTTTAAAACACTACTTAATATGGATGAATTCCTATTTTTTTATATATTACAGGTTAATTGAGGCAATAAACCGCAAATAAACTATGATCATCTTCTTATTTTAGGTTCTTAGAAATGAAAAAGAAGATCGTAATCTTAAGGATATAATTTGCAAATAATTATTGCAATAATCTTCTGGGCATTAAAAATAAACCATTATTATTTTTATAATTACTTATGTCTTGTTTTAAAAACATAGCGATTCTTCTCGAGGAATGCTCGCTTAAGCTGTATGTATAAAAATTTTTACTGTGAATGATTGACAGAATCATAGATTTAAATAAAGATTTTATATACTATTTATAAACACTTCCCTATTTTAGCTCATTGTAACGAAATGAAGCTAGAACTATTCCCACAATAGCCAGGAGACGTAACGAAAATTGCTATTTTACAGCGCTGTTGAACCACCTTGCGGAGTAATTCTTAATAAAGATGGGATTTTTTCCATAAAAAAAATTCATTATTAAGCATTACTCACTATATTTTCGGATTACTAAGATGATATTGTGATTTACAGAGAAGAGAGGAAATTAGATCTTCAAAGAAGTTGTAAAATGGAGATCAGCAAACCACAGAATATATAAAGGACCAAACAAGACCTAGAAATAAAGAATCTTCAGAGTGATGGGTTCAAGAGGACTAAGGGAGAGCCAATATAATGAAAAAAGCTTTTGAAAATTAGGCATCAAATAACGCCGATAGATATTTTGATTGATTTTGATGAAATATTTTACTTTTTGAATATTAACTTCGTTCACTTCAGATTGCCTAGCTCTAGGTCGACTCTTGGCTTACTTTCAAGACGCCTAAAACAGTCACCCTTAAATACGAGATAAGCATTTACCTTCTACGCCCTTTAAAGCTCTTGTAAAATTTCGGTGACTGAGCAAATCATTAGAATCCAAGCAGGCCTTGAAATTCATTTTCCAATCCAAAACACCACTATAACTAGACATCCTATGGTATTCTCATAAAAGAGCTGACACATTACGAATGAAGATGGATGCTTACGACAACAAAAAGATACCACAGCGCCACTATTTTTAGTCTTCCGTACGAAATACTTATACACTTTGGTGTCCGTCTATCTGTCTATCATAGCCGATCTTCTCCTAAACTAATTGGCATATAAAGTTGAAATTAAGCACAAAATGATGGCATAATCAGAGCCGTGTGTGAAAATTAAATTTTGAATTAAAGGATTAGTTTTTGGGGGTGAAATCAGAAGTGAAAAAAAACTTTTACCAAGCTATCGAGTAGGGTATCAAATGAAATGTAAAAACAGGGGTTAAAAATATATATGAAGTAATACTTGCGCACACTTTTCTTTGTATTGTGTAAATGTAAAAGTATAAAATGCTAACCTTTTTAAAAATCTCCGTCACCTTACTGGGAGGTATAATTTAGTGTATTTAAAGACTTGTCTGTCTGTTCTTGCATGATACAAAACCGGCTAAATGGATCTTGACGAAATTTTATATGAAGATAGGGTAGTTTCGAAAATTATTACTTTTAAAAATGATATAACTACGTACCTCGTTTCTTCTGATATAACCCGTAGACTCCTAATAATGGACCATTACATTTATCGAATGGATTTGAAAAATTATTTTATAATTTGTGATATATAGGTACTTTACTTATATGCGTGATATATGATAGCATGTATATATTATTGTATTTTTAGAATATAAGTGTGGACTGATAGTTTGATAATCCTCTATGAAATAGCTAGAAATTTTGTTAAGTGGCATGATGGTTGGTAAGCGTGATTCTTGTAACGGTTGTGTTCAAAGTTTCAAGCCAATGCAACGCGTAGTTGCTTGTTGGCAGCTATCGTAAGTGATCGGTGTTACAACATTTCGTAGAAATGAATAATAAAACTGGGTATTATGGAGTGATTAAACATTTATATTTAAAGAAGTGGATTGCGGCGCAGATAGAAACTAAATTAATGGAAGTTCATGGAGACACAAGGCCGTACGTGCACTGTAGATGCGGCACGTTCAGGGCGCCCGATTGAGATTTCTTCTAAAGAAATGATCGATAAAATTCGTGGCATCATGATGAAAGATCGTCGCATTAAGCGTCGTGAGATTGCTGAGATGTTAGGCAAATGAACGAAGAAAGGCACTTAAAAATCGTGTTTTGAAAACTTGCAGCGTAATCCAAAGGGCTTTGGCATCCCCTTAAGTCAAAATTTAACTCTTAAAACTACACGGCCCTGATAAGACTATCAATCTATAATATATATAAAATGCAACGTCTCTCTCTGTCTGCCTGTCTGTCTGTCTGCCTGTTTGTCTGTCTGTCTGTCTGCCTGTCCGTTAGTGCGCTTATCACTGGAGAACCACTTATCCAATTTACGTACTTTTTTTTTAAACATACATATGTTCTCTGGCCAGGTTATAGGCTATATTTTATTATATTAGGTAGCATAAAGAATAAGCAGTGACGATAATAGTGAATCAAGTCGGAAAGAAGCTTGCCGCTAACGCGTCCTCTTGCAATACACAGCCTAAACCATTAAATATAGAACAATATTATGTAGCAGAGAATATCTATAATATATAATCTATAATATATATAAAATGCAACGTCTCTCTGTCTGTCTATCTGTCCGTTAATGCGCTTATCATTCGAGAACCACTTATCCGATGGGCAGGTTATAAGATGTATATTATTATGTAACATAAGGAATAAGTAGTGACGATAATAGTGAATCAAGTCGGAAAAAAGTTTGCCGCTAGCGCGCTCTCTTGCAATACGCTGCCTAAACTGTTAAATATGGAACAATATTATGTAGCAAAAAATATAATATATATAAAATGCAACGTCTCCCTGTCTGTCCCTCTGTCTGTTTGTCCGTTAGTGCACTTATCACGTAAGAACCATTTATCCGATTTACGTGTCTTTTTTAAATTCATACATATGTTCTTTGGCTAGGTTATATAATAATAATAATAATCTATATCTATAATATATATATATAAAAATGCAACATCTCTCTGTCAGTCTGTCCGTTAGTGCGCTTATCCCTCGAGAACCACTTATCCGATTTACGTGATTTTTTTTTAATTCAAACAAATGTTCTCTGACCAGGTTATAGATATATATTTTACTACTTTAAGTAACATAAGAAATAAGTAGTGACGATAATAGTGAATCAAGTCGGAAAAAAGTTTGTCGCTAGCGCTCTTTCTTGCAATACGCTGCCTAAACCGTTAAATATGGAACAATATCATGTAGCAAAGAATATAACATATATAAAATGCAACGTCTCTCTGTCTGTCTCTCTGTCCGTTAGTGCACTTATCACGCGAGAACCACTTATCCGATTTACGTGTTTTTTTTTTATTCATACATATGTTCTTTGGCCAGGTTATGTAATTATAATAATATATAATATATAATATCAGGGGCTAGGGGACTCCCAGGATTCTCTTAATAGATGCATTGACGATCCCGAGGTACCTGAGTCATGCTATGCTGTGTGTGCTGATATCTTTTCAAAACAAGGAAGAACAATAATAACTTTTAAAGACAGACCAACGATAATAAGCGCAAAAAAACACATCAGCTATTAACCTTCTACTAAGAGGCAACACAATGTCGGGACACTTTGAGCTTCTGACACGAAAGAACACTGAAAACTCCCTAAACAACAATAAACCAATAAAAGAAGCGTCGAGCGTAACGGTCGAGGACGTCGCGGGAAATGGCAGCTCGACCACAACTATGAAGTCCGGGCAAAAGAAATTGGATCTACCAAAAGTGTTGTGCCGGCCAGTAAGCCGATACCCACCCAGGCGGGAAAATCAAAGCAAGGCATAAGTTGCACTACAGAAATCAACGAACACGTCATGCGTTGCTGTAACCAAATCACAACTAACCTGAACTAACCTGACAAAGAAATTACTAAGAAAAAAATTACTAGCTTTCTGGACCCATCGAAATCTATCCCAAATACAACCGACATAGATGCAAGAGAATCACAACCACCAGAGCCAAACCAAGCCACGTAATAGCGTTTGTGCTGATTTGGCTTAAGCCTGTCAGTCAAACATGGAACCTCTTTGACCAAATGTGAGAAAGAAGAACAAAAATACATATAAAACGCAACGTCTCTCTGCCTGTCTGTCTGTTACTGCGCTTATCATTCGAGAACCACTTATCCGATTTACGTGTTTTTTAAATTCATACGTAGGTTCTCTGGTCAGGTTATAGGATATATTTTATTACGTTAGGTAACATAAGGAATAAGCAGTGGTGATAATAGTGAATCAACTCCCCGCGAGCGGTGCCGCAGGCACTGCTAGTTTCTATATAAGTGCCAAATTTCAACTTTCTATGCCAAAGAGAAAATCGACGGTGACAGGCAAAGGGACAGACAGAGAGACACCGAAGGGATCTTATAAGTGTTCCGTACGGAACACTAATAAGATAAATGGTTGGATTAGCGACTGGCTGTATGGCAGAACTGCCCAAGCCAAAATAAAATTAAAAAGAAAAAGTTTTCTTCGTAACTATCTAGAAAAGAAAACAACTAACGAGCGATTAAAATCGGTAGTCTAGATAATAAATGTTTATCTTAGTTGTGTAGAGTCTTCTTCAGACAGAAGAAACCTTGTAGCAAATGTATTCCTGGTAATTAATTTGCGCAGTATTATTACAGGTAATTATTTTTATTTGTAATAGCTCCATAAATATCTTAAATACCAAAACTACGTATATTATTAATGTATTTTTTCATATTATAGATACCAATAACAGGTTTAACAATAACAACTTTTTGCAACTATTAATTGATGCATGAACAAAATCTGGTATTAGGGACGGCATATTGGATCATCTTTAATTCTGGTCTTTGATCAAATGAAAAAAGAAGACCATAAATGAACAGGCGTAATATTCTAATTTCATGGTCGTTACATTTTGTTGCTTATTTTAAGTATTTTGTCTTTAAAGGAAACAGTCAAGGATTTGGAAGTAAAGAACCATGTATAACAAATTTGTCCATTTATTTTTAGACTTTAATCTGATATTAAAATTATAGCATAAATGGCTGCATCATCATTAGGAGTCAGTTTTTTACTACCTTCTTAATTTCCATAAAGTTAATGGTCCCGTACATCATTTTCATCTAAAAATTTTTAACAAACAAGAATACTAACATAAAATCAAGGCTCACCATTTTTATATTAAAACTCGATCTAACTTGGCCTGAAAACTTACTGACCGAATAGCATGCCTACTAACTGGTCATTTTTTTTTATGGGTCTAGCACACGTGCTGCAGGGAAGTCCCTAAAGCGCTCCAGGAGCGGCATGTGTGCGGAAAAAGCGACGTTGTCCTTGAATCGCTGTAAATTGTACTCGGTGGGAAACACAGCGCTGGGCAAATTATTCCAAAGGGATGATGTTCTGCATATAAAAGACTGCTTCAAAAGCGTTGTACGCGGAGTCATACGGATGTGAAGCACCAGCGCGACGTGTATTTCTAACATGCACCGCTTTGGAAGGAATTAAGCGGGATACATCCTTCGAACACTTTCCATGAAAATACTTGTAGAACAGACTCAAGTCGCCAACCGTTCTTCAATGTTCCAGCGAATCAAGGCCGCCGGTCAATTCCGGGTCTCCAATCAGACGCACAGCGCTTCTCTGAACAGAACCCAACAAATGCAGTATATGTTTGGGAGCGGAGCCCCAAACGTGGGAGCAGTATTCCATAGTTGGTCGAATTTGAGCTTTCTAAAGAATTAACACTTGTTGTGGGATATAAAGCTTTCTGGTTCGAAACAATATTCCCAACTTTTGAGAAGCTCTCCTTGCTATGCCTGCAACATGTTCATGCCAGGACATATTTGCGCCCAAACTAACGTCCAACAAATTGAGCGACGATGCTAGGGGAATGGAGTGCCTCGACATAACTATGTCGGTTCAGCAATGTTAACTTTTTTAGAAAAAACTGCCGCCTGGGTTTTTGTAGCGTTAAATTCCACTTGGCTACTGTCACCCCAAGATAGAATTTCTTCCAGGTCTTTGTTAAGTTAAACGACCTCCTGCTGTCTGCGGATATTCGCCTGAGCAGCCGAGCGTTCAAGGTGAATGAAGAGACAAGTGTACTGTCATCTGCAAAGCTGTAGATTGGATTCCCGGTCTTTTCCAGCAGATCGTTAGTGTAAATTAGAAAGAGAGTAGGAGACAATATGGAGCCCAGGGCACATCGGCGTTGATAGTGAAGGTGTTAGAAAGAATTCCGTCGACCGCCTTTCGTAAAGAACGCTCTCTGAGGAAACATGAGAGTCACAAACAGAACCTTTTAGACATACCATAAGAACGCAACTTAGCCAATAGTCCATCGTACCAAACACGGTCGAATGCCTTGGATATGTCAAGAGCAACCGCTCGAGATTCTCCAAAGTGTTCAGTTGCGTTGTTCCAAACATGTGTTACATAAGTCAGAAGATCTCCTGTTGATCTATGTTTACGAAAACCATATTGGTGATTTCTAATAATATTGAATCGTTCAAGATATTTTAGAAGATGCTCATTGATAACCTTTTCCATGACTTCCTGACTAGTTATTTGACCTTTTTTAGGTATTGGCTGAACCGTGGCACATTTCCAGCAGGGCGGAAATATTCCTTATCTGTAGGATAGGTTAAAAAGTCTACAGAAAACTGGTGTTAGTTCCCTTGCACAGTTTTTGAGAACTATGGCAGGTATTCCGTCAGCGCCAGAAGCCTTTTTGGTGTCTAGCTTCATTAAAATACGCTTTATGATGCGCTGTCTGAAGACAACATCGGGCATCTTTGACTGCAATATGGGAACAGTGGGTAGTGTTTTTCCTTGGAAATCGACAGTAGAATGTGAAGCAAAGAGTTCAGCCAACAAGTTCGCTCTCTCAACAGGTGTGGTTGCAATGGAATTATCTGGCCGTGTGAGTGGTGGTATGGTGGATTTGGTAAAATTTTTGACTAACTGCCTTAGCGACTGCCCAAAAGGACCTGGAATTGTTAGGACAAGCGAGAAGTTTGTTTCTAATTCGTTGATTGTGCTTCTCCTTGGCTTCGTCGATAATTCCTTTGCATCTGTTCCGGGCACGAACAAAGGGGTTACGATTTATGGTGTTAGGATTTTCACGCCATTGTCGGTAGGCTATATGTTTAGAACTAACAACTTCTTTGCATTCTCGGTCAAATCAAGGCTTGCCGTTGGAGGAGCATTTCTTCGAAAAAGGGATGTAAGCTTCCATACCAGCCAAAACAACATCGGAGATCTCCCTGGCGCAGTCAGATGGGTTATCGGATCGAAAACAAATGTATGTGTTCTTCTAAAATTCAAAAAATTCATCGTCATTCGTTTTTTGGAAACATGTCACACTGGTGGTATAACCAATTATTTTGAAAAAAAAATGGCCAAGTGCGCAATTAGTGTTCCGTACGGTGATTGCTTTTAAAATAATATAAAATCCTTATCTAGGATAAGTTAATTAGGCCCCTGACATGTTAAGATCCAATATGTACTTTCATGTTTGTTCTTATTCAGTAATGTATAATAATAGCATCTAGATACCTAATAGCCACTAAATCAATCTAGCTAAATCTAGAATCTAGTAATAAAAGTGGAAACAAATATTTACTACCTAAATATTCGTTTATATAAATGTCCTAAATCAGGGGTCGGAGGTTATCACAGACATCACAGAAGAAGAAAACATAATCAGCCATGAAGGACATGAAAAATAACTAAGCTCCGGGTGAAGACAATATTGTAGTAGAGGCAATTAAACAAGGAAGACAACAAATTATCAAATTACTTAAAATGTTATTCAATTAATGCCTCCTGGAAGGAATAACTCCATCGCAAAGGAATAAGGCAACTATTGTCATCATGCATAAAAAAGGATATACTTCAGACCCTTCAAACTATCGACCCTTTAGCCTCCTGAGCTATGTATACAAGTTATTCACGAAAATACCTACCAAAAGCCTAGCAAATAAATTAGAGTTTTTTCCTTTCAAAAAAACAGGCAGGTTTCCGCTCTGGGTATGGAACAAACAACCATCTGCTTACAGTTAAAATCCTCATTGAAAAATGTATAGAATATAATAAGCCTCTTGTACTCATATTTGTAGACTTCGAAAAGGCTTCTGATTCTGTAAATTGGCAGAGACTTTTGGAAGCGCTTGCTAAGTGTCGTATTGATCATAGATAGTCCAATGTAATTAAATACATAGATGAAAATGCCATGGCTCATGTTAAAACACAAACTAATCAATCCACCAGAAAATTTCGAATCAAAAGAGGAGTGCGGTAGGGTGATACGCTCACACCTAAACTTTTCGTAACACTTCTAGAAAGTATTCTAAAATCAATAAACTGGGAAAGAATGGGACCTATCATCGACCGTGAAGAGTTAAGTTTCGCCGACGACATTGTCTTAATAACAGACAAAATACAAGAAGCACAGACTATACTACACATGCTTGAGGAAGCGTGAGAAAAGGTTGGTCTAAAAATCAAATCTATCCAAGACCCAGTTTTATGACAAATTTTGTATTAAGTGACACTATAAAGCTGAATAACGTAGAGATAGAGCAACTGCACCAATATAAATACCTAGAACATAAAATCAGCAATCAAAATTTCACCAAATCCACCATACCACCACTCACACGGCCAGATAATTCTATTGCAACGACACCTGTTGAGAAAGCGAACTTGTTGGCTGAACACTTTGCTTCACATTCTGCTGCCGAGGAAAAACACAAAAACTATTCCCATAGTGCAGTCAAGGATGCCCAATATTGTCTTCAGACAGCGTATCATAAAATGTATTTTAATGAAGCTAGACACCAAAAAAAGCTTCTGGCGCTGACGGAATAGCTGCCATAGTTCTTAAAAACTGTGCGAGGGAACTAACACCCCATCTTTCTTGCTGGAAATGTGCAACAGTTCAGCCGATAGCTAAAAAAGGCAAGAAGACCTTGCCAAAAAACTACCGACCAATCCCACTGCTTTCAATAATATCGAAAGTCATGGAAAAGGCTATCAATCAGCATGTTCTAAAATATTTTGAAGGATTCAACATTATTAGCGATCATCAATATGGCTTTCGTAAAAATAGATCAACAGGAGATCTTCTGACTTATGTAACACATGTTTGGAACAACGCAATTGAACACTTTGGAGAATCTCGAGCGGTTGCTCTTGACATATCCAAGGCATTCGATAGTGTTTGGCACGATGGGCTGTTGGCTAAGCTACGCTCTTATGGTATGTCTGAGAAGTTCTGTTTGTGGCTCTCATGTTTCCTCAGAGAGCGTTCTTTACGAGTGACACTCGACGGATTTCTTTCTAACACCTTCACTATCGACGCCGGTGTACCTCAAGGCTCCAGACTGTCTCCTACTCTCTTTCTCATTTACATTAACGATCTGCTGGAAAAGACCGAGAATCCAAGCTACAGCTTTGCAGATGACAGTACGCTTATCTTTTCATTCACTTTGAACGCTCGGACATCGGCTACTCAGACGAATATCCGCAGACAGCAGGAAGTCATTCAACTTAACAAAGACCTGGAAGAAATTTTATCTTAGGGTAACAGTAACCAAGTGGAATTTAACGCTACAAAAACCCAGGCGGCAGTTTTTTCTAAAAAAATTAACATTGCTGAATAGACAGACATAGTTATGTCGGGGCACTCCGTTCCTCTAACATCGTCACTCAATTTGTTGGGCGTTAATTTGGAAGCAAATATGTCCTGGCATGAACATGTTGCAGGCATAGCAAGGAGAGCTTGTCAAAAGTTGGGAATATTATTTCGAACCAGAAAGCTTTACACTCCACAACAACTGTTAATTCTTTACAAAGCTCAAATTTGACCAACTATGGAATACTGCTCCCATGTTTGGGGCTCCGCTCCCAAACATACACTGCATTTGTTGGATTCTGTTCAGAGAAGAGCTGTTCGTCTGATTAGAGAGCCGGAACTGACCGGCGGTCTTGATTCGCTGGAACATCGAAGAACGGTTGGCGACTTGAGCCTATTCTATAAGTATTTTCATGGAAAGTGTTCGAGGGATGTGGCCCGCTTAATTCCTCCCAGAGGGGTGCATGTTAGAAGTAGACGTCGCGCTAATACTTCACATCCGTATGAGGTACAGCTTGTTACTCCTCGTACAACGCTTTTCAAGCGGTCTTTTATATGGAGAACATCATTCCTTTGGAATAATTCGCCCAGGACTGTGTTTCCCGCCGAGTACAATTTACAGCGATTCAAGAACAACGTGAATCGCTTTCTCCTCACAAGTGTCGCTCCTGTAGTGCTTTAGGGACTTCTTCCCTGCAGCACGTGTGCTAGACCCATAAAAAAAAAATAGGACTAGATAACCAAACACATGAAATTCAGCGGCGAATAGGTCTCTCCTGGGCTGCCTACGTATGATTAAGAAAAACATCAATAAAATATGTGTCCTGCAACGAAAGATGGAGAGGTCAATGTTAGGCGTTACTCTTAGAGATCTCATCCCAAATTACATTATCAAGAAGAGACGGGGGGTACAAGACGCAGTCGAATTCATTCTATTTCTTAAATGGAACGGGGCTAGGTTTAAGGATGGACGATGGACAAAGAAAATCATAGAGTGGCGATAAAGATCCGATGCCTATCGGAGTAGAGGTAGACCACCAAGTCGGTGGACTGATGATTTGAAAAGAGTGGCTGGAAATTGGGTACAAGCGGCCCAGAACAGAAAAAAGTGGCAAGACTTAAGGGAGGCTTTTGTCCAGCAGTGGACAGTATCAGCTGATGATGATGATGATGATGATGATGATGAAATATTGGTCAATTATAAACAGATAAAATAAAATTATTTTGTCTGGGTACAACGACGCGCGATGCGGTAGCAGTAGTGTACTGAAAAGTATATTAAAAAAAACCTGCACCATATTGTCAAGCCATATACTTTTTTTATTCCAAATATGTTATCAAAACGTAATGCACTCGTGATAATTTTCGTTTAATCTACACCTTATTTTAACATTTTTTTTTTTAGGTCTAGCACACATGCTGCAGGGAAGTCCCTAAAACTCTCCAGGAGCGACAAGTGTGCGGAGAATGGAGAATATTCCACAATTTTTTCAAAATATTTTTATCAGTACTTTCTGAGATAGCGCGAGAGAGTGATTTTTTGGACATTTTTTAAAAATAATACAAAGAAAAGTGGGCGCAAGTATTATACCGTATATATGTTTGAACTCGTATTTTCGCAAGCTTTTATTTAACATCCCACTCGATGACCCGGTAATTTTTTTTTCACTTTCCAAAACTGACCTATCAAGTCAAGATTTAACTTTCAAATTTATACGGCTGTGATGGGGCTATCAATTGCTATATTTGTGCAAAATTTCAACTTTATATGTCAAATAGTTTCGGAGAAAATTGGGTGTAATAGATGCCGAAACAATCCCATAAGTGTTCCGTACTGAACAATAATAAAAGAAGCGACTTTGCTGCTTAGTTAACTAAAAAGAATAAAACAGTACAGCAGTACGTCAGGTTGCTATATTAGTGTGCTGGCTAGAACTACATTCTTTTTCAACCGACTTCAAAAAAACTAGGATCTCAATTCAATACGCTTCTGACCATACATATCAAAATTTTAAGACTACGAGATCGATTTTAATCTTGGTCGCAGTAGTAATTTTTCGAGACCCTTGCCAAAGATATGCATGATGCCCTACACCAGGGGTCGGCT
Source organism: Pachyrhynchus sulphureomaculatus (assembly GCA_019049505.1). Lineage (NCBI taxonomy): Eukaryota > Metazoa > Arthropoda > Insecta > Coleoptera > Curculionidae > Pachyrhynchus > Pachyrhynchus sulphureomaculatus. The sequence goes on along the minus strand of CM032456.1, from coordinate 202,928,503 downwards.
GCCTTTTAACTAACGGGTGCCAGTTTTCATCCATACAACATTTTGCGTGCCGACATAGGTACTTACTACAACTAAAATTAACAAAAATTAACTTAAATTAGTAGCTTTTAGAAGGTTTAATTACAAAAAAATTTTAACATTTAACAAATAATTTTATTATACTAGACCTAGGACCTAGTGTGAACCCTGTGCTTAAAGTTCTTTAGAGAGTTTTCTTATATCCGGTTCATGTCTGGTTATTTTCAGTGTCACACATGCTTCCGAATTGTCAGTTGTCAGCCTGCTTCGGTACGGGTTTAAAATCACTCTCATATGGGAAAAAGTTGTTCACAGATATGGGATGATCCGAAAGCTGTAAGCATGACAAACGCTACTTTCTTACGACAAATAAATTTCTCTGGTAAACTCATCCAACAACTGAGTATCTCGTTTGAATGGTTCTGGCAGTCACCTTCTAACAACCTTCTTAATTCTACAAATTTCGTGTTCCATAACTCGGAGCTTTTAAATTCAATTTATTGAAGATCAAAAATCATAATGTCCATCCATGAGAAAAAAAGATATGTCAAAGCAACTGCTGCAAAAATCCATTAAATCTGGTTTGATTAAAAAAAGCGAATATAGGACCATGTGTATCAAAATCCTGACCCCTCTCGATAAACTCCTCTTCTAAATTAGTCATATATTTAAGAATTTCGTCTATTAGTGCACCATTGTCGACACTGGATATATAAGATTTGGAAAATATTTATATGTGTTTGTAGTAATATCGCTGATAAATAAATCTATTTTTAATTTGAATGATTTCCAGGATTCGTATAAATCCAGAACTGTTTTGCCTGAACCTTGTAACTTTAAGTTGAGTTCACTGAGATGGTTTGTAATATCAGTAAGAAACATTAACATACAGATCCAGTTCTTATCTTCTAGTTCAGAATAAGCATCCACTTGATTTTTTTCCAACAAGAACGATTTAATTTCGCCCAGACCTTGCACAAATCTAGAGAGCACTTTACCGCGGCTGAGCCAGCGCACATTATTGTGCAATGGTATATCTGAATATGCACTTTCTAATTCCTGCAGAAACGCCTTAAATTGTCTATGGATCAGTGAAGAACGACCGACAATGTAGTTAACTATTTTAACCACCCTATCCATCACGGATTTGAAACTTCCAGCAGAGATTTTAGCGCACAAACTCTCTTGGTGAATTATGCAATGAAAATTCAAAACTGATCGACCCATGCGTTCAATAAGAAGGGAAACAAATCCTTTATGTCTCCCAATCATAGCAGGAGCGTTCTCTGTCGTTACGCAAAAAAATTTATTTAAATCAATGTTCCGCTTTTCAAAATGTTTAACAAATTCTGAAAATAAATCCTCTCCTCTTGTAGTTCCCTGCAATGGGAGCAGACAAATCAGCTCTTCATACACACTGCCATCATCGAAGTATCGCGCAACGATTGCCAGACGGGCAATGTCATTAATATCGACACTTTCATCCAATGCTACATTAAGCACAAAACTCCGTTTGATAGCGTCTCTCTGCTGTTTTTGGACATTTTGTGTCATTTCGGTAATTCGTCTCTCAATGGTCCGCGCTGATGCCGGTATATCCCTAATCCTGTCCAATATTGTATCCTTATTGGGCAAGTCGTCGAATAAAATCTCGCCAGTACTCAAAAACGTTTGTTTCATAAATTCTCCGTCAATAAACGGCCTACCCTTTTGTGCCAATTTTGAAACTGCATTCAGTTACCTGATTTTTTCCTTGGAAAACTTTGCTAAAGAATGTTGACTGTTTCTCGTATTGTTTACTTGCTCTTTGTATTGCCTCCCTTTCATCAGCGTTATCTTTAAATGACGATTCATGTTTTATCTGGAAATGTCGTTGAACACTAGATGTTCAGAAAACTACGCTTTCTCGACATAGGACACAAATGGCCCGATCGTTTTGCTGTACAAAACCGTAATCTGTTGTCCATGAAGTTTGAAATGATCGAACGTCTACCTTCTGTTTCTTCTTCGCGGCCATAACGCAATGTAATTTTAATTTTTAAACTTTTCGACGACTATTGACTGGAACGGATGTTACTTCTATACTAAACGTGTAGCCGCTTGCTATATATAGAAAAATAATGTTTCCAGAAAATTCCAATAATTACGTTTATTAAATTTCTTAGAACAAAAATTATTATCTACAACGCGTCCATTGCAATCAAAGGGCCGCCTAGAAATTAAATCTAACAAAAACTAAAGTTCGGCAATATAAAAAGAGTTGCGGCGCGCGTCGGAACGATTGAAGTCTTGTCAAACAAAAACCGCCTTATAGCGGCTCTTTTGATCTGAATTGAGGACGTTTATTTGTGTTTTTGCCTAGGCTTATATTTTGAGGCTTGCCGTCTTTAATACTTGCCGAAATTAAAGCCAAACCAATGCATTCAGTAAAATTATAAATTACAAAATATATATTTTGTAGTTTTTGGTAATAATATCTAGTGACCTATATAATATATCGTTTTTATATATATTTTTTGTTTGTATCGTTAAAGTAATACTGCCTTCGATTATTTACTTAATTTCGAAACATGTCACAGATTACAGAATTAATGTGTAAACTTTGGATAGGTACGCGTGCCATTCAAAATTGCTTGACGTGCCAGAGATGGCATGCGTGCCATAGGTTGCCGACCCCTGCCCTACACTTAATATCGGCTAGTTCGGTAAATCGACTACGATACAATAGGGTAATAATCAGACCATCCTGACAAGTTAGCAAAAATATCTCAGTCTCTGAATTAAGACTTGCTGATTGTAGAAAACTAAAGTTTTTTCGACAGGTGCAGTTAATCGATATTCCTATAAAAGCCTCCATGTTGAGGTTTTTGTATGTGAGACCTATAAAATTGTTGTTGTTTTGCTGTTTTAATGACTGTCTTACATCTAGGTGGTTCTAAATCTAGGATGTTAACCACATCATTTTGTTGTTCGATGACGTCGCTGAAGCTTAGTGCCAGATCAAGTTTTTCCGCTGCATCTCCCGCTGTCCTAAACAGAAAAGCTTCCACTCCTCTCCGTGGCCGCAAACCAATTCCAGGAGAGAATCAAAATAGTTTTCAGCCTTACACGCTAGGCTCACGACGATTCGATTATGCAGACACTCTAAGCTCAAAAGTCCTCTTCCATCTTGATGTAGTGAAAGGTATACTCGAGGAACAGAGGATCGAGGATGAAGATTTCTATTCATGTGAATGATTTTTCGAGTGCTAACATCCAAATTTCGCAGGTCTCTTTCGTCCACTTCACTACTCCAATGGAATAGAGGAGTACTAGTATAGCCAGTACATTCGTAGCAGCAACTTTATTACGTCCTGTGAGTTCTGATGACCAGATCTTTTTTAGTCGTTTCCTGTATTTGCTTCGAAGTTCTGTTGTAATAGTTGCTGTGCCTTGCATACGATGTGGTGCGGTGCCTAGATAGTTATATGTTTCCTCGGTATCTAAATGGTGTAGAACATTGCCATCAGATAACTGCATGTTCTCTGGATGTTCACGATAGCGTTCTCTGTTGAGCTTAACAATGGCATATTTATATAATCCAAATTCAATACCAATATCCTGCGTGTATTCTTTAACTACTCTAAGTGATTGTTTTATGTCCCTTTCTGAAGCAGCATGAAGTTTAAGGTCATTCATATAAAATAGATGAGTGACTTTATGCCTGTGATCTCCTGATGGACCCCAGTTATACCCACGGGATTGGTATAAAGCAACTGAGAGAGGAAGCAGCGAAATACCGAATGAAAGTGGGCTTGAAAGACTCATCTTCTAAAAGTCCCCAAATACTCACTAAATCTTACTTAACGTCTTCCTGCAGGATGAAAACAAATCCTCTTTTTTAGCTGGTAGACGTCAAATCCATGAAGTCGCTGTTGAGAGAGTAAAAAACAGCAAGCATGACTCACAAAGACAAGTGAAGAACGGAGAGAGTTTACAGGCTGCGTGCTGTAGCCGGAAACACATGAGACTCTAACCGCGCTACAAATTTGAATTGGAAATCGCGGAGCGGCTCAAATACTCATTTAAGGTACTTTAAAATACTCAATGGCAGAGTATTTTATTTTTGTCGAAGACTGTATTCGATATATGGAAACTTTCATATGCAGACACAAACTTTTAATGAAAATAAATGTGACAACGCTGCCAATGCGTATATCAATGCTCTATAGAATGACGTTTATATAGGTTAATATACTATGTGTATGTCTACTGTTTAGACTGTACTACTTCTATTTAAAATAAAAAAAATATAATTTAAATAAAAAATGCCTTTTGATTATAATCAATTGTGAGATAAAGGCAAATTTGCAAAGGAAAGCTCATCAATAAACCTCCTGGGAAACATACAAGATCTTATATGGCAAGAAGATATGAAATAAGAAAACAAAGAGCATCAAGAGCTAATTTGCCTGCAATGAACAAAACTCAGAAATTTATTAGTTAGAAATAAAGAGGCCACGAGAAAAAATAAAGAAGAGTATCAATCAAATTGTGGACTGCAGATGGACGTTTATCATACTGGTGACATTATTAATCCTCAAGCGTTAACTAATATATTGAATAATGTTTCAATTACATCCGAGGGCTGTGGCTTAGTGTAGTTCGATTTAGAAACATCGGAATTTTCAAGTACAACTGATATTTTGCAAATAACGGCGAAATATCGGGATAAAACATTCAATGTTTATATTAGGCCTACGTGACCGATTAATTACCACGCTTTCAAAGTTATGGGCTTGGAACATATTAATGGCGACCTGTATTTATATGGTAAACCTATCAAAACAATCACTCTAAAGGGCGCATTAATTTCATTCCAACAGTTTTTAAATTTTTCTCCAAAACCTTGCGTACCTTGCTGGTTTTTCGGACACAGTAAGTCTTTTTAGAAAACGCTTTTCTGACCGAAAAGGTTCAGAAATGTTTAAGCTCGGAAGGTTAGCGCATGATTTATTGCTAATAGCACTAAACGAAAAATTTCATGAAGGGATATATGCTATTAAAATCCTTGAGAATTTGGCAAATGAGTTTTTGAAGAGAGAAGATCTAATTACAAATTACGTATCGTATAAAGAGTGCGTCATGGAAAAACTAATATTGCCGTTGTTAATGTCTTTAAAAAGTGTTATTTTCAGATCTTATGATTAAAAGAATTGCATCTGAATACATAACTTTGAAAGATCTAAAAAGTTTTTATGATAAATTGGGTTCTACAGGAACAGTGCAATTATTATCTAGTCGAAAAAACAATAACAAACCACATGTAACTAAAGGTATGCAAGTAGTAAATAAAGTAAGGAATTAGTTTACAAATAGTTTATTGTACTAGTATCATTTTTTATGTTTTACGGAGAAGATTTATAAAACCGTTTTTAGTGTTCCGTACGGAACACTTATAAGATCACTTCGGTGTCTGTCTGTCTGTCTGTCTGTCTGTCTGTCTGTCTGTCTGTCTGTCACACCCGATTTTCTCCGAAACTATTTGACATAGAAAGGTGAAATTTGGTAATAATATAGGAATTGATGGCCTCATCAGAGCCATGTAGTTTTGAGAATTAAATTTTGACTTAAGGGGTTAGTTTTGAGGGGTGAAGTCGGAAGTGAAAAAAAATTTTTTTTACTAGGTCATCGAGTGTGGTGTCAAATGAAAGCTTGTGAAAACGGGAGTAAAAAATATATATATAATATTATACTTGCGCGCCCTTTTCTTTGTATTATTTTTAAAAATTCGCGAAAAATCGCTGTCCCCGGGCCTTATCTCGAAAAGTACTTATCAAAAAATTTCGAAAAAATTCTGGAATATTCTCCACGGGGTGTAGATTGAACGAAAATTATCACGAGTGCATTACCTTTAATAATTTATATGGTACATAAAAAAAACAAAAATTTCAAGGTCATCAGATTTCAGTAAAGATTGGAAACAAACTTTGTTGAAAACTCATTTGGGGTGTGTTTTGTGAAGTCACTGATCATTTTATACCACCGTAACATAAATTTTGACTTAAGGGGTTCGTTTTGAGGGGTGAAATCAGAAGTGAAAAAAATTTTTTTTTACTAGGTCATCGAGTGTGTGTCAAATGAAAGCTTGTGAAAACACGAGTAAAATATATATATATATATATATATATATATATATATATATATATATATATATATATATATAAAATGTAATACTTGCGCACACTTTTCTTCGTATTACTTTTAAAAAATTCGCTGTCCCCTATCTTATCTCGAGAAGTACTGATCAAAAAATTTTGAAAAAATTCTGGAATATTCTCCACGGGGTATAGATTGAACGAAAATTATCACGAGTGCATTACCCTTTAATAATTTATTTGGTATATAAAAAAAAACAAAATTTCAAACGTCACCAGTTTTCAGTACTTTGTTGAAAACTCATTTGGGGTGTGTTTTGTGAAGTCACTGATCATTTTATACCACCCTAACAAAAATTTTTATTTTAAAAACAATCTACGTACGGAACACTAATTGTGCAAGTTCAACTTGCACTTGACCGGTTTTTTTTTTTAATATACATTTAATATTGTTATCAACTGATATGTAACAGTGTTGATAAATAAATATAATATTAACTTAAAATATTGAAAAATTATTGAACCTACGAACATATTTTTGTTAAATATAAATCTTTTACATACTAAAGAAAAAAATAATAAATATCAAGATACAAATTCAAATTTTTAATTAATACATTTATTTTTATTTGATGATTATAGATAAAGATAATAAATATATTGTGTTTATTCAATAAATTATTTAAGCTACACATGAATTTCTGTTTAAAAGTTAACCATTTTAAATGCTGTTTGAATGTTGGCGCGTAAAATATGACGACATACAGCGTTGTCAAATTGTGATATTTTTCCCTCCCTACGCGATTATTCTTTAAAACAAATATCAACTTTAAATATTTATATCTTTTTAACAAATTGGATTCAAAATTTTTATAATTTTTTTTTATTAAATATTAGTTTTTTAAAAAATCGTAAGAAAAGTTCTTAAAATACATACGAAACTATCCCTTTTTTTATACTTCATTGGCCTATTGTATGTTAATTATGTGCATTTTAATTATGGATATCTCGCTTCGCTATCGGTCAAATTTTTTTTTTTAATTGAATGAAAAACATTTAGATTAACATCATATTTCAATTTCATTAAATTCTTAACAAAAGTGGATTTACGAGTGAATTACCTTAAAGTGTGCGAAAAATGCAAAATTCAAAATTTTCGGTACCTACTTAGAATACTTAATTCACGGATGCTAAACACTCTTTTGTTTAATTTTTTCCTATTATTATAAAATGAGTCACCAAGCCTTTGCCTGTTTATTATTGTTTACTTTCTGTTTTCAATTTGGTTTTTTGATACAACTTTTTATCCTTGGTTTTAATGGACTGTCAAAATTTATAATTGCATTATAAGATGTAACTATAATTAAAAAGAGTGCCGAAATCTGAGAGGTATGCTGATATTTAATAAGCATAAAAACTAACTTAAAATAAAAAGCTGTAAAATAATAAGTTTGGCACAGCTGAATGCATTAAAATAAGCTTTATAAAAAAAAACGTAAGAGCACTATTAATACCTAAAAAAATGCTAGAATTAAAACAGTAAATTGCAGCAATATAATTAATTACCTCATAAAAAAACATGATCAGTTACACTTTTTCAATAAAGATTCATCTTTAAATTCATGGCTATTTACATACATAACAACTTTAATTTAATAATCGTCTCATTAAGAACTCATTGAAGAAAAAATCCAATTAATGCTACTTATCTTTTTATCTCCTATTCCTCTTTTATTGATTTTTTTTATAATTTGGCTATTTTTTAGGAAAAGCTTCTCCATCCTGATCCTTGACGTAATGGACCTTAAAACTAATGGCACATATTATTAATTTCATTATTAGAAGTAATTAATTTTAACAAAGTGCCGCTATTTAAACAGGTAGAGAAGATAATTATAAAATATAAAGATAATAAGCTCAATTTAAAAAAAAAATGAAAAAAAAATTTAGGTTGCTGATATCATCAAGTACAAGTACATACATTAAGCAAGGTTGTATCATTAAAATACACTCATGTGTTTATCAATGTCATTTATTACTTAGTAAACAAATATTTGCAAATTGAATGCCCATTTTTTGTGTATTTATATAAAAAATGACTTAAGAATCTTTCATCGTAGGTAATTATGTGTATTTATTCATGAAATTAATTACTGTGCGTGCATTATGTAAATATAGAAAGTAAAACGTGTGTTCTTGAAATAAGATAGCTTAATGGGTTATTTAGTTAAGTCAATGATTTGTCACTGAGTAACTAGGATATAAGAAAATAATAAATAAAAATCATTATTAAAAATCTTTCAGATTTATGATTAGACAATTATTTCTGACATTGTAAAATAACTTTTGTTTAATTTATTGACAAAGCGATTATCAAAGATGCTTTTTTGCCCTTGACGATGATGCATTATAATTTGTGTTTTTATTTCTATATTTATTTCCCATAGTTAGCACTACATAATTTATTATCAACCCTAAAAAATTTTAGTTTCCGTCACTTTTTTGACAGTTCCATAGCTGATTTATCATTGAAATTCCCACTTCCGCCAGGTATTGCCGCACCGATATAGCAGCATGTGGCCTCGCATTACCGTGAATTAGCATGAAGCTATCGTTAACAAATTCAGCGTAAGGAACGACGTGTTCCTGCAGGATCTGCTCGATGTGCCGGTGAGCAGCTACGAGGCTGGTTTGTAAAGTCCGTGCAAAGTCCGAAAGATGGCACCACCGGCGCGTATCGAGGTCATGTTTAGTTAGTAGCATCTCTTGAATGAACGCACACCAAGTTTCAGCCATATTGGTCTATTTCTTTGTGTTTGGCATTCGTGTGAATCAAGGAAGTCGAGTGATTTTCAAGAAATGGACGAAAAGGATTTCGTGTGGTGATTAAACATTACTTTATGAAAGGCAAAACGCCTCAGGAGACTAAAGAGAAGCTTGATAAACATTATGGTGACTCTGCACCTTCGATTAGAACAGTTTATAAGTGGTTTCAAAATTTTCGGACTGGCCATATGGGCATAAGTGACGCTGAACGTTCTGGACGGCCTGTGGAAGTTACGACTCCAGAAATCATTGATCAAATCCATGATATGGTGATGGATGACAGAAGAGTTAAGATGCGTGAGATTGCTAGTGCTGTGGGTATCTCGACTGAACGGGTACATAATATTTTGCATAAACATTTGGACATGAGAAAGCTATCCGCAAGATGGGTGCCGCGATTGCTCACGCTTGACCAAAAACGGAATCGTGTGAAGTGTTGCAAGGATGGTTTGCAGCTGTTCCAGAAGAATCCGGAGGACTTTAAGCGTCGTTTCCTCACTGTGGATAAAACATGGATACATTACTATACTCCTGAGACCAAACAACAATCTAAACAATGGGTTACCAAGGGGAAATCTGCACCAAAAAAGGCGAAGACCGTTCCTTCGGCCGGAAAGGTTATGGCGACTGTCTTTTGGGATTCGCAAGGGATAATCCTCATCGACTATCTGGAAAAGGGTAAAACTATTACAGGTGAATATTATTCATTGTTATTGGACCGTTTGAAAACCGAGCTGCAAGAAAAACGCCCGCGATTGGCCCACAAGAAAGTCCTTTTCCATCACGACCACGCACCAGCACACACCTCAGCAGTTGTGGTCGCAAAATTAATGGAAATAGGATTCCAACTCGTTTCACATCCCCCCTATTCTCCAGACTTGGCTCCCTCGGACTACTATTTGTTCCCCAATTTGAAGAAATGGCTGGCGGGACAAAGATTTTATTCAAACATGGAGGTGATTGCAGACACTAATGGATATTTTGCAGACTTGGACAAATCCTATTATTCGGAAGGGATCAACAAACTAGAACATCGTTGGACGAAGTGTATAAGCCTAAAAGAAGACTACAGTCCCTGGCCAAACTATTAGACGCACTGCAAGATTTCATGTAAAATATTAATTACCGAGTGATATTGTATCGTTTTATTATTTTAAATTGATTTGTTTTTTATTTTTATATTATCCAATCAATTACCTATTTATTTGACATAAATAAAAACAGCATTAATTTAGAAAAGCATAAGTTTATTGAGTTTTAAAGAAAAGTGAAATTAATGTTAGTAAAAGTCAATATTTAGTTGAGCCACCTTAAGCCGCTATCAAAGCTTTAATTCTGCGCGGCATGCTATCAATGCAAGATTGTACTGTCTCCTGCATTTGAGGATGATGATTCCACATATGAATAATCTTTTCTAGGAGCTGGGTTTTGTTGGTAATCACATCTTTAGCCACTTCTCTTTTCATCAGCTCCCACACATTTTCAATGGGCTATTACCCGGCAAATCCAACAGAGGGATATTTTTTTTCTGCCAAAAAAGCTTTAACAGACCGAGCAGTGTGGCAGGGAGCTCCATCTTGCATGAAAGTGAATGGTTCCCCATTTGGAAACCATTCTCTGAGCTGCGGAATCAACCGATTTTGTAATACTTCTTTGTACTGATCTTGCCTCATTATTCCTTTGACGACGTACAGATGTCCAGTGCCCTTGCCGCTGATGACTGACCAAATCATCACTTTGGTGGGATGTTTAACCGTCGGGACGACACAATCAGGATGAAACTTTTCTCCATGACGACGACGCACATACTGAGCTTTATTCTGCAAAATTTCGAATGTGCTTTCGTCACTGAAGCAGACCTGTCAAAAATAGGAAAAATATATAAACTTCCATGTTTATTTTGCTTTATTTAACTGAAAATGATAATAATGTATCAATTATTGATTAAATTGCTGTATCTCACCGATCTCCAGAAGTCCACATCTTTGTCTTGCCATTGTTTGGCCCACTCCAGGCGTTTTGCTTTCATTGCAGCTGTTAACTTGGGCTTCCTGGCGGGGCGACAGGCCTTAAAATCTAATTCTTTCAATTTTCTTCGAACAGTGCGCTCAGAAGCATTTACGCTAGCATCCAGGAGTTGTGATTTTATTACCTTTGTGGTAGCAAATCTGTTTTCTACACAAATTTTCTTCAAACATCTTTCCGACCGTGGAGTGAAAATTGGTTTTCTACCGCATCTTTTCTTTCTTTTCGGGCTTAATTCCTTCCCTGACTCAATTTTCTTTTTTATGCGTCGTACACTAGCTTCAGAAACCCCCAATCTTCGTGATATTTCTCGGTTTGTAAATGTTTTCGCAATCACAAAGGCCTTCACTTCAGCTTTTTTACGTGGTGAAAGATCGTCTTTTCTACCCATAATGAAAATAGTCCAATTACTTTTTTAAAACACTGCATACAAAATAAACTAATAACTGAGTAGTATAAAACTGTTAAACAAACAATCACAGTCCATAAAGCCACAGAAACACGTCCGTACCTGACTCGATTCTGATCGCGACTGATACAGGTTTGTACTTATTTACGTTCATGTATCACTTTGTCAACACAGTGTTGCCATATGTTAAAAATAAATACAAATATGTAGTCTACAACAATTCTTTTAAATAAAAATCAATAATATTGTAGTTTAAATATACCATTATTGCATAAAAACTCTTAAGAAACATAAAATTACTAAAAAAAATACAGTGCGTCTAATAATTTGGCCAGGGACTGTATGTCGAAAAATAAAAAAGGTTTACCCCAAACACATAAGTAGTTTTTATTTTTGCACGGACTTTTCAAACCAGCCTCGTAATTCACCGCTACGAGGCTCATCAGTCACAAAAACCAAATCGGTTTTCGCATCCAGTGAAATGCCACCCCACACCATGACAAAACCGTTTCAGTAATGCAGCACTGCGCATAGGTCTCCCCAGGTCTCTTATAGACTCGTCTTCTTCCATCATTGCCACGTAGGCACATTCGGGACTCGTCGAAAAATTAAACGGGGTGCCATTGCTCTAAGATTCAGTCGACATGTTCTCTGGCAAATCTGAGTCGCACTTGTCGATGGGCTGCTGTCAATTTGGGTCTATTAGCTGGTCTCTTTGGAGTCAGATTAGCTTCTTTAAGTCTTCTTCTGACTGTCCAATAACGGACCGCCCGACCATGAACTTGTTGGAACTCCTGCTGCACCTCGCCGGTTAAGTGACGAAATGACGATTTCTTAGAGTTGTGTTGACAATGAGGCGGCCGTCTCGCTCCGCGGCACACCTTCTTTTTCCTGATCGTAGTCTCCGTGTTAAAATTTAAGTGTATTTATATTTCTTATAATAATATATGTATTTTAATGGAACAGAAATAATTAGATTAAATTAATTAGTAGAGCTCCTCCATCACCAACGAAATGCTCAAGTACGGAGGAATTAGAATAAAATAAGTCTTGATAATTTTACTTCAAAAGATAATCTTAAGCCAGAAAATTCCTGAAGACTGGAGGAAGAGTATTACGATCCCAATATTCAAAAAAAACCGGTCAAGTGCAAGTTGAACTTGCACAATTAGTGTTCCGTACGTTGATTGTTTTTAAAATAAAAAATTTTGTTTGGGTGGTATAAAATGATCAGTGACTTCACAAAACACACCCCAAATGAGTTTTCAACAAAGTTTGTTTCCAATCTTTACTGAAAACTGGTGACCTTGAATTTTTGTTTTTTTTTTATATACCAAATAAATTATTAAAGGTAATGCACTCGTGATAATTTTCGTTCAATCTATACCCCGTGGAGAATATTCCAGAATTTTTTTCAAAATTTTTTGATCAGTACTTTTCGAGATAAGGTAGGGGACAGCGATTTTTTAAAAGTAATACGAAGAAAAGTGTGCGCAAGTATTACATTATATACAAGTATATATATATATATATATATATATATATATATATATATATATATATATATATGTATATATATATATATATATATATATATATATATATATATATATATATATATATATATATATGTATATATATATATATATATATATATATATATATATATATATATATATATATATATATATATATATGTATATATATATATATATATATATATATATATATATATATATATATATATATATATATATATATATATATATATATATATATATATATATATATATATATATATATATATGTATATATATATATATATATATATATATATATATATATATATATATATTTACTCGTGTTTTCACAAGCTTTCATTTGACACCACACTCGATGACCTAGTAAAAAAAAATTTTTTTCACTTCCGATTTCACCCCTCAAAAAACGAACCCCTTAAGTCAAAATTTATGTTACGGTGGTATAAAATGATCAGTGACTTCACAAAACACACCCCAAATGAGTTTTCAACAAGGTTTATTTCCAATCTTTACTGAAATCTGATGACCTTGAAATTTTTGTTTTTTTTTTATACCATATAAATTATTAAAGGTAATGCACTCGTGATAATTTTCGTTCAATCTACACCCCGTGGAGAATATTCCAGAATTTTTTTCGAAATTTTTTGATAAGTACTTTTCGAGATAAGGCCCGGGACAGCGATTTTTCGCGAATTTTTAAAAATAATACAAAGAAAAGTGCGCGCAAGTATAATATTATATATATATTTTTTACTCGTGTTTTCACAAGCTTTCATTTGACACCACACTCGATGACCTAGTAAAAAAATTTTTTTTTCGCTTCCGACTTCACCCCCCAAAACTAACCCCTTAAGTCAAAATTTAATTTTCAAAACTACATGGCTCTGATGAGGCCATCAATTCCTATATTATTACCAAATTTCACCTTTCAATGTCAAATAGTTTCGGAGAAAATCGGGTGTGACAGACAGACAGACAGACAGACAGACACCGAAGTGATCTTATAAGTGTTCCGTACGGAACACTAAAAAGGAAATAAGAAAGTCCCCGACAAATATAAAACCATTACACCGCTTTTATTTATTTATTATCAATAAACCGGGAACCCTATTATAAAAGTTATAATATTCAATATACGAGTATAGGTAATAACAACAGTACAATAGTAGTATTTTAGATAGAGAAAAAAAATAAAAAATGTTATATCATTACAATTCAAAACACCTAATCTAATATACAGGAAACATATCAGTGGTCACACACCACTTCAATGACCCTCCCGTTAAAGCCAGACAGCGAGCCTCCGAATAGATCAATGTTAGGATTTTTATTTAGAAAGAACAAGGATCTTGCTAATGGAGAGTGAATTCCATAGTTAGTACCGTGATGACCGATGACAAATATCTTATTTCTTCTTAAGCAACGTTCTGGAACCTTCAACTGTGTCTGTCTTAAGAGGGGTGGACAATCAATAACACCATTCAGCAATTTTAATATGGTGCTAAGATCTGACACCCTTCTCCTGTCTCTAATGTCCGCAGACCAAGCACATTAGCAAGAGCTCCTCTGTCACCAACCAACCCCAATCTATAAGAGCAATATCAATAAATTTATTCTGGACACGTTCGATCTCCACGCTATGAACACTATAGTAAGGTGACCATACCGTTGATGCATATTCAAGGTGAGATCTTACCAGAGAACAGTACAGCTTCTTCATTGAATTAATATATAGATCTCAATATTTCTGACATAAGTGTCATAATCACGCTTAACTAGTTGTTTTCAAAGGGATCTCAAATTACTAAACTGGCGATAGTCTGCACGCAACCCACTGGAGATATAGTTTTTGTGCGCTATTTTTAGTGTTCCGTACGGAACACTTATAAGATCACTTCGGTGTCTGTCTGTCTGTCTGTCACAACCCGATTTTCTCCGAAACTATTTGACATAGAAAGGTGAAATTTGGTAATAATATAGGAATTGATGGCCTCATCAGAGCCATGTAGTTTTGAGAATTAAATTTTGACTTAAGGGGTTAGTTTTGGGGGGTGAAGTCGGGAGTGAAAAAAATTTTTTTTTTACTAGGTCATCGAGTGTGGTGTCAAATGAAAGCTTGTGAAAACACGAGTAAAAAATATATATATAATATTATACTTGCGCGCACTTTTCTTTGTATTATTTTTAAAAATTCGCGAAAAATCGCTGTCCCGGGCCTTATCTCGAAAAGTACCTACCAAAAAATTTCGAAAAAATTCTGGAATATTCTCCACGGGGTGTAGATTGAACGAAAATTATCACGAGTGCATTACCTTTAATAATTAATATGGTACATAAAAAAAACAAAAATTTCAAGGTCATCAGATTTCAGTAAAGATTGGAAACAAACTTTGTTGAAAACTCATTTGGGGTGTGTTTTGTGAAGTCACTGATCATTTTATACCACCGTAACATAAATTTTGACTTAAGGGGTTCGTTTTGAGGGGTGAAATCGGAAGTGAAAAAATTTTTTTTTGCTAGGTCATCGAGTGTGGTGTCAAATGAAAGCTTGTGAAAACACGAGTAAAAAAACATATATAATGTAATACTTGCGCACACTTTTCTTCGTATTACTTTTAAAAAATCTCTGTCCCCTACCTTATCTCGAAAAGTACTGATCAAAAAATTTTGAAAAAATTCTGGAATATTCTCCACGGGGTATAGATTGAACGAAAATTATCACGAGTGCATTACCTTTACTAATTTATTTGGTATATAAAAAAAAAAAAAATTTCAAAGTCACCAGTTTTCAGTAAAGATTGGAAACAAACTTTGTTGAAAACTCATTTGGGGTGTGTTTTGTGAAGTCACTGATCATTTTATACCACCCTAACAAAATCAATCTACGTACGGAACACTATTTGTGCAAGTTCAACTTGCACTTGACCGGTTTTTATTTTTTATTTATAATAGTACTTCGGAGTTTCGCACTAAAATAACGTGGAAAGCTTGAGGCTTTAAACAGCTTACTAGGTACATAATACAAGATAGCATTATTAAGTATTTTATAAAATATCCTTGTAGCTTCATGTATATTCATGTTGGCGGGCATCACATCCCACGCCACCGCAAAAAGATAACGATTGAAGTTTGTAAAATCTGTGTTTTTAAAATCATGAAAATATATTTCTTGCTTAAGCGTTTTAACATCGTCCACCTTGATCTCACAAGAGTAGGTAATATGATGCTCACCATTCAGAAATCACTGGCCCGAAAAACAGACAAGTTTTATATTAAATCTAGAAATACATAACGGTTATTAGGTATGGATATAACATGAGACAGGCCTAGGAAAGTAAAGTTCTCTGCAACAAAGTTTGCGTGAGAATCAAGTGTACAGTCACACCTAGGCCTGTCTCGTGGCTACTCCACACAGCAGAGGGAAGGTTATAGGCTATAGTCCCCATTTACCAGTGCTAAACAGTACTAGTAAATTTCTAACTAAGATCATGACTGCAAAAGTAACTAAAAAGATCAAAATAAGCGAGTAACTGCAAGGATTTAGAGAAAATAAATCGACAATCATTAGAATTCAATAAACCTCTATTTCTGTTCTTAGTTGATCTAAAAAAAGCATTCGATAGGGGACGGTTGAGAGACGTGTAACAAATTTTATAAGATCATGACTTCAACAACAACTACAATAAAGTAATAGAACAGCTCAATAAAAACAATATGATATGTATAAAGACACAGCAAGGACTAACTGAAGAAGTGCCAATATCATCTGGAATTCGACAAGGCGATAGCATGAGTCCAACACTTTTTAATTTAATAATGGACAAAATAATAAATAGTGTCAATGAAGTCAATAGCGGATACAAAATGGGACGAAAAACTTTAAAAATATTGTGCTTTGCTTATGATGCAATATTAACAGTAGAAAACGGCTTAAAGCGACTAATACATCGATTCCAAACCACAGCAGAAAACTCACAACATGAGAATATCAGTGGAAAAAATAGAACCAATGGTTATAGCTAAAGACCCCATTAGATGTAAATTAGCCGTCTACAACATAACAGTAGCACAGAACATGCACTGCATATACCTGGGAGTACAGGTGTCGAGCTAAAAAAATCTATATCAAGAAGTACTCAATCAGGCAAATAAACCATCGAGAATATCTGGTTGTTGGAAGGACTTAATATGGGAAAATGCCTAATACTACACAAAGCAAGGTGAGTATATATAGAACAGTTTTACAAAACAAGAGCAGAAACATCTAAAACAAAAGCCTAATGACAGCTACAGAAATCAAAACACTGCGCACTCTCAAGGGAATGACCCAGAGGGACCAGGTACAAAGCACAACTATACGAGATGAACTCAAGATTCAAGACATCGTACGTTTCTTTAGATCAAGACGTCGATATTAAAGGGATCACGTAAGAAGGATACCAGCTGAGAGCTGACGAAGATGGACAAAAGATCAAAAGCCAGAAACAAGAACACCTTCCGGTCGACCACCAAAAACATGGTACGAAAGCTGGACATCTACGCCACAAGAGGCTTAAAACAGATGAACCAAAACCTTGTCTTATAGGAGGAAGAAGAAGAGGGATTAAATCATTTAATAACTGACAATAAACTACCCCCTTTTCCCTATAACTGTTGCGAAAAAATACTTAACTAATTTAAATAACACTTTTTTAACGCATAGCAGAAGTCATGGTGGTTTTGTCATCACATCAAAATTAGGTAGGGATGGTTGAAACCCACAAACACTTCTATTTATATTTTTTTTTTTGCAGCAAAAACCATATTGGTGGGATGAAGAAATTAAATACGGAATTGAAGAAAAAAGGAAAAGCTATCACAAATACTTAAGTTCAAAGAGCACAAACGACAAAGTAAAATACAAAGAATCCCAAGCTAGAGTACGCAAAATGATTAGTGACAAAAAGAACAACCAATGGGAAAAGACATGCTCAAGACTCAACACTTACATAGGAGGAAGAAAAAGCACAGAAAGCTGGAGACTTCTTAAAAATATGAGAACAGAACCGAAAAGAGAAATCTTCTCACCAATAACACCAGAAAAATGGAACCAATATTTTACAAAATATGCAACATGGAGACCCAAATATAGTTATACGAGGATCCCCAATAAGGATAACAACATCAGAAGTTAAAGAAATATGTAAAACGCTAAAAAATTGTAGAGCTCCAGGACCAGGAAACATCCCAAGAGAGATAGTAAAATACGGAACTGAAAAGCTATTTAGCGCTTTGAGAAACTTATTCCAAAGATGCATTAACACATCAGAAGTACCTGAGGAATGGAAAATATCATACATATCAACAATTCATAAGAAAGGAGACAAAAATAATTGCGATTAGAGCAGGAAGATCCACAATAGACCATCTCTTCTCACTGACACAAATCCTAGAAAAAAAAAACCGCATTTGATCAGGAAGTCCATGTCTTGTTTGTTGATTTAAAAAAGGCCTACGACAGCGTGCCCCTAATGAGATTGTGGAAAACACTACAACAGAGTAATGTAAGCACGAAATAATTAAAGCCGTAAAATCCTTATACCAAGACGCAAGAAGTAATGTGAAAACCAAATATGGTATAACAACAGGGTTCCAGGTCACAAAGGGTCTCAAACAGGGCTGCTGTATATCCCCAACGCTATTTAAAATCTATTTGGAAAGTGCACTGAAGAACTGGAAAAGGAAATGCAGCAGTATGGGATTACCACTGGATGACGATACTACATTGTACACGCTGCGTGATTCGCAGACGACCAGGTAGTAGTCGCTTAGGACATCGATGATATGGAATACATGACACGAAAAGTTATGGAGGAATATGAAAAATGGGGCCTAGAAGTCAATATTAAAAAGACCGAGTACATGTGCGTCGGAGGACAACAGCAGGACTTGAAACTGTCCACAGGACACACCATCGAACACTGTGCCAGTTATAAGGGGAACGAGAATATCTAGGGACGGAACACTGGAAGAAGCAATATTCGAAAGGAATATCCAAGGAAGAAAAGCGATTACAATGCTTAATAGTATACTATGGGACAAAAACATAACCATTGAAAATAAGAAGAGAATTTACAACTCAATAGTGAAAAGTATAATAAATTACAGCTCTCAGGTGTGGCCATTGAAGGAAAGAACAGAAAAAATACTAAAAGCTACAGAAATGGATTTCTGGAGCCGAGCAGCCAGAAAATCCAGAAAAGACCGCATACCGAATGACACGATAAGACGAGCTTTAGAAATAAAGCACGATATAGTGGACGAAATCAGAACCCAACAGTTGGTATGGTACGGACATGTACAGAGAATGTCACAAGACCGACTACCTAAAAAGATTTTAAATTGGAACCCTCATGGAAAAAGAAAGCGAGGAAGACCACGCCAAAGCTGGAGAGCAGGAATCAACAAGGAAATACTAGAGAGAGATCTGGAGGAGGAGGAGGGATGGAGAAACAGGGAGGAGTGGAAATTAGGCATCGGAAGACGTTATAAAAACCGATATATATATATATATATATATATATATATATATATATATATATATATATATATATATATATATTGATTTCTTCAAATTTATCGAAAAATCTTACGTACATAGATATAGGTTTTAAATCAGATTATTACGGAGGTGAACTACCTTTATTCATGATACCAAATTTTCAAAATAACCCCAACAAAACCGAATTTTCAAATTTTTTACAAAAAAAATTTCAGGAGAGGGGATTCTTTCTTTTTAACGAAGAAGTTACTAAAAATTTGAAGTTTACCTCACTAAACCAAAATACAAGTACTATAAGTAGAATAGAACATTCAGAATATGCTCAAAGTACAATTGAAATGTAGAGAATTTGACCTTTTCTAATTCCCATTGTCTTTATTGAATGTCAAGATAGGCAAAACCTCTGTCTTACAATTTTGAATGTATAAAAAATAATTTCTAATACTGAATGTATACTTATTCTATCTTAACCTAAGCTCTTATACTAGTGTTCCTATATTAACTTAACCTAGGAAATGTGTTTATATATACATGAGTTTCTTAATGCTAGGACTTAAAACTAAGACTAAAACTACCTTAGTCTAAGACTTATGCTAACTTAAACTAGGACGTAACATTGACTTAAACTAGGACTAATTTAAACTTAACCTAGACTGACAATCTTCGTCCGAGAGCAGCGGGTCGGACGGTCTCGGGAACTGGCGGCTGGCGTGAGGTGGGAGTCGGAAGGCGTCCCTGATGCGTGGGTTGGGGTGCTGGGACGCCGTCTCCAAGAACTTCTGTTGGATTATCCTCATGTGTGCCTTTACGGTAGGCACACCGAGGTCCCTATGGAGTTGTCAGTTCCTCATGAACCATGGGGCTCCCGTGATCATCCTCAGGGCCTTGTTCTGCACTGCTTGAAGTTGAGCTCTCCTTGTTTTGGAGAGCTGGCACCAAGTGGGGCAGGCATACGTGAGGCCTGCCTTTACTATGGTGTTGTATACCAGAAGCTTGGTCCGTGGCAGCAACTTACTAGAGCGATTCAGGATGGGATAGAGTTTGCCCAGTAGTTGCTTCGCCTTCTTGGTACCTTTTCCAATATTTTATTTGAATTTGCCATTTTGAAATTATTTCAAATTTGTTAATAATAAATTTAAATTTTAACTTCGTTAACTAATTATCTTCTTATGTTTTTTGTTACACATTTTCTGGTTAAAATAAAAGAACCAACAAAGGGTGACAATAACACAGCCATCCTATCTCCCCTCCCCAAAAATTTTTGCTGTGGTTATTGTTAGAATTCTGTATCATAAATAATAAAATCAAAACTAAAACTTATCCCTGTTGTTTTGCATTTAAAATGTCTCGATAAAACAGCAATACATACTTTTGTTTTTAATAATTTTAGCGGAATCGTTGTACAAAATTCTAAAAAAAAACGAGTGTTTAAGGGTTGTAACCACACTTGGTAAATTTTGTGTCATGGAAAAAGTATATTCCTTTCTGATTTACGTTGAAAAGTATTATAATTTTTTGGAATTTTTTCAGGCTTGTTTAAATTAGTTTGGTATTTTTTCGCTATATTTATTTATTTATTTATTTTTTTATGGGTCTAGCACACGTGCTGAAGGGAAGTCCCTAAAGCGCTCCAGGAGCGGCACGTGTACGGGAAAAGAGACTTACGTTGTTCTTGAATCGTAGTTGCTTGAATCGCAGCAATATTTATGGGGAAGGAGGCGTAGTTCACCCTCACAGAAAAGCAAAACCTCATTTATTAGAAAAGTACTTATTTATCTTACTAAAATTACTATTGCTGCTTTATATAAGAAAAAACTATAAATATTGTATTCAGGAGAAATGATTGTCATAGCTAAATTTTTATACATAAAAATTCCTATTCGAAGCAAATCTGAAGTGGCTGGGGTACCTTACTTGTCAGCTCTATTTCACTAATGGTAAAGGAACAAATTCAAAACTAATGGTTGCTAACAATATATTTGTTCTTAATAAAGAACTAATTGAACATAACATGCTGAAATGGTATATTTAAAAAAAATTTGTTGATAAAAGCAGCAAACCAAGAATCTAGCTTTTATTTATTTTTTTCACGAATAGACTTAATGAAATATTTTCAAAATTACATAAATTTCAAAACTACGAAACTTCGAAATTTTAATTCTAATTTACAATTGATTTTTAAATTAGCCGTAATGCATTTTACAGTAAACTTTTCTAAATTCCGAAATTTCAGAATCTCAAGTGGGATTTTAACTTAGGTACAAAAAAGGAGCGGACAAAGTATATGATTTGTAACATCGTTTCCTGCCACATTAATGATCCATTAGAAACTTTAGTGAGTGCGCTAAGGACAAGTAAAAAACACTGGACAGAATTTTAACCCTCTCTTATTCAAAAGAATACCATTCTCGGTTTCCGTGCAACGCCGTTAAAGATCTGAATGATCGCATGTTGTCTGATAGTAAAATCTGCTGGTGTTGTCACTTATATTTGTTAATTTTAGTAGCAGATTATATGTGGTTGAATATCACTTATTAATGTAAAAATTTAGAAAATATTCAGCAGCTCATAAAAATAATGTTCTTCTCTATTAGCTAAAGCTATTCATGTGATTGGATTAATGATATTGAGAAAGCCAGTGGATTTTTTAAATTTTGGAAGTATGACACAACATTCGCATGCTATCCAGTCAATTTTCAGTCCAGCTTAGACGTGTGATCGCTTCTTGATGTAAATATGCGGAGCGTTGACAAAAATGTTAAATAATTAAGGGCAACATGAATAAGATTTATGGGCATCTATACCCAGTTTCGTGATGATGATATTAAAGTTAAGGAACAGAAAGAGTAGCAGCAGCCTGGATTTCTATAAGGGACGCCGCTGATCATATTCCCTTTAAATATGGTATACTTTTTCGGCATTTAAATAAAAAAGTATATTATTGAAGATAATTAGCTTAATATGTAATTTAGTTTATTCTCTGAGTAACCAGGATGTAAGAAACAAACAAGTAAAAAAAAAATTGGTGATCTATAATCTAATAATTAATTCTAACGTTATAAAGTAATTTTAATTACATTACTTGCGGTATCTTTGTCGAAGATGCATTACACCTATTGTGCTATCAATGCTAAATGTATTTTAAAGGCTATATGTTAAAACTTATAACTCATTTCCTATGGTTGATGGAATCAGTAGTAAGATTCGCTGGAGTTAAGCTTTTAATTCCAGGGTGTCAGCATTGAAAATGCCAAAGAGGACCTTGGCCACACGCCTGTAAAATTCTGCTCTCTCTCTCTCTCTGTTTCTGTGGTGTAACACGTTCGTCTATCCTTTTCATACTAGTTTTCTAATGTCATCGTACCATCTTAGTATGAGCCTTCTTTGTTTTCTTCCATCGATTCCATTCTATCGTTTCCCTTATCCACATTACTCTTGCTACATTTTTTAGATGTTTTCGATACATTCCACATTGGTACGTTTTTTAATTTATTTTTTGTCCTGTACTTATTATTTTCTTAGTGACTGCTCACGTTTCACCTCTATATATCGTGAGTGCAATAACATATTACACTGGTCAACAAAAAAAAGAAAATTGCTTGTTTCCTGTGATTTTTTTTTTGTTTCTATCTCGAATTGATGCGTATTTTTTAAATATGGCAACAATTTTTCTCTAACAGCTTTTGTTTTTGAGTTATAGCTAACTACCCTCATTTACTATTTTTACTTAGATTTTCGTTTTTTATTGGACACTAAAATATATTTTGTTGTTGTTTTAGATATGGCTTCGTCAAGAAGATGTGTGCTTAATCCCTATTGTTTTTGCTATATTTGTGGTGAATATATATTTGCAAAATATCGAAAACCTATATCGGACTTTGTGAAAACTGCGTATCATCAATACTTTAAAATAAAATTGTGTAATCAGGACAAGCCATGGGTTCCTCATATTGTATGCCAGAAATGTGTGGTATGTCTACGGTTATGGTCCAGTGGAAAAAGAGATGCAATAATGTTCGTAACACCCATGATTTGGCGAGAACCTCGAAACCATCATGACGATTGCTACTTTTGCTTACTCCGGAAACCAACATTACATTTTATCGTACCCGAGAAAAAAATCTGTTACCGTATTTTTCTCAAGAGAAGGATTTAGTTTTTTGTAACGATGTTGATGGTATTTTGCAGCAGATGGGATTAAAACAGTACCAACCTAGTGATTGGCGTCTTTTCATAGACAGTAGCAAAAGAAGTTTAAAGTGTGTTTTGCTCCATAACGGTAACAAGTACGGATCTATACCTATTGCACATTCGACGACTTTAAAAAAGAATACGTAAAAATACGTAAATGTTTCTGAGGTTATGGAAAAAATTAAGTATCAAGACCACAAATGGGTCATTTGTGTTGATCTGAAAATGGTTAACTTTCTTTTAGGTCAACAAGGGGGGTACACAAAGTTTCCTTGTTTCATGTGTCTCTGGGATAGTCGTGACAAACAACACCATTGGTCACAAAAAGTTTGGCCAGTGCGGGAAGAGCTAAAAGTTGGTACAAAAAATGTTATAAATGTGCCTTTAGTTAGCCGAGACCGCATCATACTTTCACCACTTCATATTAAACTCGGCATAATGAAACAGTTTGTGAAGGCGCTTGACAAAAGCGGCGAATGTTTTAATTTTCTTTCACGCAAGTTTCCAGGATTAAGTTCAGAAAATTGAAAGCTGGTATTTTTGATGGGCCACAGATTAGGCAACTCGTGAAAGATCCTAATTTTGTCAAATCAATGACTGAAGTCGAATCCAAAGCTTGGAATTCATTTGTTTTGGTTATGAGTAGCTTCCTAGGCAAAAAGAAATCTGACGACCATGTCGAGCTTGTTGAGTGCATGCTATCGAACTTACAAGAGCTAGAGTGTAACATGAGCATAAAAATCCACTTCTTGCACTCGCATTTAGACCGAATTCCACAAAATCTGGGTGATTTTAGTGAGGAACAGGGTGAAAGATTTCATCAGGATCTTCGGACAATGGAAGAGCGTTATCAGGGGCGGTGGGACTCACATATGATGGCAGACTACTGCTGGAGTTTGCAACGAGATCTACCTAAAGTCGTTCATTCAAGGAAATCTTATAAAAGATCATTTGCTAGTGTTCAATAGAAATTTTGTTAACATAATGTATTATTTTTTGTATTTTTTTTGGCAAAATAATAAAACTGTATATTTCAAAAGGTAAAGCTGTTAGCAATCTCCCAGTATTTTTTTCATAGTCAGGACCATAGAAATACCCAATAACAGAAAAAAAAATAAAGGAAACAAGACTTGTGTTGACCAGTGTTATTTTTTTGTTTTTATTTTGGAAAATATCCTTTAATCTCTTAAAAGCTGTCCATGCTAATTTTATTTCTCCATCTGCAAAATTTCACACGAAATGTAACAAACGTATGTATTTTCAAGTCAATGATTTCACACATGTTTTTGTTATATATACATATACATGTATATATATATATATATATATATATATATATATATATATATATATATATATATATATATATAAAATACAATAAAATTCCGGGTTTCAATCCGTTCATCTAACAATTTGCACGACGTTTCGCCAAAATCTCATTTGGTATTTTCAACTACTCCCGCTACTGTTGCTCCTCGATACTGTGCTCGAAGCTAACTCATGAGTTATCTTCGAGCGGCAGCAGCAGCAAGATTACAGTATTGAATGTTGATTTTATATTCATTTAATGTAAAAAAAAATCATATCTAGCAAGACATTATCTCATTTATTTTGATTTGTTTTTTTTGGATATTATAACGGTGTAGAATCTTTTAAAATTATCTACCCAACTTTCGACTTTACGGCACGTCAAATGTAAAGTTTTTTCTGTGAACTTCAGAAATTATTTATATTGCAAGTCACTAATTACACAGGGGAACAGCTGTTTTGGTGTCGAGGTTTTTTGAGCTGATTCTATATCAATTTGATGTCCTGAATTCAAATAACGTATTCATTTGTACCTAGGAGCTCAAATTTTAAAAGATATACAATTTTAGAGAAATATAAGTTACATTATTGTAACTCAAATCCGTAAGTGTAGTAAACAAAAGTAGATACGAAATTTTTATTTTAGTTATACAAAATACAATATTATGTCGTACTTACAAACAAAAAAAAAACATTGAAGAAATGAAATAGTCACTCAACACTTGGAAAGCTTCTTTTCCGCGACATTCTTGAATGTTTTTTTAAACAGTCCCTTTTTAAACTCCAGCAGTAATCTGCCATCATGTGCATGTCCCATCTTCCTTGGTAGCGGCCGTCCATAACTTTAATATCTTGGTGAAATCTTTCACCTTGTTCCTCACTCATGTCTCCTAAATTTTCTGGAAAACGGTCTAAGTGGCTGTGTAAATAGTGTATTTTAATACTCATATTGCACCCTAAGGATTTGAAACTATTAAGCATCTTGTTAACCATTTCAACATAGTTTTGAGCTTTATGTTTGCCTAGAAAATTTTCTACAACTGCAACAAATGATGTCCCAGCTTCTCGTTCAACTTAATTCATTGAATTTATGAAGGCAGGATCCTTAATTAATTGTCTTATTTTGTGGGCCGTTAAATATCCCTGCTTTGAGTTTTTCTGTGCTCAACTGATGCATTTTTACCCCTATATATGCAAAACAAGACCCATTCTTATCAAGAGCCTTTACAAATTGCTTCATTATGCCCAACTTTATATGTAACGGAGGAAGTATGATTTTTTCTCTTTCAACCAAAGCGTCGTTAATGACATTCTTTTGCCCAACGTCCATGTTTTCTCTCTGAGGCCAATCTTTTTTAACCCAGTGGTGTGTTTTGTCCCTACTATCCCAGAGGCACAAGAAACACGGATATTTCGTGTAACCACTTTGCTGCCCAAGAAGAAAGTTTACCATTTTTAAGTCTACACAAATCATCCATTGATGTTCGTAATACTTTATCTTCTGCAAGACCAAAGCTATGGTATTATATTCTTCTTTCAGTTTCGTTGAGTGAGCTAGTGGTATTGAACCATATTTATTTCCATTATGTAGAAGGACACATTTTAAACTTCGCTTTGAACTGTCAATAAATAGGCGCCAATAATCTGGAATATATTCAGAAAGTCCCATTTTTCTTTCATGAGTCCCCTAATTTCGTGACAAAATACAAGATTGTCTTCTTGAGAAAAGAATGGTAGCAGATCTTTTTCTCTTGTACGGTAAAAGGTAATTTTGGTTCCTTGTTCCAGTAAATTTTTGTCGTTCAATAACCTAGAAGCCAGTACTTCAGAAGCTTTTTTCGATAAATTGAGATCCCTGGTGAGATCATTTAATTCATTTTGATTGAAGCGTTGAGGAACTGATGACGTCCCCTCATAGTCACTGTTAGTTTCATTAGCATCAGAACTTTTATTAGCATCAGAAGAGCGATCAGAGGGAAAATATTCGTCATCAGAGATATGTGGTAGCTGATGAAATGTTGGAATCGGTATTTCATCTGAGTGCGGGATAGGGCGTATTGCCGAGTCTAAATTGGGATAAGTCCACTTACTGCGGTTATTTCGATTGATTCCATTAGTATTTACTAAACAGAAATAACAATCATTGAAGTGGTTTTTTGGTTCTCTCCAAACCATTGGTACGCCGAATTTTAGACATTTTCTTTTCCCGGTAGTCCACTGCCGTAAATGCTCTGTACAAGTTTTACATACGAGATGCGGGGCCCACGTTTTGTCCTGATCACCAAGCTTAACTCCAAAGTATCCAAGATACGCTCGCTTTACAAAGTCAGTAATAGTTTGTCTGTTTTGTTGAAACATGTATTCTCTGCATATATAGCAAAACACATCAGGTTGATTTACACAACTTCTTCTTGAACTGGAACCTGAACTCATTTTAATTCTGTTCAATAACACAAAAACACTCTTTTCTTAACATAAAATAACACGCCGAATTCGATCTACTCTCATTAGTAAGAACGCACAAACTGACGAGACTTACCCGAGTTAGGTGATTAAAAGGGTCAGTTCAGGTACCTCATAGGCAATGGTTCCATTATTTATAGATTTACCTGGAATTTACTCAATTACAGACTGACAATAAAACCATTGTACCTACATTAATGAATATATAATAATTTTAGAACTCTCATAAATGAATATACTGAATAAAAACCACATTGGTAGATAAGTTGATGTATCTAAAAAAGTAGAGCTGATAGAGAAAAACGGATTGCATGTATAGATTTAGCGTCCCAAATATAGTTAAAATCAGCTCTAAAATCCCAGGCACCAAAACAAAAATATTTTTTTGTTGCCCTGTGTTATTTGTTATTGTTGTTTGTTTATTGCCTAGGATCAATTAAGTCCATTTGCCAGCACTATTCGTTTTGGACTGGTAGCGACTGTCTGACTCGTAGTCATGCGGCTATCCCAGTCCATACATATGCACACAAACACCCAAGCAGACAGGCGGAATCGAACCGCCGACCACCAGATTCATAGTAGGTTTCATTACCTACTCCTCTAATGGTCCCTCCCACTAATTATTTATATTGCAAGATACTAAAAAAATAAGCCAATATTTATTTACTGCAATGGCACGTTTAGTATAACTAACACTACCTTTACTTTCTAGTATTGAAAAATTCATATTCCCAAAATTAGACATAGTCCTTGACAATAATCCCGTTAAGAAAATAGAATGACTTCATATGTTTCTTTATTGTTTGACGGGACAACTGTAAATCTTAGGCAGATGAATCAAATCAATAAAGATACACAGTGGGTCATTTTATAATAAATTACTTATACAGAACCGGGCAAGCACAATTTTACCCTTGATTGGATGATTATTTAGCCATGATAGAGGATTATTCAATAGAAATCCGTAGTACTAGAGCCGTTTATTTCAAAATATTTATTGCCTGCTTCTTTCTAAACGTTTTGTAGCGTTAAATTCCACTTGGTTATTGTCACGCCAAGATAGAATTTCTTCCAGGTCTTTGTTAAGTTGAACGACTTCCCGCTGCCTGCGGATATTCGTCTGAGTAGCCGATGTCCGAGCGTTCAAAGTGAATGAAGAGATAAGCGTACTGTGATCTGCAAAGCTGTAGATTGGTTTTCGGGTTTTTTTCCAGCAGATCGTTAATGTAAATGAGAAAGATAGTAGAAGATAGTACGAGACTGGTTTGAAAAGTCCGTGCAAAAATAAAAACTACTTATGTGTTTGGGGTAAACTTTTTTTATTTTTCGACATAGTCTCCTTTTAGGCTTATACACTTCGTCCAACGATGTTCTAGTTTATTGATCCCTTCCGAATAATAGGATTTGTCCAAGTCTGCAAAATATCCATTAGTATCTGTAATCACCTCCTCGTTTGAATAAAATCTTTGTCCCGCCAGCCATTTCTTCAAATTGGGGAACAAATAGTAGTCCGAGGGAGCCAAGTCTGGAGAATAGGGGGGATGTGAAACGAATTGAAATCCTATTTCCATTAATTTTGCGACCACAACTGCTGAGGTGTGTGTGCTGGTGCGTTGTCGTGATGGAAAAGGACTTTCTTGTGGGCCAATCGCGGGCGATTTTCTTGCAGCTCGGTTTTCAAACGATCCAATAACGATGAATAATATTCACCTGTAATAGTTTTACCCTTTTCCAGATAGTCCATGAGGATTATCCCTTGCGAATCTCAAAAGACAGTCGCCATAACCTTTCCGGTCGAAGGAACGGTCTTCGCCTTTTTTGGTGCAGATTCTCCCTTGGTAACCCATTGTTTAGATTATTGTTTGGTCTCAGGAGTATAGTATAATGTATCCATGTTTCATCCACAGTGACGAAACGACGCTTAAAGTCCTCCGGATTCTTCTGCAACAGCTGCAAACCATCCTTGCAACACTTCACACGATTCCGTTTTTGGTCAAGCGTGAGCAATCGCGGAACCCATCTTGCGGATAGCTTTCTCATGTCCAAATGTTTATGCAAAATATTATGTACCCGTTCAGTCGAGATGCCCACAGCACTAGCAATCTCACGCACCTTAACTCTTCTGTCATCCATCACCATATCATGGATTTGATCAATGATTTCTGGAGTCGTAACCTCCACAGACCGTCCAGAACGTTCAGCGTCACTTGTGCCCATATGGCCAGTCCGAAAAATTTTGAAACCACTTATAAACTGTTCTAATCGAAGGTGCAGAGTCACCATAATGTTTATCAAGCTTCTCTTTAGTCTCCTGAGGCGTTTTGCCTTTCATAAAGCAATGTTTAATCACCACACGAAATTCTTTTTCGTCCATTTCTTGAAAATCACTCGACTTCCTTGATTCACACGAATGCCAAACACAAAAGAAATAGACCAATATGGCTGAAACTTGGTGTGCGTTCATTCAAGAGATGCTACTAACTAAACATGACCTCGATACGCACCGGTGGTGCCATCTCTCGGACTTTGCACGGACTTTTCAAACCAGCCTCGTATGGAGCCTTGGGGCACACCGGCGTTGATAGTGAAGGTGTTAGAAAGAAATCCGTCCACTGCCACTCGTAAAGAACGCTCTCTGAGGAAACATGAGAGCCAGAAACAGAACTTTTCAGGCATACCATAAGAGCGTAGCTTAACCAACAGTCCATCGTGCCAAACACGGTCGAATGCCTTGGATATGTCAAGAGTAACCGCTCGAGATTCTCCAAGAGTTCAATTGCTTTATTCCCACCATGTGGTACATAAGTCAGTAGATCTATGTTTACGAAAACCATATTGGTATGCGTTGTGATGAAGCTGGAAAATAGAAGATAATGAGTCTAGGTGTTATCACTATGAACCAAAATCCAGGCGCCAACGTATGCAGTAGAAGCATAAAAAATCTTCAGGGGGAAAATACTGGTGACCTACTTTTTGATTACTAAGATATACTGCTCGTAAATTTTAAAGAATCAAGTATCAACCTTTATACCGAACGATATGAAAACACCTGAAAATGTACGTGCCAGCCTAAAAAAAAAGTCTTAGGAACCCTACAAATGGTGTCATTCTTTTGCATGATAATGCTCTCTCTCATGTAGCCCGAACTTTTTTGCTTGCTCGTATGAGTTAGTCTGGAACATCTGCCTCACATTCCCGACTTATCCTCGTGTAACTTATACGTGTTTGCTCCATCGTTAAAAGGGCGGTAATTCAAACATTGAGGTGGAGTTGCTGTGTGAAAAAATTTACAAGCAGGGAATCGATTGACTAATGCTCCAATGTGACCAGTGTCTTAATACTGTTAGTGATTTATTGTAAATGGGTTTCTATTGAACAATCTTTACTAGCCGGTATATATCACCACTACACTAAACACAAGTGAAACACAGTGCATAAATAAAGAGAAATACTTTAGCAGCATGTGATACCAGAGCGATCGTTCTATAATTGCTGCAATCCAATGGGGATCTTTTCTTATGCAAGGGTATAAATGCAACCTCATACTATTCTTCCAGCCATCTTCCAGTCTTTGATACTACATTACACAGTTGATGTAACATTTTATGCTATTTTTTAAAAAAATTATAGAAGAACCAATTTAAACTCTGTTGAGCTAGTCCGTAACTGTAACATTTTAATTTTAATATCCCACTATACACATCCACGCAAAAACGTCAGCTGTTTTGTGGTTATTCCATCAGCAGAAAAAAAAATCTATTTGTTGCTATTATTATGCTATTTTAAATAATAATTTAAAGTACTGTTTCTTGCGGTGCACGGTTATTATGCGTTAATAAAAATGCATTCTTAAATGGATAATTACAGGCTTCATTGTGTTTATTATGTATTGATGGATCAGTTAAAGGTGAAAACATATTTATTTTTATAAATGCGGCTAACTATTTTTAACTGTTTATAATTTTCATTTAACAGCGTCTAAACACTTATACCTGAATTTGCTCCCGGCTCAGCTTGCGGGGCTCTCGATACACACCGAGTAGGCAATAGTTATTTTTGTTTCTATTGCCGAAATACTACTTTGATGGTCGATAATGAAACTTTTTTGAAGAGGCGTGTCCGACTCAAAAAATAAATCAAGAGCACTAAAAAGATTTCGCGCACGATTTACAACAGTATTTTTTCTGCAAACATTGTGTTTTAATCTAAATATTATAACATACAGGTAATTAATTGCAAACAAGTTTTTGTTTTAAGGCAAGCCGGTTCGTCGTTACAGAAACAATACCAGGTGTACAAGTATGAAATGTGGATTTCAGATAACAGATGGTGCACCAATGCAGTTTGTGCTATAAAGATTTGACACTGCGCCATTTTGTTGTAGCATCAACAAGTGTCAGATGCGCACGAGTGATAGATTGGAAAAGTGTGTGCATAATGTTGTGTTCAATATGTCGAAATTTATACCGAACAAAGAGCATTCGAGGACAACATTAATTTATTGCCTTCATTTGAAGAAAACTGCTGTTAAATCATACCGATTACTTCGAGAAGCTTATGGTGAACATGCTCCATTGCAAGATACGTGTGAACGATGGTTTCGGCGTTTCAAAAGTGGTGACTTCGATGTTGCAGACAACTAAAGTGGAAAAAAAAAAGTGGGATGTTATTTTGGCCGGTATGGATGCTTACATCCCTTTTTCGAAGAAATGCCCTTCCAACGGCAAGCCTTGGTTTGACCTAAAATGCAAAGAAGCTGTAGCTTCTAAACATCTTGCATACCGACAGTGGCGTGAAGATCCTAACACCATAAATCGTAACATCTTTGTTCGTGCCAGGAACAGATGCAAAGAAATTATCGACGAAACCAAGGAGGTACACAATCAATGGATTAGAAACAAACTTCTCGCTTGTCCCGGCAATTCCAGGTCCTTTTGGTCAGTCGCTAAGGCAGTTAGTCAAAATTTCACCAAATCCACCATACCGCCACTCACACGGCCAGATAATTCTATTGCAACGACACCTGTTGAGAAAGCGAACTTGTTGGCTGAACTCTTTGCTTCACATTCTACTGTCGATTTCCAAGGAAAAACACCACCTACTATTCCCATAGTGCAGTCAAGGATGCCCGATATTGTCTTCAGACAGCGTATCATAAAACGTATTTTGATGAAGCTAGACACCAAAAAGGCTTCAGGCGCTGACGGAATACCTGCCATAGTTCTCAAGAACTATGCGAGGGAACTAACACCAGTTTTCTGTAGACTTTTCAACCTATCCTACAGAAAGGGAATATTTCCTTCCAGCTGGAAATGTGCCACAGTTCAGCCAATACCTAAAAAAGGCAAGAAGACCTTGCCAAATAACTACCGACCAATCGCACTACTCTCAATAATATCGAAAGTCATGGAAAAGGCTATCAATCAGCATCTTCTAAAATATCTTGAAGGATTCAACATTATTAGTGATCACCAATATGGCTTTCGTAAAAATAGATCAACAGGAGATCTTCTGACTTATGTAACACATGTTTGGAACAACGCAATTGAACACTTTGGAGAATCTCGAGCGGTTGCTCTTGACATATCCAAGGCATTTGACCGTGTTTGGCACGATGGGCTGTTGGCTAAGCTACGTTCTTATGGTATGTCTGAAAAGTTCTGTTTGTGGCTCTCATGTTTCCTCAGAGAGCGTTCTTTACGAGTGGCGGTTGACGGATTTCTTTCTAACACCTTCACTATCAACGCCGGTGTGCCCCAAGGTTCCATATTGTCTCCTACTCTCTTCCTCATTTATATTAACGATCTGCTGGAAAAGACCGAGAATCCAATCTACAGCTTTGCAGATGACAGTACACTTATCTCTTCATTCACTCTGAACGCTCGGACATCGACTATTCAGACGAATATCCGCAGACAGCAGGAAGTCATTCAACTTAACAAAGACCTGGAAGAAATTCTATCTTGGGGTGACAGTAACCAAGTGGAATTTAACGCTACAAAAACCCAGGCGGCAGTTTTTTTTCTAAAAAAGTTAACGTTGCAGAACCCGACATAGTTATGTCGGGGCACTCCCTCCCTCTAACATCGTCACTCAATCTGTTAGGCGTTAATTTGGGAGCAAATATGTCCTGGCATGAACATGTTGCAGGCATAGCAAGAAGAGCTTCTCAAAAGTTGGGAATATTGTTTCGAACCAGAAAGCTTTACACTCCACAACAACTGTTAATTCTTTACAAAGCTCAAATTCGACCAACTATGGAATACTGCTCCCATGTTTGGAGCTCCGCTCCCAAACATACACTGCATTTGTTGGATTCTATCCAGAGAAGAGCTGTTCGTCTGATTGGACACCCGGAATTGACCGACGGCCTTGATTCGCTGGAACATCGAAGAACGGTTGGCGACTTGAGCCTATTCTACAAGTACTTTCATGGAAAGTGTTCGAAAGATGTGGCCCGTTTGATTCCTCCCAGAGCGGTGCATATTAGAAGCACACGTCGCGCTGATGCTTCACATCCGTATGAGGTTCAGCTTGTTACTCCTCGTACAACGCTTTTCAAGCAGTCCTTTTATATGGAGAACATCATACCTTTGGAATGGTTTACCCAGGACTGTGTTTCCCATCGAGTACAATCTACAGCGATTCAAGAACAACGTGAATCGTTTTCTCCGCACACGTGTCGCTCCTGTAGCGCTTTAGGAACTTCCCTGTAGCACGTGTGCTAGACCCATAAAAAAAAAAAAAAAAAAAAAAAAAATCGCTAAAAAAATACGAAGATGTGGAATTGCAAGCATTGTTGGACGAAGATGATTCGCAAAGACAAAAACAACTCGCCGAGCAATTGGGCGTTAGTCAACAAGCTGTTTCCAATCGGCTACGAGAGATGGGAAAGATTCAGAAGCCGGTAGATGGGTACCACATGAGTTGAACGACAGGCAAATGGAAAAGCTCAAAAACACGTGTGACACTTTGCTCGCTCGGTACAAAAGGAAGTCGTTTTTTGCATCGTATAGTTACGGGGGATGAAAAGTGGATTTATTTTGAGAATCCCAAGCGCAAAAAATCATGGGTGGACCCAGACGCACCATCCACATCAACCGCAAGACCGAATCGCTTTGGCAGAAAGACAATGCTCTGTGTTTGGTGGGACCAGAGTGGCGTGGTCTATTATAACCTGTTAAAATCTGGGGAAACGGTTAATATTAAACGTTACCAACAATTGACCGATTTGAACCGTTCGCTGCTTGAAAAAAGAAACCGGCCAAGCCAGAACACCGAAAGACGCAACACAAAGTAATTTTTCTTCATGACAATGCTCCATCATATACGGTAAAACCAGTTCGCGACACGTTGGAAGCACTCAGGTGGGAAGTTCTACCCCATGTGCCTTACTCACCAGACTTGGCTCCTTCCGATTACCACTTGTTTGCATCGATGGATCACGCAAATATGGGAAAAATGTATAACAAGCGACGGAGCATACTTTGAGTAAAGCACTTTTTATCATTCTTCCGAATTTAACATGTTTTTTTAAAAAAAAAAAATCCGCATTTCATACTTGTACACCTAGTATATGAATTGAGTAACAAAAGACATTGAAAAACTGGTGTCATAGAACTCCCATAGGCTCTCGATACACACAGAGTAGGAAATAGTTACAATACCAGGTGTACAAGTATGAAATGCGGATTTCAGACAACAGATGGTGCACCAATGCAGTTTGTGCTATAAAGATTTGACACTGCGCCATTTTATTGTGTCATCAACAAGTGTCAGACGCGCACGAGTAATATATTGGAAAAGTGTGTGCATAATGTAGTGTTGTTGTATTCAATATGTCGAAATTTATACCGAACAAAGAGCATTCGCGGACAACATTAATTTTTTGTTTTCACTTGAAGAAAACTGTTGTTGAATCATACCGATTATTTCGAGAAGCATATGGTGAACATGCTCCATCGCAAGATACGTGTGAGCGATGGTTTCGGCGTTTCAAAAGTGGTGACTTCAATGTTGCAGACAAGGAACGTGGAAAACCGCCAAAAAAAATACGAAGATGTCGAATTGCAAGCATTGTTGGACGAAGATGATTCGCAAACACAAAAACAACTCGCCGAGCCACTGGGCGTAAGTCAACAAGCTGTTTCCAATCTGCTATGAGAGATGGGAAAGATTCAGAAGACCGGTAGATGGGTACCACATGAGTTGAACGACAGGCAAATGGAAAAGCGCAAAAACAAGTATGACATTTTGCTCGCTCGGTACAAAAGGAAGTCGTTTTTGCATCGTATAGTTGCATTGGAAAAGTGGATTTATTTTGAGAATCCCAAGCGCAAAAAATCATGGGTAGACCCAGGCGCACCATCCACATCGACCGCAAGACCGAATGGCTCTGGCAGAAAGACGATGCTCTGTGTTTGGTGGGACCAGAGCGGCCTAGTCTATTATGAGCTGTTAAAACCTGGGGAAACGGTTAATACTAAACGTTACCAACAACAATGACCGATTTGAACCGTTCGCTGCTTGAAAAAAGACCAGAATACCTAAAGAGGCAACACAAAGTCATTTTTCTTCATGACAATGCTCCATCACATACGGCAAAACCAGTTCGCGATACGTTGGAAACACTGAGCTGGGAAGTTCTACCCCATGCAGTTTACTCACTAGACTTGGCTCCTTCCGATTACCACTTGTTTGCATCGAACTAAGATGTGAAAAAATGGCTCTATGAATGGTTCGCAAAAGGGGAAGATTTTTACTGGCGTGGTATTCACAAATTACCCTAAAGATGGGAAAAATGTATAACAGGCGATGGAGTATACTTTGAATAAAGCACTTTTTATCATTCTTCCGAATTTAACATGTTTTTTTTAGAAAAAAAATCCGCATTTCATACTTGTACACCTGGTAAAATAAAATACAATAAAATTCTTCTCTTATTCAATTTATTGCCAGATCTGATTGTAAAATCATGGAAATTATTGGCAATGATGATGAGTTTAACAA
This sequence comes from Pachyrhynchus sulphureomaculatus, assembly GCA_019049505.1. Lineage (NCBI taxonomy): Eukaryota > Metazoa > Arthropoda > Insecta > Coleoptera > Curculionidae > Pachyrhynchus > Pachyrhynchus sulphureomaculatus. The sequence goes on along the minus strand of CM032456.1, from coordinate 202,892,035 downwards.
TGATGTGCAGCCGAAATTTAGCAGCCAAAATGCCGAGAATTGCCGAATAGTAGTGACGTCGACTTATATTACGTTACAATGATATTTATTCTATTAATCCTAAGATATCAAGATTTAAGGACATTGAGATAAAAACAGAGAGAAACAGTCTCTAAATTAATTTTAATTTTTTTTAGATAGTATTAAACCCGACGTCGAGTTAGAAGTCGTTTCAAATTTCTATTACATTGACTGTTAAGGTATTTTTATTATTAACACTTCGAAAACTAAATACTAAAATAGATTAGCGAATCTGGAGTAATTAAATGATTTATTGTACTATCAGTTGCAACAGTAAATTCAACTTGCTAGCCGTTATTTTGGCTGCAAAATTTTTTTTATTATTATTCAAAAATTAGACACTTAAATAGACTAGAAATATTAAGTTGAATACATAGCTTATTGTACTGGAGTTTAAGCTAGAAAAATTTACTTCTAAGTAGTTTTCAATATCCGATTATTTTGGCTGCAAACTTATTTTTATTAATATCTCCAAAACTAAACATGTAAACAGATTAGGATTCTCAGGTTAGAAACAGGACCCAATAACTTACAGTTAGCACTGGAACAATTTACTTACAAGCCGGTTTCATTATCCGATTATTTTGGCTACTAACTTATTTTTATTAACATCTCGAAAATTAGACATTTTCCAAATATTTATAAAAATAAGTTAGCAGCCGAAATAATCGGAGAATGAATACGGCTTGCAAGTAATTTTTTTTCAGCGCTAACTGTAGTTTGTTAGGTCCTGTTTCTAACTTGCGAATCTTAATCTTTCACCTGTTTAGTTTTTGAGTTATTAATAAAGATATGTTGGCAGCCAAATAATCAGATACTGAAAAAGGCTTGCAAGTAAATTTTTACAACGCTAACTATAGTTTTTTGAGCCATGTTTCTAACCCAAAAATCCTAATCTATTAGTACATCTAGTTTTCGAAATATTAATAAAAATATGTTAGCAGCCAAAATAACCGGATATTGAAAATGACTTACAATTAAATTTTTCTAGTGCTAAGTAGAATTCATAATGCCTTTTTTCTATTGCAAAAACAGTTTTAGGAATAGCTTCCTGTCCATTTCTATCAATTTGCTAGGTTCAAAGTAGTAAAATATTGGCATTTTCCTAGTTTATCGAGTATGTCCGTGATATAGAGGAGAGAATAACGGTTCGATTGGCATTTTTTCGTTCAATTTTCTATAATCAATCACTAATCTCCACTTTATTTTTCCTGAAGTATCCAGTTCAGGAACTATCCAGATTGGACTGGACTATGGTGATTGTGAATCTTGTATGATTCCATGTTCTAGCATTTTATTTATTTTGTCTCTTTTATGGACTTCCGGATATCTGCATATTTTTGTGAATATTGGTGTCATCTGTTAGTCTTATTTTATGCTTGGTTTGATTGGGAAGGCCAATGGTAGTTTTTGAAGTGTTATTAAAAATACTTTGGCAGTCAATGTAACAGATATTTCAAACTTCCAAGTCGACGTCACGTTTAATACTATTAAAACAAAATTAAATTAATTAATTTGGAGACTGCTTCTCTTTATCCAATTAATAGAATAAATATTATTGTACCGTAATATAGACTGACGTCATTGCACATTCGCATTTTTCGGCATTTTGGCCGCCAACTTTACACCAGTGAGTTTAGTGGTAAAGTATCAAATATAGCAAACCCAGTAAATTCGGTCATTTCAAGTCTTTTATTGGACAAATCAAAGTGATGTCGAAACATATCAGCAATACAAATAAGTGGCTTATTTTACGGAAAAGTTTAAGAAAGTTAAGCATTTTACATTATGAAAAGTATATTGCATTCTAAAATCACCACTTGATATTGAGGAAAATGCCAATATTAAAAAATTTACTAAATTGGTTTATATTGAAAAAATATTAGTGTTTAAAGGTTCATATTTTAAAACGGGAACGATTTAATTATTTTATTTGCTACTTTATTTAATACATATTATCAAGATTTTTAATATTTTAAATTGTGTTAATTTAATTAATTTTATTATGATTTTTAATTTTAAAAGAAACAGTATGTGTCAGGAAATGTCCTGTTTTAATTATAGATGGTAGTGTCTCCTTTCCTCACTCTTTTTTTTGTGAGTAAAGTATCACCTATAATTTTAAATATTAGGTTGTAATGCTTGGATGCAGTTATTCAGTTATTTTTTAATATGAGAAAATCAAGTGTAATATTCATTTTAGACCTGCTTGTTTGCTGGGTATGTACTAAGCAAATCACTGGCGATTTCATATGTCATGAGGAAATAAAAATTATAATTTTTAAACTTTCCTAAGCAAAAAAATTCAAAATTTGGCTTACATCAGTTTATGGGACTTACGGTCTATTAACTTTAAAATTATAAATCAGAGTCTTTCTCTTAAAAACCGAAACAGATTTATGGACTTTGTTAAAATTTCCTTTAGATCCATCTTTCATACTTCATTTTCAGCGATAAAATATGATTTATGGTCTTAACCTTAGTAGACTACCAGCTCCACAAATTGGCGGAAGTGAATTTTTCTTACGTTTAAGGAATATTCTTAAAATAAATAATTTTTACTCTCTTAGAGCTTGCAAGCATGAAAATTTTTAACTATAATATTTACTTATAATTAATTATTATGCAAATAAATACTTACACTTGTTTACGCAATTTTCTTTCTACTTTTCCGTTTGGTAGATAACCTTTTTTATGACTATTCAAACTCGAAAGGAAAGCACATCGCAGGCAATATATATATATATATATATATATAATATATATATATATATATATATATATATACATATATATATATATATATATATATATATATATATATATATATATATATATATATATATATATACATATATATATATATATATATATATATATATATATATATATAATATATATATATATATATATATATATATTATATATATATATATATATATATATATATATATATATATATATATATACATAGGGTGTTATGAAATTCGCTACATATATTGAAACGGGTGAATTGTGGGGTCATGTATGTGCACATTCAACACTTTTTTTTTCAAACTCTAGAATTTTTGAAAAATTAAGAAAAAGTTCATAAACCAGCCCAACCTATCTGCTCTTGAAAGGCGAACGAGCTCAAGCGCAGGTCTGTGTTGTTAAACACACGATTTCCTCCAATTATTACAGATTCATAAATTTTAGGTAAAATTAATCTAATAACAAGTGAAAATAATAATAGAAAATACCTAGTAAAAATTACATTTAACCATATTTAAGAAAATTTTTCGTTTGTTATTTGAAAAGAAATAATTCCTTGTAACTCACGAGAGCAACTGGATCATTGCCCCTTAAGAGCTGATTTTGACTTTTATGTTAACAGATGTTTGGGTCTGGGCAAAATAAAAACAGAATTTGAAATAAGTTTTTCTTTAACTTTTGCAAGATTAATACATTAATGGTAAACGATTTTCTTGTAAGAAATGTAAGATTTTTTTTGCTGCTTTCTACAAATTGCTTAATTAACACCACTATATTAGTCTATTGATATCTTTGAAAAAACTTGCAATAATATTGATCTTTACCTCACTTTACCCATGGCATATTGCAAAATTTGTAAGCACTCGCCGTAAATAAACAAACGTGAATTTGATGTTTTGGTAGAGCGTATTGTCACTTAGACACCGCCAAGCAGAAAGAGAGCTACTAAAAAACTACCGGCAAAGTCAGTAAAGACGGCGATAACAAATCCTTTGTCGGTTTTAGTTTAGTAACTTTGCAACCTACCTTAACAATTTCTTTATTGCGCAGTTGTTTGTGCAATGAAGCAAATAAAATTTTAGTGTGTTAACATTTTTACTTATAATAATAAAATATTGAAATATAAACCTGGTATAATTAATTTGTTGGTGTGAGGAAGTAACATATATATATATATATATATATATATATATATATATATATATATATATATATATATATATATATATATATATATATATATATATATTTATATATATATATATATATATATATATATATATATATATATATAATATATATATATATATATATATATATATACAGTCCCTGGCAAAATTATTAGACGCACTGCAAGATTTCATGTAAAATATTAATTACCGAGTGATATTGTACCGTTTTATTATTTTAAATTGATTTGTTTTTTATTTTTATATTATCCAATCAATTACCTATTTATTTGACATAAATAAAACAGCATTAATTTAGAAAAGCATAAGTTTATTAAGTTTTAAAAGAAAAGTGAAATTATAATGTTAGTAAAAGTCAATATTTAGTTGAGCCACCTTTAGCCGCTATCAAAGCTTTAATTCTGCGCGGCATGCTATCAATGCAAGATTGTACTGTCTCCTGTATTTGAGGATGATGATTCCACACATGAATAATCTTTTCTAGGAGCTGGGTTTTGTTGGTAATCACATCTTTAGCCACTTCTCTTTTCATCAGCTCCCACACATTTTCAGTGGGCTTCATATCAGGGCCAATCCAACAGAGGGATATTTTTTTCTGCCAAAAAAGCTTTAATAGACCGAACAGTGTGGCAGGGAGCTCCATTTTGCATGAAAGTGAATGGTTCCCCATTGGGAAACCATTCTGTGAGCTGCGGAATCAACCGATTTTGTAATAGTTCTTTGTACTGATCTTGCCTCATTATTCCTTTGACGACGTACAGACGTCCAGTGCCCTTGCCGCTGATGATTGACCAAATCATTACTTTGGTGGGATGTTTAACCATCGGGACGACACAATCAGGATGAAACTTTTCTCCATGACGACGACGTACATACTGAGCTTTACTCTGCAAAATTTCGAATGTGCTTTCGTCACTGTAGCAGACCTGTCAAAAATAGGAAAAATATATAAACTTCCATGTTTATTTGCTTTATTTAACTGAAAATGATAATAATGTATCAATTATTGATTAAATTGCTGTATCTTACCGATCTCCAGAAGTCCACATCTTTGTCTTGCCATTGTTTGGCCCACTTCAGGAGCTTTGCTTTCATTGCAGCTGTTAACTTGGGCTTCCTGGCGGGGCGACAGGCCTTAAAATCTAATTCTTTCAATTTTCTTCGAACAGTGCGCTCAGAAGCATTTACGCTAGCATCCTGGAGTTGTGATTTTATTACCTTTGTGGTAGCAAATCTGTTTTCTACACAAATTTTCTTCAAACATCTCTCTGACCGTGGAGTGAAAATTGGTTTTCTACCGCATCTTTTCTTTCTTTTCGGGCTTAATTCCTTCCCTGACTCAATTTTCTTTTTTATGCGTCGTACACTAGCTTCAGAAACCTCCAATCTTCGTGATATTTCTCGGTTTGTAAATGTTTTCGCAATCACAAGGGCCTTCACTTCAGCTTTTTTACGTGGTGAAAGATCGCCTTTTCTACCCATAATGAAAATAGTCCAATTACTTTTTTAAAACACTGCATACAAAATAAACTAATAACTGAGTAGTATAAAACTGTTAAACAAACAATCACAGTCCATAAAGCCACAGAAACACGTCCGTACCTGACTCGATTCCGATCGCGACTGATACAGGTTTGTACTTATTTACGTTCATGTATCACTTTGTCAACACAGTGTTGCCATATGTTAAAAATAAATACAAATATGTAGTCTACAAGCATTCTTTTAAATAAAAATCAATAATATTGTAGTTTAAATATACCATTATTGCATAAAAACTCTTAAGAAACATAAAATTACTAAAAAAAATACAGTGCGTCTAATAATTTGGCCAGGGACTATATATATATATATATATATATATATATAAATATATATATATATATATATATATATTTGTTGCGTAATTAATTTGTTGAGAAAAGCCTAGTCAAATCTCGCAATATGGAATACGAATAATGTAGCTTCCGAGCATCATTTGATAAGGTTTTCCGTCGTTTTTGAATTAAAATAAATTCAAAAACGACGAAAATATCTTCAACATAAAATAGAAGCATTTCAATCATCGTGCATAATTAATCAGCTATTATATAGATGACTGAACATCATTTATTTTATACTATAATACTAGTAACAAATGTTTACTAATTTTTATAGAAACGATTGATCTATTATTATGAATAAGAAATTGGTTATTTTATTATTAATCATATGTGCTTGGACACCAAATTAAATCATATTTATATTTACGAAAGTGTAAGATCATTCTACAAAATATATTTAATTCGCAATACCCGGAACAAAATTGAAATAATTTCATACATGGTTAATGAGATGTGGTACAGATGGCGTCTAGTGTTTTTTATACTTAGCAGATTTAACTTGGTCGTAGAAAATTACTTATTGCAAATACTAATATAGTGAAACTTACGAAGGTTAGTTAAAGTTCGTGGTAGATAATTTCATTTCTGTATCAGATACTTTTTTGAAAAATTAGCCAATATACTACACGATCATGAGACGATTTTATAAGATATATGGAAAAGTCTCATAAAAATATTTTAATTCAGTAATTCCTTCCGGTTACGTCTGTTAATCCTGGAATTAATAGTAAACGTCATATTCGTTAAAAATACAACATTCCATAGGACGATGTCTTAACTGCATTTAAGAATTAATCATATCCTGGTGAAGACATTGCCTCTTTTTCACGAAACATTTTTTTACTTCGTCCATCCTTTCTTTTTAATTGATGATTACAAACTTTATAAATTAGTTATTAACGGGATGGGTAATCTTAATTTAAAATTTAAAAAATTAAACACATGACAAAATCATTTGCATCTGGAATTACAAACTAAAACTGTGTTTAAGCTGATTAATTTTCCTTCTGTATGTCGGATAATTAGGTGTCAAAAGCTTGTCAAATTTTGTACGATATATTAATTATTATGATATAATTGGTAAACGTAATGCTGTTCTACACAGTGAACAAAAACTTCTACTAAACTAAAAATGTTTCCCCTTGATGTTTCAAATCTTAACAGCAACTTTTTCATAGAAACCTTAAGAAATTTATATATTTTTTCTAATTGTGATTGATTACACAGGACCACAAAAAAAGTTTTATAGTTGAAAGGTGAGATACCATACCATATGTTTTTTGGTGTGCTAAAAACGAATCCGAGGTCAGAACTGACTGATCACTCAAGGACCCAAGGATTTTGACATAACCTTAAAAAACACCTCAAAGATGTAAGTAAATTAAAAAATTAAATGAACCGACCACTATATCTATACGTATTTTGGGCTACTTAGACCGAATATAACCTCAAAAAGTTCAGTCCTTTCGTTCACAGGTTGCTGAATTATTAAGATGAGTCCTTTCACTTCTCGCCCACTGTACGCTTTATTAAAGTGATTCCCCGATGGTGAGAGGCGAGGGGACTCACTTGAGTAAAGAACCCCGATGATGAGAGGCGAGGAGACTCACTTAAAAGAGCATACCGAGGGTGACAGGCGAGGGAAATTACCATAATAAGGTACATCGTAGGTAAGAGGTGATGGGACTCACTTTAATAAAGCACCCTGAAGGTGAAAAGTGGGGGGACTCACCTGACGTAATAGGTGAATTCTGCTGACATATTTGCTTTCAGTGACCTAAAATACGTGTACATATGGTGATCTGTTCGTTTTTTTTCTTTAGATTATGTTATGGTTATAGTTTGACGTTCTTGATGAAGTTTCTTCTATTAGGTTATGTTAGGTTTAGAGTTTTTGGTGTAAAGTTCTTAGTGAAAGATTCTTGCATTAGCTTATGTTAGGTTTAGAATTCTTAGTGTACGTTTTTTTCATTAGGCTATGTTAGGTTTAGAGTTTTTGGGGTACAGTTCTTGCATTAGGTTATGTTAGATTTAGAATTCTGGTTGTAGAGTTCTTCTATTAGGGTGAGAGATAAAGGGAAATCATTTTAATAAAGCATCCATTGAGCGAGAAGCGAGGGGACTCACCTTAATCCAGCAATCTGTGAATGAAAAGACTGGACTTTTTAAAGTTATTCCAAGACCTCTTAAGGTCTATTCGCACACATCAGTCATGTCACGTTTCTGTCAGTTCCGAGAAGGATCAGTCACAAAAAATATATATTTTTTTGAAAGTTAAATGACTGATGATGAAAATTTAAACGAATGCGTTCGAAAACACCTTGTCCTTTATGACTTATCAAATAAGAAGTATATGGATACGGCTTTTAAAAATGCTATATGGAATACAATTGGCGAAGAAATATAGATAGATGCTAAGTAAAAAACAAGATTTATTAATAATTAACAAAAAACAGAGCAAACCTATTTGTAAATTTAGATAAGTAAAACACGTTTTTAAATCCTTTCATGTTGCCATGGTACACAGCCTACCTCTGAACTGAAAAAGTTTTTAAACTCTTCCCTTACTTGAAAAGCCTCCGGTGATACATTCTCACTTTGAAGGGGCAAATTTTCCAAATTTGTGGTTTCTTGAGACGAAACATTTGATTCTGTTTTATAGGTGTACGTGTTGCGATCATATTTTTTTTATAAAATTGTGAAGTATACAAGTTGTTAGCACTATATGGTCGACATTTTGTGGCGTAACCTGTATCCGTCTGTTATAGATCCTAAATTTATGTGATTAAATGCCAAATGTGTTCTCCACAACTCTTCTTATACGAGACAAACGATAATTAAAAATACGTTTTGAATTATCCGAATTTTGACTCGGGTATGGTCTCATTAAATAATTTTTTAACGGGAACGCTTGATCACCTACAATTACGTATGGAAGCTCAACCGATGTGTTTGGCAACGCTGTTTTCCTGGTATTGACAGTGTGCTCCGTTCAAATCCCCTACCAAAATTAGATTTTCCAAGTATCCCGCTATCACTATCTTTGCCATAGGAACCAATATCCACAGCAATAAAATGGTAACGAGCGTCAACAGGTGCCAACAAAACGATAGAAAAATGTTTTTTGTAGTTGTAAAATAAAGTTTTTGGGAGTGCTTGGATGTTAATATGTTTACCATCTAGAGCTCCTAAGCAATTAGGAAAGTTTCAATTTGTATATATATATATCAGCGGTAATGAATTTCCACATTTCTTCAGTAGGTTTTGGCACAAGTCTCCATTACTATTTGGTACACTGTGCTATGCCCCAAGCGGTAACTGAATGAAATAGTTTTCAGTGAATCTCATGTTGCTAGGTACCTGAAACAGTACAAAACAAAATAATAGGTACCTAATGTATATTACTGAAATAAAACTAACAATATTTTATTATGTTATAAGAGCGGCGTGTAAATCGAGGTGGAATAACATCAGGGACACTTATAGGAAGTCCCTTAAAAAAATTAAAAAAAGACACTACCAAGAGTGGTCAAGGTGCAAAAAAAAAATAAAAATGTACAAATACTCAGAACAGTTCAGTTTTCTGAAAAAATGTTCCTTTGAGGAAAGGGAGACGATCAACAACATTGAACGTGAAAAAGTACAATACGATGATAACACACAAAATACAAGAGGAGAAAATGATGATTCTCTTCTTGGTGATGGTAATGTAGGAAGCGATCTTCCACAAAATTCACCAGCTCAGAGCGAGGAACGTTCAAAGTTGCGTCCACCAAATCATACTCCAAGAAGAAAAGTTACAAAAACAGAAAATCAACCCACAGCTGCAAGCAAATTGATGGAATATATAATTTCAAAAAATGAAAGAGAACAACCTCAACACCCAGTAGATACTTTTTTAGCGAGCATTGCTGCAACTTTAAAAACATTTTCTCCATATCGTCTCCATTTAGCTAAAGCAGAAATATTGAACACCGTTCAGAAATACGAATATGAAACAATTATGGGACATCGACATAATAATACGACAATAAATTCTCAACTTCTTTCACCTTCCTCAACAATGTTTACTCAACATTCGAAATAACACAGAACTCAGTCCTCCAACAAGAACAAGACAACACTGCACAACATTACTTGCATCAGTTTCAACCTGATAATGATAATTTTACTCAATTACAATAATTATTTTAAAATAATGAATGTATAATAAAAGTACGGGCCTATTTGTAACAGTTTTATTGTTTTTTTTATTTACATCAAACAAACTGCTAAACGTTCTTTGGATGTTATGGATTTTCTCCACTGATTATCTTGTTTTATTAAATGCATTTCTAGTTTACTGTGCAGTATGTTAAGACAGTTTTCAGTCATTCTGAAATACTGAAAAAACTTTGTTTCATCGTCGATCAATTCTTTAAATAACGTGATAAACTCTCCTTCTTTTCCTCTTTTTTTTAATGACTCGTGAACCCATTCTCTTTTCTTCTTCTGTTGTTTCTCCTCTTCTTCATGCAAAATTAATGCTATAACAGCCAAGTCGTTCTCCGAAAACGCCATCACAAAAATATGTAAGGTGTACTAGGGCAGACTTGACAGAAAATGACTGAATGCAGTCAAAAAAATCTACGGGTAGGTGGGAATACAGACGCTATTTTGACTGAGACTTGACGGCGACGGTTCTGATTCGGAACGGTGACTGAACAGTGACGTGACTGATGTGTGTGAAGTCGCCATTAAGCACCCCAAAATTCATATAAATGTTCATTTAATTAATTTATTTACAGACGTTTTTCTGACCATTTTTTAAGTATTTTTTGACGTTATGTCAAAATGCTGACGTGATGGTTGAACTTTGGATTCGATTTTGGCACCCCAAAATACGTGTGGTTTGCTTGTTTACATTTTTAATTTACTTGTAAAAGTATTTTTGGTCATTTTCGAGGTATTTTTTAAAGTTATGTCAAAAATCCTTGTGTGATGAGCCAATTTTAACCTTGAATTCGTTTTCAGCACACCAAAAAATATATAATATGATATCTCACCTTTCGACTACAAAACTTTTTTTTGTAGTCCTGTGTTATATTCTTAAAAAAAAATATGTATGTACGGAGGATAGAGGAATATTATATTAATAAATTATAATCTAATTGCATTAAGAAGATTTATGAATATTAAAATAATTTTCTTTAATGGAAGAAATTATATCTTTTGTTTATTTAAAACTAGCAGTGCTCGCGGCTCCGCTCGCATGGACTTAATTCACTACTATCGTCACTGCTTATTCCTTATGTAACGTAATAAAATATCTCCGATTATTTCTCCTTATCTCCCATTATCTTAACATACCATAATTCCCAATATCTAGGCTTATCTCTGCTCATCTCCCATTATTTCTCCTTATCTCGCATTATTTCTCCTTATCTCCCATTCTCTCACCTTATCTTCCATTATCGAGCCTTATCTAGACTTATCTTGCAATATTTTTCCTTAGCTCCCATGATTTCTCCTTATCTCCCATTATCTCATCATAACTCCCATTATCTAGGCTTATCTCTGCTTATCTCCCATTATTTCTCCTTATCTCCCATTATTTATACTTATCTCCCATTATCTCACCTTATCTCCCATTAACTAGGCTTATCTCGACTTATCTTCAATTATTTCTCCTCATCGCCCATTATTTCTCCTTATCTCCCATTATCTGACCTCATCTCCCATTATCTAGTCTTATATCAACTTATGTAGAACATATGTATAAATTTATAAAAAAACACGTAAAGCGTGGTTCTTGAGTGCTAATCACACTAATAGACAGACAGACGGAGAGACATTGCGTTTTATATATACTATCGATTTTTTTTGATAAGTGTTAAGTTAACGATTAAAAAGAAAACACGTAACGTTGGGTTTTACATATATTATATAGATCATTATTATTATATAACCTGGGCAGAGAACATATGTATGAATTAAAAAAAAAACGTAAATCCGATAAGTGGTTCTCGAGTGATAAGCGCACTAACGGACAGACGGACAGACCGACATACAGAGCGATATTGCATTATATATATATATATATATATATATATATATATATATATATATATATATATATATATATATACGTATATATATATATATATATATATATATATATATATATATATATATATATATGTATGTATATATTGTTTTCTTTGTTACATGTTATTGTTCCATATTTAACGGTTTAAGCAGCGGATTGCAAGAGAGTGCGCTAGCGGCAAACTTTTTCCGACCTGATTCACTATTATCGTCACTGCTTATTTCTTCTATAAACTAACGTAATAAAATATATCCTATAACCTGGCCAGAGAATATACGTATAAATCTAAAAAAAAAACATGTAAATCGGATAAGTGGTTTTCGAGTGATAAGCGCACGAACGGTCAGACAGACAGTCAGAGAGACGTTGCATTTTATATATTATTACATAACCTGAACTAACGGACAGACAGACAGACAGGGAGAGAGACGTTCCATTTTATATATATTATATTCTTTGCTACATGATATTGTTCCACATTTAATGGTTTAGGCAGAGAATATATGTATGTTTTTAAAAAAAGCACGTAAATCGGATAAGTCGTTCTCTCGAGTGATAAGCGCACTAACGGACAGATAGACAGACACGCCGACAGAGAGACGTTGCATTTTATATATATTATTGAAGTAGAGAATTTATAGTTATCTTTTAAAAAAAACGCCCATAACAAAAATAAACACTAATTAAACTATTCCTTACGATTAACACTACGAAACATAAACATAATGAAGTCCTTACATTACGCTAGTGTCTCGATTTATCTATTAATCTTTAATTTAAACAAATCCTTCAAATTAAATTAACACCTCTTAATCTTGTAATTAATCAAATATACTTTGTTGGATGCAATAATCGTGATGTATTAATGATTTTGTAATTAATTAACAAAAAATATATCTATGCATGTCTTTCAAGAGTCCTGCATACATTTTTTTTGGCATTTTAAGATTTATGATTTAATTATCCTTTGTATAATCATTTCGGAAATGTGTTTTGACAGGGTCATGTAGGGTAACTATCACTTTTGTATTATGTTATAAGGCAATCTGTTAAATATACGAAACAAGAAAACAATAAGTTTGAAGTACTTTCAAAATTAAAAAAAAAAAAAAACGGTCAAGTGCAAGTTGAACTTGGACAATTAGTGTTCCGTACGTGGATTGCTTTTAAAATAAAAAATTTTATTTCGGAGGTATAAAATGATCAGTGACTTCACAAAACACACCCCAAATGAGTTTTTAACAAAGTTTGTTTCCTATCTTTACTGAAAACTGATGGCCTTGAAATTTTTGTTTATATATATATATATATATATATATATATATATATATATATATATATATATATATATACAGATAAATTATTAAAGGTAATGCACGAAGTGATAATTTTCATTCAATCTACACCCTGTGGAAAATATTTCAGAATTTTTTCCAAAATTTTCTTATCAGTACTTTCCGAGATAAGGGGGGGATAGTAATTTTTTTTTCGCGATTTTTTAAAAATAATACAAAGAAAAGTTTTTGAACTCAAGTTTTCATTTGACACCCCACTCGATGACTTAGTAAATTTTTTTTCACTTCCGATTTCACAACCCAAAACTAACCCCTTAAGTCAAAATATATTGTATTTTCTGTCATTTTTCCGCATTATCTCCCATAATCTCGAATTCTCCCGTAATACAGGGGCTTATATCTCTTTATCTATCATTATTCAAGCCATTCTCCAAATATTTCTCCTTATCTCCCAGGATCTCCAACTTTCCCATATTATAAGGGCTTATATATTGCATTTTCTGTCATTTTTACGCATTATCTAACCCGTGGGGGGGCGGGATAGAATATCTCCCTCGGTATGTTCTGCCTGTCGTAGGAGGCGACTTAAAGAACAACCTAGATGGTAGATGCCCAGATCCCACCAGCATCGCCCGGTGTGATATCATCGCATCGGCTTAGGCTGCGTGAAGTTGCTTAACGTTTCGTGGCTGTGACGATGTCCCGGACTGTGGGACCAAATAGCATGATGAGGCACCTGGATACAAAAAAATCCAGAGGTAAAATAGCCCCCCGTTCGGATCTCCGGGTGGGGGCTGGTTCAGGGGCGTCGACATGCAGAGAAACAGAATTTCAAAACGGATTTTTGCAACATACGAGGTTTAAATTCGAACATAAATTCAGTGCACCAACACCTGCCATCAAATAAACCTCATGTACTCGCTCTCTGTGAAACTAAGGTCAGTTCATCGACCAGCACAGTAAACTATCTTTATCCTGGGTACGATTTCTATTCCCGATTTAGGCGTAACTTTGGAATCTGTCTTTATGTCAGAAGCGACCTCTGTTGCCAACGAGAAGAGGCTCTGGAGCCCCCCAACTTTGATGTTATGTGGTTAAAAATAACGACTCAACCAACCACAAGGTTCATCTGTATCCTCTATCGACCACCAAGTGATACTAACTTTAGAACACTTTTCGCTTCTCTTGCAGACACCATCGATCATTTACAAATTAACTATCCAAATGCCGAAATTGCCATCCTGGGCGACTTTAATGTCCACAACATCAACTGGCTTAAATATTCAAATACTACCGATGAACAAGGTCGTGAAGCCGAATCATTTTCAATCAGTTGTGGCTTGACTCAGCTTATTGATGAACCAACACGGATCCCTGATCGAGACGGAGAGTTCGCCAGTCTTCTTGATCTGTTTTTAACCACCAATCCGGAGATTTACACGGTCAGCGTAAATCCGCCGTTAGGTTCTTCAGACCATAGACTACTTTCGACATCGAGTATTCTACCAATCAGTGATAGAGAGGCCCCCAAACCACGCAAGATTTGGCACTACAAATCTGCTAAATGGGAAGATCTCTTGGAATATTTTCTAACTTTCCCTTGGTTGGACGTTTGTTTTCGATCCGACGACCCATCTGACTGCGCCAGGGAGGTTTCCTATGTTATTTTGGCCGGTATGGAGGCTTACATCCCTTTTTCGAAGAAATGCCCTTCCAACGGCAAGCCTTGGTTTGACCTAAAATGCAAAGAAGCTGTTGCTTCTAAACATCTTGTATACCGACAGTTGCGTGAAGATCCTAACACCATAAATCGTAACATCTTTGTTTGTGCCAGGAACAGATGCAAAGAAATTATCGACGAAACCAAGGAGGTACACAATCAACGGATTAGAAACAAACTTCTCACTTGTCCCGGCAATTCCAGGTCCTTTTGGTCAGTCGCTAAGGCAGTTAGTCAAAATTTCACCAAATCCACCATACCACCACTCTTACGGCCAGATAATTCTCTTGCAACGACACCTGTTGAGAAAGCGAACTTGTTGGCTGAACTCTTTGCTTCACATTCTACTGTCGATTTCCAAGGAAAAACACCACCTACTATTCCTATAGTGCAGTCAAGGATGCCCGATATTGTCTTCAGACAGCGTATCATAAAACGTATTTTGATGAAGCTAGACACCAAAAAGGCTTCTGGCGCTGACAGAATACCTGCCATAGTTCTCAAGAACTGTGCAAGGGAACTAACACCAGTTTTCTGTAGACTTTTCAACCTATCCTACAGAAAGGGAATATTTCCTTCCTGCTGGAAATGTGCCACAGTTCAGCCGATACCTAAAAAAGGCAAGAAGACCTTGCCAAATAACTACCGACCAATCGCACTACTCTCAATAATATCGAAAGTCATGTAACACATGTTTGGAACAACGCAATTCAACACTTTGGAGAATCTCGAGCGGTTGCTCTTGACATATCCAAGGCATTTGACCGTGTTTGGTACGATGGGCTGTTGGCTAAGTTACGTTCTTATGGTATGTGTGAAAAGTTCTGTTTGTGGCTCTCATGTTTCCTCAGAGAGCGTTCTTTACGAGTGGCAGTCGACGGATTTCTTTCTAACACCTTCACTATCAACGCCGGTGTGCCCCAAGGTTCCATACTATCTCCTACTCTCTTCCTTATTTATATTAACGATCTGCTGGAAAAGACCGAGAATCCAATCTACAGCTTTGCAGATGACAGTACACTTATCTCTTCATTCACTTTGAATGCTCGGACATCGACTACTCAGACGAATATCCGCAGACAGCAGGAAGTCATTCAACTTAACAAAGACCTGGAAGAAATTCTATCTTGGGGTGACAGTAACCAAGTGGAATTTAACGCTACAAAAACCCAGGCGGCAGTTTTTTCTAAAAAAGTTAACGTTGCAGAACCCGACATAGTCATGTCGGGGCACTCCATCCCTCTAACATCGTCACTCAATCTGTTAGGCGTTAATTTGGGAGCAAATATGTCCTGGCATGAACATGTTGCAGGCATAGCAAGGAGAGCTTCTCAAAAGTTGGGAATATTCGAACCAGAAAGCTTTACACTCCACAACAACTGTTAATTCTTTACAAAGCTCAAATTCGACCAACTATGGAATACTGCTCCCATGTTTGGAGCTCCGCTCCCAAACATACACTGCATTTGTTGGATTCTATCCAGAGAAGAGCTGTTCGTCTGATTGGACACCCGGAACTGACCGACGGCCTTGATTCGCTGGAACATCGAAGAACGGTTGGCGACTTGAGCCTATTCTACAAGTACTTTCATGGAAAGTTTTCGAAGGATGTGGCCTGCTTAATTCCTCCCAGAGCGGTGCATGTTAGGAGTACACGTCGCGCTAATACTTCACATTCGTGTAAGGTTCAGCTTGTTACTCCTCGTACAACGCTTTTCAAGCAGTCTTTTATATGGAGAACATCATACCTTTGGAATAGTTTGCCCAGGACTGTGTTTCCCATCGAGTACAATCTACAGCGATTCAAGAACAACGTGAATCGCTTTCTTCGCACACGTGTTGCTCCTGTAGTGCTTTAGGGATTTCCCTGTAGCACGTGTGCTAGACCCATAAAAAAAAAAAAAAAAAAAAAAAAATAACTTTCAAAACTACATGGCTTTGATGAGGCCATATTAGTACCAAATTTCAACTTTCTATGTCAAATAGTTTCGGAGAAAATCAGGTGTGACAGACAGACGGATGGACGGACAGACACCGAAGTGATCTTATAAGTGTTCCGTATGGACAGTGGCGTATTTTAAAATTTGGCGCCCTGGGCCTTTAAGGTTTGCCGCGATATACATTAACAAAAAAAAAGCAAAAATCTTTTAATAATAAAAAAGGCCGTAAAAAAACACAATTTATTAAATACTAGCCGTGCCCGCGACTCCGCCCGCGTGGACTTGATTCACTACTGTCGTCACTACTTATTCCTTATGATACCTAACGTAATAAAATATCTACAATTATTTCCCCTTATCCCCCATTATTTCTTCTTATCTCCCATTATCTCTACATAATTTCCATTATCTAGGCTTATCTCTGCTCATCTCCCATTATTTTTCCTTATCTCCCGTTATTTCTCCTTATCTCCCATTATCTCACCGTAACTCCCATTATATAGACTTATCTCTGCTTATCTCCCATTATTTATACTTATCTCCCATTATCTCACCTTACCTTCCATTATCTAGGCTTATATCGAATTATATAGAACATATGTATAAGTTTATAAAAACACGTATATCGGATAAGTGGTTCTCAAGTGATACGAGCACTAATGGACAGACAGACAGACAGAGAGTCGTTGCATTTTATATATATTATATTCTTTGCAACATGATATTCTTCCATATTTAATGGTTTAGGCAGTATATTGCAAGAGGACGCGCTAAGGGTAACTTTTTTTCCGACTTGATTCACTATTATCGTCACCGCTTATTCTTTATGTTACCTAACGCAATAAAATATATCCTATAACCTGGCCAGAGAACATATATATGTGTTAAAAAAAAAACACGTAACGCACTAACAGACATACAGAGAGACGTTGCATTTTATATATATTATATAGATAGATAACTTGACCAGAGAACATATGTATGTTTTAAAAAAAAGCACGTAAATCGGATAAGTAGTTCTCCAGTGATAAACGCACTAACGGACAGACAGACAGACAGACAGAGAGACGTTGTATTTTATATATATTATAGATATAATAAAATATATATATTTATAACCTGGTCAGAGAACATATGTATGAATTTAAAAAATCACGTAAATCAGATAAGTGGTTCTCGAGGGATAAGCGCACTAACGGACAGATAGACAGACAGAGAGACATTGTATTTTGTATATATTATAGATATAGATTATTATTATTATTATTATATAACCTGGCCAAAGGATATATGTATGAATTTAAAAAAAAGATACGTAAATCGGATGAGTGGTTCTCGTGTGATAAACGCACTAATGGCCAGACAGACAGATAGAGAGACATTGCATTTTGTATATATTATAGGTTATAGATATTTTCTACTACATAATATTTTTCCATATTTAATGGTTTAGGCTGTGTATTGCAAGGGAACGCGCTAGCGGCAAACTTTTTTCAGACTTCATTCCCTATTGTATGTATGTTTAAAAAAAAAGTACGTAAATCGGATAAGTGGTTCTCCAGTGATAAGCGCACTAACGGACAGACAGACAGAGAGACGTTGAATTTTATATATATATTATAGATTGCATTTTATATATATTATAGGTTCTAGATTATAGATATTCTCTACTACATAATATTGTTCCATATTTAATGGTTTAGGCTGTGTATTGGAAGGGAACGCGCTAGCGGCAAACTTTTTTCAGACTTCATTCACTATTATCGTCACTGCTCATGCCTTATGCTACCTATAGTAACAAAATATAGCCTATAACCTGGTTAGAGGACATATGTATGTTCTAAAAAAAGAAGTACGTAAATCGGGCAAGTGGTTCTCCAGTGATAAGCGCACTAACGGACAGACAGAGAAGTTGCATTTTATATATATTATAGATTTACATTTTTTTTGTATCCAATTTGCATAAGAACGCAAAATTGGCGTCATACGAAGATTTGAGCCTCCTCAACTCGTCGAACAATTGGTCGCATAGTGGGAAGAAGGTATTAACCTTGAAATGGCCACGTCCTTGTAACAACACTACTCGCTCGCGACACTCACCGTCTCGTATTTTCCTCTCAATAATTCTCTTATGATCGCTTCTGTATTCTTCTGAGGATTTTTTTTTACCAGCCTCTTCAAAAGCATCAAAAGATTCCCGTTTATTTTCTACGAAAGTGATGAGTGAGTCGTAGAGCCTAGAAACTACCTTTACGTCTGTGTCGACACCTTATAGAATTTTGGAAACTATATTAAATTGTTTTAATATAGATCCCTAAAATTCCGATAATATAGCCGTTTCTAGGAAATTTAGTTGAGCCAATAGTCCTGTAGCATCATTTTTAACCAAAACTTTTCGGTGGGCAGAGTTTTATAGCTTCAAGAGCCGCTATTATTTAGTTCCAATCTTTATTAAGTCTGATATAGGCACGATCCTTGGCTGATCATCGCGTATGTGACAAATTTTTCACAGTTACATTTTCACGCTTAGTCAAAAATGATTGCAGTCATTTCGTACCTTCTGTTGATGCTGTAAAAAATACGTATAGATTTTGCAGCAACCCGAAAAACTTTGTAGCTCCTGGACAACATTCAGCTGCCGATGATCCTATCAAGTTTAACGAATGTGTGGCGTAAGATACGTACGTTGCTTACTGACATTTTTCTTTGACCTTAGCCTGTAGGCCATTATACTGCCCAGACATATTGCTAGCATTGTCATTAGATTGACTTCCGCAATTGTCAATGTGGATATTCAGTATTTGGAAGGTGTCCATAACGGCTAGCAACATGTCTTCTGCTTTCTGACCATTGTTTGGCAGAAAGCAAAGGAATTGTTCAACTGGTTCTGTATTATGCATTAAGATAATTATTTTCGTTAAAAATATTTCAAATAAAATTATGTTATAAATAACGAACCGAGTTATACATTATTTATTGAAATAAATAAGTAATTTTCAAATTTTATAATGTCAATAATAATAATAATAATAAATTTTCTTTTAGTGATGTCTCTCATATCCTATTTATTTTAAAAATCAAATAAAATAGACAAAGAAGTGTGTGTCACCCATAGAAGTTTTACTTCTTGCGCGTGTACACACATACACGCACCAGTTTTTTTTTCAAATTGTAATGATAACTTTCTTTTACTAAGTTGGGAATGTGGAATCTTTGGCACAATGATACTACTCAGTATATATCACCACTACACCAAACACTTTATTTTTGCGCTCGACGCGCGTTTCGCTAACCATGTTAGCTTCATCAGGAGCGATGATTGTCTAAAGCTAAACTACAAATCTACCCTATTTATACTTAGCCTAACCCTTGAATTACTCAAGCGGAACTAATGACATAGGCAAGGCCGTCAGTTCCGGTCAAGTAACCAGTATAGGGGACTATAAGGAATAGGCCCTCTGTCTTTATTTAAACTACTTTTACATTTCATGATTTCCATACTTTCGTATGCGTTCAACAATCTCCTATCAGATACATTTTTTATTAATCTTAGATTATCTAATGTTACAGTATGATCAGCTTCGAGGGCATGTTCGGCAATGCTACACTTTTCTGTTCTACTGTATTTTAAGTGTGCTAAATGTTCTTTAAATCGTGTTTTAATTGACCTTTTAGTTCGCCCAACATACTTCTTGTCACAATCATTACAACTAATTTCATAAATTCCAGTTTTCTCACAATTAGGAATCTTATCTTTGGGATTTCCTAAGATATTCCTCAGATTGTCTGATGACTTATAGACTAAAGTGAGGCCTACCTTATTAAATACCTTATTGAGTCCCTTGCAATATTTCGGATTATGTGGTATGGAGACATACTTGGTGTTATTTTCTTCGCGTGTAAAAAAGGTGGAATTCTGAATATTAAACCTAAACTTATGTCTATTTATTAGCTTATTTACTAAGTCATCGTCATAACCATTAACTCTAGTTATATTTCTAATACGATTCCTTTCTTTATTAAAGTTTACTCTATTCAGAGGAAAGTGACCAAACGATGAACTAAAAAATGTAATGAGGCTAATTTATGTTGTTTGCAATGAAATGAATCATTAGGAATATATCTATCTGTTACTGTGTCCTTCCTATAGATATCAAATTCTAATCTATTATTATTTTTAATAATTAAAATATCTAGAAAAGGCAATTGTCCTTTGTTCTCAACTTCGTAAGTGAATTTAATGGAATCATACCGGCTATTTAATTTAGAAACAAAATCATCAATATTTGCTTTCTTTGTATCAAAAATCGCAAAAATATCATCCACATACCTATACCATACCCTTGGGAAATATTCGAATTCTTGACTGGCTTCGATTTCAAACTTACTCATGAATAAATTGACTATGAAAGGTGATAAGCAATTACCCATAGCTGTTCCTTCTTTCTGAACATAAAATTGATTGTTATATTGGAAATAATTTTGTTCCATGCAAAGTTTAGATAATGTTAAATATTCACGAATAATTTCGTCTTGAAAGTCATTCATTCTAAGTAATTCTTCGAGATATTGTAAAGTTTGTGGAATTGGCACACTTGGGAACAAAGAACTAACATCGAAATAAATTAAGACTTCACCTTCATTGAGAACTAGATTTTTTGTTTTATTAATGATGTGTAACGAATTCTTCATTGCGAAAGTATTTAATGGTAAATTCTCAAGTTCTTTTGATAACCATTTGGATATTAAATATGTGGGTGATCCGACCGATGAAACAATGGGTCGCATTGCTTTTCCAGGTTTGTGAATTTTGGGCAAGCAATACAATTTTGGTATGGTCGGATTACTCACATTTAATTTAAATTTTTTAAATCTTCTGTCAAGAAAATATTTTATTAAGTCAAATATATATATATATATATATATATATATATATATATATATATATATATATATGTATATATATATATATATTTATATATGTTTTGACGAATGTTCTCACGAGTGTGAAATGTAGTAGTGGTTTTTTGGTTTTTCGGCTATCCTGTGTTAGCTTGAAGTCCCTTGACGGTTTCGCTGACGTTTCGATGGAATATCATACATCTTTTTTTAAAGTGTTGATCATTGGTGAGTGTCTTGGCGCTGAATATCGAGATTGGCTCCGAGTGCGCCGGTTTTATGTGCTCGGGGGGGTGGCTCTATTGGTCGGACGGATCTGATGCCTTTTATGTATGAAATGCTTTTGTAGTATATGTCTTTCTTTCCTGTTTGTGTTGTTTATTTAGGGCCCGCCGGATTGTGTTTTGACTGTATCCATTTGAAAGTAAAACGTTTCGAAGGAGCTTATTTTCTTGTTGCAAATGTTCCTTGTCTGTTAGGTTTTCTGATCGGTGAGCTAAGGATTTGGCAACGGAGAAGAGTTGGGCTGGTTGATGATGTGAGGTGGCAAATAAGTATCTGTTTGTATGTGTCGGTTTTCTGTATACTGAGTAAGACAAAGAACCATCTAATTTTCTTTGAAGCAAGACATCTAGGAATGGTAGTTGTTCTGCTACTTCTCTTTCCATTGTCAATTTAATGTTTGGATGTATATTGTTAAGGTGTTCCAGGAACTTGTTTAAGTTCTCTTCACCGTGTTGCCATACCACAAATGTGTCATCTACGTATCGTAGCCATGTTTTCGGTTTATCAACTATATATATATATATATATATATATATATATATATATATATATATATATATATATAGTTGATTTATGCAAAAAAAAAAATTGATTCTTGTATCAAGAAAATATTGGTTTCATAAAAGTTATTTTTTCTCTCGGTATAGGTAACGATTATAAAAGGCGCCCAAAGCTGAGCCCCTCGCAGCCTGCCGCCTCGGGCCATGGGCCTCATGGCCTTAGAGTAAATACGCCACTGTGTATGGAACACTAAAAATAGATAGTTTAATTAAAAAAGAAAATAGAATATTAATATAATTAAATGTACAATCCTGACGTAGCACTTTTTGAAGAGATTTAGAAAGTTAAAAAAAATATTTTCGACATTTTATTTTACACTTTTTCTTTCTACATTTTTCATTTTATATATATTTTATTTTTAATTGAACTTATATTTCAAATAATTTTTTTTCACAATATGCTTAATAGTTTTCTGTAAATAGTGGAAATACTTTAAGTTTATTTTAGAACACTCGCCTGTAATTAACTCTTTTCTTCATGGAATAATTTGAATATCGTCGAAACAAATTACCGTGTTAAAATTTATTTCCGGCATGTATATATAGGAAGGCATAAATCCTAAAACGCCTAAAATTCATTGGCAAGACTTTCATAGTAAACTGTAAAAGCGAAAAGGTCTATGAAATCGATTAATCTGTTAGCTGGAAATAACTGATTTATGTCATAATCGATATTACATTTAGTAATCGATTACGCTTCGTAACTTGCCTATATATACATATACATATATATATATATATATATATATATATATATATATATATATATATATATATATATATATATTAGAGTGACCGAATCTCATAGAGAGGGAAAAAAATGTCGGAATCTTGTTCGTCTGGACCCCACAAAACGATTCCCCTTTCCAGATATTGAGATAGCCGAAATTTGAGCTCGATTAAATGACGTTAACCCGTGCCGCTCGTCGCTCAAAGTTTGAAAAAATCCAAATTTTTGGCCAAAAAGCTGACATATGGAGCCATAACTCCAGAACGGTAAATAATAAAAACACGCTTAATATCTCAAAAGAAAGCTAATGTTGTTCTTCAAAATTTATATTCTATACATAATTGTTGTTATGTTAAGTCAAACCGAGTTACAACAGCCTTTCGCTCCAAAAAACGTGACCTGGTACCACTAGGAGCATACTCGTATATTTTGTTATTAAGTGATAAATTTTGCTTTTTTTGGTATATTTTTGAGTTTAAAGTAGAAATATAATAAAAAAAAAAAGTAATATTGATAAGTCTAATGACATTTTTTATTTTAAAATATAAAAATTAGGTATATAATACATACAAAACAGACACAGAAAAGATACAGACGTAGTACCTACATGAGTTGATAGTTTTACATAGTTATCTAATCTATTCTAGAGCTTTTGTTAAAGTAGTTTTTGAAACGTCAGGATATAATACTCGGCATTTACTTACAACTTGCAGGACATATTGCTTTTGGTCTTCATCTTTTGTCAGAAGGTCGTTAAAGTCGGTTATTAATTTAACACCACGCTCAGCCATATCATTAACTACTTTTAATGTTTTGACAATTTTCAATCCTTCTTGGAAGTCATTATTTTGAGGCCAGGTGTTTGGATATTGTCTTAGGAAATCTGTTTTTATATTAAATTGGTCAAAGAATGTAAACGTTTCTTTGGTAAGTAAATTTACCAATCCTCCATCAATTACCTCTTTTTTTTTCCTAACTTTTGGATTTACAACCCTAGCGTGCTGTGATGGTTCATCTGTGCTACTGAGCAATTTATTAGCCATTAACAACTTTTCATGGTCTGTAATGGTGGGATCAAAAAACGATAATCCCACCAACTTTGCATTCAAATACCACAAATGGTTCGAAAATTTGGTCAGGGCTATTTCTGCAATGTCGTTGTCACATTCTTTATAGTCTAACAGACTATGCAAAATACCTAAATCTTGCTTTGGTGCAAGATGAGCTTTTGGAGCATTGAACCAAGCTTTACAATAAATTTTAACTAGGAAAACAGAAATGGCACGCACAGAACTTTCTTCTTCTTTAGACATCTTAAATTGACGACGAAAAATGAACATTTTTAAGCAGTAAATAGCCTTTGCCATCCACCTAGCGTGATGAATGGCTCCTGGAGTTCTAAAACCCACAACATTGACGTCTAGTGATCCAACAAATACGAGAACCAACTGCAATAGCTCCTTGTAGTCATCTCTGGGGTGGCTCTCAGTTAATTTGGTCTCGAATTCAGCAGTAACATTTGCAATTACTTCTGGAGTTAGCTGCTTTTGTATTAGATTGTCACTGATACCTGTGTCGTATTTTCCTTTGTCTATCTTGGGCCACGCAGTGAGGAATCTCTTGAAAATGTCTGGATGAGGTCCAGTGGTTGATCCCATTTTTGTGTCGAATACGCCTCTTAACAGAATTTCCAAGATATGGTGACGGCAAGCTAGGTAAAACAATTCTCTTCCTAACATTTGCTCCAATATGACGCATGCTCCTTTGAGTCTTCCCGTGTTGGGTGCTGTAGTGTCGAAGCACATCGCCTTGACGGTGTTGAGAAGACCCCATTCATGTAGGCATTCATATACGGCTACGGCTTGCTCCTCTCCAGAGCTGTTTGCTGTTACAGGAACTCCCAGCAGCTGTTCCTTTTCGCCATATGAAATAGCTATAGCTATTCGCTCACATTGTTCATTTTTTAAAACACCCGGTAAAAGTTTACCGTCCCAATGGACAACCACGGGCTCTTTTTCAGGAATGTTTACTTTATCAACATTTTTTTTATTATATTGTTCTCTGAACATTTGCCTTCTATCATGTAATAAAGTTTTCGAGACTTTGT
The DNA here is from genome assembly GCA_019049505.1 of Pachyrhynchus sulphureomaculatus. Classification (NCBI taxonomy): domain Eukaryota; kingdom Metazoa; phylum Arthropoda; class Insecta; order Coleoptera; family Curculionidae; genus Pachyrhynchus; species Pachyrhynchus sulphureomaculatus. The sequence continues at coordinate 202,866,524 of CM032456.1, read as the reverse complement.
ACTCAAGAGGGTCAAGGTTTAGTACTTCTAGAGTAGCTATTAAAATTATCGTGGCATTTCTGTCGGATACCTTACATCGATCTAATGAAATAAACAATTTCATGTTTAAAATCTCTTTAACGCCCCTTGCAAATGAAACTTTCATCCTCTTGCTCTCAGATGGTCCTGGATCTTCTGCAGCTTCTTCAGGGATGTCCATTTTCTCCAAGCTCTCAAGTTCCTGGTAGATGCTGTCCTCTTCAGTGTCTTCTTCTCCTTCTTCGAACTTGTCTTCATCATCCGTCTCTAAGAAGCAACAAAAGAAAGAGAAAAAAAAAGACTATAAAAACTTGTCGTTTTAGCAGAATAGTAATAATACATAGGTACTAAATTACCTACTTCTAATTATCAAAAGGTATTATTTAAAAAATATAAACTCAATCATAAAGATGCCAAATCATGCTCTCATGTACAATTTTCTTTCAATTATAATGAAACTATTTACTTATTTGTTTATCTATTTTTTAGAATACTATAATAATAAAAAAAAAAACTCACCAATATCAAAAGTTGCTTCTTGGATTTGTCGGTTCATTTTTGCAAGTTCCTTTTGCACCTTGATTTCTTCAGCTCGACACAACTTGAGATCCACTCCAGTCATGGAACCTGGGCGGCCCTTCTGCCTCTGTTTCACGAGAAACGCCTTATCTTCTTCCGATTTCATCAGAGCCAAGGCGTCTTGTTGAGCAATATCAAAGAGATCATCCAACTTTTCAACAAACTGTTTAAATTTGTTCTTGGCCGTTTTCGATGTTTTCTTCCGGTCTTTTTGAAGAGTTCTCCACTCGGCGTGAAGTTTTTCCAGCTTAGTAATTGCATCTTGCTTATGTTTAGTCGGGATTCGAGCTTTCTCCCAAAAAATGAACACTTCTCGTATTGTAAGTTTTGCTGATTCTCTTACAGTTAATTTCACAGTACGTAAATTATAAAATAAAGCACAAAAAACTTGACGATTTGAGGGTAGTTTACAACCGGTGATCTGGTGAATGGGATAGCCCACAAGAAATATTTTATCCTTGGTCCGGCTTTGTACACCTGATGTGGATGCCATTTCAGAGGCCAATAGGTAAATAACAGTTAACTTGGAAAATGAAACAAAATATATTGCAAACTTTAATTTCAATAAAATGTTTTCAAATGTCTTTTAAAATAATACTATAATAGTTATAAAACACTTGGAAAATTAAAAAAAAAAACGTTAAAATATCTTCACTAGATAATTGTTCGATCTAACCAGCTCAAAGGCACTTTAGAAACTAAACTGAATAAATAAAAGGTCGGTTGTACGCTGAAGTAAAATCACCATCCCTAAAATAGAAATTAGATTCACCCTCCTTTTTACCTGTCAAACGGGTCTTTCTTTGGTAAACTAGTCAGGTAATCCCCATATAATAAAAGATTAAATTTGAACAAAAGGCTCTTTATGTTTGAAAATTGAGTTCCAAAATACTTTTTAACAAAAAAATGTTAATTCCGAGACACATTATGTAAAAACCCGTAAAATTCTTAGAATACTCCCAAACTGTCTCCAGTCTGGTACCAGGTCACGTTTTTGGGGCTAAAGGCTGTTGTAACTCGGTTTGACTTAAAATAACAACAATTATGTATAGAATATAAATTTTGAAGAACAACATTAGCTTTCTTTTAAGATATTAAGCGTGTTTCTATTATTTACCGTTCTGGAGTTATGGCTCCATATGTCAGCTTTTTGGCCAAAAATTTGAATTTTTTCAAACTTTGAGCGACGAGCGGCACGGGTTAACGTCGTTTAATCGAGCTCAAATTTCAGCTATCTCAATATCTGGAAAGGGGAATCGTTTTGTGGGGTCCAGACGAACAAAATTCCGACATCGATTTTTTTGCGGTCACCCAAATATATATATATATATATATATATATATATATATATATATATATATATATATATATATATATATATATATATATTGGATCTGGGAAAAAGTTCGTAGCGTTTTTCCCGATAGATGGCGTCATTTGCAAATAACTCAAGAAACACAGATCGCAGCACTACAACAGAAAGTCGTAGGAGGAAAGGCATGGAATATAGCATTCATGGGATCTTTGTTGGTCATTTTGCATGTGCAAATTTCTCTACTTTCTGTTGTAGTGACCAATCAAGTAACAAACCATATTCCGAAATTTTATTTCGGAATATCGATTTAGTTTATCCTTCCTAACAATGTTTCGAAGGTCGAAAATCTCAACAGATGGCGCAAGGGTCTGTATCTTGCCCAACGAGTAGTATCTCGTTTATTTAAGGTACCGTGATTGCTATAAGCCAACGAGAGTCATTCCATCTTGTCTCTCAACGGTACTCGAATATTCATGATCGATACCGTTGCCTAAAGCCTACCTGATGAAGAGTATAGCCTCAGAAACTATAGTCGTAGGAGGAAAGGCATGGAATATAGCATTCATAGGATTTTTGTTGGTCGTTTTGCATGTGCAAATTTCTCGACTTTCCAAAAAAGGTTATATTAGCAAAATAAAAATTCCTACTTTTATTACACTCTTAAAATTACATTAACTAAATAAAAACCTCTTGGGCTATGAGAGTGTATACACTAAAACTAGATTACTATAAATTACTGATCCTAAGTGTAAAAAAACAAGAAAGGCTTTCAAAAAACACGATCTAAAAGTTTGAAAAATTAAACTTCGCGGATTTCACGTGTGGCGTAGTTGTTGGAAACACACTTTGCAGACAGGAAGTGAGATATTTTAACTGGTGTTCTTATGACTTACACGTTGGCTTCTCCTCGTGGGTTTTCCATAAGCTGCTTGGCCTCTCCTGGTGAGATTCTCATTGAAAATATTGTCTCAGCCGCCACTCTCCTAATCTCATTGAGGTAACTAATCACTTTTTGACCCGAAATGTCTTAGGATGAGCTGAATATTTTAAGATTGGAAAAAGGCATCAAACTTGAGATCTATAAACAACACCCCTCTTGGTGACAAAAAAAGGCCGTTACTGGACTACGGCATGACGGAAGAAAAAAGCCACTACGGCATACTGGCGGAAAAAGTCGTTGCTGCATCTTGGAGGAAAAAGCCACTACGGCATCTCAGAGGAAAAAGCCCCTATAAATTCAAAATGGCTGCTTAAATATCTTTGTCCCTTTCTATTCACTTCTTGGGTCACTTCCGGCACGCCAATTTCGAGGCATTCAATGCGAATTAAATAAGTCAAGTCGGCAACACGCGTTACACATTGCCGGTTTAAATTAAACTGCTTAAAAATTCAAACTCACTGCTTAATCAAATTACACTGCTCAAAAATTTATACTCGCTGGTTAACTTAAATTAGGAAGTATCGCATGAATTATTGATAGAAAAACGGTGTTGTAGCATGATCTTAGAATCTAGGAAAAAATGAATGATACACTTTGTTTCAAGACCAACGTGAATAGCTCTTTCCGCACAAGCGTCGCTCCTGTAGCGCTTTGGGAATCTTCCCGCAACACGTCTGCCAAGCTCATAACAAAAAAAAAATACGAAAAATGTATCAAAAAGCAACAAATTGTACAGTCATAACTGAACATCAGGAATCTACCGCACATATCAGCGCTGAAGAAATGAAAACTCTGTTTTCAAATTTAACTGAAAAAAATTTTAGGTCAATATTTCTTTCAGAACTGGGTGTTTACAAGAAAAGAACTGAGTAAATAAGCTAAGTGATATTAGTAGGAAGCGACATTTTTAAAAGAGTGGTCAATTTTCAGCGTGCTGGGTTGCTCAGCAAGATTGGGAGAAGTTGTGAATCTTGGCTAGTATAACAACGAAAATACGAATACAATTTTTGCAGTTATTTGTCACTACTTATTAAGCAAAAACTTCCTTAAACATAGCACAAAGTCATTGTAATCACCTGCTACCAAATCATGAAAACAAATTGATTTTTAAGTGTTTAGTAACAAAATCTCATCCGTACTAATAATGATTTCCGTTTGAAACAATGATTTGATTATTTTTACTTATAATATTTTCCCGCGGCTCTTTTTTGTATTTAGGGGAGACGCGGGCAGCAGCGATAAACTAATAATACAAGAACATTGTTAATTACTTCTTGAAAGGTTGAATACCGAAAGAATAAAGTTCCATAGATATAACCCGCTTAATTCTTTCCAAAGCGGTGCATTCTAGGAATACACGTCGAGTTTATACTTCACATTCGTATGAAGTTCAGCTATAGCCCGTTTGTTTGGAGTTGCTAGCACACAACATGGGTTATAAACATTAGAATGTCATAAACCATAAGCTTCTGAAATTTTTCTACCAATTATTTGCATTTTTAGTTTTATTCACCTTTATTTTCTATCTCTATACAACAGTGTGACCTTTTTCTAAAAATATTTTACTACATGCCTTTTAAACTTTACAATAAGCTATATAAATCAATGCATTTCAAACTAAGTTGGGAATGTGGAATCTTGGCACAATGATACTACTCAGTATATATCACCACTAGACCAAACACTTTATTTTTGCACTCGACGCGCGTTTCGCTAACCATGTTAGCTTCATCAGGAGCGATGATTGACTAAAGCTAAACTACAAATCTACCTATTTATACTTAGTCTAACCCTTGAATTACTCAAGCGGAACTAATGACATAGGCAAGGCCGTCAGTTCCGGTCAAGTAACCAGTAGAGGGGACTATAAGGAATAGGCCCTCTGTCTTTATTTAAACTACTTTTACATTTTATGATTTCCATACTTTCGTATGCGTTCAACAATCTCCTATCAGATACCGTTTTTATTAATCTTAGATTATCTAATGTTACAGTATGATCAGCTTCAAGGGCATGTTCGGCAATGCTAGACTTTTCTGTTCTACTGTATTTTAAGTGTGCTAAATGTTCTTTAAATCGTGTTTTAATTGGCCTTTTAGTTTGCCCAACATACTTTTTGTCACAATCATTACAACTAATTTCATATCAATCTTATCTTTGGGATTTCCTAAGATATTCCTCAGATTGTCTGATGACTTATAGACTAAGGTGAGGCCTACCTTATTAAATACCTTATTGAGTCCCTTGCTATATTTCAGATTATATGGTATGGAGACATACTTGGTGTTATTTTCTTCGCGTGTAAAAAAGATAAAATGATAATAGGTACAATAAAATTATTTGGAATTTTAGTAGTTATTGGAATATAATTAACTAAAGTACTTATCGGTAGGTAGGTGCCTAAGTACCTAAGTATGCAATAAAAATATTCTGTGTAAGTATAAAAATAAAGCAAAAACCTATAATATCCTCCGTTCAAATCAGAACAGCGTTGGCTTTAACTTTCAATTTTGCCCCGGTCAAACTTCGCGGAGTCTGTAAATCTGAATTTTCCCTGCGAGAAAAAACAATGCCATTTAACGTCCACGATGTTCTAGTGCATCAACGGCCAACAAGCCAAGCTCATGAAATTGTGGAAACCTGTGCCAACATGACGGCAGTTGGATCAGCAACTATTTATAGATTTTTAAAAGAAAGGAAACGCGGTCCTTGCAACGAACCTCAGAACGACAAAGAAAAAGAGCCCTTAGAGGTCGATGAAGACTTTAAAAAACTTAATAAGAAGAAAAGTATACTATTTTTTTTATTAAGAAAGAAATACCTACACTACATAAACTTTCGCAAGAAATCAGAGAAGACCAGGACTTTCCAAATTTAAAAAAATTGAATTTATGGAAAAACCTTCGTAACTTGGATTTACGTTGGAAAAAATACAATAGAAACCCTGTTCTTATCGACAAAACAGAAATAATTTGTTGGAGAAGAGAATATTTACGAGCAAACAGAAAATTTCGAGCCGAAGAAAGAAATATTTTTATTTAGATGATACTTGAGTTAATGAGGGACAAGCAGTGAAAAAATTCTGGATTGACAAAAACATTAAGAGTGCTAAACAAGCTTTTATGGAAGGTTGGTCAACTGGATTACAACCCCTTTCAGGAAAAGGTCGCAGGCTAATTATAGCACATATTGGTAGTGAAAACCGATTTCTCGACGGTGGCTTGTTGGAATTCGAATCAAAGTCAACTAAAGATTACCATGGGTAGATGACGACCGATACTGTTGAGGAGTACTTTCAACAAATGATTGAATATATACCAGCAGAATCAGTTATAGTATTAGGCAATGCCCCATACCATTCTCGATTATTAGAACGACTCCCGACAAATTCATAGAAGAAAGCGTATATTCTTCAATGGATGAGCGGTAAAAACCTTAAATATAAAGATGGTATGTTAAAAGCGGAACTTCTCAAAATCGCGAAACAAAATAAGGCACAGTTCAAGAAATACGCAGTCGATGAGATGGTAAAGGAACGAAATATCACAGTGCTTAGATTACCTCCATATCAATGCGAATTGAATCTTATAGAGCTAATTTGGGCACAAATAAAAGGTTTCGTTGCAAGGGAAAACACCACGTTCAAACTTCAAGACGTAAGGCAATTATTACTCGCCGAAATAGAGAGGATTAAAGAGCATTGGAAAAATGCCATTCGACATGTTATAGAAGAAGAAAATAAAATGTGGAAATTTGACGAATACATCGAAGAAACTGATCCCTTAATTATCAATTTAAGAAGAGTCGAGTTTTCAGGTTTTGAAGATGATGATTGTTTTTGATTGTAATTAAAGTACTTATATGGTATATCGTGAATTGGTATATATGTATGTATGTATATATATATATATATATATATATATATATATATATATATATATATATATATATATATGTATATATATGTATATATAAATGTATATATATATATATATATATATATATATATATATATATATATATATATATATATATATATATATATATATATATAAATATATATATACGAGGTATATCCACAAAGTAAGTTCCGTTTGGTTATATAAAAAAAAACGTGTACAGATACAGAAAAAATATTTATTGTAGCTTCCGAAATTTTGTAGGCACTTGTCATAGCGTGGCACAAGTTTTTGTATGCCTTCTTCATAGAAGGTCGCCGTCTGTGTTTTCAACCATGTGGTAACATGTTCTTTCAGCTCGTCATCATCGTTGAAGTTTCGACCACCAAGGAAAGATTTTAGGTGTACGGAGAATGATCAAACACGTCCCAGTCAAATTCCTGTAGGAGTTCTTTTGTCACGTTCGCAGTGTGAGGTCGGGCATTATCGTGGAAAAAAAACAACACCTTTCGACAGTAATCCTCGGCGCTTGTTCTGTATTGCGCGGCGCAATTTCTTAATGGTCTCGCAGTAAACATGTGCATTGATTGTTTGGCCTCGTGGTAAGAAATCAATCAGCAAAATGCCTTTTCTATCCCAAAAAACGGTGCACATGAGTTTTCGAGGTGTCAAGATTTGCTTAGGCTTAACTTTCGTTGGGACGAAGTGTGCCTCCATTCCATTGATTGCCGTTTAGTTTCTGGGGTGTCGTAAGATACCCAAGTTTCATCCCCCGTAACTATCCGAGAAAGAAAATCATCACCATCTTCATTGTAGCGTGTCAAAAACTGAAGTGCACTGCCCATCCGTTGTTTTTTGTGTTGTTCAGTAAGAATTTTGGGTACCCAACGTGAGCAAAGTTTTCGAAATTTCAGTTTTTCATTACTAATTTCATGAATTAGTGATCGTGAGATTTGCGGAAATTCCATAGCAAGAGCACTAATTGTAAACTTACGGTTTTGCTTAAGCTTCTCGTCAATTGCGTGAACCAGTTCATCAGTAACCAAAGATGGGCGTCCACATCGTTCTTCATCGTGCACTTGATCACGTCCTTCATTGAACTGTCTGACCCATCTTCTAACCATTGAATCACTCATAGCAGTTTGTCCGTAAACCTCGCAGATTTGCCGATAAATTTCACTTGGTTTAACTTTCTTTGCATTTAGAAAACGAATCACAGATCTGATTTCACAAGCGGCGGCATTTTCAATTAAGGCTGACATCATAAAGAAGCACTACAAAGAACACGTCGGCAGCAGCGATCTGAAAATGGCGTACATTTCTTCTGCTTGAGTCAGAGTAACTGCCACGCATGCTCGGAACTGCGATCGCAGCGCTGCCGCGGATAGAAATAGAAACGGAACTTACTTTGTGGATATACCTCGTATATATGGGACGTTTCGCGCCAACGGAGCCACCCCAATACCCAAAATTGAGGAAAAAAAAATTCCAGGGTTCAGTTTCTTCGGTGAAACGTAAGCTTTCAAATGCAACTTGGCCCTTTTGAAAAAACAAGATGGCGGCTAAATATGGCGGCTAGAAACAAAAAAATCATGATTTTTAAGCGCAGTTACCTGAACTTCAAAACTGAGACAAATTGCAATATTGATGTAATAGTTAGAGTAACCAACATAATTTTATATATTACCAACATGGCGGATCCAAAATGGCGCCTAAAACCGAAAATTAGCAATTATGGAGATTTCGCAGTGAGACAGCACTTTTCTGAATTGTGAATTTGTATATATACATAGATCTATAGATTAAAAAATTTTGGTAATAAATCTTATACTCGTATTTCTATAACTTTATTTTTAAGGTAATTTTATTTATTAAACAGTAAAAGCAGGTTACGCTCGGACGGCTATGTCACCGATGAACCGTCATTTATATTTTATGACTCTATTGTATAGCAGAGGTTTTGTGCCTAAAATAGGGTGAACCCTTAAAATTAATTCAAAACACGTAGCAAAATCCAGAAAAATGAATAAGAAATCTGTTTTTTTTGGGGCGCACCCCAACATGTATTTGCATCTACAATGAGATAATTCTGCTATCTACTCCAAACAAATACACTTTAGTCACTCATCGTACAACCCTTTTCAAGCATTATATGGAGAGCTTCATCTCTTTTGAATTATTTACCCAGGACAGTGTGTTCCACGGACTACAAGTTACAGCGATCGATCCTTTATCGCTTTAGGGATTTTCCTGCACGTGGGCTATGTTCATAAAAAAAAACGTAATGATGTAAATTACAAGCGTAAACCTGATGACATTCCTCCTAGAGACTGTGACTATGAGGGCTTGCTGGTGAGATTTGAGATACCATCACTGCTGCGACGAAGGAACTACGAGGCTGGTTTGAAAAGTCCGTGCAAAATCCGAGAGATTGCACCACCGGCGCGTATCGAGGTCATGTTTAGTTAGTAGCATCTCTTAAATGAACGCACACCAAGTGTTTCAGCCATATTGGTCTATTTCTTTGTGTTTGGCATTCGTGTGAATCAAGGAAGTCGAGTGATTTTCAAGAAATGGACCAAAAAGGATTTCGTGTGGTGATTAAACATTACTTTATGAAAGGCAAAACGCCTCAGGAGACTAAAGAGAAGCTTGATAAACATTATGGTGACTCTGCACCTTCGATTAGAACAGTTTATAAGTGGTTTCAAAATTTTCGGACTGGCCATATGGGCACAAGTGACGCTGAACGTTCTGGACGGCCTGTGGAGGTTACGACTCCAAAAATCATTGATCAAATCCATGAGATGGTGATGGATGACAGAAGAGTTAAGGTGCGTGAGATTGCTAGTGATGTGGGCATCTCGACTGAACGGGTACATAATATTTTGCATAAACATTTGGACATGAGAAAGCTATCCGCAAGATGGGTGCCGCGATTGCTCACGCTTGACCAAAAACGGAATCGTGTGAAGTGTTGCAAGGATGGTTTGCAGCTGTTCCAGAAGAATCCGGAGGACTTTAAGCGTCGTTTCGTCACTGTGGATGAAACATGGATACTATACTCCTGAAACCAAACAACAATCTAAACAATGGGTTACCAAGGGGGAATCTGCACCAAAAAAGGCGAAGACCGTTCCTTCGGCCGGAAAGGTTATGGCGACTGTCTTTTGGGATTCGCAAGGGATAATCCTCATCGACTATCTGGAAAAGGGTAAAACTATTAGAGGTGAATATTATTCATCGTTATTGCTGCAAGAAAAACGCCCGCGATTGGCACACAAGAAAGTCCTTTTCCATCACGACAACGCACCAGCACACACCTTAGCAGTTGTGGTCGCAAAATTAATGGAAATAGGATTCCAACTCGCTTCACATCCCCCCTATTCTCCAGACTTGGCTTCCTGGGACTACTATTTGTTCCCCAATTTGAAGAAATGGCTGGCGGGACAAAGATTTTATTCAAACGAGGAGGTGATTGCAGACACTAATGGATATTTTGCAGACTTGGACAAATCCTATTATTCGGAAGGGATCAACAAACTAGAACATCGTTGGACGAAGTGTATAAGCCTAAAAGGAGACTGTGTCGAAAAATAAAAAAGGTTTACCCCAAACACATAAGTAGTTTTCATTTTTGCACGGACTTTTCAAACCAGCCTCGTACTTACTTACGAGTTTTTTGGCAAAACTTATGAGGTCTGTTATTGATTGCCCTGAGTTATTGTCCTAAATCATGTTGCACGTGCCTGATCGTACAATGAGATCCCCCTCGACTTCTATTGTGTACCCCACATAATAATTTTTTATTAAAATCACCACTTTACCGAGCAATTGCATTTTATAATGAGACATTCCATTAAATTGATATTTTCCATTTATCACTTTCTCAGTTGCTTGGACTCTTCAGGAACAGGTTATTGAGATGATCCAAAATTTTTATTTAGCATACTTTTCTTATTGTGCGATGGATGGGCTGAGCAGGGTTTATGGTATGTGGTTGTTTAATTTTGTAATAATTATTATTATGATTTAATTAGGTCTAATACTTTTTTCACCTATTGTCAAATTGTCTTGTAAATGGATGTAGTTCTATTAGTTAGTCAAGGAAATCGTACACAGCAAAAAAAAATCTAGACAGTTATGTTAAAGGCGCTAAACTGGTTTTCTTTTTTTATCAACATCGACTCTATCAAGATCAAGACCGAGACTTCCGGGTCAGAGATTAGACTAGTTTCGGTCTCTGTTGCCATCTCGAAGTTACGAGATTGATACCAAGGACGAGATCATGATATTTTCTACTACTACTTTATTACTTTCTTTAATGAAAACCTAGTCACATAGCTCATTGAGAAGTTTAGAAACTATTTCTTGAATCTTGTTTCTAACTAGAATTCTTTTGCCCGTCTCTCCACTGTTATTGTTTTTCTTGTTTTTATTTGAAGCATCTAAGTACCTAGTAAACTTGTGATGAGAGCAATAATAATAGTACCATTGTTTTTATATTACATCATAATAATGATTAAGACTACACCGCTTTCATACCAAATTTTAAGTAATGTGCCTATAAAAAATTTCTATAAATAAATCCTCTATTTTCTAATCAATCATCACTTTCCGCGTTGAACAATAACTTTGTTTTGTTAATTGTGTACTCACTGCTGTTGTCAATTTTTAAATGATGGAAATTTATTATAATTGGCATATTTTAAATTGGACCCTTTAAAATGTATTTAGTGGGTCTGTTAAGGAAATTTTTTTACAATGTGTATATTTAAAAAAAAAACAAAATCGATTGTGTAGCATAAATTTAAATTGTAATTTTTTTGATAGATCAAATTGATTTTGAAATGTTGATTGATGTAAAAAAAAAGAAGGTAGTGAATTAAACATTAATTTTTCAACTTATTTTTTGTAATAACTAACAAGGTTTTATATTGTGTAATTCGTCGCATCAGTGTAAAAATAGCTTAACTGTAAAATTTTGTCTGTTCAGTTTTTAAGTACGTATAGGATTTTGGATCAGCCCAGATTTACTTCAAAAGGAACTAATCTAAAATAATTACAGTAGAACCCCGGTTATCCGACATAACGTGGGAGGGGCACCCTCCTCGGATAACTGAAAACTCGGATAATTTGGATTTGTTTTTTATTCATTCAAAAAATAAACACCAATACTTTAAACCGATGTATTAACGTTTTTAACATATAAATAGGTACATACATTATAAAACAGTAAAATAGGTATCTATGCGCTTCTGTTTCATATTGCATCTTCTTTTTCTCGCTGCAATGTTTCTCCATCTATTAAGAAGAAGCAAATCCGCTGGTTGCTGTTCGATATACCTCAAAGCTTTGTCCAAAGAAGCAAAACCGTCTTGATGAGAGATCTTAGTGGGAGATTGTTCATCCACTGCCGCTTCGTCATCGTCATCTGATTTTTTGGTTTCCTGAAACGCCTATAATTTTTTAAAATGTTTTCGGGGATGCCTTGATCCACTGGTTGCATTATGCTGGTTACATTTGGAGGAAAAAAGTTTACAACAATTTCGCCCACATGAAGTCCTTCCCCAGGGTGAGAGGGGGCTTTATCCATTAACAAAATTGCTTTAACAGGAAGCTGATTTCTGTTCAAAAATTTAGTCACAGATGGCACGAACTCTTCTTCAAACTAGTTAGTAAATAAGGTCGCATCCATCCATACGCTCTTCTGACTTTTGTAATAGACTGGTAGGGCTTAGGGTGAGATGTCTTTTAAAGCTCTTGGATGTGAAGACTTGCCAATCACCATCAGTGGAATTTTGTGCTTGCCAGATACATTGGAACATACCATTATAGTTAATCTTTCCTTACTTCGTTTGTGCCCAGGAGCTGATTTTTCCTGTCGAGATACCAATGTTTTTGATGGAAGCATTTTATAATTCAGACCAGTTTCGTCACAGTTGTAAATTTGATCACATTTGTATCCACAATCTTCGATTTGCTTTTTAAAGTTCTGCTTAAACTTTCAATTGACGACACGCAGAAAGTTTTTCACCACATACAATCAGTTGTCGTACACCGTATCGTTTTTTCCAGCAGTCAAGCCATCCAGAACTGGCGGTAAACTGATCTATCTCTGGGAATTGCTTACTAATCATTATTGCTTTCTGTTGTAAAATTGGACCTGACAGAGGCACACCTTTTGATCTCTGTTGGTTAAACCATATGAATAAAGCTTCGTTAACCTTTTCATAGTCGCCAGTTTTCATTGATTTTCTTCCTGAGCACGAGGAGGCTTGATTTATACACCACTCTTTGTGCGGTTTCTTTTCCAATCTCCAACTGTTACCTCACCTACTCCATAATCTCGTGCAACAACTTTAATTGTCTCCCCTGCTTCAATTCTTCTGATGGCTTTTAATTTTTCTTCAATAGGAACGACGATTCTTTTACGCTTGTTTTGCTCCATTATAATACGACAAACAAAAATTCAAACAAAGCAGTTCGTATTAATTACCCTTAACTACCAGAGCTGCAACCAAATAAATTATGTGAGTATACTCGTACTTCTTCTTAGTAAACGCTATAACGCACTGCATTCACGCATTTACATGCTGAAGGAGTCCAAAAACATAAATAGGGAAACCCCTCACACGGGCCAGGGGGATTCCCCGAAGGCCCCGACGATGTTAAATGGATGGATATGTACATACATATTCAGAAGCTCGATTAATACGCAGCATAGAAGCGCGTGCCTCGGATAATCAGGTTCTTAGATTGGCTCGGTTAATCCGGAGCTCGGATAATCGCGACTCGGTTAATCGGGGTTCTACTGTATATCAATATAGTTACTATTTTTTTATCCGCTTAGCACACGTGCTGCAGGGAAATCCCTAAAGCGCTACAGGAGAGATACATGTTTGAAAAAAGCGATTCACGTTGGTCTTGAATCACTGTAAATTGTACTCAATCGGAAACATAATCCTGGGCAAATTATTTAAAAGGGATGAGGTTCTCCATATTAAAGGCTGCTTGAAAAGAGTTGTATGAGGAGTAACAAGCAGGACCTCATACGGATGTGTAGTATTAGCGCGACGTGCATTTCTAGCATGTACCGCTCTGGGAAGAATTAAGCGGGCTACATCCATCGAACACTTTCCATGAAAATACTTGTAGAATAGACTCAAATCCCCAACAGTTCTTCTATGAGTCAAGGTTGCTGCAAGGAGACTATGTTGACGAATAAAGTCGAATTTTGCAAAAAAAAAAATGTGTTTTTTAAGTAGCCGACATTCATCGTCATAGATCGGTTAATTTTGAAAAAATATCCACAAATTATATACTTAAACCTTTCTCGTGAAACATTCTATCCATTAGTAAAAACCAAAATAAAGTCCCTTGAGTAGTTACTGAGAAAATCGCGTACAGACAGGCAGATGCGGCAGGGGTAATTTTTAGTTCAGACGGCATTTCAGGAATATATTGCTTAATTTCACATTATTAAAAGATTGTTTCAAATTTCTTCTTCTTCTTATAGTGCCATCTCCAATACTGAAGTTGGGCTGTAATCACGGCGAATTCTTCCCTATCCTGAGCAATTCCTAATAAAGTATGGGTATCCATACCTATCCAATATCGTATCTTTTTCAGCCAGGAACATTTTCGACGCCCACACTTCTTTTCCCTTCAATTTTCCCTTCCATCAACAATCGGAGCAGTGAGTAACGTGGACCCCTATAAATATGTCCTAAGTAACGAGTTTTTTGTCTTCTAATAAATGACAATAGTTCTCTTTCTCTACCCATATGATAAAGTACATCCTCATTAATAACACGCTCTGTCCAAGAGATCTTCAATACTATGCGCATGACCCATAATTCGAGAGACTCCAAACGATTCATTGATCGTACTCCCAGGGTCCAGGCCCCAACTCCAAAAGCACTGGATATATATAGACCTTTACAAAACGATAACGACTATCCAAAGAAAGGGTTGAGTCTGTGAGGAGGTGTGTGATTTTGAGAAAAGCCACTCTAGCCATTTCAATGCGAACTCGTACCTCAACTTCAGGATTCAAATCATTAGTTACACAACACCCTAGGTATTTAAATTTGTTTACTTGTTCTATCAATTGTTCGTAAACACGAATATCTGTTTGCAACCCGGGTGTTCTTGGAATGATCATTACTTTCGTTTTATTAACGTTTACTTTCATAACTAAAACATCGCTTTCCCTAGGTATATTGTTCATAAGACGCTGAAGTCCATCAGCTGTATCTGCTATAATAACGGTATCATCAGCGTACCTTAGGTTGTTAATGATTTTGCCATTAACTTTGATACCGTCTATGACATTCTGGAATATGTGCTCAGAGTATAGATTAAACAGGAGCGGGGAAAGAACACATCCCTGACGAACACCTCTTTTTATTCCTATTTCCTCAGTCTCTCTGCTATTCACTCGTATTGTCGCCACCTGATCCCAATATAGATGAGTAATGAATCTGATGTCATTTTCGTCAAGCATTTGTATTAATTGTGGATGCTTGACTCGGTCAAATGCCTTTTGTAGTCGATAAAACACAAGTAAACGTCCTTCCTTTGATCTCTACATTTCTGTAAAAATACACTCATCCCGAAAAATGCTTCTCGAGTTCCAAATCCTTATCTAAATTCGAACTGCTCCTTGCTAACATCTTGTTCGCAAATTTAAACAATCAAATACTGCAAGGGTACCAGAATCACAACCTATTAAATAACATTTAGGCCCCCCGCAAACTAGCAACTTTTTTCAAGCAACTTTTTAATCACCCAAGTACAACACATTATTTCTTATGGTAGACCGCACACGAGCAACTAAAAAGTTGAAGCAACTAAAAATATCCAAACTGTTTTATTTTGTGGGTGATTCAACTGTTGCCGGTAGAAATGAATCATGCAGGATCAGACAGGTCACCCCACACCGGCGATTAAATAGTTGGTGGTTGCGACTTGCGAGCCAGTCCGTGCTTATCATTCTTGTGAATTGTGAAGTAGTCATTTTTTTGTTATAGTCCAAATTTAAATATGTCATTCAATATTAAATTATTTATCGAGGAAGTAGAAAAACGTCCAGCTTTATACAACATAAAGCTTAAAGAATATTCAAATAAAATTTTTAAAAAGGAATTATGGACGGAATTGTGCCAACAATTTATTGAAAAGTGGAACCAATTGGAAGATAAATGTGAAAAAGGTAAGTTGTAATAGCATATTTATTTATCATTTTTTTTACAACAAACCAGAACAAAAAATGCCTATCTAATAACTTAAATCAAATTTTATCGTACTGCCAAGGAACAGATCCATAAGGTGAAGTGAAATAATCTGAAAAATAATCTCTAGTTGAAATCCCTGTAGTGTTGCTTCTTCACTATTTACAAGTTTACGTGAAAATAGTGATTTCTTGAAAAGGTTTGAATCACTTGAAGCTCCATAAGCTACAATTTGAACATAAATAAAATTATAATTAGAGTCTGCTATGGCTAAAAGGACGGTGGAAAAAAATGATTTGTAATTATAAAATTCAGATCCCGTTTGATTAGGCTTCTTTATTCTAATATGTTTCCCATCGACCACGCCTATGCAGTTTGGAAATTGCGTTTTCTCAAAAAAATCTTGTGAAACTTTTAGCCAAGAATTGGAATCCATTGCTGGCATGTAATGTGGTAATAAACATTTCCAAAGTACGTCACAGGTTTCTCTAATAATTTTTCTTATTGTCGAATCACCAAGTAAAAATTCGTAATGCAGTGATGCAAAGCTGTTGCCCGTTGCTAAATACCTAAAAAAAAAGAAAAAAATTAGTTGTTCTATTAATGTGTAATTTGTACATAAACCTTTCTTTCAGGTAAGGAGTTACAAAACAAATGGAAATACCTAAGGACTTATTTCAAGCGAGAGTACGATGCTCAAAAAAAACGCCCCCTCTGGTTCTGGAACCACAAAAAGGCGCAAATATATCTACTTTGATAACCTGTTATTTTTACAAAACATAGTTGAAAATCGAAAAACTTCAAACAGTCTTGTTGTTGACAATTCAGAAAACGAAATTGATATTACATGTGACTTGGAAGATACCAGTGAAGGTCCAATAATTTCTAAAAAAAGAGATTGCCGAAAGAGGGCCCCTCGAAATAGTTCTAGCACGTACGAAGATTCTTTACTAGGGATTTTGAGGGAAAAAAATATGACGATAAAGAAATTGACGAAGATAAATATTTCTTATTATCACTAGTACCTTCCTTCAAAAAATTTACGGAGGACCAAAAATTCATTGCCAGGACAGAAATAATGAATGTAATGAGACGTGTTCGAGTGTCTGGCAGTTTAGAGAATCAGAGCAGTCAAAGAAATCAAAATGTACAAGCATCGACAACTGTGCAGCACCTCCCAATGCCATCTCCCAACCAAGGATTACAGTTTGCAACGTTCACATCATTCGCCTACTGGGTCACTTTTCTCAACTTTTAATCCAGAGGAATCGCAATTTCAAATAGATAACCATTCAGAACTTTCGTCTGTTTATACTATAATTTGAAAAAAAAGGTTAACAATTTTACAATTTTTTTCTTTTCTTGTCATTTACTAATAAACTATGTTACTAACTAAAATGAAAATATTGTTTTCTTACCTTAAAGTTACAGCCAATCTTTCCTCTGGGGGAACAGCCTTTCTTAATACAGTACCTTGGTATAATACATTTCATCCAACTAACGCCAAAAGTTTATCGAAACTATCCACACTCATGCGGAAATAATTAAAAAACTTTGTTTCATATTTTCGTAAACTTTCAAACAATTTGTAAAATTGCCCATCACAAAGTCGATTACTTAATAGTGGATGTACCCATAATTTTTGTCGCTTTTTATTTCGTTTAAATTTCAAAGCACAAATGCATGCAGTCTCTATAAAATCCATTGTTTAACTCAGTGAAGATCAACTATTTAGTTGCAAGTGTGCGCTCATTCTTAGTTGAAGCAACTAAAAGCAACTAAACTATTTAATCACGTCAATTAAAAAGTTGCTAGTGTGCGGGGGGCCTAAAGGAATATATTTGCCAGAAGATAAATATTTAGTTATTGTAAAAAGAGGTTCCAGCACCCTTAAAAATCTAATTCTGTCACCTTCTCACAGTAAAGATAATTTTTAATTTTAAACGTTTCTAAAAGTGAGTTAAAGCTAAAGAATATAATTTTTAGTTAAGTATTTTAATTATTATGCCCTCCAGTGCCTTCACATCTTTCATCCTTAAACATTAAATCCTATATGCAATTTATGCTCTTACCCTTTAATCTTGCATTTAGTACATCATTCTTACACCTCGGTATATTGTATGTTCTTTACTGTTCTTCGAGACTGTTTTGTTTTTAACGCCGTAAACGATAATTAGTTCCGAATTCTCCTTAAAGGCATTTCAGAAACCAGATCGCGGAAGAAGTTCACGGTTGTTATTTAGCGTGAAGCCCTGCAGAGCCCTAATGCGTTTATAATGGTAAATTGACCGATGTTGCTTGGAGGAAGCATGGGCGCTAGAAAAGTTGGCGTCATATGGTGAGAGGAAACTATATTACGAGGGCTACCTTTTAAGTTTTTACAAAAACAATGAAAGAAAAAAAAAATTGTTACAAATCATTTTATTATTTGCATGCGTTCGAACCATTTAGCAGCTAGTGGCATCAAATTTTAACAGAGTTATAAAAACATAACATTCTTTACCATGTGTAGTAAGCCAATGCGAGGAAACTTCGTTTTTGAATAAGAACGTTTCAATTTTTTATTTATTTTAAAATTTCGATGTTCGCGGGTGTAATGCGAAGGCTTTAAGTCAATTAAAACAATTTCATTAGCAGACAGCGACATCAAATTTTAACAGGGTTATAAAAAGAACATTCTTTACCATGTGCTGGAATAGACAATCTGCGAGGAAAGTTCATTTTTGAACAGGAATGTTTCCATTTTTTTGTTTATTTTAAAATTTCGATGTTCTCGGGTGTAGTACGAAGACTTTAAGTCAAATAAAAAAATTTCCTTAGCAGATAGCGACATCAAATTTTAACAGGATTATAAAAAAGAACATTCTTTACCATGTGTTGTAATAGACAATATGCGAGGAAAGTTCATTTTTGAATAGGAATGTTTTAATTTTTTATTTATTTCAAAAAATTTCGATGTTCTCGGGTGTAATGCGAAGGCTTTAAGTCAATTAAAAAAAATTCCATAGCAGATAGCGATATCAAATTTAAACAAGATTATAAAAAAAGGACATTCTTTACCATGTGTTGTAAAAGACAATATGCGAGGAAAGTTCGTTTTTGAATAGGAATGTTTCAATTTTTTACTTAGTTTAAAATTTCGATGTTCTCGGATGTAATGCAAAGGCTTTAAATCAATTCAGAAAATTTTCTTAGCAGATAGCGACATCAAATTTTAACAGGGTTATAAAAAAGAACATTCTTTACCATGTGTTGTAATAGGCAATATGCCAGGAAAGTTCGTTTTTGAATAGAAATATTTTAATTTTTTATTTAATTTAAAATTTCGATGTTCTCGGGTATAATGCGAAGGCCTTAAGTCAAATAAAAAAAAAAATTCTTTAGCAGATAGCGACATTAAATTTTAACAGGGTTATATAAAAGAACATTCTTTACTACGTGTTGTAATAGACAATATGCGAGGAAAGTTCGTTTTTGAATAGGAATGTTTCAATTTTTTATTTATTTTAAAATTTCGATGTTCTCGGGTATAATGCGAAGGCTTTAAGTCAAATAAAAAAAATTTCCTTAGCAGATAGCGACATCAAATTTTTACAGGGTTATAAAAAAAAAACATTCTTTACCATGTGTTGCAATAGACAATATGCGAGAAAAGTTCGTTTTTGAATACGAATGTTTCAATTTTTTATTTATTTTAAAATTTCGATGTTCTCGGGTGTAATACGAAGGCTTTAAGTCAAATAAAAAAATTTCCTTAGCAGATAGCGACATTAAATTTTAACAGGGTTATAAAAAAGAACATTCTTTACCATGTGTTATAATAGACAGTATGTGAGGAAGATTCGTTTTTGAATAGGAATGTCTCAATTTTTTATTTATTTTAAAATTTTGATGTTCTCGGGTGTAATGCGAAGGCTTTAAATCAAATAAAAAAATTTCCTTAGCAGATAGCGACATCAAATTTTAACAGGGTTATATAAAAAGAGAACATTCTTTACCATGTGTTGCAATAGACAATATGCGAGGAAAGTTCGTTTTTGAATACGAATGTTTCAATTTTTTATTTATTTTAAAATTTCGATGTTCTAGGGTGTAATAATACGAAGGCTTTAAGTCAAATAAAAAAATTTCCTTAGCAGATAGCGACATCAAATTTTAACAGGGTTATAAAAAAGAACATTCTTTACCATGTGTTATAATGGACAATATGCGAGGAAAATTCGTTTTTGAATAGGAATGTCTCAATTTTTTTATTTATTTTAAAATTTTGATGTTCTCGGGTGTAATGCAAAGGCTTTAAATCAAATAAAAAAATTTCCTTAGCAGATAGCGACATTAAATTTTAACAGGGTTATAAAAAGAGAACATTCTTTACCATATGTTGCAATAGACAATATGCGAGGAAAGTTCGTTTTTGAATACGAATGTTTCAATTTTTTATTTATTTTAAAATTTCGATGTTCTAGGGTGTAATACGAAGGCTTTAAGTCAAATAAAAAAATTTCCTTAGCAGATAGCGACATTAAATTTTAACAGGGTTATAAAAAAGAACATTCTTTACCATGTGTTATAATAGACAATATGCGAGGAAAATTCGTTTTTGAATAGGAATGTCTCAATTTTTTTATTTATTTTAAAATTTTGATGTTCTCGGGTGTAATGCGAAGGCTTTAAATCAAATAAAAAAATTTCCTTAGCAGATAAGGACATCAAATTTTAACAGGGTTATAAAAAGAGAACATTCTTTACCATGTGTTGCAATAGACAATATGCGAGGAAAGTTCGTTTCTGAATACGAATGTTTCAATTTTTTATTTATTTTAAAATTTCGATGTTCTAGGGTGTAATACGAAGGCTTTAAGTCAAATAAAAAAATTTCCTTAGCAGATAGCGACATTAAATTTTAACAGGGTTATAAAAAAGAACATTCTTTAACATGTGTTATAATAGACAATATGCGAGGAAAATTCGTTTTTGAATAGGAATGTCTCAATTTTTTTATTTATTTTAAAATTTTGATGTTCTCGGGTGTAATGCGAAGACTTTAAATCAAATAAAAAAATTTCCTTAGCAGATAGCGACATCAAATTTTAACAGGGTTATAAAAAGAGAACATTCTTTACCATGTGTTGCAATAGACGATATGCGAGGAAAGTTCGTGTTTGAATAGGAATGTTTCAATTTTTTATTTATTTTAAAATTTCGATGTTCTCGGGTAGAATGCGAAGGCTTTAAGTCAAATAAAAAAGAATTTCCTTAGCAGATAGCGACATCAAATTTTAACAGGGTTATAAAGAGAGAACATTCTTTACCATGTGTTGCAATAGACGATATTCGAGGAAAGTTCGTATTTGAATAGGAATGTTTCAATTTTTTTTTTTTTTTAAATTTCGATGTTCTCGGATATAATGCAAAGGCTTTAAGTCAAATAAAAAAAAAATCCTTAGCAGATAGCGACATCAAATTTTTACAAGGTTATAAAAAAGAACATTCTTTATCATGTGTTGCAATAGACAATATGCGAGAAAATTCGTTTTTGAATAGGAATTTTTCAATTTTTTATTTATTTTAAAATTTCGATGTTCTAAGATATAATGCGAAGGCTTTAAGTCGAATAAAAAAATTTCCTTAGCAGATAGTGTTGATGCCACTATTTGCTATCAAATTTTAACAGGGTTATAAAAAAGAACATTCTTTACCATGTGTGGTAAGACGATTTGCTTGAAATATTACAAAGAGAATTGTGCGCAAGTATTACATTATATATATTTTTGAACTCGTCTTTTTACCAGCTTTCATTGGACACCCCGCTCGATGACCTGATAAAAAAAAATTTTCACTTCCGATTACACCACCCAAAACTAACCCCTTAAGTCAAAATTTAACTTTCAGAACTCTCTGATGAGGACATCAATTCCTATATTAGTGCCAAATTTCAAGTTTCTGTGTCAAATAGTTTCGGAGAAAATCGGGTGAAGCAGACAGACAGACAGATGGACACCGAAGTGATCTTATAAGTGTTCCGTACGGAACACTAAAATTT
The DNA here is from genome assembly GCA_019049505.1 of Pachyrhynchus sulphureomaculatus. NCBI lineage: Eukaryota > Metazoa > Arthropoda > Insecta > Coleoptera > Curculionidae > Pachyrhynchus > Pachyrhynchus sulphureomaculatus. The sequence continues at coordinate 202,844,494 of CM032456.1, read as the reverse complement.
ATCTTTTAGTTTCTGTAAGTCTACAGGTATTTAACGAAAAATATACCAATAGGTAGATTGTGAAATGATAATAATTAAAATATCTTATTTTAGTTCTTTGTAGCTTTCAAATGCTTGGGCGTTAGAAATAGAAAAATGACTCAACAACACGAAAGTTTCTAATAAAAAAAACCCCCGTTAAATTGCATATTTCGCCAACAAATTAGAATTTCTCCTTGAGACAGTAGATTTCGAAAATGCTAAAGATCACAATGAGATAGTAATAATAATACATAAATAAGAATGTCGAATGCGGAATGGATCGAAAAACTTTTCGTTATGAATCATATTTTGTACCCCACTTAGGGACAATGAACACATTTTAAAAACAATTATTGATAGCTGTTGGTATTTTATTTTTTCTTTATGGTAGTTTGGATAAAGATAAACTAAATTCGAAACCTATTATTATAGATTTATGATATATTATACTATTTATATATGAAAAACTTTGTTTAAGCAATCAATTAGTGAATTACTAATACTATAATATATCATTATAACAATGAATAAATAACATACATGTTCAGAGACATTTTTTTTAAGTCTCTTTTAAGCCAGATATGATAACAAAAAACTTGTCTACTTGTCTAATATGACAAATTATAAAGTCAAATAGTATTTTTTTTTATGGCACCCTTTACATATGAGCACACCACATTTTTCAATCCATTTACAAAAATATATAATACTTGATACTTATTTTCAGTCGTTACCGATTTACAGGGCATTCAATTTATCCGATTCTTAGTAACTACACATGATAAAGAATGTCCTTTTTTATAACTTTGTTAAAATTTGATGTCGCTATCTGCTAAGGAAATTTTTTTATTTGATTAAAACCTTCGCATTATATCCGAGAACATCGAAATTTTACAATAAATAAAAAACTGAAACAATGTTATTCAAAAACAAACTATGCTATCCGATTCTCTGTAACTACACATGGTAAAAAATATCCTTTTTATAAACATGTTAAAATTTAATTTCCCTATCTACTAAGGAAAATTTTTTATTTGATTGAAACTTTCGCATTATATCCGAAAACATTGAAATTTTGCAATATTTAAAAAATTGTAACACTGTTATTCAAAAACGAACTATGCTATCCGGTTCTCTGTAACTGTACAAGATAAAGAATGTTCTTTTTTATAACTCTGATAAAACCTGATGTCGATATCTGCTAAGAACCATTTTTTATTTGATTAAAACCTTCGCATTATATCCGAGAACATTGAAATTTTACAATAATTAAAAAATTGTGACACGGTTATTCAAAAACGAACCAATCCGATTCTTTGTAACTGCACAAGATAAAGAATGTTCTTTTTTATAACTCTGTCAAAACCTGATGTCAGTATATGCTAAGAATTTTTTTTTATATGATTAAAACCTTCGCATTGTATCCGAGAACATCGAAATTTTACAATAACTAAAAACCTGAAACACTGTTAATCAAAAAAAAACGAACTATGCTATCCAATTCTCTGTAACTACACATAGTAAAGAATGCTCTTTATTATAACTCTGTTAAAATTTGATGTCGCTATCTGCTAAGGGAAATTTTTTATTTGATTAAAACCTTCTCATTATATCCGAGAACACTGAAATTTTACAATAACTAAAAACCTGAAACACTGATATTCAGAAACGAACTATGCTATCCGATTCTCTGTAACTGCACAAGGTAAAGAATGTTCTTTTTTATAATCCTGTCAAAACTTGATGTCACTATCTGCTAAGGAAAATTTTTAATTTGATTAAAACCATCGCATTATATCCGAGAACACTGAAATTTTACAATAACTAAAAAACTGAAACACTGTTATTCAAAAATGAACTATGCTATCCGATTCTCAGTAACTACACATGGTAAAGAATGCTCTTTTTTATAACCCTGTTAAAATTTGAAGTCGCTATCTGTTAAGGGAATTTTTTTATTTGATTAAAACCATCGCATTATATCCGAGAACACTGAAATTTTTACAATAACTAGAAAACTGAAACACTGTTATTCAAAAACGAACTATGCTATCCGACTCTCTGTAACTGCCCAAGGTTTTTACCTTGGGCAGTTACACTTTTTTATAACCCTGTCAAAACCTGATGTCGGTATCTACTAAAAAAAGTTTTTTAATTTGATTAAAACCTTCGCATTATATCCGAGAATATCGACATTTTACAATAACTAAAAAAACTGGAACACTGTTATTCAAAAACGAACTATGCTATCCGATTCTCAGTAACTACACACAATAAAGAATGTTCTTTTTTATAACCCTGTTAAAACTTGATGTCCCTACCAGCTAAGGAAAATTTTTTATTTGATTAAAACCTTCGCATTATATCCGAGAACATTGAAATTTTACAATAACGAACTATGCTATCCGATTCTCTGTAACTGCACAAGGCAAAAATGTTCTTTTTTATAACCCTGTCAAAATCTGATGTCAGTATCTGCTAAGAAATTTTTTTTCTGTGACTATATCCTTCTCATATTATCCGAGTACATCGAAATTTTACAATAACTAAAAAACTGAAACACTGTCATTCAAAAACTAATATGCTATCCGATTCTCAGTAACTACACATGGTAAAGAATGCTCTTTTTTATAACCCTGTTAAAATTTGATGTCGCTATCTGCTGAGGAAAATTTTTTATTTGATTAAAACCTTCGCATTACCATATATCCGGGAACATTGAAATTTTACAATAACTAAAAAACTGAAACAGTGTTATTCAAAAACGAACTATGCTATTCGATGCTCTGTAACTGCACAAGGTAAAGTGTGTTCCATTTTATAACCCTGTCAAAACCTGATGTCGGTATCTGCTAAGAAAAATTTTTCATTTGATTAAAACCTTCGCATTTTATCCCAGAACATCGAAATTTTACAATAACTAAAAAACTGAAACACTGTTATTTAAAAACGAACTATGCTATCCGATTCTCTGTAACTGCACATGGTAAAGAATGTTCTTTTGAACTGAATTTTAACTTTTAAGTGGTTAACCCGATTTATTATTTTTTATTTAGCATATTAAAATTTCTTTCACTGCCAAATTTAATTGTTTTCTGAGGAAGCCAAATATGATAAAAAAAAATTGTCACTTGTCAAACTTAACAGATTACAAATTTGACTATATTTTTAGTGTTCCGTACGGAACACTTATAAGATCACTTCGGTGTCTGTCTGTCTGTCTGTCTGTCTGTCACACACCCGATTTTCTCCGAAACTATTTGTCATAGAAACTTGAAATTTGGTAATAATATAGGAATTGATGGCCTCATCAGAGCCATGTAGTTTTGAAAGTTAAATTTTGACTTAAGGGGTTAATTTTGGGTGGTGAAATAGGAAGTGAAAAAAAAAATTTTTTACTAGGTCATCGAGTGTGGTGTCAAATGAAAGGTTGTGGAAACACGAGTAAAAAATATATATATAATGTAATACTTGCGCGCACTTTTCATTGTATTATTTTCAAAAAATCGCAAAAAATCGCTGTCCCGCGCCTTATCTCGAAAAGTACTTATCAAAAAATTTTGAAAAAATCCTGGAATATTCTCCACAAGGGGTAGATTGAACGAAAATTATCACGAGTGCATTACCTTTAATAATTTAACTGGTATTAAACAAAAAAAAAATTCAAGGTCATCAGATATCAGTAAAGATTGGAAACAAACTTTGTTCAAAACTCATTTGGGGTGTATTTTGTGAAGTCACTGATCATTTTATACCATCGTAAAATAAAATTTTGACTTAAGGGGTTCGTTTTGAGGGGTGAAATCGGAAGTGAAAAAAAAATTTTTTACTAGGTCATCGAGTGTGGTGTCAAATGAAAGCTTGTGAAAACACGAGTAAAATATATATATATAATGTAATACTTGCGCACACTTTTCTTCGTATTACTTTTAAAAAATCGCGAAAAATCGCTGTCCCCTACCTTATCTCGAAAAGTACTGATCAAAAAATTTTAAAAAAATTCTGGAATATTCTCCACGGGGTATAGATTGAACGAAAATTATCTCGAGTGCATTACCTGTAATAATTTATTTGGTATATAAAAAAAAACAAAATTTCAAGGTCACCAGTTTTCAGTAAAGATTGGAAACAAACTTTGTTGAAAACTCATTTGGGGTGTGTTTTGTGAAGTCACTGATCATTTTATACCACCCTAACAAAAATTTTTATTTTAAAAACAATCAACGTACGGAACACTAATTGTGCAAGTTCAACTTGCACTTGACCGGTTTTTTTAATATGGTATCCTCTACATATAATTTGAAAAGTATCAATTTTTTGCCACCATATTTGCTTCCTAACAAAAAAACTATGTTTCTAAGTGAAAGTTTTTTTTGATGCGCCAAATAGAAAAAAACTAAATTGAGTGAGCCACTTAAAAGTTAAATTTCAGTTCAATAATTTGAATACTGTATGTTGGTAACGACTGAAAATACATATCAAGTGTAATTTATTTAATGCTGTGCGCATATGGAGAGGGTGCCATTTTCTAATCTATTAAATTTGACAAGTGACAATTTTTTTGCTATCATATTTGGCCTTCGTCATTCTTTTTCGATTATTTTGTAAGTTATATCTTCTAATCTGTGGTTCAATTCAATTTTACTGAGCTACGCTAATGTCAATACACAAACTAACCAATCCACCAGCACATTTCAAATCGAAGGAGGAGCGCGCCAGAGTGATATTCTCTCTTCCAAGGTTTTCGTAACACTTCTAGAAAATATGCTGTAATCAATGAACTGGGAAAAAATGGGGCTTAATATTGATGGTGAAAAGTTAAATCACCTTTGTTTTGCCGACGACAATGTCTTAAGAACAGACAATATGCAAGAAGCACAAACTATGCTGTACATGCTTCAAGAAGCTTCAGGAAGGATTGGTTTAAAAATGAATCTATCCAAGACTCAGTTTATGATAAATTTTATATTAAATGACACTATAGAACTGAATAACTTGGAGATCGAGAAAGCATACCGATATAAATACCTTGGACATGAAGTCAGTATTGGACGAGAAAACCAAATACATGAAATTCAGCGCAAAATAGGTGCCTTCTGAACGGCATATGGCAAACTGAGCTATATATTTAAATTTTTCCGATGTGTTTAAAAAGAAGAGTTTTTGCTTACTACCCGTTCTTACATACAGAGCCGATACTCTCACATTGACGTAGAAAAATATCAACAAAATATATGTCACGCAAAGGAAAATGGAGAGGTCAATGTTAGGCGTTACTGTTAGAGATCACATCCCCAATCATATTATCAGGAAAAGAACGGAACGATAACTATAGGAGAATAACGGTTACAGGATCTATTAGCAGAATATACGGAAAAATACTTAAAAATAGAATAGAAACGGAATACGCGGGCGTAGAAGCTAAAGAACAGGCAGACTTTAGAGCAGGAAGATCCACAATAGACCGTCTCTTCTCACTGACACAAATCCTAGAAAAGAAAACCGCATTTGATCAGGAAGACCATGTCTTGTTTGTTGATTTAAAAAAGGCCTACGACAGCGTGCCCCTAATGAGATTGTGGGAAACACTACAACAGAGTAATGTAAGCACCGAAATAATTAAAGCCGTAAAATCCTTATACGAAGACGCCAGAAGTAGTGTGAAAACCAAATATGGTATAACAACAGGTTTCCCGGTCACAAAGAGTCTCAAACAGGGCTGCTGTATATCCCTAACGCTATTTAAAATCTATTTGGAGAGTGCACTGTGTGCTTTTTTAAATTGTTTTTTCATTAAAATATTATCTACGAAATCGCTACTATATCCATTGTTTATACTAATTTGTTTTATAATGAATAAAACAACCTTACAATATTAAACGGACACTACCAGCATAGGGATATTCATAAATATACGTGGAGACAAACAAGAGATTTAAAAAGTATTATCGACTATATGATAATACGTCAGAGATCTAGATTAAACTTCCTAGATGTAAGAGTCCAAAGAGGGGCTTCATGTGGCAGCGACCACTACCTCGTGAAAGGAAAAATAACCTCACGAACAACACGGGAAAGCACACTGGAAGATACAAGTACACAGCACACAACAAGTGAAACAACAATAAGATATAATACAGACAGCTTACAAAATGAAAGTATTAGAAATCTATACAAGAGTAGACTGGACCAAAAGATACAACGGACGGGATTTGTTAATATAGAAGAAGAATATAAGTATATAAAGGAATGCCTACACGCAGCCGCACTTGAAGCATTAGGGTACCAAGAGAAAAGGGAAAAACAGCAAAAACCATATTGGTGGGATGAAGAAATTAAATACGAAATTGAAGAAAAACGGAAAAGCTATCACAAATACTTAAGTTCAAAGAGCACAAACGACAAAGTAAAATACAAAGAATTCCAAGCTAGAGTACACGAAATGATTAGTGACAAAAAGAACAACCAAGGGGAAAAGATATGCTCAAGACTCAACACTTACATAGGAGGAAGAAAAAGCACAGAAAGCTGGAGACTTATTAAAAATATGAGAACAGAACGGAAAAGAGAAATCTTCTCACCAATAACACCAGAAAAATGGAATCAATATTTTACAAATATGCTAACAGAAGATAGACCAGAGTTCAAAAGTACCCAACATGGAAACCCAAATATAGTTATACGAGGATCCCCAATAAGGATAACAACATCAGAAGTTAAAGAAGTATGTAAAAAAGCTAAAAAATGGTAGAGCTCCAGGACCAGGAAACATTCCAGGAGAGATAGTAAAATACGGAACTGAAAAGCTATTTAGCGCTTTGAGGAACTTACTCCAAAGATGCATTAACACATCAGAGGTACCTGAGGAATGGAAAATATCATACATATCAACAATTCATAAGAAAGGAGACAAACATAATTGCAATAACTATAGGGGAATAACGGTTACAGGATCTATTAGCAGAACATACGGAAAAATACTTAAAAATAGAATAGAAACAGAATACGCGGACGTAGAAGCTGAAGAACAGGCAGGCTTTAGAGCAGGAAGATCCACAATAGACCATCTCTTCTCACTGACACAAATCCTAGAAAAGAAAACCGCATTTGATCAGGAAGTCCATGTCTTGTTTGTTGATTTAAAAAAGGCCTACGACAGCGTGCCCCTAATGAGATTGTGGGAAACACTACAACAGAGTAATGTAAGCACCGAAATAATTAAAGCCGTAAAATCCTTATACCAAGACGCAAGAAGTAGTGTGAAAACCAAATATGGTATAACAACAGGGTTCCAGGTCACAAAGAGTCTCAAACAGGGCTGCTGTATATCCCCAACGCTATTTAAAATCTATTTGGAGAGTGCACTGAAGAACTGGAAAAGGAAATGCAGCAATATGGGATTACCACTGGATGACGATACTACATTGTACACGCAGTCACTCGCAGACGACCAGGTAGTAGTCGGTCAGGACATCGATGACATGGAATACATGACACGAAAACTTATGGAGGAATATGAAAAATGGGGCCTAGAAGTCAATATTAAAAAGACCGAGTACATGTGCGTCGGAGGACAACAGCAGGACTTGAAACTGGCCACAGGACACACCATCAAACACTGTGCCAGTTATAAGTATTTGGGACGAGAATATCCAGAGACGGAACACTGGAAGAAGCAATATTCGAGAGGAATATCCAAGGAAGAAAAGCGTTTGCAATGCTTAATAGTATACTATGGAACAAAAACATAACCATTGAAAATAAGAAGAGAATTTACAACTCAATAGTGAAAAGTATAATAACTTACAGCTCCCAGGTGTGGCCATTGAAGGAAAAAACAGAAAAAAGACTAAAAGCTACAGAAATGGATTTCTGGAGACGAGCACCCAGGAAATCCAGAAAAGACCGCATACCAAATGACACGATAAGACGAGCTTTAGAAATAAAGCACGATATAGTGGACGAAATCAGAACCCAACAGTTGGTATGGTACGGACATGTACAGAGAATGTCACAAGACCGACTACCTAAAAAGATTTTAAATTGGAAGCCTCATGGAAAAAGAAAGCGAGGACGACCACGCCAAAGCTGGAGAGCAGGAATCAACAAGGAAGTACTAGAGAGAGATCTGGAGGGGGAGGGATGGAGAAACCGGAAGACGTTATAAAGCCGATTGATATATATATATATATATATATATATATATATATATATATATATATATATATATATATATATACATAAAGAACGGAGGTACAAGACGCAGTCAAATTCATTTTACCTCTTAAATGGAGGTTTAAGGATGAGCGATGGACAAAAAAAATAAAAACGGGCGACCAAGATCCGAAGCCCATCGAAGTAGAGATAGACCACCAAGTCGGTGGACCGATAATTTGAAGAAAGTGGCTGGACATTGGGTAAAAGTGGCCGAGAACAGAAAAATTGGCAAGACTTGAAGGAGGCTTTCGACCAGCAGTGGACAGTATAAGCTGATGATGATGATGATTGAGCTACATCTTATAAATTTTTTTGTTAGTGTCAAGAGTTATTTTTTGATCAATCAACTCAAACACGAGTACCAGTGACGTTTTCTGTTTGTACCTTTTTTAGTTATATTTTAGAGGTTTCTGGGGAAAAAAGAGTACATAGTAAACACAACAATAAAGATAATGACAGTGTTTTTTGTATTGATACCAAAAAAACACTATTGATAATTCTATTTTGTAAAAATATTTCTTTATTAATATAAAATTGCACGATTTTTTTATGACAGTTATTAGATTTGCTCAGTACATACCCTTGGCAAATAAAAAAGACAATTATATTTTTATTACTATAATTTTGCCAGTTTAATGTACTTCGTGTGTGTGAGAACGAACTTTAATTATGCGAAAAAACAACGTTGATATTAATACAAATAATAAATGAAAATATGGGTTGTCCGGATAATCCGAAGATAAAATGTATGTAAAATAATGATTTGAAGAACTAGAAATCTATATCGTTCACGATGAGCGTGTTCTCTTATAGGCACCCGACTGATTATTTGCCGAAACTTAAATTATTTGACTTTTTTAATATCTTATACGATATATTCAACATTCTTGCAACAAATGTTCAACTATCTATCTACGTACACTCTCTCAAATAAGAACGTGTCCGCGCTAATTCATTTTTGGTAAACGCGATTTCAGCGATTCAATAAAAAATCGGTAGAGGGAACCTTTGTCTACGATGCATGTTAGTAAAAGTGTCAGTCGATTCCAAACTTTCGTCGAAATCACGTCAAATCTCAATCAATTATTTGCGCCTCATTTCAAGGCAGTCTTCCTTTGTTCCCATCCAAACGGGCCTAAGATAACAAATACCAGGGCCGCTCAATATATTAAAAAGCCGGTATCGTTTGTGAAGAAGTGGGTAAAGAGTTGTAATGAGACGAAAAATGTCGACGACTTGCCAAAAGTAGCTCGGTAGGCCACTTCTAAAGTTGAAAAACGAATTGTGTCTTTGTTTTCAGGGGACCCGAAATTGACGCTGTGTCAAGAAGAGGCAAAATTAAGAAAATCAGGGTTGAATATGTCTCATGAGACTATTCGACAACATCTTCGTGCTCATGGTGTTCACCGTAGCACGTTGAAGAAACCTTTACTGGGCAAAAAATACGTCGCGAAGCGACTCACTTAGACCCACGATGGCCACTGTGAAGCCCACTAGAGTGGCCCTCACAGTCGCCAACCCTATTAAAAACGTTTAGTCCCTTGTAAAGAAAAAGCTCAGAGGAAAGAGGAAAAATCAACTTTTAAGAAAAAAAAGGCAAGAGTCAAAATATGCTTAAATTTAAGCAAAGAATCTTCTAGAATTTTTTATAAAAATTGATGGCCTTTTTTCCCTACTTTTTTAATATCATGGAAAAAAAAAATTGCTTAAAAAATCTACAAAAAAACAAATAGAAAAATTCTACAAGAATCTTTTATTATTATTTGCAATTTTTATAGTATTTAGTGAAAAAAAGAAGATAAATAAATAAAAATATTAATTAGTTAGTTAAATATGTCTAGAAATTGTGTTTCCAACAAAAGTTTCTTATTTTTTCATGTAGAACTCGAATTTGCAAAAAAAAATTATATTGATTAAAAAAAATTGAGTTGACTTTGATTTGACCTTGAAAACGCCACTTAAGGTCAAATTTCTTACTATCATTGTATGTCCCCCATTGAACCCTGCAACTTTTGTTTGAAACATTTTCTTCGACAAAGCTTATTTTTCAGGTTATTCTTATTTTTCAAGTTAAATGGGACACCCGGTATATCACCACTACACCAAACATTTTATTTTTGCACTCGGCATGCGTTTTGTTAAACATGTTCGCTTCATCGGGAGCAATAATTGACTGTTTATATAGTCAATCACCGCTCCTAATGGAGCTAACATGGTTAGCGAAGCGCATCGAGGGCAAAAATAAAATGTTTGTTGTAGTGGTAATATATAATGAGTATTGTCATACCAAAGATTCAAAAGTTTCAACATATTAAACAGGTCAATAAAATTTAGCCAAAGTATGCGATAAAGACGGTAAATATGACATTATTTACTTCTTCTTTTTTAAGTGTTCCGTAAGGAACATTTATAAGATCACTTCGGTGTCTGTCCGTCTGTCACACCCGATTTTCTCCCGAAACTATTTGTCATAGAAAGTTGAAATTTGGTAATAATATAGGAATTGATGGCCTTATCAGAGCCATGTAGTCTTGAAAGTTAAATTTTGACATAAGGGGTTAGTTTTGGGGGTGAAATCGGAAGTGAAAAAAAAAATTTTTTTACTAGGTAATCGAGTGTAATGTCAAATGAAAGCTTGTGAAAACACGAGTCAAATATATATATATATATATATATATATATATATATATATATATATATATATATATATATATATATAATGTAATACTTGCGCGCATTTTTCTTTGTATTATTTTTAAAAAATCGCGAAAAATCGCTGTCCACCCGCCTTATCTCGAAAAGTACTTATCAAAAATATTTGAAAAAATTCTGGAATATTCTCCACGGAGTGTAGATTGAACGAAAATTATCACGAGTGCATTACCTTTAATAATTTATCTGGTATATAAAAAAAAAGGTCAAGGTCATCAATTTTCAGATTGGAAACAAACTTTGTTGAAAACAAATTTGGGGTGCGTTTTGTGAAGTCACTGATCATTTTGTACTTCCCTTAAAACATTTTTTATTTTAAAAGCAATCAACGTACGGAACACTAATTGCGCAAGTTCAACTTGCACTTGTCCGGTTATTTATATTAGGCATTCCTGCCTGCGTTTCTTTAATATGTCGTCGCTACAGATCGTCGTTCCATCTTTCTCGTGGGCGTTCTATACTCCTTAGGCCTATCGGTGATTTATTTCGAGCTATTTGCACTAATTCGCGTTTGGACATTCTATTTATGTGTTGGTTCCATTCTTGTTTTCTGTTTCTCATCCACGTGTGAATGTCCTCTACTTCACATATGTGCCTTGTGTTGTCATTTGTTTCTCTATCCCAAAGTGTTCCTTCTGCAATTCTTCTTAATGTTTTCATTTCCCTTGTATGTAAGTATCTCTGAGTTTTGCATGTTTCTGATCTTGTCTCTGCTGTGTAGCTCATAACTGGTCGAACTACAAATTTATATATACGAGATTTTACTTTTGTTCTCAAGTATTTATTTTTCCAAATAGTGTCATTCCAGCATCCTGCTATTCTATTGGCTTTATTGACATTATTTACAAATAACTATTTTGTTGTTGATAAATTTTTCCAAAACACTGGCTCATTATTACTGAATACTTATCTTTTATTATTATTTGCAATTTTTATAGTATTTAGTGAAAAAAGAAGATAAATAAATAAAAATATTAATTAGTTAGTTAAATATATCTAGAAATTGTGTTTCCAACAAAAGTTTCTTATTTTTTCATGTAGAACTCGAATTTGCAAAAAAAATTATATTGATTAAAAAAATTGAGTTGACTTTGATTTGACCTTGAAAACGCCACTTAAGGTCAAATTTCTTACTATCATTGTATGTCCCCCATTGAACCCTGCAACTTTTGTTTGAAACATTTTCTTCGACAAAGCTTATTTTTCAGGTTATTCTTATTTTTCAAGTTAAATGGGACACCCGGTATATCACCACTACACCAAACATTTTATTTTTGCACTCGGCTTGCGTTTTGTTAAACATGTTCGCTTCATCAGGAGCAATGATTGACTGTTTATATAGTCAATCACCGCTCCTAATGGAGCTAACATGGTTAGCGAAGCGCGTCGAGGGCAAAAATAAAATGTTTGTTGTAGTGGTAATATATACTGAGTATTTTCGTACCAAAGATTCTAAAGTTTCAACATATTAAACATGTCAATAAAATTTAGCCAAAGTATGCGATAAAGACGATAAATATGACATTATTTACTTCTTCTTTTTTAGTGTTCCGTACGAAACACTTATAAGATCACTTCGGTGTCTGTCCGTCTGTCACACCCGATTTTCTCCGAAACTATTTGTCATAGAAAGTTGAAATTTGGTAATAATATAGGAATTGATGGCCTTATCAGAGCCATGTAGTCTTGAAAGTTAAATTTTGACATAAGGGGTTAGTTTTGGGGGGTGAAATCGGAAGTGAAAAACATTTTTTTACTAGGTAATCGAGTGTAATGTCAAATGAAAGCTTGTGAAAACACGAGTCAAATATATATATATATATATATATATATATATATATATATATATATATATATATATATATATATATATATATATATATATATATATATATATATATATATATATATATATATATATATATATATATATATATATATATATATATATATATATAAATGCAACGTCTCTCTGTCTGTCTGTCCGTTAGTGCGCTTATCACGGGAGAACCACTTATCCGATTTACGTACTTTTTTTTTAAAACATACATATGTTCTCTGGCCAGGTTATAGGCTATATTTTATTACGATAGATGGCATAAGGAATGAGCAGTGACGTAAAATAGTGAATGAAATCGGAAAAAAGTTTGCCGCTAGCGCGTTCCCTTGCAATACACAGACTAAACCATTAAATATGGAACAATATTATGTAGCAGAGAATATCTATAATCTATAGTCTATAATATATATAAAATGCAATGTCTCTCTGTCTGTCTGTCTGTCCATTAGTGCGTTTATCACGCGAAAACCACTTATCCGATTTACGTGTTTTTTTTTTTAATTCATACATATATTCTTTGGCTAGGTTATATAATAATAATAATCTGTATCTATAATATATATAAAATGCAACATCTCTTTGTCTGTCTGTCTGTCCGTGAGTACGCTTATCCCTCAAGAACCACTTATCCGATTCACGTGATTTTTTAAATTCATATGTATGTTCTCTGACCAGATTATAGATATATATTTTATTACATCTATAATATAAAATAAAACGTATCTCTGTCTATCTGTCTGTCTGTCCATTAGTGCGCTTATCACTGGAGAACCACTTATCCGATTTACGTCCTTTTTTTTAAAAAACACACATATGTTCTCCGGCCAGGTTATAGGCTCTATTTTATTACGATAGGTAGCATAAGGAATGAGCCATGACGATGATAGTGAATGAAGTCGGAAAAAAGTCTGTCAGTCTGTCCATTAGTGCGTTTATCATGTGAGAACCACTTATTCGATTTATGTGTCTTTTTTTAAATTCATTCATATATTCTTTAGTCAGGTTATGTTAATAATAATAATCTAGATCTATAATATATATAAAATGCAAGGTCTCTCTGTCTGTCTGTCTGTCTGCCCGTTAGTGCGCTTATGAATGGAAAACCACTTATCCGATTTACGTGTTTTTTTTAAACATACATATATTCTCTGGCCCGGTTATAGACTATATTTTATTACGTTAGGTAACATGAGGAATAAGCAGTGACGATAGTAGTGAATCAAATCGGAAAAAAGTTTGCCGCTAGCGCTTTCTCTTGCAATACACTGCCTAAACCACTAAATATGGAACAATATCATGTGGCAAAGGATATCTATAATATATATAAAATGCAACGTCTCTCTGCCTGTTTGTCCGTTTGTGCGCTTATCACTGGATAACCATTTTTCCGATTTACGTGCTTTTTTTTTTAAACATGCTAAACCATTAAATATGGAACGATATCATGTAGCAAAGAATATCTGTAATATATATGTATATATATATATATATATATATATATATATATATATATATATATATATATATATATATATATGTATAATATATAATGCAACGTCTCTCTGTCTGTCTGTCTGTCCGTTAGTGCGCTTATCACTGGAGAACCACTTATCCGATTTACGTGCTTTTTTTTTAAACATACATATGTTCTCTAGCCAGGTTATAGGATATATTTTATTACGTTAGGTGACATAAGGAATAAGCAGTGACGATAATAGTGAATCAAGTAGGAGAAAAGTTTTCCGCTAGCGCGTTCTCTTGCAATACACTGCCTGAAGCATTAAATATGGTACAATATCATGTAGCAAAGAATAAAATATATATAAAATGCAACGTCTCTCTGTCTGACTGTCTGCCCGTTAAGGCGCTTATCACTTGAGAACCACTTATCCGATTTACGTGGTTTTATAAATATATTCTATATAATTCGATATACGCCTAGATAATAGGAGATAAGGTGAGATAATGGGAGATAAGGAGAAATAATGGGAGATAAGGAGAAATAATGGGAGATAAGTCGAGATAAGCCTCGATAATGGGAGATAAGGTGTGATAATGGGAGATAAGTATAAATAATGGGAGATAAAGAGAAATAATGGGAGATAAGGAGAAATAATGGGAGATAAGTAGAGATAAGTCTAGATAATGGGAGTTGTGGTGAGATATTGGGACATAAGTCGAGATAAGCCTAGAAAATGGGAGATAAGGTGAGATAATGGGAGAAAAGGAGAAATAATGGGAGACAAGGAGAAATAATGGGAGATGATCAGAAATAAGCCTAGATAATGGAAATTATGTAGAGATAATGGGAGAAAGGAGAAATATTGGGAGATAAGAGGATATAATGGGAGATATTTTATTACGTTGGGTAACATAAGGAATAAGCAGTGACGATAGTAGTGAATCAAATCCACGCGAGCGGAGCCGCGGGCCCGGCTAGTATATATATATATATATATATATATATATATATATATATATATATATATATATATATATATATATATATATATATATATATATATATATATATATATATATATATATATATATATATATATAATGTAATACTTGCGCGCATTTTTCTTTGTATTATTTTTAAAAAATCGTTGTCCACCCGCCTTATCTCGAAAAGTACTTATCGAAAATATTTGAAAAAATTCTGGAATATTCTCCACGGGGTGTAGATTGAACGAAAATTATCACGAGTGCATTACCTTTAATAATTTATCTGGTATATAAAAAAAAACAAAAATTTCAAGGTCATCAATTTTCAGTAAAGATTGGAAACAAACTTTGTTGAAAACAAATTTGGGGTGCGTTTTGTGAAGTCACTGATCATTTTATACTTCCCTTACAACATTTTTTATTTTAAAAGCAATCAACGTACGGAACACTAATTGCGCAAGTTCAACTTGCACTTGTCCAGTTATTTATATTAGGCATTCCTGCCTGCGTTTCTTTAATGTGTCGTCGATACAGATCGTCGTTCCATCTTTCTGGTGGGCGTTCTATACTCCTTAGGAATATCGGTGATTTATTTCGAGCTATTTGCACTAATTCGCGTTCGGACATTCTATTTATGTGTTGGTTCCATTCTTGTTTTCTGTTTCTCATCCACGTGTGAATGTCCTCTACTTCACATATGTGCCTTGTGTTGTCATTTGTTTCTCTATCCCAAAGTGTTCCTTCTGCAATTCTTCTTAATGTTTTCATTTCCCTTGTATGTAAGTATCTCTGAGTTTTGCATGTTTCTGATCTTGTCTCTGCTGTGTAGCTCATAACTGGTCGAACTACAAATTTATATATACGAGATTTTACTTTTGTTCTCAAGTATTTATTTTTCCAAATAGTGTCATTCCAGCATCCTGCTATTCTATTGGCTTTATTGACATTATTTACAAATAACTATTTTGTTGTTGATAAATTTTTCCAAAACACTGGCTCATTATTACTGAATACTTATCTTTTATTATTATTTGCAATTTTTATAGTATTTAGTGAAAAAAGAAGATAAATAAATAAAAATATTAATTAGTTAGTTAAATATATCTAGAAATTGTGTTTCCAACAAAAGTTTCTTATTTTTTCATGTAGAACTCGAATTTGCAAAAAAAATTATATTGATTAAAAAAAAATTGAGTTGACTTTGATTTGACCTTGAAAACGCCACTTAAGGTCAAATTTCTTACTATCATTGTATGTCCCCCATTGAACCCTGCAACTTTTGTTTGAAACATTTTCTTCGACAAAGCTTATTTTTCAGGTTATTCTTATTTTTCAAGTTAAATTGGACACCCGGTATATCACCACTACACCAAACATTTTATTTTTGCACTCGGCATGCGTTTTGTTAAACATGTTCGCTTCATCGGGAGCAATGATTGACTGTTTATATAGTCAATCACCGCTCCTAATGGAGCTAACATGGTTAGCGAAGCGCGTCGAGGGCAAAAATAAAATGTTTGTTGTAGTGGTAATATATAATGAGTATTGTCATACCAAAGATTCTAAAGTTTCAACATATTAAACATGTCAATAAAATTTAGCCAAAGTATGCGATAAAGACGGTAAATATGACATTATTTACTTCTTCTTTTTTAAGTGTTCCGTAAGGAACACTTATAAGATCACTTCGGTGTCTGTCCGTCTGTCACACTCGATTTTCTCCGAAGCTATTTGTCATAGAAAGTTGAAATTTGGTAATAATATAGGAATTGATGGCCTTATCAGAGCCATGTAGTCTTGAAAGTTAAATTTTGACATAAGGGGTTAGTTTTGGGGGTGAAATCGGAAGTGAAAAAAAAATTTTTTTACTAGGTAATCGAGTGTAATGTCAAATGAAAGCTTGTGAAAACACGAGTCAAATATATATATATATATATATATATATATATATATATATATATATATATAATGTAATACTTGCGCCCATTTTTCTTTGTATTATTTTAAAAAATCGCGAAAAATCGATGTCCACCCGCCTTATCTCGAAAAGTACTTATCAAAAATATTTGAAAAAATTCTGGAATATTCTCCACGGGGTGTAGATTGAACGAAAATTATCACGAGTGCATTACCTTTAATAATTTATCTGGTATATAAAAAAAAAAGGTCAAGGTCATCAATTTTCAGATTGGAAACAAACTTTGTTGAAAACAAATTTGGGTGCGTTTTGTGAAGTCACTGATCATTTTGTACTTCCCTTAAAACATTTTTTATTTTAAAAGCAATCAACGTACGGAACACTAATTGCGCAAGTTCAACTTGCACTTGTCCGGTTATTTATATTAGGCATTCCTGCCTGCGTTTCTTTAATGTGTCGTCGCTACAGATCGTCGTTCCATCTTTCTCGTGGGCGTTCTATACTCCTTAGGCCTATCGGTGATTTATTTCGAGCTATTTGCACTAATTCGCGTTCGGACATTCTATTTATGTGTTGGTTCCATTCTTGTTTTCTGTTTCTCATCCACGTGTGAATGTCCTCTACTTCACATATGTGCCTTGTGTTGTCATTTGTTTCCCTATCCCAAAGTGTTCTTTCTGCAATTCTTCTATATGTTTTCATTTCCCTTGTTTGTAAGTATCTCTGAGTTTTGCATGTTTCTGATCTTGTCTCTGCTGTGTAGCTCATAACTGGTCGAACTACAAATTTATATATACGAGATTTTACTTTTGGTCTCAAGTATTTATTTTTCCAAATAATGTCATTCCAGCATCCTGCTATTCTATTGGCTTTATTGACATTATTTACAAATAACTATTTTGTTGTTGATAAATTTTTCCAAAACACTGGCTCATTATTACTGAATACTTACTCTACTCAGGGTAATTTAATGCTTCAAGCAATAGTCAGTAAATATACATTAGGTCTAAATAATTATTACGAGTGTTGGTTTGTATTTAAAAAATTACACTCGAACCTTGTATAGAATAAAAGAGATTTTTTGAAACAATAATACAAATGAAAATTGTGTCAGCATTAAAATAATGAAATACAGTGAAATATTTCATTATATTTTACACGTACCAAATAATGGAAAATTAGAATATTTTACAACCACATGTGCATACACGACATCTAATTAACTTAATGTGGTGTTTACGTAATATTGAACTTGTTGCACTTTTTACTTTCTTTACTAAAAGAATATAACCGGTCAAGTGCAAGTTGAACTTGCGCAATTAGTGTTCCGTACTTTGATTGCTTTAAAAATAAAAAAATGTTGTAACGGAAGTATAAAATGATCAGTGACTTCACAAAACAAACCCCAAATGAGTTTTCAACAAAGTTTATTTCCAATCTTTACTGAAAATTGATGACCTTGAAATTTCTGTTTTTTTTATATACCAGATAAATTATTACAGGTAATGCACTCGTGATAATTTCCGTTCAATCTACACCCCGTGGAGAATATTCCAGAATTTTTTCAAAATTTTTTGATAAGTACTTTTCGAGATAAGGCAAGTTGACAGCGATTTTTCGCGATTTTTTAAAAATAATACAAAGAAAAGTGCGCGCAAGTATTACATTATATATATATATATATATATATATATATATATATATATATATATTTACTCGTGTTTTCACAAGCTTTCATTTGACACCACATTCGATTACCTTTTAAAAAAAATTTTTTTTCACTTCCGCTTTCACCCCCCCCTAAAACTAACCCCTTAAGTCAAAATTTAACTTTCAAAACTACATGGATCTGATGAGGCCATCAATTCCTATGTTATTACCAAATTTCAACTTTCTATGACAAATAGTTTCGGAGAAAATCGGGTGTGACAGACGGACGGACAGGCAGACAGGCAGACGGACAGACAGACATCGAAGTGATCTTATAAGTGTTCCGTACGGAACACTAAAAATGAAACTATTATTTATAGCTAATATAAAACAAAAGAACGACGGCGACGCACTGAGCGAAAATGTTCCTAAATTCCGAACGCAGTGTGTGGCCTTACTGTCGTTTCTATGTGCGTTCGAGTGCTCTAAGTACCCTTTGGATTACACAGGGCAACAAAAAATATTTTTGTTTTGGTGCCTGGGATTTTAGAGCTGATTTTAACTATATTTGGGATGCTAAATCTATACATGCAATCCGTTTTTCTCTATCAGCTCTACTTTTTTAGATTTATCAACTTATCTACCAATGTGATTTTTATTCAGTATATTCATTTATGAGAGTTCTAAAATTATTATATATTCATTAATGTAGGTACAATGGTTTTATTGTCAGTCTGTAATTGAGTAAATTTCTAGGTAAATCTATAAATAGTGGAACCATTGCCTATCAGGTACCTGAACTGACCCTTTTAGTCACCTAACTCGGGTAAGTCTCGTCAGTTTGTGCGTTCTTACTAATGAGTGTAGATCGAATTCGGCGTGTTATTTTATGTTAAGAAAAGAGTGTTTTTGTGTTATTGAACAGAATTAAAATGAGTTCAGGTTCCAGTTCAAGAAGAAGTTGTGTAAATCAACCTGATGTGTTTTGCTATATATGCGGAGAATACATGTTTCAACAAAATAGGCAAACTATTACTGACTTTGTAAAGCGAGCGTATCTTGGATACTTTGGAGTTAAGCTTGGTGATCAGGACAAAACGTGGGCCCCGCATCTCGTATGTAAAACTTGTACAGAGCATTTACGGCAGTGGACTACCGGGAAAAGAAAATGTCTAAAATTCGGCGTACCAATGGTTTGGAGAGAACCAAAAAACCACTTCAATGATTGTTATTTCTGTTTAGTAAATACTAATGGAATCAATCGAAATAACCGCAGTAAGTGGACTTATCCCAATTTAGACTCGGCAATACGCCCTATCCCGCACTCAGATGAAATACCGATTCCAACATTTCATCAGCTACCACATATCTCTGATGACGAATATTTTCCCTCTGATCGCTCTTCTGATGCTAATAAAAGTTCTGATGCTAATGAAACTAACAGTGACTATGAGGGGACGTCATCAGTTCCTCAACGCTTCAATCAAAATGAATTCAATGATCTCACCAGGGATCTCAATTTATCGAAAAAAGCTTCTGAAGTACTGGCTTCTAGGTTGAACGACAAAAATTTACTGGAACAAGGAACCAAAATTACCTTTTACCGTACAAGAGAAAAAGATCTGCTACCATTCTTTTCTCAAGAAGACAATCTTGTATTTTGTCACGAAATTAGGGGACTCATGAAAGAAATGGGACTTTCTGAATATATTCCAGATGATTGGCGCCTATTTATTGACAGTTCAAAGCGAAGTTTAAAATGTGTCCTTCTACATAATGGGAATAAATATGGTTCAATACCACTAGCTCACTCAACGAAACTGAAAGAAGAATATAATACCATAGCTTTGGTCTTGCAGAAGATAAAGTATTACGAACATCAATGGATGATTTGTGTAGACTTAAAAATGGTAAACTTTCTTCTTGGGCAGCAAAGTGGTTACACGAAATATCTGTGTTTCTTGTGCCTCTGGGATAGTAGGGACAAAACACACCACTGGGTTAGAAAAGATTGGCCTCAGAGAGAAAACATGGACGTTGGGGAAAAGAATGTCATTAACGACGCTTTGGTTGAAAGAGAAAAAATCATACTTCCTCCGTTACATATAAAGTTGGGCTTAATGAAGCAATTTGTAAAGGCTCTTGATAAGAATGGGTCTTGTTTTGCATATATAGGGGTAAAAAATGCATCAGTTGAGCACAGAAAAAAACTCAAAGCAGGGATATTTGACGGCCCACAAATAAGACAATTAATTAAGGATCCTGCCTTCATAAATTCAATGAATCAAGTTGAACGAGAAGCTTGGACATCATTTGTTGCAGTTGTAGAAAATTTTCTAGGCAAACATAAAGCTCAAAACTATGTTGAAATGGTTAACAAGATGCTTAATAGTTTCAAATCCTTAGGGTGCAATATGAGTATTAAAATACACTATTTACACAGCCACTTAGACCGTTTTCCAGAAAATTTAGGAGACATGAGTGAGGAACAAGGTGAAAGATTTCACCAAGATATTAAAGTTATGTAGGACCGCTACCAAGGAAGATGGGACATGCACATGATGGCAGATTACTGCTGGAGTTTAAAAAGGGACTGTTTAAAAAAAAAAATGCATTCAAGAATGTCGCGGAAAAAGAAGCTTTCCAAGTGTTGAGTGACTATTTAATTTCTTCAATGTTTTTTTTTTGTTTGTAAGTACGACATAATATTGTATTTTGTATAACTAAAATAAAAATTTCGTATCTACTTTTGTTTACTACACTTACGGATTTGAGTTACAATAATGTAACTTATATTTCTCTAAAATTGTATATCTTAAAATTTTGAGCTCCTAGGTACAAATGAATACGTTATTTGAATTCAGGACATCAAATTGATATAGAATCAGCTCAAAAAACCTCGACACCAAAACAGCTGTTCCCCTGTGTTATCAGTGCAATTAAAGAATTAACACTAATCGGATTTTTATAGCCTTATAGGATCAACACCACCTAATGGAAAATTCTAACGAATTCAAAGAGATAATCTATTACCTCAAAGAAAAAGGTGCCAGAAAGGACGCAGTCATAGAAGGATTGGTCAATAAAAAAAAAGAATTAAGAACCCAGATTACAAACATGTGTAGTCAGATACTGACTCAGCAGGCTAATCAGACCAACTAGAATAAGACAAAAAGTTCCTAACATGTACGTGTATATCATAAGATCAAATATATATTTTCACTTAGTCAATAATGTACGAGTGTAATAGTTATAGCATCTTAGGTACCAGCCAATAAATCAATCTAGCTTAATCTAACATCTACTAATAAAAGTGTAAAACAAATATTTACTACCTAAATATTTGTTTAATTATAAACAAATAAAATAGAATTCTTTTATCTTGAGAGAGTAGTAATGTACTAAAAAGTATATTAACCTTGACCATTGTGTCCAGCGACAGAGTTTTAATATTTTCTTCATAGTTTTTTTAAACCTCTCAGAACACACCCCAAATGAGTTTTCAACAAAGTTTGTTTCCGATATTTGTTGAAAACTGATGACCTTGAAATTTTTTTTTTTTTTATGTACCAGATAAGTTATTAAAAATGATGCACTCGTGCATTTTTTTGTTAAGTACTTTTCGACATAAGGGGGCGGACATCGATTTTTGGCCATTTTAAAAAAATAATACAAGGAGAAATGTTTGCAAGTATTACATTATATATATTTTTGAACTCGTGTTTTTACAAGCTTTCATTTGTTGTTGTTGATTTCGATTGTAGTGTTTGTTTTTCCAACATATTTATTTTTTTAAACACAAGTAACTAACAACAAATTTACAGTGAAGAAAAAAGGATTAAACTGACAAAAACTCTATAGAAGATAAAAAGTTTGGAATTTGTTTATTATATTCATCAGTTGACAGGACCGGCTTTGAATATTTTACAACGAATTATGGAATGTGCGAAATGTAAAATAAGCAATAAGGATGCTTACCTAAATTGTGATGGATGTGATCGTTTTATTCACTCCAATACTGATTGCTCTGGACTTAATGGGTCAGAATTAAAAGTTATGGGATTAAAAGGGAAGCGTACCCTGAAATTTTTATTGTGAAGAATGCCTGACAGGCATCAGGATGATTCCAAAGCTGATAATAAGGATAGATGAGGTTCAACGTGAGGTCAAAGCACTGAAGTCCCAACTCGGAAATGTAAATGTTGGGGATGTAGTGCAAACCGATGAAACAACTATAGATGAACTCTACGAAAGGCAGAGGAGAATGAATAACATCATGATTTTTAATATGTCTGAGGGGAACGAGTCGGACATCAACAAAGCAACAGAAATTATTGAGACTCTAACTAATGAACAAATTGTTGTCAAAAAAACTATTCGTATTGGAAAGAGGAATAAGAATGGGAATCGTGCACTGAAAATTACATTATCCAGCGCCGATGATGTCAATAAAGTGATGAGAGCTAATAAGGAGTCTCTTAAGGCGAGGAAATTGTACATAAGTAACGACTTAACGCCCTTACAAATTGTCAACTTGCAGAAAATGAAACAGGAAATTCAGGAAAGAAGATCTAATGGTGAAAATGCTGGTATTAAATATGTTAAAGGAAAGCCTGTTGTTTGTGAATTAAAAAACTAAATGTCTTGAGTGTTTCAGCAGGTGATGAAATAAATCTAGTATGTTATTATTAGAATGTAAGGGGTCTAAATTCAAAAATTGTTGACTTTTATTCCTCGGTTTGTAATTGTGAGTTTGATTTGTTGGCTTTAAGTGAGACCTGGCTTCACGAAGATGTTCATAGCTCGGAATTGTTTCCGAGTGAATATACGGTTTACAGAAAGGATAGAAAATTTGATATAACAGGTAAAGAACGTGGTGGTGGTGTTTTACTGGCCGTCAAGAATTATATAAACTCAGAGTCTATGGATGTGACTTTATTTGATTTACAATTTTCGGATATTAATTTGTTGATGGTAAAATGTAGTATTAATGATAAAATTTTGTATGTAGTAGTATTATATATACCTGATAGATTAAGTATTGATGTATATGATCATTTTTTTTCGAATTTACTGAACAGATTGATTATTTGAGTCGAGACAGTGTATTCATAATGGGTGATTTTAATGCTCCATATTTTGTTGACGGCAACGTTTCTGATTCTCAAGACTTTGGTTATCAACAACTTTCTTGAAATTAATCAGTGCAAGCAATGGAACAGCATAACTAACTCGAATAATAGACTACTTGATTTAATTATCTCTGGATCAGAGTGTATTGTCAGGAGAGATGATACCCCAATGGTCCCGGAGGATACACATCATCCGGCGCTTATGTTCTCCATTCCAAAAATAAATATAAGACAAAAAAATTCTCTACTAATTCCCCGGCTAAGATTTATAACTTTAGAAAAGCAAATTTTCCTGAATTATACAGAGCCCTATCAGCAGTTGACTGGACGTCTCTTGAGGGTTGTTGTGATGTTCATCTTGCACTGGAGCAATTGTATGATAATGTTTTTCATTTGTTTGATGAACATGTTCCGGCATACAAAAATTTTGCTCATCAGTATCCTCCATGGTTTTCTGCTGATATTATTAAAAATATAAAAAGGAAAGCAAAGCATGCAAAAAAATTCAAGAGATATGGTAATCACAATGATTATCTGGAATTTAGACGGTTAAGATCAATTTCTAAGCAGCAAATTAAAGCGTCATATGTTAAATACATGGAAGATGCACAGGCTTCTCTGGCACTGAATCCCCAACGCCTCTGGAGTTATGTCCATTCCAAAAGTAAATCTTCTAGGATTTCCAGTATGATGATGTATAGAAATGACATTCTGAAGTCTCCGTCGGGCATTGTTAACGCGTTTGCAGATTTTTTCAAGAGTGTCTTCGCACTGTCGAAACCAACAGGGACTTGTCATTCGCTTAGTACGTCGTTGACAATTGTGGAATTCTCGCCCATCACTGGGGATGAAATATTGATGGCCACGAAAAAATTAAAGAATAAGATGACCTCTGGCCCTGATAATATTCCCTCGTTTCTCATTAGGGACGGTGCGACTGTCCTTGTAAGACCTTTAAAGTATATTTTTAATTTATCAATTAAACAGGGTGTTTATCCGAAACGATGGAAAGAAGGTAGATTAAGTCCTATTTTTAAGAATGGAGACAGGGGAAATGTTGAAAATTACAGGGGTGTCGTTCTACTTTGTAACTACTCAAAGGTCTTTGAGTCAGTCTTGTATGCACGTATCTATAGCCAAATTAAAAATCAAATTTCTCCTTATCAGCACGGATTTGTTAGTAAGAGATCTACGCTAACTGTTATGACACAGTTCATTTCGGAAATATTAGATGATGGTGAGCAGGTTGATGTTATTTATACAGATTTCTCGAAGGCCTTTGATAGGATCGACCATCATGTTCTCATCAATAAGTTGTCTTTCTTTGGTTTCACTGATGGTGCGAGGGCTCTTATAAGTTCTTACTTGTTTAATCGAACTCAGTTTGTAGCCTACAACGGATTCAAATCAGAAAGATTTGTGGCTACCTCCGGCGTTCCACAAGGTTCAAATTTGGGACCCTTGCTCTTCATTATGTTCATAAATGACCTTTGCGAGGATTTAAAATGTAACAGGCTAATTTATGCTGATGATTTAAAAATGTTTATGCCAATAGAAAAAACTGAGGATTGTTCCTATCTACAAAGCCAGTTGAATTTCGTGCATTCTTGGTGTTGTGACAACAAACTATATCTAAATGCTCAAAAATGCAAAGTTCTAACATATACTAGGAGGGTAGCGTCAATAGAGTTTCAATATAGAATTCAAGACCATAATTTAAGTAGGTGTAGCACAGCTAAGGATTTGGGAGTTGTTTTTGATGCAAAACTAACATTTGCTCAGCATATAGCATTGAAAGTTTCTGAAGCAATGAAGTCTTACGGGTTCATCATTAGGAATTGTAGGGGTTTCACTAATATTGCATCACTAAAGATTTTGTATTTCTGCTTTGTTCGCTCGAAACTGGAATATGCAAGTATTGTCTGGAGTCCAATGTACGAGGTGCATAGAGTTTCACTTGAAAAATTGCAGAGGAGATTTCTGAAATTTCTGTTGTTTAAGATTAATGGAATGTATCCTGAACGGGGAATCAGCAGCGATTATTTGTGTGAACAGACAAATATTCTTAGCCTGGGAATCAGGAGAGTTTGTGCCTCAATATTATTCCTATATAAAGTATTGCACAATATGATTGATTGCACGGATATACTGTCTCGTATTAACAACAATGTGCCACGGATACACTCACGATCAAGTATGTTTTTTAGATGGGACAGACCTAATACTAATTTGTTATTGAATTCACCTATTCATGTAATGTGTACTAATTTTAATCATATTTGTAGTGTTTGTGATATATACTGTTGTACTAAGAAGCAATTACTACAGACTGTCATTGAATATGTAAATGTCTAAATATTTACCCTATTAATGGGAAACTGTTGGGTAATAAAGCTATTATTATTATTATTACAAAAAGTTCTTCTTTCTCACATTTGATCAATGTGGTTCCATGTTTGGCTGACGGGCCAAAACCAAGTCAGCACAAACGATATTACTATTCCGTATTAAGGAATGACCTGACAATGTTACATGTTTTCAAAATCACTGACTTCTGAATGTTTCTGTGTATGTCTGTGTTGAGTCCCAATTGCACTAAATGTGGTGTGAATGTTATTGGTGTAAGGCCTGTGGCTGATATAATGAGGGGGACAATGATGACTTTTTCCTGTCTCCATAGCCTTTTTATTTCCGTTGCAAGGTCTGTGTATTTGGAATTTTTTTCTGTGTATTTCGCTTGGATGTTTGTGTCGTTGGGGACAGCTATGTCAATCAGATAGGTGACTTTTCCTTTTTTGCACTGAAAAGTAATATCGGGTCTATTGGCGGAGACTGTTTTATCTGTATGGATACCGATATCCCAGTAGAGCTTGTAATCTTCATTTTCAAGTATGGATGTTGGGGTGTATTTGTAGTAGGGATCTGTGTTTTCTATGAGTCTGTATGTTGTGGCTAGTGCTTGGTGAACCACTTTGGCAGCTGAATCATGCCTGGCTGTGTACTCCGTTCCGGCCAATATTTTACATCCGCTCGTTATGTGTTCGATCGTTTCTTTCTGCTGGTGGCATTTCCTACATCTGTCCTCTGCAATAGTCGGGTCTTTGATGATATACTTTTGGTAGTTTCTGGTTAATATGACTTTATCCTGGATGGCAAGTAAGAAGCCTTCAGTCTCAGGGAATAGCTGCCCATCCTGTAACCAGGTGTATGATTGTTTTTTATTTACGTGGTCTTGTTCTATGTGGTATCTGTGTTTTCCGTGGAGTGTTTTCTCTGACCACGTTTTCATCTTTTCCTGTTGTAATTGGGTGTGACTGTGGGTATCTGCTGAGTGGTCTACCCGGGCTAAGTCGAGAGGTGTGTAGTTTTTGTCTGCTTTCACTGTCGCTGTGTGGAGGCTGGTTTGCTTGCTGTGAAAGAATTTCCTAAGTGTTTGTATTTGTTTTGTGTGTAATGATCTGATATCTATAATTCCTCTTCCTCCTGCCTTCCTCTAGATGGTAAGTCTTTCTTTGCATGCGTTGGGGTGTAATTTCCTGTATTTGGTGAATTGAGATCGTATAAGGATGTGAATATTTTCTATGTCTGTTTGTGACCATTTGATGATACCAAATGAATATGTGAGTATAGGTATAGCGAACGTGTTGATGGCTTTAGTGAGATTCTTAGAGTTGAGTTTTGTTTGCAAAAGTTTCGTCAGTCTGTTTTTGAATTCGGTTCTGAGCTCTGTTTTGATGTGAGTGTGGTTGAGTTTGGTGCTTTGTTGGAAGCCTAGATATTTGTATGTTTCTTTATCGAACATGTTATCGAGCGTTTCATTGTTGATGGTTTCTGTCTCATGGTGGCACTTCCATTGGCCTTTGTTGATGTGGAGCACTTTGCATTTACTTATACCAAATTCCATATTGACATCTAAGGTGAACATTTCTGTGATTTTGAGGAGTTCTTTCAGCTGTGTTTGTGTGGCAGCGTAGAGTTTTATGTCGTCCATATATAGGAGGTGGTTTATTTTATGTTGATTCACTTTTTGGTGTCTGATATTGAAGCCATGCTCTGTTCTGCTTAGTATATTTGAGAGTGGATTGAGACAGAGGCAAAACCATAGAGCACTGAGCGAGTCTCCCTGAAATATACCCCGTCTGATGTACAGCTCTTCTGTTTGGATCCGTTCGGTTTGTGTTTCTAGGCGTATTTTGGTTTTCCATGTTTTCATAATTTGCGCGAGAAACTGCCTGAGGTGTTGGTTGATTTTATAGATTTCTAGGGCCCTAATTAACCAGCTGTGGGGTATGGAGTCGAAGGCTTTTTTATAGTCTATGTAACCGATGTGAAGGTTTCTGTGTTCTTTTCTGGTTTGTCCCATAATCACGCTATCTATAATCAGCTGCTCTTTGCATCCTCGACTATTTTTCCTGCATCCCTTCTGCTCTTCTGTGAGGATATTGTTGTCTGTTAGGTGTTGTTCTATTTTCTTCGAAATTGTGGCTGTGATGATCTTGTATAGGGTTGGAAGACAGGTGATAGGTCGGTAGTTTGACGGGTTTGTGGTGTCTGAGCTTTTGGGTTTAACGTATGTTATTCCTTGTGTGAGGAAAGTGGGAAATGTGTGTGGTTGTAGAATGGCTTTGTTGATTTGGTGTGTGAGTGCTTCGTGTGTGGTGGGTAAACTGTTTGTACCAGAAGTTTTGTATATTGTCTATTCCAGGACATTTCCAGTTGTGTGTGTGTTTGATAGTTTCTGTAATTTCTTGTGCATTTCATGTGGTATTTTCTTGTTCTGTCACATGTTTATGTTTGTCTTCTTCGGCTTTGATCCAGGGGGTGTTATTATTGTGTAGTTTGGGTTCTGACCAAATACTTTTCCAATAATCTGTGAGTTCTTGTTTGTTTGGTGGTTCAGTCACTGCTATCTGTTTGTTGTACATAGTTTTCCGGTAGAACTGTTTTTTCGCTTCTTCGGAAGAGGTTGTTGGTGTCTTTCCTCTCATTTGATTCTTTATATCTACGGAGTCTTGCGGCATATACAGATAGTTTTTGTTTCAAGGTATCGAGGATTTCTGGCAGTGTTCTGTTGGGAGACTTAGATTTGATCTTGTTTGCCCCCTGTGTGACACGTTTGGACGCGTTCCCGCTTATAAACTGGGTAAGATGTCCTAGATCTCTCCTGATGTTGTTGATTTTGTTCTCTATTCTTATTTGCCATTTGAATTTTGGTTTTGTCCTGTTGGGGTTTCCTTGTCGTTGAGGGAGTTTTTGATTATTTTGTGTTAGAGTGGTGATTGCTGCTGAGTATATTATTGTGTGAATGTCTTCGATTGTGCTTAAGTCTGTTATATACTGAGGTATTATGTGCTTGTTTAGTGTGTTGAGGATTGGTTGCGTGCTCTGTCTGAAGATTAAACGAGGGATGGGATTTCTTGTTGTGGGGTCGGTGCCTGACCACCGAGCTAGATGTGACTCCATTTTTGCTTTAAGTGTTTGTATGAGAGGTGATTCGGGGTGATGTTGTGTGGATGTTGTTGAGGGTGGCGAGTGATTCATGTTGTTTTCTGTGATATGGTGTTGCGCGGTACTCGCAATATTATTTTGCGTTATGCTCCTTCTGGGTGGTGGGTCTTGTTGTGTTCGACTGGGTGGTTGTATGTGTGAGGCTGGTTCGGAATCTGCTTTATTGTTTCTATTGTTTGGTTGGTCTATGTTCAGTTCAACAGCCACTGTGTCCTTGATGGTTTGCAATTCGAGAGGTGTGAGACGATTGTTCTTGGTAATAACTCTTTTTTGGTCTATTACTCTCTGTTCTGAAACAAGTAATTGCAGATGTGGATATTCGGTCAAGAAAAGTCTGTGCAGTTCCGGTCTGTAGCCCGATGTTATTGTTTCGAGTTTGGTGGCGGTGTAGTAATAGCGCATGACCGTCCTATTCATCTCATCCGTCCACTTTAACCGCTGTCTTGGTTTGCCAGCCTTGGTAGTTGCGCGTTGTCCTTGCAAAACATACGGGCCCTGGCCTGGCTTTGGTGGTTGTGTTTGTCCCGTATCTACGTCGGTTGCGCTTGGGACTGATGTTGGTGGGTCCAAGCGGCAAGTGATTCTCTTCTCAGTGATTTCTTTGTCAGGTTTTGTGTTTTCATTACAGCAACGCATGGCGTGTTCGTTGATTCCTGTGATGCAACTCATGCGCTGCTGTGATTTTCCCACCTTGGTGGGTGTCGGCTTAGTCGCCGACACAACACTTTTGGCAGGTCCATTTTCGGTTGCCTGGTCTTCTTCGTTTTGGTCGAGCTGCCATTTCCCGCGACGTCCTCGACCGTTACGTCGCTCGCCCGATGCTTCTTTTATTGGTCTGTTGTTCTCTGGAATGTTTTCAATGTTTTGTGGTGTCAGAAGCTCAAAGTGTCCCGACATTGGGTTGCCTGTTAGTAGAAGGTAAATGGTTTTGTTGTATATTCCCGTGCTTATTATTGTTGGTCTGTTCGTAAAAGTTATTTTTGTATGTCTTGTTCTTCGTTGTTTTGAGAAGATATGAAAGTTGCTATTTTGTGTTTCCGAGAGGGCAAGTATCTCTAGGCTCGTTCCATAGGTGCCATTTTTCCTCATATAATTATAATAGTTATTGAAGTTTTTTATATCGTCGACTTCAATTAATGAAAATGTGTGAAGTTCCGACCATTTTTGTTGTAAATATCTTAGAGCAACCTCTCGGAGTTTCTCATGATGGTTTTGGTGGCCATATAAGTGTAAGCTAACTGCACGGAAAAAGGCAATTTCCATCACCCACAATGTCGGATCTGGTAAAACTATCGGGAGTAGTTTCGACTGAGGCGGTTGTTTGGTTCGTCTGTAGTTGTTGTTGTTGTGGTGTTGCTGTAGCTGTTTGTACGACACGGGTCCGCCTCCGCAACACCCTTCCATTTTCATTATTATAATTATTATTATTTAACATAGTATTCCCACGAGTATCCTAGGAAAGAAGGGTCGACTGCGGCAGAGCCTGGATGCCACAGCAAGGCTACTTACTCCCGGAGGGCGCCCGGTATCCGGGGGAACCGTTCGCGACTCATAAACGCTGAGCCATTCATCTTCTCGGCACGGTAAACACCTTAAGATTGCGTTTTTATTACACATAATCTGGACAACACAAGAGAGCACAACATGACTCAGGTACCTCGGGATCGTCAATGCCCGTACTAGGAGAATCCTGGGATTCACCTAGCCCCTGAGGGCCTTATTATTATTTTACAAAAAAGTTCTTCTTTCTCACATTTGGTAAATGTGGTTCCATGTTTGGCTGACGGGCGCAAACCAAGTCAGCACAAACGTATTACCATTGTGTATTAAGGAATGACCTGACAATGTTTACATGTTTTCAAAATCACTGACTTCTGAATGTTTTTGTGTATGTTTGTGTTGAGTCCTAATTGTACTAAATGTGGTGTGAATGTTATTGGTGTAAGGCCTGTGGCTGATATAATGAGGGGGACAATGATGACTTTTTCTTGTTTCCATAGCCTTTTTATTTCCGTTGCAAGGTCTGTGTATTTGGAAATTTTTTCTGTGTATTTCGTTTGGATGTTTGTGTCGTTGGGGACAGCTATGTCAATTAGATAGGTGACTTTTCCTTTTTTGCACTGAAAAGTAATATCGGGTCTATTGGCGGAGACTGTTTTATCTGTATGGATACTGATGTCCCAGTGGAGCTTGTAATCTTCATTTTCAAGTATGGATGTTGGCGTGTATTTGTAGTAGGGATCTGTGTTTTCTATGAGTTTGTATGTTGTGGCTAGTGCTTGGTGAACTACTTTGGCAGCTGAATCATACCTGGCTGTGTACTCTGTTCCGGCCAATATTCTACATCCGCTCGTTATGTGTTCGATCGTTTCTTTCTGCTGGTGGCATTTCCTACATCTGTCCTCTGCAATAGTCGGGTCTTTGATGATATGCTTTTGGTAGTTTCTGGTTAATATGACTTTATCCTGGATGGCAAGTAAGAAGCCTTCTGTTTCAGGAAATAGCTGCCCATCCTGTAACCAAGTGTATGATTGTTTTTTTATTTACGTGGTCTTGTTCTATGTGGTATCTGTGTTTTCCGTGGAGTGTTTTCTCTGACCACGTTTTCATCTTTTCCTGTTGTAATTGGGTGTGACTGTGTGTGTCTGCTGAGTGGTCTGCCCGGGCTAAGTCGAGAGGTGTGTAGTTTTTGTCTGCTTTCACTGTCGCTGTGTGGAGGCTGGTTTGCTTGCTGTAAAAGAATTTCCTAAGTGCTTGTATTTGTTTTGTGTGTAATGATCTGATGTCTATAATTCCTCTTCCTCCTGCCTTCCTCTCGATGGTAAGTCTTTCTTTGCATGCGTTGGGGTGTAATTTCCTGTATTTGGTGAATTGAGA
Source organism: Pachyrhynchus sulphureomaculatus (assembly GCA_019049505.1). Taxonomy (NCBI): domain Eukaryota; kingdom Metazoa; phylum Arthropoda; class Insecta; order Coleoptera; family Curculionidae; genus Pachyrhynchus; species Pachyrhynchus sulphureomaculatus. Next base: position 202,812,171 of record CM032456.1, on the reverse strand, counting down.
TCGTATAAGGATGTGAATATTTTCTATGTCTGTTTGTGACCATTTGATGATACCAAATGAATATGTGAGTATAGGTATAGCGAACGTGTTGATGGCTTTAGTGAGATTCTTAGAGTTGAGTTTTGTTGGCAAAAGTTTCGTCGGTCTGTTTTTGAATTCGGTTCTGAGCTCTGTTTTGATGTGAGTGTGGTTGAGTTTGGTGCTTTGTTGGAAGCTTAGATATTTGTATGTTTCTTTATCGAACATGTTATCGAGCGTTTCATTGTTGATGGTTTCTGTCTCATGGTGGCACTTCCATTGGCCTTTGTTGATGTGGAGCACTTTGCATTTACTTATACCAAATTCCATATTGACATCTAAGGTGAATATTTCTGTGATTTTGAGGAGTTCTTTCAGCTGTGTTTTGTGTGGCAGCGTAGAGTTTTATGTCGTCCATATATAGGAGATGGTTTATTTTATGTTGATTCACTTTTTGGTGTCTGATATTGAAGCCATGCTCTGTTCTGTTTAGTATATTTGAGAGTGGATTGAGACAGAGGCAAAACCATAGAGCACTGAGCGAGTCTCCCTGAAATATACCCCGTCTGATGTACAGCTCTTCTGTTTGAATCCGTTCGGTTTGTGTTTCTAGGCGTATTTTGGTTTTCCATGTTTTCATAATTTGCGCGAGAAACTGCCTGAGGTGTTGGTTGATTTGATAGATTTCTAGGGCCCTGATTAACCAGCTGTGGGGTATGGAGTCGAAGGCTTTTTTATAGTCTATATAACCGATGTGAAGGTTTCTGTGTTCTTTTCTGGTTTGTCCCATAATCACGCTATCTATAATCAGCTGCTCTTTGCATCCTCGACTATTTTTTCTGCATCCCTTCTGCTCTTCTGTGAGGATATTGTTGTCTGTTAGGTGTTGTTCTATTTTCTTCGAAATTGTGGCTGTGATGATCTTGTATAGGGTTGGAAGACAGGTAATAGGTCGGTAGTTTGACGGGTTTGTGGTGTCTGAGCTTTTGGGTTTAACGTATGTTATTCCTTGTGTGAGGAAAGTGGGAAATGTGTGTGGTTGTAGAATGGCTTTGTTGATTTGATGTGTGAGTGCTTCGTGTGTGGTGGTAAACTGTTTGTACCAGAACTTTTGTATATTGTCTATTCCAGGACATTTCCAGTTGTGTGTGTGTTTGATAGTTTCTGTAATTTCTTGTGCATTTAATGTGGTATTTTCTTGTTCTGTCACATGTTTATGTTTGTCTTCTTCGGCTTTGATCCAGGGGGTGTTATTATTGTGTAGTTTGGGTTCTGACCAGATACTTTTCCAATAATCTGTGAGTTCTTGTTTGTTTGGTGGTTCAGTCACTGTTATCTGTTTGTTGTACATAGTTTTCCGGTAGAACTGTTTTTCGCTTCTTCGGAAGAGGTTGTTGGTGTTTTTCCTCTCATTTGATTCTTTGTATCTACGGAGTCTTGCGGCATATACAGATAGTTTTTTGTTTCAAAGTATCGAGGATTTCTGGCAGTGTTCTGTTGGGAGACTTAGATTTGATCTTGTTTGCCCCCTGTGTGACACGTTTGGACGCGTTCCCGCTTATAAACTGGGTAAGATGTCCTAGATCTCTCCCTGATGTTGTTGATTTTGTTCTCTATTCTTATTTCCCATTTGAATTTTGGTTTTGTCCTGTTGGGGTTTCCTTGTCGTTGAGGGAGTTTTTGATTATTTTGTGTTAGAGTGGTGATTGCTGCTGCGTATATTATTGTGTGAATGTCTTCGATTGTGCTTAAGTCTGTTATATACTGAGGTATTATGTGCTTGTTTAGTGTGTTGAGGATTGGTTGCGTGCTCTGTCTGAAGATTAAACGAGGGATGGGATTTCTTGTTGTGGGGTCGGTGCCTGACCATCGAGCTAGATGTGACTCCATTTGTGTTTTATGAGAGGTGATTCGGGGTGATGTTGTGTGGATGTTGTTGAGGGTGGCGAGTGATTCATGTTGTTTTCTGTGATATGGTGTTGCGCGGTACTCGCAATATTATTTTGCGTTATGCTCCTTCTTGGTGGTGGGTCTTGTTGTGTTCGACTGGGTGGTTGTGTGTGTGAGGCTGGTTCGGAATCTGCTTTATTGTTTCTATTGTTTGGTTGGTCTGTGTTTCAGTTCAACAGCCACTGTGTCCTTGATGGTTTGCAATTCGAGAGGTGTGAGACGATTGCTCTTGGTAATAACTCTTTTTTGGTCTATTACTCCTCTGTTCTGAAACAAGTAATTGCAGATGTGGATATTCGGTCAAGAAAAGTCTGTGTAGTTCCGGTCTGTAGCACGATGTTATTGTTTCGAGTTTGGTGGCGGTGTAGTAACAGCGCATGACCGTCCTATTCATCTCATCCGTCCACTTTAACCGCTGTCTTGGTTTGCCAGCCTTGGTAGTTGCATGTTGCAAAACATACGGGCCCCTGGCCTGGCTTTGGTGGTTGTGTTTGTCCCGTATCTACGTCGGTTGCGCTTGGGACTGATGTTGGTGGGTCCAAGCGGTAAGTGATTCTCTTCTCAGTGATTTCTTTGTCAGGTTTTGTGTTTTCATTACAGCAACGCATGGCGTGTTCGTTGATTCCTGTGGTGCAACTCATGCGCTGCTGTGATTTTCCCGCCTTGGTGGGTGTCGACTTAGTCGCCGACACAACACTTTTGGCAGGTCCATTTTCGGTTGCCTGGTCTTCTTCGTTTTGGTCGAGCTGCCATTTCCCGCGACGTCCTCGACCGTTACGTCGCTCGCCCGATGCTTCTTTTATTGGTCTGTTGTTCTCTGGAATGTTTTCAATGTTTTGTGGTGTCAGAAGCTCAAAGTGTCCCGACATTGGGTTGCCTGTTAGTAGAAGGTAAATGGTTTTGTTGTATTTCCCGTGCTTATTATTGTTGGTCTGTTCGTAAAAGTTATTTTTGTATGTCTTGTTCTTCGTTATTTTGAGAAGATATGAAAGTTGCTATTTTGTGTTTCCGAGAGGCAAGTATCTCTAGGCTCGTTCCATAGGTGCCATTTTTCCTCATATAATTATAATAGTTATTGAAGTCTTTTATATCGTCGACTTCAGTTAATGAAAATCTGTGAAGTTCCGACCAGTTTTTGTTGTAAATATCTTAGAGCAACCTCTCGGAGTTTCTCATGATGGTTTTGGTGGCCATATAAGTGTAAGCTAACTGCACGGAAAAGGCAATTTCCATCACCCACAATGTCGGATCTGGTAAAACTATCGGGAGTAGTTTCGACTGAGGCGGTTGTTTGGTTCGTCTGTAGTTGTTGTTGTTGTGTGGTGTTGCTGTAGCTGTTTGTACGACACGGGTCCGCCTCCGCAACACCCTTCCATTTTCATTATTATAATTATTATTATTTAACATAGTATTCCCACGAGTATCCTAGGAAAGAAGGGTCGACTGCGGCAGAGCCTGGATGCCACAGCAAGGCTACTTACTCCCGGAGGGCGCCCGGTATCCGGAGGAACCGTTCGCGACTCATAAACGCTGAGCCATTCATCTTCTCGGCACGGTAAACACCGTAAGATTGCGTTTTTATTACACATAATCTGGACAACACAAGACAGCACAACATGACTCAGGTACCTCGGGATCGTCAATGCCCGTACTAGGAGAATCCTGGGATTCCCCTAGCCCCTGAGGGGGATATTATTATTATTATTATTATTAAAAGAGTGGCAGGAAACTGGGTTAACACCGTTCAGGACAGAGATCAGTAGAGGTTCTTAGAGGAAGCCTATATCCAGCAGTGGATGAGGACGGCTGATGGATGTTGAAGTCTTTATATGTAGTGTTTCAAATTGGTCTCTAACTGTTAATGTCTGTTCTGCTGCCCTTCTTATACAGCAATATTACCTCACTTTCTTTCCATTTATCTGGAACCATTCCCTCTTCCATAGTTAGATCAAATAGTTGTTTTATTGCTTTTAGCAGAGAGGGTCCCCTAAATATAATCATTTCCTTTGTGACTTTGTTTTCGCCGGGTGAGCGGCCATTTTTCTTCTTCGCTAAAGCGGTCAAGATTTCTTCTTCCGTAATTTCAGGTATTTCCCCCGAATTTACATTCTTAATATTCTGAGGGGTTCTATGTAGTTCAGGTATTTTAGAGGAATATAGATCACCATAAAAATCTTCGCTCATTTGTGTTATTGCTAATCTGTCATTTATTTCATCTCCATCCCTTGCCATTAGACAAGTCATTTTAGTTTTTCCTCTGTTCAGTTTAGTTCTTAGTACTCTTGTTCCCTTGTTGTCTTCTATGCTTTGTTTGAAAATTTTAATATTGTAGTTTCGAGTGCCGTTTCTGATCTCTTTTTTTATTATTCTATTTAGGTTTTTGTATTCCGCAGTGTTCCGATCTAATTTTCTTCTTTTCTTGATCAATTCTTTAATTTCTTTTGTTAATTTATTTTGTTCTTTATTTCTGGCGCAAGTTATCTTGACGGCTGTACAATGTCTTTCGAAATTTTGTCTGATTGTTGATTTATATTTTTTTTTGTCTAATGCAATTTATCATTTGGAATTTATGATCTTCTCATAGTCACATTTATATCTTTCTAGTGTCGATGATGTATTGGCTATTTTTTTTTGGAACATCTTTCTTCTTTCAATTTTTGTTTTAATGGAAATTAATTTTCTTATTAGCCTGTGGTTGCTACCTATGTGGAACTGATTTAAAACTGAGACGTTTGTAATTATCTCCTTGGGGCACGTAATCGATTTCGGTTTTTATTCGTCCATCAGAACTGAACCATGTCTATTTTCTTTCCGGTGATTTTTTAAAAAAAGGTGTTCACGCAAAAGATTTTTTTCGTTATTTAGATGTATCAGTCTTTCGATTCTATCATTCGTGTTACCAAGGCCTAATCGTCCTACATAGGGCGATTCATCATTTATGCTCACTCCAATCTTTGCATTTAGGACGCCATTAATTGCAGTGTAATGTGTCTCTTCTAAAGCTTTTGCCAGGGTGAGATCATCATAAAATTTTTTTCAATTTCTTCGTCATCTGCAGTTTTAGTTGAAGCGTAGGCATATATACCTTGAAGGGAATATCTTTTAGAAATTTTGATGGTTACGTAGATGACTCTGTTTGATATTGTTTTATTTGTTTGAAATAGATGTTTTCTTTTATTTATTAAGAGAGCAACTCCTCCACTGTGTGAGCGTACATCATTTTTAATGTTCCGTACGGGACACTTATAAGATGACTTCGGTGTCTGTCCATCTGTCTGTCTGTCTGTCACACCCCCGATTTTCTCTCCGAAACTATTTGTCATAGAGAGTTGAAATTTGTAATAATATAGGAATTGATGGCCTAATCAGAGCCATGTAGTTCTGAAAGTTAAATTTTGACTTATGGGGTTAGTTTTGGGGGGTGAAATCGGAAATGAAAAATAAATTTTTTTAGTAGGTCATCGAATGTAGTGTCAAATGAAAGCTTGTGAAAACACGAGTAAAATATATATATAATATGTAATACTTGCGCGCACTTTTCTTTGTATTATTTTTAAAAAATCGCGAAAAATCGCTGTCCACCAGCCTTATCTCGAAAAGTACTTGGCAAAAAATTTTGAAAAAATTCTGGAATATTCTCCACGGGATGTAGATTGAGCGAAAATTATCACGAGTGCATTACCTTTAATAATTTATCTGGTAAATAAAAAAAACAAAAATTTCAAGGTCATCAGTTTTCAGTAAAAATTGGAAACAAACTTTGTTGAAAACTCATTTGGGATATGTTTTGTGAAGTCACTGATCATTTTATACCTCCGTAACAAAATTTTTTATTTTAAAAGCAATCAACGTACGGAACCCTAATTGCGCAAGTTCGACTTGCACTTGACCGGTTATTTTGAAATAGAACATGGCCAGATTTTAGTGTAGTACACTTTTCCTCCTCTACTCTAGTTTCTGCTATGCCTAGAATATCTCATTTAATTTGCGTGAGTTTTAGTTTTAGTTTGTGTAGTTTTTCTTGGGTCCTCATAAATCTTATGTTGTATGCGGCAATGCATAATTTGTCTTTTGGGTCGGATGCTATCAATTTTTGGCCCGCCCCCATCCTAGAATCTACTGGCTCTTTGCCAGTGTACGATTGTGAGCATTTTGCTCTACCCACCTGTGGTCGTTTCCGGTAGGTTTTGTAAACTGACATTTTGTTAGTTTCTTTTTATACTACTCACTATTTTAAATATGTGTATGTACTTAGTATTGAAATATTAGCAAGAAGTAAATATCTTGAAGTATTCTATTGTTACATTAATTTTATATTTCTAATAAGATTAGGTAGTATATCATTAATAATAGCCCCAGGTGATGCTACTGTTACCAAAAGAAACAACTTTTGCCTACAAGAACGCCGAAGAACGCCGAAAAATAAGAGAAAATTACTGAGTGGGTGCCTAAAACATATTATAGTTTACTTTCAAAGAACTTTTGATAAATCGTTATCATATGGATATGTTACTGACAATTTTTTTTATTGTATAATAAGGCAAACTTGAAGATGTGGAGATGTGTTTACTGCTTCAAAAACTAAGATGGTTAAGGTCATTAGTCTATGTAGGCACACTAAATCGGAAGCATCGAACCAACTAAATATATAACTAATAAAAATTAAAATTAGTTTATTTGTGTTGAGTTAAAAATATAGTTGGTCAATGTACTTTTCGTTTTTTATTTGTTAGTTAATTAGCATAAACTTTTTACTTTTGAAGATGAATTCGTCTTCCTAATATACATTTGCATATTTAACAAGTTATCTTTGTAAAAAACATTCTTAGAATACTAAAATCAGTGTTTTTAAAATTTTAATTTATTTTTGCATTAACGTTTTAACTCAGATTTTTACTTAGTTGTTTTTTTTGCAAGTACAATACCCTCTTAGCGTAAAACAGCTAGGATGTACAAATTATACAATATAATATATATTTTTTTGCAGAGACTTTGTGTGTGGTCGCAGTCAGGCCTCACTTTTTATTATAGACAAGGCGAAATCGGCGCCATCGTTGGAAAAAATTTTCTAATTGAATTTTTTTTCATAACCTTCTCCAGAGATGCCCCTGAAAGAGGATCAACATGTTGCCGGGCGGTAACCTGGTCCGAATTTGTTTAAACAAATTTTTTTTAAACAAAGTCCAAAAATTGAAATTTTCGCCCCGAACAAGTTTTTTTAGGTAAATTGGACCATTTTGAACAAAAAATGTCTCTTGTGAATTTTTCTCTAAAATGCGCCGTTTTCGAGATATCGGCGATTTTAGGTGCGAGAAAACGCGAAAATGGCCACTTTCACACCTCCCAATATCGGGGTCAAAAATTAAAATTTTCAATGTTGCCAAGTGTCCAAATTAAAGTTTGAGATCTCCTCTACAAATTACCGTAGGAAATATTGCAATATCTTCATTTTTAAATATTGTTTTTTAACAGTTAACAAATTGCGTTCGAGCGCCCGCGGCTGCATCGAAACTGTATACATAGATATATACGCAACGCCCGTACGTAGGCGCACGGAACTGTATACGCACTGCGATGCTCTATAAAGCTTTGTTTCTTGATTTCTTATTAAAATTAATATATTTGAAAAGTGTGTAAAAAATATTTATTTATTAAAGAGTAATTGTTATATCAAATTTAATTATTATAACAAATGAATATAAATAAAAATTCAATATTCGATTAGGATGGTAGAAGAATTAAAACAATTTTATGAAATATAACTTATATATATTTAATAGAATTTTCGCAAATATTTAAATTACACCCACACATGAGTATACAACTTACGTTGTTGCTTTTGCAATTACATGCATTAGTTTTACAATTTTTTGTACATTTACATTGCCTAATTAACGAATCTGGTATCGAATTTTTTAACATGAATTTGGGTAACAATTCACCTGTTTCTATAGTGTAACCAAATTCTGTTGCATCTAAATGTCGATACCGAGAATACAATGACATTTTCCATATGTACGTTTGTAGTGAAGCTCGTGAAATGTGCAATTTTAAAGCATCGGATGTACATGGAATTTTTCCAAAATTAATACCCATCCCACAAGAACGTTCTAAAATTATTTGTCTAGCATTATCTGCTGTTTCTCCAGCTTTATTCAAAATTTTCAAATACAATTTTTCTAATGCATTGAATTCCATGGCATTTAATTGTAAGCCAGTACCAAGTGGGGTTAATGCATTTTGAGTATCTAAATCAAAGACTAAATCTAAAGCTTTATTTTTAGTACCTACTTTACTAGTAGTATCACAGCCTGTAAACGCATGTAAAGCAGGCAAAACTTGACAAACTTGACTAGTTAAATATTCAGCAGCTACATTACAAGACAATAATCTTGGCTTCTGACCAACTACTTTAAAATACAATCCTGTACAACCAATTAATTTGAAAAAGCTCCAATAATGAATTGCTAATATAAAAATTGAATTTTTTTGAAATGATTCAAAATTTGGTTGTTGTACAACATCATCACACTTACCACAGAAAATGCACTTATGATCACATTTAATTCGTTTAATAGAAAAAGACATAATTACACATGTACATACTTGTAAGGGCGGAAAAGAAATGAATAAACTATTAAAGTGTCCGACTCTTATTTAAGCAATAGCATGTTTGAACTTTTGCATGATACTTCACGTTACAGCGAGTTGCAGCGCGTATATAGTTCCGCGCGCCTAGCGGCCGCGGGCGCTCGAACGCAATTTGTTAACTGTTAAAAAACAATGTTTAAAAATAAAGATATTGCAATATTTCCTACGGTAATTTGTAGAAGAGATCTCAAATTTTAATTTGGACACTTGGCAACATTGAAAATTTTAATTTTTGACCCCAATATTGGGAGGTGAAAGTGGCCATTTTCGCGTTTTCTCGCACCTAAAATCGCCGATATCTCGAAAACGGCGCATTTTAGAGAAAATTCACAAGAGACATTTTTTTGTTCAAAATGGTCCAATTTACCTAAAAAAACTTGTTCCGGGGCGAAAATTTCAATTTTTGGACTTTGTTTAAAAAAAATTTGTTTAAACAAATTCGGACCAGGTTACCGCCCGGCAACATGTTGATCCTCTTTCAGGGGCATCTCCTGGAGAAGGTTATGAAAAAAAATTCAATTAGAAAATTTTTTCCAACGATGGCGCCGATTTCGCCTTGTCTATTAGGAGTAGTTTTTGAATACTTATTGAAAACTGTTTATTTTGGAACAAAATATATTATGAATGACTGAAATTGTTTAGGCTATGCACACACCAACTATGCTTTTACAACATATTAATTGTGACATTTTATGGTGATGTTTGGAAAATTACACTTGCTATACTTGGTATTTAGTAGCATTTAGTAGCATTAATATCCAAATCCAATAATTAAACAAGAAATATTAGATATCTTAACATTGTGCTTAGATTAGAATTATTTTGAATTTAACGATAACATTTACATAAGTAAGAAAGGTTTAATAATGGGAAACCCTCTTAGTCCAATTTTATCTGAAACTTTCATGGACCATTTAGAAGAACAAATCAGTAATTCTCATCTTTTTAAAAATTTCTTTTATTGGTACCGGTATGTAGATGATATATTGACCTGCTTTACAGGCACATATCGACAATTAAAACTTTTTCTAGATTATATTAACCAACTTCATAATAATATTACTTTTACAATAGAAATTGAAACAAATAAAACGATTAATTTCCTAGATTTAAAAATATCAAACAAAATGAATAAACAAGATTTTGAAGTCTTCCATAAACCAACATACTCAGATATAACTATACACGCTAATTCTAACCACCCGTACTGATAAATACACCACTAACGGAAGAAAATTTTCAGAAAGAACTACATATGTTTATATATATATATATATATATAATATATATATATATATATATATATATATATATATATATATATCAATCGGTTTTATAACGTCTTCCGTCTTCCGATGCCTAATTTCCACTCCCCCGGTTTCTCCACCCCTCCTCCTCCAGATCTCTCTCTAGTACTTCCTTGTTGATTCCTGCTCTCCAGCTTTGGCGTGGTCTTCCTCGCTTTCTTTTTCCATGAGGGTTCCAATTTAAAATCTTTTTAGGTAGTCGGACTTTCGTCCACTATATCGTGCTTTATTTCTGAAGCTCGCCTTATCGTGTCATTTGGTATGCGGTCTTTTTTGGATTTTCTGGCTGCTCGTCTCCAGAAATCCATTTCTGTAGCTTCTAGTATTTTTTCTGTTCTTTCCTTTAATGGCCACACCTAGGAGCTGTAAGTTATTATACTTTTCACTACTGAGTTGTAAATTCTCTTCTTATTTTCAATGGTTATGTTTTTGTTCCATAGTATACTATTAAGCATTGCAATCGCTTTTCTTCCTTGGATATTCCTCTCGAATATTGCTTCTTCCAGTGTTCCGTCCCTTGATATTCTCGTTCCCAAATACTATAACTGGCACAGTGTTTGATGGTGTGTCCTGTGGCCAGTTTCAAGTCCTGCTGTTGTCCTCCGACGCACATGTACTCGGTCTTTTTAATATTGACTTCTAGGCCCCATTTTTCATATTCCTCCATAAGTTTTCGTGTCATGTATCCCATATCATCGATGTCCTGAGCGACTACTATCTGGTCATCTGCGAATGATAGCGTGTACAATGTAGTATCGTCATCCAGTGGTAATCCCATACTGCTGCATTTCCTTTTCCAGTTCTTCAGTGCGCTCTCCAAATAGATTTTAAATAGCGTTGGGGATATACAGCAGCCCTGTTTGAGACCCTTTGTGACCGGGAAACCTGTTGTTATACCATATTTGGTTTTCACACTACTTCTGGCGTCTTGGTATAAGGATTTTACGGCTTTAATTATTTCGGTGCTTACATTACTCTGTTGTAGTGTTTCCCACAATCTCATTAGGGGCACGCTGTCGTAGGCCTTTTTTAAATCAACAAACAAGACATGGACTTCCTGATCAAATGCGGTTTTCTTTTCTAGGATTTGTGTCAGTGAGAAGAGATGGTCTATTGTGGATCTTCCTGCTCTAAAGCCTGCCTGTTCTTCAGCTTCTACGTCCGCGTATTTCCGTTTCTATTCTATTTTTAAGTATTTTTTCCGTATATTCTGCTAATAGATCCTGTAACCGTTATTCCCCTATAGTTATCGCAATTATGTTTGTCTCCTTTCTTATGAATTGTTGATATGTATGATATTTTCCATTCCTCAGGTACCTCTGATGTGTTAATGCATTTTTGGAATAAGTTCCTCAAAGCACTAAATAGCTTTTCAGTTCCGTATTTTACTATCTCTCCTGGAATGTTTCCTGGTCCTGGAGCTCTACCATTTTTTAGCGTTTTACATACTTCTTTAACTTCTGACGTTGTTATCCTTATTGGGGATCCTCGTGTAACTATATTTGGGTTTCCATGTTGGGTACTTTTGAACTCTGGTCTATCTTCTGTTAGCATATTTGTAAAATATTGATTCCATTTTTCTGGTGTTATTGGTGAGAAGATTTCTCTTTTCCGTTCTGTTCTCATATTTTTAAGAAGTCTCCAGCTTTCTGTGCTTTTTCTTCCTCCTATGTAAGTGTTGAGTCTTGAGCATGTCTTTTCCCATTGGTTGTTCTTTTTGTCACTAATCATTTTGTGTACTCTAGCTTGGGATTCTTTGTATTTTACTTTGTCGTTTGTGCTCTTTGAACTTAAGTATTTGTGATAACTTTTTCCGTTTTTCTTCAATTTCGTATTTAATTTCTTCATCCCGCCAATATGGTTTTTGCTGTTTTTTTTTTTTTCCCTTTTCTCTTGGTACCCTAATGCTTCCAGTGCGGCTGCGTGTGCTTTATATACTTATTTTCTTCTTCTATATTAACAAATCCCGTCCGTTGTATCTTTTGGTCCAGTCTACTCTTGTATAGATTTCTAATACTTTCATTTTGTAAGCTGTCTGTATTATATCTTATTGTTGTTTCACTTGTTGTGTACTGTGTACTTGTATCTTCCAGTGTGCTTTCCCGTGTTGTTCGTGAGGTTATTTTTCCTTTCACGAGGTAGTGGTCGCTGCCACATGAAGCCCCTCTTTGGACTCTTACATCTAGAAAGTTCAATCTAGATCTCTGACGTATTATCATATAGTCGATAATACTTTTTAAATCTCTTGTTTGTCTCCACGTATATTTATGAATATCCCTATGCTGGTAGTGTCCGTTTAATATTGTAAGGTTGTTTTGTTCATTATAAAACAAATTAGTATAAACAATGGATATAGTAGCGATTTCGTAGATAATATTTTAATGAAAAAACAATTTAAAAAAGCAATAGGACTGGTGTACCCGTACAAACAACTAAACAAAGAAAAATTTCATACGCTCACCTATACCGGAAAATTAACTAATGAAATTCAAAATTTTTTCCATAGAAATCATGTCAATATCGCTTTCCGTACAAATAACACATTATCTCGACATATTAAAAATAATAAAAGTAAAACAAAAAAAGAAAATAAATCAGGGGTTTACGAATTATGCTGTGGCACTTGCAATAAAACGTATATAGGACAAACAGGCAGAAATTTTTATAAAAGAATAAACGAACATAAACATAGCTTTAGGATGAAAAATAACAAATCTCATTACGCCAAACATTTAACAGAGGAAAATGATACATTCAATGAAGATTTCAAAATTTTGCATAACGGAAAGAAAGGAAAAATTACTGAATTGTTTAGAACAGGTAGAAATTAATCAGAAAAAATCCTCAGGTCTATTACTCAACGATCAACTAGATGTGGGAGGGTCTCCTTTATTAAACTTGTTCTAGGTATTAAGGTAAATATTGGTAATGAATTTAGTACTTGTAATTAGGTAAACTATGTATTCTGAAACATATTTTGTTAGCTAATTTACATCGTGCTCCAGAAGAAGGCACAGTGTGTCGAAACAATTGTCAGCAATAATAAACATAAGTGGTGATCTTAAACATTTGTTTAAAGTTTTTATTCCTAATTAATATCCAAAGAATTTTAATCGGTATATCAGAATTAGAAGAGTGTTTCTTTTTTTTAGATCCATCGTCTTCGTTATTTTAAAATATCAAATGACGTTTATATACTATCATCTCAGAAACTATTGATTTACGACATCGAGTATTTTACAGGAAAGTTGTTCACAATTCAAAAATGTGATAATATACAACGAAACCCGAGGTTGTATTTTCTTTATAATGTGCATCTACTTTAATTATACAATATCATCATCATCATCATCATCATCATTAGCTTATTCCATCCATAGTAGGATGTACGCCTCCCCAAGTTGTCTTCATTGAGCTTTGTTGTTTACTTTTTGCATCCAATCGTGTCCCGCTAATCTTTTTATGTCGTCCGTCCATCCTGTCTGTGCTCTACCTCTGCATCTTTTGTGTTCTCTAGACCTCCATTCAACTATATGGCGTGTCCATCTATTATCATTCATTCTTACGATATACCCCTCCCAATTCCACCTTAAAATACATATTCGTTGTATTACATCTGCCACTTGTGATCTTGTTCGAATCTCGATGTTAGGGATACGATCTCGGAATCTAAGGAATACGATTTTGGAGTCTAATATTTAGAATTCTCCTAAAGCCCACGTTTCAGTGTCATATGTTAATACCGGCAGTACATATTGAACAAATACTCTGGCTTTTATTGTATTTGGAATATCAAGTTTAAATGTAGAGTATAATCTTCCGAGCGCAAAACAAGCTAACGGGACTCTTCTATCCAAGTCAGCCTTGAAATTATTTCTTGATATTTCGTTATTAAATTTTATCAGCATTTCTTGTAATTCTTCGTTTGTGGTGGCGAACAGAGTGACATCATCTGCAAATTTATTTATTTTCCCACTTTAACGATTTGAATATGTCTTCTAGAGTCAACGTGAACAGCTTTAGGGATATCGGGGTCTAATTCCTCTTTTAATTTTTACTTTATTTGTTTTTTCTTCAAACTTTATTTGTGAAATGGCATTTTTATATATGTATTCAAGAAGAGTTGTGTATCTTTCATCGACTCTGCTGTTACTTAAGGCGTTAAGGACTGCCCATATCTCTATCGAATCAAATGCTTTTTCGTAGTCAACCATTGCTATCCACAAGGTGACCTTATATTCATTTGCTTTTTCCACTCGTAGTCTAATTGTTTGAAGATGATTCAGAGTGCTGTATTCCCGTCTAAATCCCGCTTGTTTACGTGGTTGATAACTGTCTAATTTGTTCGTTAATCTATATGTTATAATTCTAGTGATTATTTTTTATAGTACCGATAACAGGCTGATGGGTCTGTAATTCACCAATTTAAATTTGTTCCCCTTTTTAAAAATAAGCACAATCAAGACGTTTACCCAAGGTAGTGGTATTTTACTTTCTATAAGACACCTTTTTAGTGTCCCGTACGGAACACTTATAAAATGACTTCGGTGTCTGTCTGCCCGTCTATCTGTCACACCCGATTTTCTCCGAAACTATTTGTCATAGAAAGTTGAAATTTGGTAATAATATAGGAATTGATGGTCTCATCAGAGCCATATAGTTTTAAAAAGTTGAATTTTGACGTAAGGGGTTAGTTTTGGGGGGTGAAATCGGACGTGAAAAAAAAATTTTTTTACTAGATAATCGAGTGCGGTGTCAAATGAAAGCTTCTGAAAACACCAGTAATATATATAATATATATATATAATATATATATATATATATATATATATATATATATATATATATAATGTAATACTTGCGCGCACTTTTCTTTGTATTATTTTTAAAAAATCGTGAAAAATCGCTGTTCACTCGCCTTATCTCGAAAAGTACTTATCAAAAAATTTTGAAAAAATTCTGGAATATTCTCCACGGGGTGTAGATTGAATGAAAATTATCACGAGTGCATTACCTTTAATAATTTATCTGGTATATAAATAAAAACCGGTCAAGTGAAAGTTGAACTTGCACAATTAGTGTTCCGTACGTTGATTGTTTTTAAAATAAAAATTTTTGTTAGGGTGGTATAAAATGATCAGTGACTTCACAAAACACACCCCAAATGAGTTTTCAACAAAGTTTGTTTCCAATCTTTACTGAAAACTGGTGACCTTGAAATTTTGGTTTTCTTATATACCAGATAAATTATTAAAGGTTATGTTAATTTTTCGTTCAATTTATACCCTGAGAATATTCCAGGATTTTTTCAAAATTTTTTGATCAGTACTTTTCGAGATAAGCTAGTGGACAGCGATTTTTCACGAATTTTTAAAAGTAATACGAAGAAAATTGTGTGTAAGTATTATATTATATATAAATTTTTTACTCGTGTTTTCACAAGCTTTCATTTGACAGCACACTCGATGACCTAGTAAAAAAGTTTTTTTTTTTCACTTCCGATTTCACCCCTCAAAACGAATCCCTTAAGTCAAAATTTATGTTACGGTGATATAAAATGATCAGTGACTTCACAAAATACACCCCAAATAAGTTTCCAACAAAGTTTATTTCCAATCTTTAATGAAAATTGATGACCTTGAAATTTCTGTTTTTTTTTATATACCAGATAAATTATTACAGGTAATGCGCTCGTGATAATTTTCGTTCAATCTACACCCCGTGGAGAATATTCCAGAATTTTTTTTTTTCAAAATTTTTTGATAATAAGTACTTTTCGAGATAAGGCGGGTGGACAACGATTTTTCCAGATTTTTTAAAAATAATACAAAGAAAAGTGCGCGCAAGTATTACTTATATATATATTTTTTACTCGTGTTTTCACAAGCTTTCATTTGACACCACATTCGATTACCTAGTAAAAAAATTTTTTTTCAGTTCCGATTTCACCCCCCAACTTTCAAGACTATATGGCTCTGATGAGGCCATCAATTCCTATATTACTACCAAATTTCAACTTTCTATGACAAATAGTTTTCGGAGAAAAATCGGGTGTGACAGAGGGACAGACGGACAGACAGACAGACACCGAAATGATCTTATAAGTCTTCCGTACGGAAGGCTAAAAAACAAAAAATTTCAAGGTCATCAATTTTCAGTAAAGAATGGAAACAAACCTTGTTGAAAACTCATTTGGGGTGTGTTTTGTGAAGTCACTGATCATTTTATACCTCCGTTACGATTTTTTTTTATTTCAGAAATAAGAAGCAGAATGAACATCAAAGAGAACGCAATAAACACCATTGAAGAAAAACGATTAAAATGGTATGGACACATAAGACGAAGCGAAGATAATAGGTGGATAAAGAAAATAACGGAGTGGAGCCCTATAGGGAGAAGAAACAGAGGAAGACCCAGACGATCGTGGAAAGACGATGTGGACGAGGCTATGGAGGACAGGGGTCTAACAGATGGAGACTGGGAAGATAGAAACGGATGGAATCAAAGGCTGAGAGAAGGAAGACAGCGTCAGCTGTAGAAAATCCTTGTTATGTATGTATGTATGTACTAATAAAAATTTTCTTCGTTGGAAAGTGGGATATCCTTTTTAAATAAACCTCCTTCAGATAATATTATCTGGCTAACGTTCCAAAAAAAAAACTGTTGCAAGAAGAATTTAAAATACTCACTTTGAGACACCACATTGTGAAAAAAAATCTATCAAACACTGAGAAACCCTCAGATGGAATTACCATTAGAGGAAAAATGTGAAAGACTTACTTTTAGGTGACCTAGTGTATCGATGAAGGCTTAGATTTAAAAAAAAAGTAGAGTATGCTCAACAACTCTAATACTCATCTCCTTTTAACGAGTTTAAAATAATGGATTAATTCCACTTTTCCAACAATTTTGACCATATTGCGACATCTATGCATGGTTTCTTTTTTTTTACCCATATATCACAATTAGCCTAACTGTTTGTCCCTTTCAGTGATAAGCGCACTAAGGGACAGACAGAGAGACGTTGCATTTTATATATATTATAGATTTATTAATAGTCTCCTGTGATTCATGAGATTTTGTATCTCTTTACTTAATTTTTCTGTTTTGTATTTTTTCGATGTTTCTATTTGTTTTGTAATCATGAGTCATGTTGTTTATTTGTGCGTTTGGTTCATCAACTTCTTTTCAGTATTTTATGTGTTTTATATGATTTCCCAGTGCTTGTCGAAATGACATCTGTATTTTACTTTATTATTTCTGTTGGTGTCTTTATCTTTATATGCGTTATCAATCTACGTCTCTTCTGCTTCAGATTTATTCTTATTTTTGCTCTGAACATCCAATAATCACTGCCGTTGCTTATCGTGTTCAGGACTGTCGTGTCTTGTCGATTATATAATATACACAAATTCATTTATTAACTAACAAAAACCTAGCTCCAACTTCTTTTGTTATTCTTTCTCATGAAACTACATTAAAGATATTATTTTTATTTCCCTACCATTTAATTATTGCGCCGATTATAATAACACTGATCTGATAGGAAATTATTAGATGCATATGAAGGTATTGAAACTAGAAAATTATAACCCCAGTGTACCAGGTGTACAAAGATTTGACACTGCGCAATTTTATTGTGTCATCAACAAATATCAGACGCGAACGAGTGATAAATTGGAAAAGTTTGTGCATAGTGTTGTGTTGTTGTGTTCAATATGTCGAAATTTATACCGAACAAAGAGCATTCGCGGACAGCATTAATTTTTTGTTTTCGTTTGAAGAAAACTGCTGTTGAATCATACCGATTACTTCGAGAAGCTTATGGTGAACATACTCCATCGCAAGATACGTGTGAACGATGGTTTCGGCGTTTCAAAAGTGGTGACTTCGATGTTGCAGACAAGGAACGTGGAAAACCACCCAAAAAAAAAACGAAGATTCAAGCATTGTTGGACGAAGATGATTTTAAAAGTTAAATTTTGACGTAAGGGGTTAGTTTTGGGGGTGAAATCGGACGTGAAAAAAAATTTTTTTACTAGGTAATCGAGTGCGCTGTCAAATGGAAGCTTCTGAAAACACGAGTAAAATATATATATATATATATATATATATATATATATATATATATATATATATATATATATATATATATATATATATATATTTATATTATATATATATATATATATATATATATATATATATATATATATATATATATACACATATATATATATATATATATATATATATATATATCTATATATATATATATATATATATATATATATATATATATATATATATATATATATATAATGTAATACTTGCGCGCACTTTTCTTTGTATTATTTTTAAAAAATCGCGAAAAATCGTTGTCCACCCGCCTTCTCTCGGAAAGTACTTATCAAAAAATTTTGAAAAAATTCTGGAATATTCTCCACGGGGTGTAGATTGAACGAAAATTATCACGAGTGCATTACCTTTAATAATTTATCTGGTATATAAATAAAAACCGGTCAAGTGCAAGTTGAACACAATTAGTGTTCCGTACGTTGATTGTTTTTAAAATAAAAAATTTAGGGTGGTATAAAATGATCAGTGACTTCACAAAACACACCCCAAATGAGTTTTCAACAAAGTTTGTTTCCAATCTTTATTGAAAATTGGTGATCTTGAAATTTTGGTTTTTTTTATATACCAGATAAATTATTAAAGGTAATGATAATTTTCGTTCAATCTATACCCCGTGGAGAATATTCCAGGGTTTTTTCAAAATTTTTTGATCATTACTTTTCGAGATAAGGTAGGGGACAGCAATTTTTCACGATTTTTTAAAAGTAATACGAAGAAAATTGTGCGCAAGTACTACATTATATATATATATACATATATATATATATATATATATATATATATATATATATATATATATATATATATATATATATATATTTTACTCATGTTTTCACAAGCTTTCATTTGACACCACACTCGATGACCTAGTAAAAAAATTTTTTTTTCACTCCGATTTCACCCCTCAAAACGAATCCCTTAAGTCAAAATTTATGTTACAGTGATATAAAATGATCAGTGACTTCACAAAATACACCCCAAATAAGTTTTCAACAAAGTTTATTTCCAATCTTTAATGAAAATTGATGACCTTGAAATTTCTGTTTTTTTTTATATACCAGATAAATTATTACAGATAATGCACTCGTGATAATTTTCGTTCAATATACACCCCGTGGAGAATATTCCAGAATTTTTTCAAAATTTTTTGAGAAGTACTTTCCGAGATAAGGCGGGTAGACAACGATTTTTTCGCGATTTTTTAAAAATAATACAAAGAAAAGTGCGCGCAAGTATTACATTATATACGTATTTTTTACTCGTGTTTTTACAAGCTTTCATTTGACACCACACTCGATTACCTAGTAAAAAAATTTTTTTTTCACTTCCGATTTCACCCCCCAAAACTAACCCCCTATGTCCAAATTTAACTTCAAAACCACATGGCTCTGATGAGGCCATCAATTCCTATATTACTACCAAATTTCAACTTTCTATGACAAATAGTTTCGGAGAAAATCGGGTGTGACAGACGGACAGACAGACAGGCACCGAAGTGATCTTATAAGTGTTCCGTACGGAACACTAAAAAAACAAAAATTTCAAGGTCATCAATTTTCAGTAAAGAATGGAAACAAACCTTGTTGAAAACTCATTTGGGGTGTGTTTTGTGAAGGCACTGATTATTTTATACCTCCGTTACGATTTTTTTTTTTTATTTATAAAAAGCAATCAACGTACGGAACACTAATTGCGCAAGTTCAACTTGCACTTGAGCGGTTATTTTTTTATGGGTCTAGCACACGTGCTGAAGGGAGGTTCCTAAAGCGCTATAGGAGCGACACGGGGGCGGAGGCGTCTGGCCGCGCCGCTGTAACGACTGCCGGGTTTAGGGCCTATTGATGCCCCTGCGTTAGATGTCGCTTCGCCCTCCGGTTGTTCGCTACCCAAGACAGCCACCCCCTGGAGGATTTCAGCGACAGTTGTTATTTTATTTTTATTTTGTTGTATATATGTTAAATAGAGCTTGAAGAGATTGTATTATCGACGGCCCTCCATACCTCATTATTTCTATAATTATTTCATCGTCCCCTAGTTCTTTGTTGTTGTTTATATATTGTAGGGAGTTTATTATTTCATCCGTTGTTTTATGGGGAATTTCTTCAGATCCCACATTTCTTACTATCACTTTATTTTCTTATTCTTTCCAGGGCGGTGGCGATATTTTCGTGTCATATAGTGTTTGATAATATTTCTCTGTAGCTTCCTTTATTTCTTCGATTTGTGCGTTCTCTTGGTTATCATTATTTACAAGTTTTATTATTTGATGCCTCCCTTCATTCATTTGTTTGTTTAGCTGTTTCAAACTTCTTCCCTCTTTCAGAGTTTCTTCTATTTTCCAGTTTCTGTATTATCTAACCTCTTCTCTGATCTGTTTCTTTACTTTTTTGTCTATTTCTGCCAACTCTAATTTGTCATTTATAGGACTACTAGCCGGCCCCGCGGCTCCGCTCGCGTGGACTTGATTCACTACTATCGTCACTGCTTATTCCTTATGTGACCCAACGTAATAAAATATCTCCCATTATTTCTCCTTATCTCCCATTATTTCTCCTTATCTCCCATTATCTCACCTTATTTCCCATTATCTAGGCTTATCTCGACTTATCTCCCATTATTTCTTCTTATCTCCCATTATTTCTCCTTATCTCCCATTAGCTCACCATAACTTCCATTATCTAGACTTATCGCTGCTTATCTCCCATTATCTCTCCTTATCTCCCATTATTTATACTTATCTCCCATTATCTCACCTTATCTCCCATTATCGAGGCTTATCTCGACTTATCTCCCATTATTTCTCCTTATCTCCCATTATCTCACCTTATCTCCCATTATCTAGGCTTATTTCGAATTATATAGAACATATGTATAAATTTATAAAAACACGTAAATCAGATAAGTGGTTCTCGAATGATAAGCGCACTAACGGACAGACAGATAGACAGAGATATATTGCATTTTATATATATTGTATTCTTTGCTACATGATATTGTTCCATATTTAATGCTTTAGGGAGTGTATTGCAAGAGAACGCGCTAGCGGCAAACTTTTCTCAGACTTGATTCACTTTTATCGTCACTGCTTATTCCTTATGTCACCTAATAAAATATATCCTATAACCTGGCAAGAGAACATACGTATGTTTAAAAAAAAAGTACGTAAATCGGATAAGTGGTTCTCCAGTGATAAGCACACTAACGGACGGACAGACAGACAGACAGACAGACGGACAGAGATACATTGCATTTTATATATATTTTAGATATTCTCTGCTACATAATATTGTTCCATATTTAATGGCTTGGACTGTGTATTGCAAGAGAACGCGCTAGCTGCAAACTTTGTCCGACTTCATTTACTATTATTGTCACTGCTCATTCCTTATGCTACCTATCGTAATAAAGTATAGCCTATAACCTGGCCGAGAACATATGTTTAAAAAAAAAATACGAAAATCGGATAAGTGGTTCTCCAGTGATAAGCGCACTAACGGACAGACAGTCAAACAGACGTTGCATTTTATATATATTATAGATGTAATAAAATATATACCTATAACCTGGTCAGAAAACATATGATGAATTTAAAAAATCACGTAAATCGGATAAGTGGTTCTCCAGGGATAAGCGCATTAACGGACAGACAGACAGACAGACAAACATTGCATTTTATATATATTATAGATATAGATTATTATTATATAACCTGGCCAAAGAATATATGTATGAATTTAAAAAAAAGACAGGTAAATCGGATAAGTGGTTCCCGCGTGATAAACGCACTAATGGAGAAACAGACAGACAGAGAGACATTGCATTTTATATATATTATAGATTATACATTACAGATATTCTTTGCTACATAATATTGTTCTATATTTAATGGTTTAGGCTGTGTATTGCAAAGGCACACGCTAGCGGCAAACTTATTTCCGACATCATTCACTATTTTATGTCACTGCTCATTCCTTATGCTACCTATCGTAATAAAATATAGCCTATAACCTGGCCAGAGAACATATGTATGTTTAAAAAAAAAAAAGTACGTAAATCAGATAAGTGGTTCTTCAGTGATAGGCGCACTAACGGACAGACAGACAGACAGAGAGACGTTGCATTTTATATATATTATAGATTTATTAATAGTCTCCTGTGATTCATGGGATTTTGTATCTCTTTACTTAATTTTTCTGTTTTGTATTTTTTCGATGTTTCTATTTGTTTTGTAATTATGAGTCATGTTGGTTATTTGTGCGTTTGGTTCATCAACTTCTTTTCAGTATTTTATGTGTTTTATATGATTTCCCAGTGCTTGTCGAAATGACATCTGTATTTTACTTTATTATTTCTGTTGGTGTCTTTATCTTTATATGCGTTATCAATCTACGTCTCTTCTGCTTCAGATTTATTCTTATTTTTGCTCTGAGCATCCAATAGTCACTGCCGTTGCTTATCGTGTTCAGGACTGTGGTGTCGTGTCGATTATATAATATACACAAATTCATTTATTAAGTAACAAAAACCTAGCTCCAACTCCTTTTGTTATTCTTTCTCATGAAACTGCATTAAAGATATTATTTTTATTTCCCTACCATTTAATTATTGCGCCGATTATAATAACACTGATCTGATAGGAAATTATTAGATGCATATGAAGGTATTGAAACTAGAAAATTATAACCCAAATGTACCAGGTGTACAAAGATTTGACACTGCGCAATTTTATTGTGTCATCAACAAATATCAGACGCGAACGAGTGATAAATTGGAAAAGTTTGTGCATAGTGTTGTGTTGTTGTGTTCAATATGTCGAAATTTATACCGAACAAAGAGCATTCGCGGACAGCATTAATTTTTTGTTTTCATTTGAAGAAAACTGCTGTTGAATCATACCGATTACTTCGAGAAGCTTAAGGTAAAGATACTCCATCGCAAGATACGTGTGAACGATGGTTTCGGGCGTTTCAAAAGTGGTGACTTCGATGTTGCAGACAAGGAACGTGGAAAACCGCCAAAAAAAAAAAAAGAAGATTCAAGCATTGTTGGACGAAGATGATTCGCAGACACAAAAACAACTCGCCGAGTAATTGGGCGTTAGTCAACAAGCTGTTTCCAATCGGCTACGAGAGATGGGAAAGATTTAGAAGACCGGTAGATGGGTACCACATTGAACGAGAGGCAAATGGAAGAGCACAAAAACACGAGTGAGATTTTGCTCGCTCGGTACAGAAGGAAATCGTTTTTGCATCGTATAGTTACATGGGATGAAAAGTGGATTTATTTTGAGAATCCCAAGCGCAAAAAATCCTGGGTAGACCCAGACGCACCATCCACATCGACCGCAAGATCGAATGGCTTTGGCAGAAAGACGATGCTCTGTGTTTGGTGGGACCAGAAGGGGTGGTCTATTATGAGCTGTTAAAACCTGGGGAAACGGTTAATACTAAACGTTACCAACAACCACTGACCGATTTGAACCGTTCGCTGCTTGAAAAAAGGCCAGAATACCGAAAGAGGCAACACGAAGTCATTTTTCTTCATGACAATGCTCCATCACATACGGCAAAACCAGTTCGCGACACGTTGGAAGCACTCAGCTGGGAAGTTCTATCCCATGCGGCTTACTCACCAGATTTGGCTCCTTCCGATTACCACTTGTTTGCATCGATGGGTCACGCACTTGCTGAGCAGCGCTTTGGTCCGTACGAAGATGTGAAAAAAATGGCTCGATAAATGGTTCGCAGCAAAAGGGGAAGAGTTTTACTGGCGTGGTATTCACAAATTGCCCGAAAGATGGGAAAAATGTATAACAAGCGACGGAGCATACTTTGAATAAAGCACTTTTTATCATTCTTCCAAATTTAACATGTTTTTTTAGAAAAAAAAATCCGCATTTCATACTTGTACACCTGATAGACTTTTTAATCCTCTGATTATTTATTTATCTATATTACAGCAACCAGCAGAGGCCTTACTAATAGCATTTAGTACGAGATTCACGCCAGTTGTACAATTTAACGGTGACGATACTTTTTCTGTCGTAATGACGATAAACAAAGGAAAGCCATCGCGATAAGAAGAAACCTTTTCATGTGTGACTATTCGACACGCATCTGTGATCGAATTTAATTATAACTTAGTGGTAAGACAAATAACTGAATCTGTTGGCAGCGTGCAAGGTGAGAGTAACGAGTGCAATTGGATTTCCGCTTTGAAAAAATTGATGAGTTAACCATATACTTTTTAAAATAATGTCTTAAGTTCTATAAATATAAACGATATTTTTCTTTTTATATGTAAATACTGCTATTTGCCTGCAACTTCGTCTATATGAACCTGATATTTCCTTTAAATGTACAGGGTGAGTCAACGATAGAGTAAAGTTCATTATCTCATTTGTTTCGGGAATAACGAAAAAATTTAATATACAATAGTTTTAGGGAATATTAAGGTGTACAGTTTAAAACCATTTTTGAGTATACGGGGTATTTCAAAAAAGTGTGGCCGATATAACATATGTTTTTTTTTAATGGAACATCCTATTTTCTAATTTATTTTTAACTTCTGCGTAAAATGTTATAACTTTTTTTATTAATAATGTTATATATCTAAACCTATTAGTTTTTCTAATATTTCAGTTTTCAGTTTTATAAAAAATTGCCAGTAGCGCCATTGTTTCTGAAGGTGGAATATTCATAATTGGTACGAGCGTTCTATAGAGATGAAAAAAAAGATATATGTAAAGAAATTTGAGTTAGATGCTACAGGGTGTTCAAAATAAATTTATACATTTCAACTATTTTAAATTGAAAAATCTCAAATTTTTTAAATGTTATTATTTTTTCTGATACACTTTACAAAACCTTACAACTTTTATTAAGTATGTCATATACCTATTTCTTATAGTTTTCGATTTATTTTGAACTAGCCGGGCCCGCGGCTCCGCTCGCGTGGACTTGAGTCACTACTATCGTCACTGCTTATTCCTTATGTTACCCAACGTAATAAAATATCTCCCATTATTTCCCTTATCTCATAATATTTCTTCTTATCTCCCATTATCTCTACATAATTTCCATTATCTAGGCTTATCTCTGTTCATCTCCCATTATTTCTCCTTATCTCCTATTATTTCTCCTTATCTCCCATTATCTCACCTTATTTCCCATTATCTAGGCTTATCTCGACTTATCTCGCAATATTTTTCCTTATCTCCCATTATTTCTCCTTATCTCCCATTATCTCACCATAACTCCCATTATCTAGACTTATCTCTGCTTATCTCCCATTTTTTTCTCCTTATCTCCCATTATTTATACTTATCTCCCATAACTCACCTTATAACCCATTATCGAGGCTTATCTCGACTTATCTCCCATTATTTCTCCTTATCTCCCATTGTCTCACCTTCTCTCCCATTATCTAGGCTTATATCGAATTATATAGAACATATGTATAAATTTATAAAAACACGTAAATCGGATAAGTGGTTCTCAAGTGATAAGCGCACTAACGGACAGACAGACAGACAGAGAGACGTTGTATTTTATATATATTATATTCTTTGCTACATGATATTGTTCCATATTTAATGCTTTGGGCAGTGTATCGCAAGAGAACGCGTTAGCGGCAAACTTTTCTCCGACTTGATTCACTATTATCGTCGCTGCTTATTCCTTATGTCACTTAACGTAATAAAATATATCCTATAACTTGGCCAGAGAACATACGTATGTTCAAACAAAAAGCACGTAAAACGGATAAGTGGTTTTCCAGTGATAAGCGCACAAACGGACAAACAGACAGAGAGACGTTGCATTTTATATATATTATAGATATCCTTTGCTACATGATATTGTTCCATATTTAGTGGTTTAGACAGTGTATTGCAAGAGAACGCGCTAGCGGCAAACTTTTTTCCGATTTGATTCACCATTATCGTCACTGCTTATTCCTCATGTTACCTAACGTAATAAAATATAGTCTATACCCTGGCCAGAAAACATATGTATATTTAAAAAAAAAAAACACGTAAATCGAATAAGTGGTTCTCCAGTCATAAGCGCACTAACGAACGAACAGACAGACGGAGAGACGTTGCATTTTATATATATTATAGATATAGTTTATTATTATTATTATATAACCTGGCCAAAGAATATATGTATAAATTAAAAAAAAAGACACGTCAACCGGATAAGTGGTTCTCGCGTGATAAACGCACTAATGGACAGACAGACAAACAGAGAGAAATTACATTTTATATATATTATAGATTATAGATATCCTCTGCTACATAATATGGTTCCATATTTAATGGTTTAGATTGTGTATTGCAAGAGAACGCGCTAGCGGCAAACTTTTTTCCGACTTCATTCACTATTATCGTCACTGCTCATTCCTTATGCTACCTATCGTAATAAAATATAGCCTATAACCTGGAAGGAGAACATATGTATGTTTAAAAAAAAAAGTACGAAAATCGGATGAGTGGTTCTCCAGTGATAAGCGCATTAACGGACAGATAGATAGACAGACATACAGAGAGACAGAGAGACGTTGCATTTTATATATATTATAGACGTAATAAAATGTATATCTATAACCTATTCAGAGAACATATGTATAAATTTAAAAAATCACGTAAATCGGATAAGTGGTTCTCGAGGGATAAGCGCACTAACGGACAGACAGACAGACAGAGAAACGTTGCATTTTATATGTATTATAGATATAGATTATTATTATATAACATGGCTAAAGAATATATGTATGAATTTTATATGTATTATAGATATAGATTATTATTATATAACATGGCTAAAGAATATATGTATGAATTTAAAAAAAGACACGTAAATCGGATAAGTGGTTCTCGCGTGATAAACGCACTAATGGACAGACAGACAGACAGAGAGACATTGCATTTTATATATATTGTAGATTATAGATTATAGATAATCTCTGCTACATAATATTGATCCATAATAATTAATGGTTTAGGCTGTGTATTGCAAAGGAACGCGCTAGCGGCAAACTTTTTTCCGACTTCACTCACTATTTTACGTCACTGCTCGTTCCTTATGCTACCTATCGTAATAAAATATAGCCTATAACCTGACCAGAGAACATATGTATGTTTTAAGAAAAAAAGTACGTAAATAGGATAAGTGGTTCTCCAGTAATAAGCGCACTAACGGACAGACAGACAGAGAGACGTTGCATTTTATATATATTATAGATATTTTAATTTTTACCCTTATTTTTAATACGCTATAACATCATAGTCGCCAAGACAAAACAAAATTTAGGCATTGTCAAATTTTGACATGTCTATTAAGCAAGCTAAAATAGTTTAATTTGTTGTAGTAAGTGACGTATAAATATAATAGTTACGGATTTTCCTAAAAATGAATTAATTGATATGGTTTATGTACTGGGCGAAGCGGGAAAAAATTGTCTTTTGGCAGTAAGCCTTTACGGAACGAAGTACCCTAATAGACGTATACCATCAAGAAAATCTTTTGAGTGCTTAATGGAATGGTTTGATGGTAGTGGTAGCGATGAGTATACGAAACGGAAAGTAGTAAACCAGAATGCTACCAATGACGAAAAAGAAATGGAGATTTTACTTCATGTTGAAGATAATCCCCAGGTCAGCAGCCGTCAACTAGCTGACTTATCTCACACATCCCAATCTACGGCTAATCGCACCACGAGAAAATACAAGTATCATCCCTTTCATATAGAATTATAGCAAGAACTACAAGACCGTGATTTTGACCGACGAGTAAACTTTTGTACCACCATGAATGGAGCAATAGAGGCCGATCCAAATTTTTTATCCAAAATAATGTTTTCTGATGAAGCTACTTTTCGCAGTAATGGAGCAGTTAACAGCCATAACATCCATTATTATTCAACAGTTAATCCATTTTGGGTTCAAAACCAAAACCATTGGTCGCTTAAGGTATGGTGTGGAATATTAAATTTTCGAATTATTGGTCCATATTTTTTACGCGAACCGCTTAACGGGCCTAGTTATCTAAATTTTTTCCAAACGAATTACCCCAGCTTCTTGAAGAAGTTGATAATTTCAAACGGAACAAATATGGATTCAACAAGACGGAGCTCCTGCTCATTACCACCTGGAAGTTCGGGAATTCTTAAACGATCGTTACCCACAAAAATGGATCGGTAAAGATGGATTCATTCAGTGGCCCCTCGATCATGTGACTTAACACCTTTAGACTTTTTTTGTGGGGCTACATTAAAGATCGTGTTTATGTAAATCCCCCTACAATACCAGCAGATATGGAAAATAAGATACGGGATGCGTGCAGCACAATAACGCCTTTTATGCTAAGGAAAGTGAAGGAAAATATAGTAAAATGACTAAACATGTGTATTCAAGTAGAAGGGCATATTTTTGAACATTTATTACGTCATAATAATTAATTATTAGATAAGTTAAACTATATTAAAATTATTATTAACTATCTGTTTATGTTTTCACAATAGCGTAAGTGTATTAAAAACAAGGGTGAAAATTGAAAAATTCAAAATAAATCGATAAATATTAGAAATAGGTATATGACATCCTTAATAAAAGTTGAAAGGTTTTATAAAATCTATCAGAAAAAATAATAATATACAGGGTGTGCGATTTAAAAATTTGAGATTTTTCAATTTAAAATAGTCGAAATGTATAAATTTATTTTGAACACCCTGTAGCATCTAACTCAAATTTCTTTACATATACCTTTTTTTCATCTCTATAGAATGCTCGTACCAATTATGAGTATTCCACCTTCAGAACCAATGGCGCTACTGGCAATTTTTTACAAAACTGAAAATTAGTATTTTAAAAAAAAAATTGAAATATTAGAAAAATTGCTAGGTTTAGTTATATAACATTGTTAATAAAAAAGTTAGAAAATTTTATACAGAATTTAAAAATAAATTAGAAAATAGGATGTTCTATTTAAAAAAAACATGTTATATCGGTCACACTTTTTTGAAGTACCCTGTATACTCAAAAATAATTTTAAACTGTGCACCTTAACATTCCCTAAAACTATTGTATTTAACATTTTTTCGTCATACCTGAAAAAAATGAGATAATGAACTTTACTCTATCGTTGACCCACCCTGTACATATAAAGAAGTTTCATTGAAAATATTGATAAATAAAAAAATATTTATTGTGTATGAAATTATAGTCATTAAAAAATTATTTCGAAACGAATATTGTGAGGTAAAGCGTTGTGTTCTTCGCAAATATTGGTCATTTCTCAGCATGTTCTTTTTCTAGTAGCTATCTTTTTTTGCACTATATTTTCTTTTAATTTTTCCACGGAGGACGGATTGTAACTGTAACTGTTATTTTTGAAGATACCTCTACAAGAAAAATTTTATTTAAATCAAGTCAGGGACACGTGGAATGAACTTACTTATTCTCTTATTGGAATCAGTTATTGTCATTTCACTAACGAAGTTGAACCTCTGAGCAGTATTAGTTGATTTAACTCGTGCTTTAGCTATATCTTGTAAGTTTAGACATAAATCTTTACGAAGAACGCCACTTAACAAACTCCTCAGCATATTTACGATACTTGATAGTTTGCATATTGCAAGACTGCAATTCTCGCGAACTGACACTTCAACGCTCTCCAAGTTTGTATCGCTCGTTAATGGCCTTAATCACTCCACCCGAGATTAACTTAATGTCGACCTATACAAAATAAGAACCACCAAACTCGGATCTAGACATAATATTCCCAAAAGAATCCACAAATGGACATTATTTCGCCTTATTTCCAATTATCTCCCATTATCTAGGCTTACCTTTTCTTATCTCTCATTGTTTCACTTTATCTCCCATTTTTTTACCTTATCTTCCATTATGTCGCCTTATCTCTCATTATGTAGATTTATCTCGCCTTATCTCCCCTTATTTCTCCTTATCTCCCAGTATCTCGCCTTATCTCACATTATCTAGACTTATCTGGCCTTATCTCCCATTATTTATTTATTTACGGGTAAGCCAGTAATGCACAAAGATCCACAAGTGTCATAGCTGCTTCAAAAAGTTATCCCACAATATTTGCCTGAGGTCCAAGTGACACATTAAAAAAATCAATATATATATATATATATATATATATATATATATATATATATATATATATATATATATACATATACATATATTTATTTATTTATAAATATATATATATATATATATATATATATATATATATATATATATATATATATATATATATATATATACAGGGTGGCTAAAAATTACCGAAGGGATTTGAGTTCATTATAACTTTTTATTTAAGACATAATTATAAATTTATTTTTTTTTTTAAATACAGTATATTAATGGAGAATATTTTTAATTTAGTTATGAAAAATTATATCTTGCAAGTGGTGGCCATTTTCTGCTTCGCATATTCGTGCTTTTTCCAAAACATTTTCCATAACCTTTCGCAAAACTTCAGGTGTTATGTTGTTAATTTCGTCGCGTATATTGTTTTTTAATTGCTGGATGGTTCTAGGCTTATTAATATAGACTTTTCCTTTCAAATAACCCCAAAGGAAAAAGTCTGGAGCGGTTAAATCCGGTGAACGCGGAGGCCAATTAAAATCGCTTGTACGCGAAATAATTCGTTCAAAGATGTCGCGTAAAAAAGAGCCATTGTGTCCCTCGCAGTGTGCGCTGTGGCTCCATCCTGTCGGAACCATACTTGCAGATGGTTTTCCACGGCTGGCCTTAAAAAATTTTCCAACATTGTCCGATATCGAACACCAGTGATGGAAACGGCGACACCGTGTTCATTTTCAAAAAAATATGGGCCAATTATCCTTTCCGACGAAACACCGCACCAAACAGTACACTTAAGTGGGTGTAATTGTCGCTGTTGAATTACTCTTGGATTTTCCGTAGCCCATATCCTGCAGTTTTGCCTATTAACGAACCCATTTAATTGGAAATGGGCTTCGTCGCTCATAATTAAATTATGAATAAAATTATGATTTTCTTCTGCTTTTTGCCGGAAATAAATTGCATAATCAAGTCGTTGCTGGTAATCTGTCGGTTTCAATTCTTGGACAAGCTGAATTTTGCATGGAAACATTCTTATTGTATGCAAAATTCTCTGCAGCGACCCTCGTGAGAGGCCAAGTTGTGTCGAACGTCTCCTGGTTGATGTTTCTCCATCTTCCCGAATACTCTCCTGTACCCGTTCAATATTGTCATCCGTGTGCACCGTTCGTCATCTGCCGGCACCAGGAAGGTTCCTTACTGCCCCTTGTCGCCGAAAATTTGCAACCAGATCGTTTATTGTTGACTCTGAGGGTCCAACATTAAAATAACGACGATATGCACGCTGAGTCAAAACAATGGACCGTTGATTTGAGAAATAAAGTTCAACGATTTGGGCACGTTGTTCAATTGTGTACTGTTCCATTTTAAATTCCCCAAGTCTTCTTTGCAAAATACTGAAAAGAAATAAAAAAACAAAATTACATTAAAAAAGTTATAAGGAATTCAAACCCCTTCGGTAATTTTGGGCCACCCTGTATATCTATAATCTATAATCTATAATATATATAAAATGCAACGTCTCTCTGTCTGTCTGTCTGTCCGTTAGTGCGCTTATCACTGGAGAACCACTTATCCGATTTACTTACTTTTTTTTTAAAACATACATATATTCTCTGGCCAGGTTATAGGCTATATTTTATTACGATAGGTAGCATAACGAATGAGCAGTGACGATAATAGTGAATGGAGTCGGAAAAAAAGTTTGCCGCTAGCGCGTTCCTTTGCAATTCACAGCCTAAACCATTAAATATGGAAAAATATTATGTAGCAGAGAATATCTATAATCTATAATCTATAAATATATAAAATGCAATGTCTCGCTGTCTGTCTGTCTGTCTGTCCATTAGTGCGTTTATCACGCGAGAACCACTTATCCATTTTACGTGTCTTTTTTTTTAAATTCATACATATATTCTTCGGCCAGGTTATATAATAATAATAATAATCTATATCTATAATATATATAAAATATATGTCTGTCTATCCGTTAGTGCGCTTATCTCTCGACAACCACTTATCCGATATACGTAATTTTTTAAATTCATACATATGTTCTCTGTCCAGGTTATAGATATATATTTTATTACATCTATGATATATATATATATAAAATCCAACGCATCTCTCTCTGTCTGTCTATCCGTTAGTGTGATTATCACTGGAGAACGACTTATCCGATTTACATACTTTTTTTTAAAACATACATATGTTCTCTGGCCAGGTTATCTATAATCTTATATCTATAATATATATAAAATGCAACGTCTCTCTGTCTGTCTGTTTGCCTGTCTCTCTGCCTGTCTGTCTGTCTGTCCATTAGTACGCTTATCACTGGAGAACCACTTATCCGATTTACGTGCTTTTTTTTAAAACATACATATGTTCTCTGGCCAGGTTATCTATATATAATATATATAAAATGCAACGTCTCTCTGTCTGTCTAGCTGTCTCTCTCTCCGTTAGTGCATTACGTGCTTTTTTTAAAACACTTATATGTTCTCTGGCCAAGTTATAGGATATATTTTATTGAGTTAGATAACATAAAGAATAAGCAGTGATGATAATAGTGAATCAAGTCGGAAAAAAGGTTACCGTTAGCGCGTTCTCTTGCAATACACTTCCTAAACCATTAAATATGGAACAATATCATGTTGCAAAGAATAT
This sequence comes from Pachyrhynchus sulphureomaculatus, assembly GCA_019049505.1. NCBI lineage: Eukaryota > Metazoa > Arthropoda > Insecta > Coleoptera > Curculionidae > Pachyrhynchus > Pachyrhynchus sulphureomaculatus. The sequence goes on along the minus strand of CM032456.1, from coordinate 202,779,321 downwards.
AGTGTATATAAAATGCAACGTCTCTCTGTCTGTCTGTCTGTCCGTTAGTGCGCTTATCACTTGAGAACCACTTATTCGATTTACGTCTTTTTATAAATTTATACATATGTTCTATATAATTCGATATAAGCCTAGATAACAGGAGATAAGGTGAGATAATGGGAGATAAGTATAAATAATGGGAGATAAGGAGAAATAATAGCAGATAAGCTGAGATAAGTCTAGATAATGGGAGTTATGGTGAGATAATGGGAGATAAGGAGAAATAATGGGAGATAAGGAGAAATAATGGGAGATGAGCATAGATAAGCCTAGATAATGGAAGTTATGGAGAGATAATGGGAAATAAGAAAAAATAATGGGAGATAAGGGGAAGTAATGGCCGATATTTTATTACGTTAGGTAAGACAAGGAATAAGCAGTGACGATAGTAGTGAATCAAGTCCACGCGAGCGGAGCCGCGGGCACGGCTTGTATATGTATATATATATAGAGGTTTTCACGGATGATGGAATGTAATACATTAAAATTCCTTGTTTCAATCCTTTCGTCTAACAATAAATTTGCACGACGTTTCGCCAAAATCTCATTCGTCATTTTCAAGTGCTCCTGCTGCTGCTGCTCAACACAGTATCGAGCAGCAGCAGCAGAAGCACTTGACAATGCCAAATAAAATTTTGGCGAAACGTCGTTCAAATTCATTATTAGACGAACGGATTGAAACCCGGAATTTTAATGTATTATATCGATATATCTATATATCTATATCTATATATATATATATATATATATATATATATATATATATATATATATATATATATATATGTATTAGTTTTAAAAAATTAGGAAAAATCGCCGCCCCCTCTTATCTCGAAAAGTACTGATCAAATCATCAATCAGTCAATGAGTGCGTTACCTTTAATAATTCATCAGGTATATAAAAAAAAACAAAAATTTCAAGTCAGTTTTCTTTAAAGATCGAGAAAAACTTTGTTGAAAACTTATTTGGGGTGTATTTTGAGAAGTCATTGATCATTTTATACCACCGTAACAAAAATTTTTGTTTTAAAAAAAACAATCAACGTATGGAACACGAATTGCGCAAGTTCGACTTGCACTTGCCCGGTTATTATTTATTACTAAGTGCAATACGCATGTTATACCGGATGAGTCAATTTGTCAACATCAATTTGTCAATTATCTTCCCAACCATCCTTGAGGCATATCAATATTACTGATAGTAGTCAATAATTGATGTTATCATTTAAATGTTTTCCCAAGTTTAGAATTGAAATAAATGTAACAGTATACTTGATTACCCTTGTTATGTATATAATACCTAGATATTTTAAAAGGAAATTGCTCTTTAACGGTAAATTGCCTATAGGTATAAGATAAGTATAAATAGGAAGTAATCTTAACATCCTTCAGGACAAGTCTTTAATAAAATATACATTTGGACATACTTGAACCTATAACTTTGTAGTTACCAAATCCGTATGCAACGTAAAAATCAATCTGTTATTTATCATTCATTCCTCAAGTCCAGCTAAGAATTCTATCAGTTCTATTTCATCATTAGTCCTCTTTTGTCTTCATTATCTTCTTTTAAAACATTGCACTTATGATCCAATAAACTGTAAATCATGCAAATGCTATAAAGTTTTACATCGATCATAGGTTTTCAATCAGTTTTCGGAATTAACTAGCTATTCCTTATAATAACCATAGTGTGTGCATTAGGTGGGTGTGTGTGGTCTCGATTGATTTTTTAAACTGTTTTATCATCGATCACTAAAGTAGAATTTCGCGCACTAGTTTTAAATATATTACACAGGGCAACAAAAAAATATTTTTGTTTTGGTGCCTGGGATTTTAGAGCTGATTTTAACTATATTTGAGACGCTAAATCTATACATGAAATCCGTTTTTCTCTATCAGCTCTACTTTTTTAGATACATCAACTTATCTACCAATGTGGTTTTTATTCAGTATATTCATTTATGAGAGTTCTAAAATTATTATATATTCATTAATGTAGGTACAATGGTTTTATTGTCAGTCTGTAATTGAGTAAATTCCAGGTAAATCTATAAATAGAAACTGACCCTTTTAATCATCTAACTCGGGTAAGTCTCGTCAGTTTGTGCGTTCTTACTAATGAGAGTAGATCGAATTCGGCGTGTTATTTTATGTTAAGAAAAAAGTGTTTTTGTGTTATTGAACAGAATTAAAATGAGTTCAGGTTCCAGTTCAAGAAGAAGTTGTGTAAATCAACCTGATGTGTTTTGCTATATATGCGGAGAATACATGTTTCAACAAAACAGACAAACTATTACTGACTTTGTAAAGCGAGCGTATCTTGGATACTTTGGAGTTAAGCTTGGTGATCAGGACAAAACGTGGGCCCCGCATCTCGTATGTAAAACTTGTACAGAGCATTTACGGCAGTGGACTACCGGGAAAAGAAAATGTCTAAAATTCGGCGTACCAATGGTTTGGAGAGAACCAAAAAACCACTTCAATGATTGTTATTTCTGTTTAGTAAATACTAATGGAATCAATCGAAATAACCGCAGTAAGTGGACTTATCCCAATTTAGACTCGGCAATACGCCCTATCCCGCACTCAGATGAAATACCGATTCCAACATTTCATCAGCTACCACATACCTCTGATGACGAATATTTTCCCTCTGATCGCTCTTCTGATGCTAATAAAAGTTCTGATGCTAATGAAACTAGCAGTGACTATGAGGGGACGTCATCAGTTCCTCAACGCTTCAATCAAAATGAATTAAATGATCTCACCAGGGATCTCAATTTATCGAAAAAAGCTTCTGAAGTACTGGCTTCTAGGTTGAACGACAAAAAATTTACTGGAACAAGGAACCAAAATTACCTTTTACCGTACAAGAGAAAAAGATCTGCTACCATTCTTTTCTCAAGAAGACAATCTTGTATTTTGTCACGAAATTAGGGGACTCATGAAAGAAATGGACTTTCTGAATATATTCCAGATGATTGGCGCCTATTTATTGACAGTTCAAAGCGAAGTTTAAAATGTGTCCTTCTACATAATGGGAATAAATATGGTTCAATATCACTAGCTCACTCAACGAAACTGAAAGAAGAATATAATACCATAGCTTTGGTCTTGTAGAAGATAAAGTATTACGAACATCAATGGATGATTTGTGTAGACTTAAAAATGGTAAACGTTCTTCTTGGGCAGCAAAGTGGTTACACGAAATATCCGTGTTTCTTGTGCCTCTGGGATAGTAGGGACAAAACACACCACTGGGTTAGAAAAGATTGGCCTCAGAGAGAAAACATGGACGTTGGGGAAAATAATGTCATTAACGACGCTTTGGTTGAAAGGGAAAAAATCATACTTCCTCCGTTACATATAAAGTTGGGCTTAATGAAGCAATTTGTAAAGGCTCTTGATAAGAATGGGTCTTGTTTTGCATATATAGGGGTAAAAATACATCAGTTGAGCACAGAAAAACTCAGAGCAGGGATATTTGACGGCCCACAAATAAGACAATTAATTAAGGATCCTGCCTTCATAAATTCAATGAATCAAGTTGAACGAGAAGCTTGGACATCATTTGTTGCAGTTGTAGAAAATTTTCTAGGCAAACATAAAGCTCAAAACTATGTTGAAATGGTTAACAAGATGCTTAATAGTTTCAAATCCTTAGGGTGCAATATGAGTATTAAAATACACTATTTACACAGTCACTTAGACCGTTTTCCAAAAAATTTAGGAGACATGAGTGAGGAACAAGGTGAAAGATTTCATCAAGATATTAAAGTTATGGAGGACCGCTACCAAGAAAGATGGGACATGCACATTGATGGCAGATTACTGCTGGAGTTTAAAAAGGGACTGTTTAAAAAAACATTCAAGAATGTCGCGGAAAAGAAGCTTTCCAAGTATTGAGTGACTATTTCATTTCTTCAATGTTTTTTTTTTTTTTTGTAAGTACGACATAATATTGTATTTTGTATAACTAAAATAAAAATTTCGTATCTACTTTTGTTTACTACACTTACGGATTTGAGTTACAATAATGTAACTTATATTTCTCTAAAATTGTATATCTTAAAAATTTGAGCTCCTAGGTACAAATGAATACGTTATTTGAATTCAGGACATCAAATTGATATAGAATCAGCTCAAAAAACCTCGACACCAAAACAGCTGTTCCCCTGTGTTATGTATTCAGTGGAAACTATTTTAATTCTGTACAGATGAAAAAGATTAATAAGAATTTAATTTAGACTAAGAATTGTTATTTAAATTTTTCAGCCCTGATAAAGAAAAAAGCAATCTATAGCTTGATAGCATTTTAATTAAACTTGACACATAAACCGATTCTCAAATTATGTTTGAATGTTTTAAATTTTAGGCCAAATGATATAGTTAAAATTTAAAAATATAACGACGAGAGGTCCCCGAATAATTTATGTAACTAATATACTAGTGTTATAGCAACCCGGAGAATACCTACATTGACTTATTCATTTCAATTAACTAAGCTAAGTAGACAATTTTTAGTGTTCCGTACGGAACACTTATAGGATCACTTCGATGTCTGTCCGCCTATTCGTCTGTCCGTGGTCACACCCGATTTTCTCCGAAACTATTTGACATAGAAAGTTTAAATTTTTCACAAATATAGGAATTGATGGCCCAAACAGAGTCGTGTAGTTTTGAAAGTTAAATTTTGCCTTAAGAAGTTAGTTTTGGGAGGTGAAACCGGAAGTGAAACAAAAAAATTTTACCAGGTCATCGAGTAAGGTGTCAAATGAAAGCTTGTAAAAACACGAGTTCAAAAATATATATAATGGAATACTCGCGCACACTTTTCTTGGTATTATTTTTTAAAAATTGCCAAAAATCGTTGTCCCCCTCCCACCCTAACTCAAAAAGTACTGATCGAAGAATATTTAAAAAATTCTGAAAGTCTTTATACAGTGTAGATTGAGTTAACATTGTCATGAGTGCATTACGTTTGATATATAGTCAGTCTAAAAAGTCTCCATACACCACCTGCTTTCTCTAGTATTTTTCTGTTATGTTTAACTAATTAATTGGAACTATGATGTTACATCATTGTTATAAAAATGAAAACAAAATTAATGTCAAAAAAATGTCCATACACTTAAGAACTGCATTGATAAAAACACGTTATAATCAGCCGCATTTTTTCAAGCTATCTATTGCTCTGTAAACTGAAAACAAATGAATAATTTTCGGACATACTTTATAATCTGTCACTTGTTGCTAGTAATTTTGAAGTAGGTTTTCAAAGTAGTATTAAAAATGAGCGAGAGAAATTTTGAAATTCCATTTCAAGTTTGCCAGGAAGAAGCCGTTAATTTCAGAAGCTAATCACAAAAAGCGGTTAGCTTTTGCTAGGGAATACGTTACTAAACCTCCTGAATTTCAGGAATCCGTAATCTTTAGTGATGAAACTAAAATTAGCCTTTTTGGATCTGAGCAGAATTAAAGTTTGGAGAACAAAGAATACCGCATTCGATATTAAAAATATTTGTTCCACTGTGAGACAAGGGGGTGGCAGTGTTTCTGCTTTGGGGATGCATGTCAGCTGGAGGGGTTGGAAATTTACATTTTATTAATGGTACCATGGATCAGCATGTTTATCTAAACATTTTGAGAGACAATTTAAGAGAAAGTGTCCAAAAATTAGCACTCGAAAAAAGACACACAGGACAGGCGACAGGACAATGATCCGAAACATACCCCGAACTTGGTGCGCGAATGGATGACCCATAACATAACAGCAGCTTCACACACCTCCGCAATCACCTGATATTAACCTTATCGAGCATCGAGTAGGAGCATCGAGCAGGAGGAACTTAAACGGCGCGTTCGCAAACATATTGTTTCAAATAGAGAAGAATTAAAAACAGAATATTGAACGACTAGGAGAACATACCAGCCGAAGTTACAAAAAAGCTGGTTGCAAGCATGACAAAAAGGTTACAGGAGATTTTCAAGGCCAACGGGGATCCAGCTAATTATTAATTTAAACGAAGTCGTTATTTTCCGTTAAACTCTGTCAAACTATTACACTGCGTGACATGATTTTGGTACCCGAAAAACTGATTGCTATTATAGTTTCCTATTAGTTATAGTATGTAAGTAGTGGATGTCTTTTATTTCTATCACGTCTTGTTTTTAAGGTACACACCGATAACCTTTTCTTAACCTACTCTCATATTGTTCATATTAATAAATGTAATCGCTAGATAATCTATTGAGAGGATACGTTCACTTCTTGTTAGTTCCTTTGAGATTACCGGATTAAGAGTATAATAATACAGCTTTAAAGATGAATACTGAAAAAAGTAGTCGCCGTCAGTGCAAAACTTCACCAAACAAGTTTTGTTACGTGTGTGGACAGTACATTCTCAAGTCTCAAGGAAAAAAAATATCTGAAAAAGTATGTACTGCGTATTTTCTATATTTTGGACGTACTGTACATTAAGATAAACCCTGGATTCCGCAACTGTTTTGTGTATCATGTTATGCTACTCTCCTGTCGTGGTTGAACGGAAACAAAACATCTGTGCTATTTGCAGTACCGACTGTGTGGCGCGAACCTAGTAATCATTTTAACGATTACTACTTCTGCATGACTGATGTACGAGGATTTTCAAATTCAAAATTAAGCATAATATCGAGTACCCTTCTGTGAATTCTGTATCAAAACCAATACCATATAGTGAAGACATGACTGCTCCTTTGCCTCCTAAGAAAAGCGATGAAAATAACGATGGACAAGACATGGAAGTTGACAACCAAGATCTAGACTTTTTACCCTCTTCAAGTGATCTATGCCAACCGTATTTAATTCAACAACGGGAATTAAATGATTTGATACGGGACTTGAATTTGTCTGTTAGACAAGCCGAATTACTTGGATCAAGACTACAGGAATAGCACTTGTTGGCACCAGATACAAAAATATCTGTACAACGAAAACGAAGTAAAGAAATGGCAACTTTTTACTCTAGTTCAGAAAACATATGTTTTTTGTAATGACATGGTATCTGATGGGTGAGTTAGAAATTCCCTATGATACAAATGAATGGCGTCTTTTTATTGATGGTTCGAAAACAAGTCTGAAGGCAGTTTTACTTCATAATGGTAATAAATATCCGTCAATACCAGTGGCTTATTCAACTGTTTTAAAAGAGACATACGAAAATATGAAATCAATATTGGATTTAATTAAATACAAAGATTTTAAGTGGAAAGTGTGCGCTGACCTCAAAGTAATAGCTATGTTACTTGGTTTGCAAGGTGGATTTACTAAGTACTGCTGCTTTCTTTGCATGTGGGACAGTAGAGCTACTGATAAGCACTATTTGATCAAGGACTGGCCAAAACGAACGGAATTTGTGTGTGGGAAGTCAAATGTAAAATATTTGCCTTTAATCAACCCCGAAGACGTAATTTTACCTCCTCTATACATAAAACTCGGCTTAATGAAGAATTTTGTGAAAGCGATGGATAAAAATGGCGAAGGATTTTTATATTTAAAATCTATTTTTTTTTAAGATTAAGTGACGCAAAGTTGAAAGAAGGTATTTTTATTGGTCCACAAATACGTCTATTAATGAAAAACAACAAATTTGATCAAACATTAAATGACGAAGAACTATGCGCATGGACATCATTAAAAGCCGGTTTTTTAGGAAATCATAGAGCCGAGAATGCAGAACTCTTAGTGAACGATTTGTTAAGAGCATACAAAAAGATGGGTTGCCGAATGTCATTAAAAATTCATTTCCTCCATTCCCATTTCTCTTTTTTTTCCATCAAATCTTGGAGCAGTAAGTGATGAACAAGGGGAACGATTTCATCAGGTTGTGAAAAGGCTTGAGGAACGGTTTCAAGGTCGTTGGGACGTAGCTATGTTGGGAGATTACTGCTGGCTTTTAAAACGAGAAGATATTGCCCAACATAAGAGAAAAAGTTAAATATTTTTAACTTTTAATGTACAATATAAACTTTTTACCGTATATTTTATATTTAGTTGTGTCCAAATGTATTATTAATAAGTTTTTTTAGCAGTTTTATTCGAATTATTGGAAACTTTAATGAAGCTACGTGTACACTGTACTTTACTACTTAATTATTTTACTTAAAATTGTTAACTATCGTACCTAAAAAACAGTACGTGATATTACTTATGTATTCTTAATAAGTGGTGTGTATGAATAAATTAACAGGAAAAATTTAAGTGGATACTTAATTTTTTTTTAAATTTGTAACGCAGTGTTATTGGTAATTGTTAAGTGTATGGAGACTTTATTGACATTAATTTTGTTTACATTTTTATAACAATGATGTAACTTCTAAATAAAATGTTCCGTAGTTGTTTTTAATACTAGTTCTAGTGAAATATTAATTTAAACATGTTTTCTCATAGTTCCAATTAATTAGTTAAACACAACAGAAAAATACTACAGAAAGCAGGTGATGTGTGGGGCCTTTTTGGACTGACTCTATATGGAATAAAAAAATATATATTCCACGACAATATGGTGGAAGTTTCTTTTAATACAGTTTTCATTACACTACTGCTACTGCGGCGCATGTCGCTGTACGGAGACAAAATAATTTTATTTTACTTGTTTATAATTAAACAAATATCTAGGTAGTAAATATTTGTTTTACACTTTTATTACTAGATTCTTGATTGAGCTAGATTGATTTATTGGCTTTTAGGTAGATAAGATACTATAACTATTATACATTATTGATTAAGAGAAAACGTGAAAATATATATTAGATCTTAAGATATATACTACTGTGATCAAAAAATAGTAAGACTTTTGAAATAAAACGCAAACGGGTTATTTATTTTTCCAAATTTATTTCGTCCCCTTCAAAGTAATCCCCCTTGGATACAATGCATTTATGCCACGTTTTTTCCAGTCTTCGAAACAGTTGTTGAATTCGATTTTTAGAATGGCCTTTAAAGCCTTCTTCGATTCGGTTTTAATCTCCTCAATCGACTTAAAACGATGTGCTTGAAACGGTTTTTTTAATTTAGGGAATAGCCAGAAGTCCGACGGAGCTAAATCAGGCGAAGAGGGCGATTGCGGAATGATATGAGTTGAATTTTTGATGAAAAAGTCGCGAAGATGCTGTGTGAGAAGGCGCATTATCGTGATGAAAAAACCAAGAGTTATCTGCCCATAATTCCGGCCTCTTGAGACAAATTCGAACGTTTGGGAAGCCGAAGAACCATTTTTAAAACAAAATTTAATGCAACTTCTTTGCAGAATTTTTTCACTCATGTTAAAAATTGAAAAACGCACTTTTATTGTTGAACGAATGCAAGCGAATCATATTAACTACTGAAGCTATGGTCTTAAAATTTGACACAGATGGCAGTTAAGGTCCTACCAACCTCACGAAAAAAAATTAATCCGATTTGGAAATGCCTGGGCGATTTAAATTTAAAAGTCTTTTTTGATCACAGTAGTACATGTCAAGGACCTAATTAACTTCGTCTAGGTCAGGATTTTATTTTATTTTAAAAACAATCATCGTACAGAACATTAATTGCGCAAGTCCGACTTACACTTGGCCGATTTTTTTTTTTACTAAATAATTAGTTTGGTTTTATTCAGTTACTCGGTTGCTTTAATGTGTTAATTTTGTTACATAATACTACAAGTAGTATTTTTTACTTTCAACAGGTTATGCATGAAAGTAAAAGAAGTAAAACAATCCACCATCATTTTCTAGAAGAATGATTTAGCACTCCATAAATTAACGTTCTCAGGTTACTTGCTTTGCGTGCGTACTGAAAATTTGTTTTCTATTTACTTCAAGAGCCTCTTACAACATTAATGTCATCCCAGAAGTTATTGTCATATTCATAGAGGAGGTAAATATTTTAAGTTAATGTACTGAAGTAAAAAAATATTCGAAGAGTTTAAAGTTACAGTAAGTAAGAGTTATTACTATATATGTACAGCTAATCCTGAAAACTGCCAATTCGACTTAAAAAGTATCACTTCCCGATATTGCAATGTAAATACGAGAGCCACGACCACTAGATGGCGCTATTGAGATGTGACATTGCAATTATTGTAAAATTTGACCTTTGTTATTGTTGCCAGGTGTACAAGTATGAACTGGATTTCAGACAACAGATGGTGCGCCAATGCAGTTGGTGCTATAAAGATTTGACACTGCGTCATTTTGTTGTGTCATCAACAAGTGTCAGACGTGCATGAGTGATAAATTGAAAAAGTGTGCGCATAGTGTTGTGTTGTTGTATTCAATATGTCGAAATTTATACCAAACAAAGAGCATTCGCGGACAGCCTTAATTTTTTGTTTTCATTTGAAGAAAACTGCTGTTGAATCATACCGATTACTTCGAGAAGCTTATGGTGAACATGCTCCATCGCAAGATACGTGTGAATGATGGTTTAGGTGTTTCAAAAATGGTGACTTCGATGTTGCAGACAAGATGTGGAATTGCAAGCATTGCTGGACGAAGATGATTCGCAACCACAAAAACAACTTGCCGAGCAATTGGGCGTTAGTCAACAAGCTGTTTCCAATCGGCTACGAGAGATGGGAAAGATTCAGAAGACCGGTAGATGGGTACCACATGAGTTGAACGACAGGCAAATGGAAAAAATGTACAAAAGGAAGTCGTTTTTTTGCATCGTATAGATACAGGGGATGAAAAGTGGATTTATTTTGAGAATCCCAAGTGCAAAAATCATGGGTAGACCCAGGCGCACCATCCACATCGACCGAATCGCTTTGGCAGAAAGACGATGCTCTGTGTTTGGTGGGACCAGAGGTGCGTGGTCTATTATGAGCTGTTAAAACCTGGGGAAACGGTTAATACTAAAAGTTACCAACAACAATTGACCGATTTGGACCGTTCGCTGCTTGAAAAAAGGCCAGAATACCGAAAGAGGCAACACAAAGTCATTTTTCTTCATGAGAATGCTCCATCACGTACGGCAAAACCAGTTCGCGACACGTTGGAAGCACTCAGCTGGGAAGTTCTACCTCATGCGGCTTACTCACCAGACTTGGCTCCTTCCGTTTACCACTTGTTTGCATCGATGGGTCACGCACTTGCTGAACAGCGCTTTGGTTCGTACGAAGATGTGAAAAAATGGCTCCATGAATGGCTTGCAGCAAAAGGGGAAGATTTTTACTGGCGTGGTATTCACAAATTGCCCGAAAGATGGGAAACATGTATAACAACGATGGACGTTGTTCTTAAATCGCTGTAAATTTTACTCGGTGGGAAACACAGTCCTGGGCAAATTATTCCAAAGGGATCATGTTCTCCATATAAAAGACTGCCTGAAAAGCGTTGTACGAGGAATAACAAGCTGAACCTCATACAGATGTGAAGTATTAGCGCGACGTATACTTCTAACATGCACCGCTCTGGGAGGAATTAAGCGGGCTACATCCTTCGAACACTTTCCATGAAAATACTTGTAGAATTAGCTCAAGTCGAGAACCGTTCTTCGATGTTCCAGCGAATCAAGGCCGCCGGTCAGTTCCGGGTCTCCAATCAGACGAACAGCTCTTCTCTGAATAGAATTCAACAAATGCAGTGTTTGTTTGGGAGCGGATCCCCAAACATGGAAGCACTATTCCATAGTTGGTCGAATTTGAGCTTTGTAAAGAATTAACAGTTGTTGTGGGGTGTAAAGCTTTCTGGTTCGAAATAATATTCCCAACTTTTGAGAAGCTCTCCTTGCTATGCCTGCAACATGTTCATGTCAGGATATATTTGCTCCCAAATTAACGCCCAACAAATTGAGTGACGATGTTAGAGGAATGGAGAGCCCCGACATAACTATGTCCGGTTCAGCAACGTTACCTTTTTTTTGGAAAAAACTGCCGCCTGGGTTTTTGTAGCGTTAAATTCCACTTTGTTACTGTCACCCCAAGATAGAATTTCTTCCAGGTTTTTGTTAAGTTGAATGACTTCCTGCTGTCTGGGGATAGTCGTCTAGTAGCCGATGTCCGAGGGTTCTAAGTGAATGAAGAGATAAGCGTCATCTGCAAAGCTGTAGATTGATTTTTTTCTTTCATTGTTTTTGTAAAAACTTAAAAGGTAGCCCTCGTAACTGTCTAGCAATACTTTTATGTAGCATGATAACAAAAGATTGTTTCACTGTTCAAAGTACCCTCGTTTTCTGGGTTATAAGATTTCTGTACTACAATGGTAAAAATCGCTGTTAATTATTTGAAACTGCTATATTCTATGGAAATGTATACAGAAATGTATGATCTCTAATTACTTTCCTACCTAAAGAAAAATATTGTATTCGTGAAAAAATCAAGCTTCCAGGTCTGTCTACCTGTCCGTCAGGAGTTGCTCCCTCTATGCTGTAACACGTATCCTTTTCTGAGTTTTTGAAGTCTAAAAACTCAAAAATTAGGTTATTTTTTCATTTCTCTCAAGTTTAACCCAGAAAGAGGCTGAAGGAGATGCGGGTAGTTTGATAATATATAATTTCAACAGCATTTTAAATTATTTCCAGGTTTTTTGGTTGATATACTAAACAAATATTAAGCATATTATTTATAGAAACATTTTTTTATCATTCACCCCTTTTTAATACCCTAAAGATATCGGCGGGGATGTAGTAATAGCCGTCAACGTTGTCCAAGTGCCGAAACATACATTTTTGTATTTCACAGTTCATTTTTTAGACAACGCGATTGTGCTGCCACGGACGTTACTGCATTTCCGCAAACAACTACTATCTATGTACATGGCCAGGCCATATATACTTAAATAAATAAGTATACCGACCTGCCGGGATTGGAACCCGAGACCTTCCGCATCGCAAGCAAGTACTTTGCCACAGAGCCACGGGCCGCCACTTGCTTCCTATATATGGTGTTATAGGCCTATTCTGGGTTTGTGGAGTCGAGGGATCTGAAAACCAAGTTATTTTTTCATTACTTTGAATTTCAATGAGGGAAGAGGTGGAATGGTCAAATAGTGTATGGTTTCAATATTATTGTGGGAAGTTTTCCAGGTATTTGGTTACGATAACAACTTTTAGGCATAATTAATTGTTTACTATAAATAATTATGCAATGTATAAGAAGTGAGGAAGGGAGTAAGAAGGATAATTTCGTATTAATTTTACTGTAAAATGTATTTGTTTTGTTCTCAATTTCGCAAGTAAATTTAATGGAATCATATCGGCTATTTAATTTTGAAAGAAAATTAGCTATATTTGCTTTCTTTGTATTAAAAATCGCAAAAACATCCTCCACATACCTATACTGTACCCTTGGGTAATGCTCTGTTTCAAATTTACTCATGAATAAATTGGCTATGAAAGTTGATAAGCAATTAGCCCTAGCTGTTTCTTCTTTCTGAACATGAAATCGACTGTTGAAAATAATATTGTTCCATACAAAGTTTAGATAATGTTAAGTTTTTGAATAATTTCGTCCTCAAAGTCATTCATCCTAAGTAATTCTTGGAGATATTATAAAGTTTGTGGTATTGCACACTTGGAAACAAAGAACTGACATGAAAGGAAATTAAGATTTCACCTTCATTGAAAACTAGATCTTTTGTTTTGTTAATGGATTCCAAAGAATTCACTGCGAGAGTATTTAATGGTAAATTCTCAAATTCTTTTGATAACCATTTGGATATCAAATATGTGAGTGATCCGACTAATGAAGCAATGCATTGCTTTTCCAGGTTTATGAATTTTGAGCACGTATTACAATTTTGGTATGGTCGGGTTACTCACATTTAATTTTAATTTATATATCTAAGTGACCACTGAAGTGATTTTTATACTAACAGATCTGACCATCCGATTTAATTTTAGACTTCAAAACGAGAACAGAAATAAAACTGAAATGAGATGCATGGGAGAAGGAATTACGAAACTTAGATCGAGTCACACACTATACCACTGCGGCAACAACGAATCGAAAACTAACGGAGTAGAATTTTTAATACACAGAGATTATGCCAACAACATCACAAGCTGTGAGGGAATATCGGACAGACTTACCTACATCATCATCCAACTCTCAACAAGGAAGAGCATGAAAAATCATACAGGTATGTGCACCCACTAGTGAACACGAATAGGATGAAGTAGAGGAATTCTACGAAAAACATAGCGAGTTGTAATAGATCAAATCCAGCGAATTACACCATAACAATTGGATACTGCACTGACTTAGCCGTTACTTGATGGAGATCCATAATAACTAGGAATAAAAATTTAAACAAATGTTTAAGATCTCCACTTATGTTTATTATATTATTGCTGACAATTGTCTCGACACACTGTGTCTTCTTCTGGAGTACGGTGTAAATTAACTAACAAGGTATGTTACGGAATATATAATTTACCTAATTACAAGTACTAAATTCATTAACAATATTTAGCTTAATACCTAGAACAAGTTCAATAAAGGAGACCCTCCCCCATCTAATTGATCGTTGAGTAATGAACCTGAGGATTTTTTCTGGTTAATTTCTACTTGTTCTAAACAATTCAGTAATTTTCCTTTCTTTCCGTTATGAAAAATTTGGAACCTTTATTGAACGTATGATTTTCATCTGTTAAATGTGTAGCGTAATGAGATTTGTTATTTTTCATTCTATAACTTTGTTTATGTTCCTTTATTCTTTTATAAAAAGATGTGCCTGTTTGTCCTATATACGTTTTATTACAAGTGCCACATCATAATTCGTAAACATCCGTTTTATTTTCTTTTTAGTGTTCCGTACGGAACACTTATAAGATCACTTCGGTGTCTGTCTGTCCGTCTGTCACACCCGATTTTCTCCGAAACTATTTGTCAGAGAAAGTTGAAATTTGGTAATAATATAGGAATTGATGGCCTCATCAGAGCCATGTAGTTTTGAAAGTTAAATTTTGACTTAAGGGGTTAGTTTTGGGGGGTGAAATCGGAAATGAAAAAAAAATTTTTTTACTAGGTAATCGAGTGTGATGTCAAATGATAGCTTGTGAAAACACGAGTAAAAAATATATATATAATGTAATACTTGCGCGCACTTTTCATTGTATTATTTTTTAAAAATCCCGAAAAATCACTGTCCACCCGCCTTATCTCGAAAAGTACTTATCAAAAAATTTTGAAAAAAATCTGGAATATTCTCCACGGGGTGTAGATTGAACGAAAATTATCATGAGTGCATTACCTGTAATAATTTATCTGGTATATAAAAAAAAAACAGAAATTTCAAGGTCATCAATTTTCAGTAAAGATTGGAAATAAACTTTGTTGAAAACTCATTTGGGGTGTGTTTTGTGAAGTCACTGATCATTTTATACTTCTGTTACAACATTTTTTATTTTAAAAGCAATCAACGTACGGAACACTAATTGCGCAAGTTCAACTTGCACTTGACCAGTTATTATTTTATTTTACTTTTATATTATTTTTAATAAGTCGAGCTAATGTGTTATTTGTACGGAAAGCGATGCAGCAAGCAATTTTCCGGTATAAGTGAGTGTATGAAATTTTTCTTTGTTTAGTTGTTTTTACGGGTACACCAGTCCTATTGCTTTTTTAAATCGTTTTTTTCATTAAAATATTATCACTCCTGTACCCATTGTTTATACTAATTTGTTTTATAATATTTAATTCTTTCTAAAAATATTTTCTTCCGTTAATGGTCGGCTATTATAAGCCGAGATTTTATGTGTGAACGAATGCTTAGAATTAGCGTGTATAGTTATATCTGAGTATGTTGGTTTATGGAAGATTTCAAAATCGTGTTTATTCATTTTGTTTGATATTTTTAAATCTAGAAAATTAATCGATTTATTTGTTTCTATTTCTGTTGTAAAAGTAATATTATTATGAAGTTGGTTAATATAATCTAGAAATAGTTTTAATTGTCGATCTGTGCCTATAAAGCAAGTCAATATGACATCTACATACCGGTACCAATAAAAGAAATTTTTAAAAAGATGAGAATTACTGATTTGTTCTTCTAAATGGTCCATGAAAATTTCAAATAAAATTGGACTAAGAGGGTTTCCCATTATTAAACCTTTTTTACCTATATAAATCTTATTGTTAAATTCGAAATAATTCTGGTCTAAACACAATGTTAAGATGTCTAATATTTCTTGTTTAATTATTGGGTTAAAATTATTTTTATTAAGTAATCTTTGAACCAAAATTATAGCGTCTGATGGTGGTATACTAGGAAAAAGATTTTGTGCATCAAACGATATAAATCTGGAGTTACTACGTATAATTAACGAATGCATTTTTACTATCAATTCATTACTATTTTTACTACTATATTTAGGTGTGAATTTACAATATTTTGTCAAAACCACAATCAATTTATTTGATAAAGAAAAAGCTGGCTATGGTATGTATGAAACTACTGGACGAATTGTTGAGTTATTTTTAAGTAATTTAATAAAAGAATATAGTTTTGGAACTTGAGGGTTCATCGAGACGAGTCTGAATTCTTCATTCTCTGTGCAAATGCTTATGTCTTTTAGCACATCTTTAATTAATTTTGGAAAGTTATTGTTGGATCGAAGTTGATGGATTTGAACACATCTGGTTTTAGGAAATCTATTGTTTTTTCAATGTAGGTTTGTTTCTTTATAGCTATTACAGTTTTTCCTTTATCTGCTCTTGTAAAAATTATGTTACATTCATTACTTTTGTTTTTTATTTGGTTAGCGATCTTATGTTCATTATGGAATTTACCTGGGAAAAATTCAAACTTTTCTGTGCGTAACATTTTAGTAATTATATGTTTGTTCGTAACATCTATTGAATACTACTATAGGCTATTTCACATTCTGCAGCTAAATATTTTCTAGTTTTATTACAGTCTTTGACTGGTAAATTATACTGGAAACCTTTTCTAATAAATGAATTTCTTGATTTTTGAAGTTAACATCTGTTATTGATTGACAAATTTATTGTAGAAACATGGTCTGAGTACTTTATGTTACTTTTTTGTGTGTAATCTGTTATTGACATTATATTTATTAAGTAACCTATTCAGTTTGGAAAGTTGCTTGATATATTTATTGTGTACCATTTCATCTATTTTAAGTCTCGTACTCTTGTCAAAAATATCTAATTCTATATTAGATAGTCTCCATGTAAACTATATATTCTTTAACATACTTTGTTAGTTAATTTACATCGTGGTCCAGAAGAAGACACAGTGTGTCGAAACAATTGTCAGCAATAATATAATAAACATAAGTGATGATCTTAAACAGTTGTTTAAATTTGTTATTCCTAGATAATAATTGGGAGATCTTAATGCAAAAATAGGTAAACAACATAATGAAGAAGCAACCATAGGGAAGTTTGGACTCGGGAACAGAAACGAAAGAGGCAGCCTTCTAATCAACTTTACAGAAAAACATAACCTTTATATAATGAATTCGTTCTTTAAGAAAAGCGACAATAGCAAATGGACGTGGAGAAGTCCTAACTCTGAAACAAAAAATGAAATAGGCTTAGTCATTTCCAGCTACAG
This sequence comes from Pachyrhynchus sulphureomaculatus, assembly GCA_019049505.1. Taxonomy (NCBI): domain Eukaryota; kingdom Metazoa; phylum Arthropoda; class Insecta; order Coleoptera; family Curculionidae; genus Pachyrhynchus; species Pachyrhynchus sulphureomaculatus. The sequence continues at coordinate 202,761,729 of CM032456.1, read as the reverse complement.
AAATATAATACAGGATGTCACAGTGCTGAATAGGTGTACTATAGGCAGCGACCATAGACATGTGCGGTTAAAAAACTCTAAGAGCAAAAGCATTTAATAGTAGGTCGAAACCAGTTGACACCATTAAATTATCAAGAAAGAGGTCAGAGTACCAGCTAAAAACAACAGAGCTATTACAAGGGATTAAAGGTAATACAATAATCGAAACAATGGATACAAAAGCTGAAGATCTAACATCAAAAACTGGAAAACAAGAGGACAAAATAAGTGACAATACGAAACAACTCAGGGAAAAAAGAAAAAATATCAACAGAAATGCGCACAAAATAGAGTGGACGGAGCTTAACAAGTTAATCAGAAAATAGATCAGAAAAGATATAAGAACGCACAAACGTAAAGTGATTTTGGAAACCATCGTAGGAAATATAGGCTTGAAAATAATAAGCAAGAAACTGAATAATGGAAGAATGCAAAATAGTGAGGGACAAGTAATAACGAATAGGGACAGAGTAAATTCAGAAATAAACACCTACTATAAGGAACTCTACAGGTCGAAAACAACACCCAATTAAGAACGGAGTGAAAAGAAAATACAAAATATAGGTTAGAAAGAATTGCCAGAGGATTTCGAGGAAAGTTCAGAATCGACTGATACTTTTACTAAAATGTGTCGTAGACAAAAGTTCCCTCTATCGATTCTTATTGTACCAAAAATGAATTATCGCGGACACGTTCTTGCTTGACAGACTGTATTAATGCGAACTTTAGCTGAGTAGTATTTTCATGGATTTTTAAACTGGTTATATTTTCCATATTATTAATGAAGTTTGCTAAAACGTTTAAGTCTCTCTAATTTCTTCAGTATCTAAAATGGATCTCACCTCTCTATTTCTTACTACAAGTACTTTTTTAATCTTCGGGAAGTGAAAGGTATCGTTTAGGTTTGCAGTATTTATCTCTTATTATCTCTTCACATTGTTTTCTTTTATTTTATTTATCTTTTATCAGAGCGATTAAGTATTATTCATCTTGTTGATTTTTAGCAAGTTGACGATGATCTATCAAGTGCATTATCTCGAATAAGAATAAAAACAGGAGTCAGACAGGGCGATACTCTGTCTCCAAAACTTTTCACTGCAATCTTAAAACATGCATTTAATATACTCGATTCGGAAAGCAAGGGAATTATGGTAGATGGGGAAAGGCTGAAGCATCTAATGCTTGCAGATGACATAGTTCTAATATCAGACAACTTGCAAGAGTCCAAGGAAATGCAAAAAAGCAATTCAGAAAACACAGATCTGATAATAAACTACACCAAAATGAAAATGATTATCAACTTAGTACCCAACGAACCTGTAAAAGTAAAAAAAATAAGGAGATTGACATTGTGGAAAAATACAACTACCTTGGCCATGAAATCCGATCAGCAGGTACAACTAAACCATGCGAATTACATTAGAAGAGCATAGCCTTAGGCTGGATAGCATATGGAAAGCTTAGAGATATATTTAAAGTAGACATTCCTATAAGTATGAAATTAATGAAAAGCCTTTAACCAGTGTGTTCTCCCATTGCTAACATACGGGGCTGAAACGTTGACACTTATAAAAAAGTCAGCTGCAAAACTGCGAATAACGCAACGCAGGATGAAGAGATCTAGGTTAGGTTTATCTCGAGGAAATAAAAAGACGAACGACTGTAGATGACATAAGCTAGACTAAATGATAACACTGGTCAACAAAAAAAAGAAAATTGCTTGTTTCCTGTGATTTTTTTTGTTTCTATCTCAAATTGACGCGTATTTTTTAAATATGGCAACAATTTTTCTCTAATAGCTTTTGTTTTTGAGTTATAGCTAACTACCCTCATTTACTATTTTTACTTAGATTTTCGTTTTTTATTGGACACTAAAATATATTTTGTTGTTGTTTTAGATATGGCTTCGTCAAGAAGATGTTGTGTGCTTAATCCCGATTGTTTTTACTATGTTTGTGGTGAATATATATTTGCAAAATATCGAAAACCTATATCGGACTTTGTGAAAACTGCGTATCATCAATACTTTAAAATAAAATTGTGTAATCAAGACAAGCCATGGGTTCCTCATATTGTATGCCAGAAATGTGTGGTATGTCTACGGTTATGGTCCAGTGGAAAAAGAGATGCAATAATGTTCGTAACACCCCATGATTTGGCGAGAACCTCGAAACCATCATGACGATTGCTACTTCTGCGTTGTGAAAATAAACGGAATTAACCCCGGAAATCGAAGTAAGTGGTCATATCCTAACTTATCTTCTGCTCAACGACCTCAATTAAAATCACAAGAGGTACAACCCAGCACATCTAAATCTTCTGATGATCCAAATCTCTGTGAACCCGAACGAAATACATCAAGTGAAGACTCTGAGTCAGACTACAAATGTAGCCTTTCAGAACCTCAACCATTTAATCAGAAAGAACTAAATGACTTAGTAAGAGATCTGAACTTACCAAAAGAAGCTTCTGAAATTTTAGCATCTCGTTTAAAAGAAAAAAAATTTGCTTACTCCGGAAACCAACATTACATTTTATCGTACCCGAGAAAAAATCTGTTACCGTATTTTTTCTCAAGAGAAGGATTTAGTTTTTTGTAACGATGTTGGTGGTATTTTGCAGCAGATGGAATTAAAACAGTACCAACCTAGTGATTGGCGTCTTTTTATAGACAGCAGCAAAAGAAGTTTAAAGTGTGTTTTGCTTCATAACGGTAACAAGTACGGATCTATACCTATTGCACATTCGACGACTTTAAAAGAAGAATACGTAAATGTTTCTAAGGTTATGGAAAAAATTAAGTATCAAGACCACAAATGGGTCATTTGTGTTGATCTGAAAATGGTTAACTTTCTTTTAGGTCAACAAGGGGGTACACAAAGTTCCCTTTGTTTCATGTGTCTCTGGGAGAGTCGTGACAAACACAACACATTGGTCACAAAAAGTTTGGCTAGTGCGGGAAGAGCTAAAGTTGGTACAAAAAAAATTATAAAAGTCGTGCCTTTAGTTAGCCGAGACCGCATCATACTTCCACCACTTCATATTAAACTCGGCATAATGAAACAGTTTGTGAAGGCGCTTGACAAAAGTGGCGAATGTTTTAATTTTCTTTCACGCAAGTTTCCAGGATTAAGTTCAGAAAAATTGAAAGCTGGTATTTTTGATAGGCCACAGATTAGGCAACTCGTGAAAGATCCTAATTTTGTCAAATCAATGATTGAAAGTCGAATCCAAAGCTTGGAATTCATTTGTTTTGGTTATGAGTAGCTTCCTAGGCAAAAAGAAATCTGACGACCATGTCGAGCTTGTTGAGTGCATGCTATCGAACTTGCAAGAGCTAGGGTGCAACATGAGCATAAAAATCCACTTCCTGCACTCGCATTTAGACCGATTTCCACAAAATCTGGGTGATTTTAGTGAGGAGCAGGGTGAAAGATTTCATCAGGATCTTCGGACAATGGAAGAGCGTTATCAGGGGCGGTGGGACTCACATATGATGGCAGACTACTGCTGGAGTTTGCAACGAGATCTACCTAAAGTCGTTCATTCAAGGAAATCTTATAAAAGATCATTTGCTAGTGTTCAATAGAAATTTTGTTAACATAATGTATTATTTTTTGTATTTTTTTGCAAAATAATAAAACTGTATATTTCAAAAGGTAAAGCTGTTAGCAATCTCCCTGTATTTTTTTCATAGTCAGGGACATAGAAATACCCAATAACAGAAAAAAAAAAATAAAGGAAACAAGACTTGTGTTTACCAGTGTAATAGATGGATGAAGCAAATTGTAAAAGGGCGATCCAGAACTGACAAGCATAATCGAGGAAGACCACCGACCTGATGGACTGACGACCTTAAAAGAATCGCTAGAATTGGATTGCAATGGCCCAGGGCAGAGAAAGATGGAAACGCCTTGAGGAGGCCTACGTTCAGCAATGGAAAAAAGGAGCCCGAATGATAATGATGTTGATGATGATGATGATGTACTATCTCGTTAGTAATTTCAGTTAGACTTTTTTTTTGGTTTTTTGAAAAAATAATTAAATAGTTCTAATGGCTGCTCAGTTGTTGTTTTTATTGTATTCCAGATTTCCCAAAATCCCACCTGCTTGCGTTCTTTTCTTGAATTGACCACTAAATTTGTTTTTTTAAATGAATCATAATTTTTTTTTTAAATACCGCAAACTTTTTGGCGAATACTGTCCACATCTTTAAATCTAATTTTATTAACCTCTTAAGCACGCATACAACTATTAATTATTATTTTTGGTAATTTATTATCTAAAAAAAGAAACAGCAACTAAGAAACATCATTAGTGCTTGACAAGTTTAAATAGTCAGTGGGCGTTTATGGGAGTTTGATATTTTATGGTTGAGTCACTAAGCACTAAATATTATGGCCGCTGCAAGTATAGCGTACCGCAGTGCAAAACAAGTTCTAATAAATAAATAAAGAAATGTATGTTGCAATTTTATTTATTCCTAGGTGAGTATTATAGTCAGGGACTTTTTTCTGTGGGAGAATTTTCTCTAATATATATTATCATTTTTCAAAAGAAATTTTAATAAATAAATAAATAAATTTTAGGTGTTTCGTCCAAATATTTAAGATATTGGTAGTATTGAAAAATACTTAGAAATTCTCCTTTAATGTGTCAACTTGACTTCAATAAATTAGAATGAAATCTTCAGTCACTGTAAGAACACCATGGTTCTCTTTATGATAAAATCTAACAATCACATGCTCTCTATACATGGAAGAAGATCTCCAGATGTAAGAATTCGTATAATATTTATAAAATAAATTGAAAATCATAAAAGACGTATATCATGATATGTTTTTGAGCAATAACTGACATTTTAGCACCTAAGTTAGAAGCTGTTTCCTTAAGATAAATTATTACAATAGGCACGATTACTAATTTTGAAAAACTATTCCACGATGTTCTTACGGAACTACTATTTCCAAAAAAAAATATAATTTCTGGAGAAATTACAGGTTTCCTAGCATAAAATTGGCCTTTTTAAACTAAATTTGAATTTCAAGTCAAAACGCTCGCAAGTGTCATGGCGTCTGCTCGTGACGTCACGCCTTCGTAAACTTTATGTCAACAACAGTAAAGTATATAGTGTCTATACAATAATTTTGTTATTTTATGTGTTTTAAAATGAATTCTAAAGTGTATAAGTGGTGTGCGGACCCTCAGAGTAAAAACACATCGATAAAAACCTAACAAGTTATTTTTTTTACGTTCCAAACAAGAAAACAATAAGAAATAAGTGGCTAACTCTTGCACGGCGAGACCCAACAGTTATTTCTCCAAATTCTTCAATTTATTTCTGTGAAGACCATTTTGATGTAAGTTTGAAATTGTTAATTATCTAAATAATACCTTTAGATCAGGGTGCTCAAACTTGAACTGCTGGCGATCTACCTCAATATTGTTAGACTACGATCGATCGACTCTGAGAGGCTGCAAGTAAGTGTGATGCAGGATTGTCGTCTAGGTAGGGTGTATCGTGGCATAGATATTAGTTTTCCGCACAATATGCATTTTTCTAGTCAAGGTAAGTGTAGGTCTGCTCTAAAATGTCAATGAAAAAATTCATAATTATTCAAAATTGCGAGTTTATTGGTTCTTACAAAACAAACGAGTTCTAGTGTCTAAACTTAACTAAAGAGTGACTTTGGATGTTGAAGCGTGGCACTGCATGTCCTCAGCATACTTTTCATAAGATGGTACGTAATTACCGAGTGCTAATCGCAAGCATGATGACATATGTTCGTCAGTTAGTCGATTGCGATATTTTGACTTAATTATCTTCATTTCAGAAAATGCAGACTCGCACAAGTAAGTTGACCCAAACATTGCCGTCAGTTGAAGGGGGATTTGCCTTAGATTCAGATATTTATCTTCAGATATAAAACACCAGAATGTTGTATCAGATGCTGTGGCTTTGAGATGTATATCTGATATAATCTGCACTAACTCATTTTTAACAGAACATGAGTCCATGTTAAACTGACTTGCTATTTCAGTAGCTAATTCCTCAATGTTTTTACACGAAAAAGGATAACTCATAAATGATGCGATATTTGCCAATTTACTGAAATCATAAAAACGTATTTTCGAATTGGCCCAAAATATTTGATAATTCTGCCTCATAAATATCATAATTCAACTGAGGAATCCTTGCTTTCAAAGACGGAAATTTTTCAGATCCTTTCTTTTCAGTTGATCTATCATAAGTTGCAATTTACTTTTGAATGCGTTTATTGCGCTAATCATCTCAATAATAGTTTTTCCTTTACCTTGAAGCTCCAAATTAATGGTGTTTAAATGCATTGTGATGTCTGTCAAAAATGCCAAATCAGTCAGCCATTTTCCGTTTTTCAGCATCTAAGTGTCATCACCTCTTTCGTCCAGAAAAACTGTTATTTCGGGCAATAATTCTTGAAACCTTTCTAGGAATTTTCCGCGACTCAACCACCTGACGTCCGTGTGAAGAACTAAATCAGTGTGTTCAGCTGACTCACTATCTTCCAACTGCAATTTAAAGAGCCGTCGTTGCAAGCTACGTACACGGATAGAATTCACAATTGTTATTGCAATGCCCATAATCTCCTCCAAGTTTAGAACTTTCGAACACAAAACTTGTTGATGTATAATGCAATGGAAGGAGAAAAATGAAGGGAAATCATCATTAGCTCGACACAATACCACAAAACCGTTTTCGTTTCCAGTCATTGCTGGTGCTCCATCGGTTGTAATGCACACTAGTTTATATATTGGTAGCTTGTAGTTTGTTTCAAAATTGAAGAAAACGTCATATATATCTTCGCCACGGGTCTTTCCTTTCAGCGGAATCATTGTCAAAAACTCTTCCTTAGCCGACATGTCATTGAATACCATTCGAATAAAAATACACAGCTAGGCAGTGTCTGTCATATCGGTGGATTCGTCGAACTATAAAGAAAAGTATATACATTCCATGATATCATGTTTTAGTTTATCTGCCATGTCCTGACTCATGACTTCAACACGCCTTGTGACAGTCGGACGAGATAACTGAAGTTCTCTAATAGCAGACATAATCTCTGTTTTATTTTTAAAATCTCCAAATAAAGTCTCACCCGCTTCAATAAATACTTCCTTCACAACCAATCCATCATCAAATGGTTTCTTGTGTTTCGCCAATATATGAGATATTTTAAATGACGCTATTGTTGCAGCTTTTGATTGTTTGGCTGGTCTTGTGAACATGGTTTGTTCTTTTTTTTAAACAAGTTATCAAATCACGTACTTTACGTTTTCTTAATTCACTCTGTGACGGAAAATCCTTTTCATAGTTTTTATGAACCGTTTTATGATGCCTCTCTAAGTTCCCAGGCTTAGGTATTGCAACTGACGCACGGCAAATGAGACAAATGCACTTATCCTTTACCATACAAAAGAAAAATTCTTCCTCCCAATCGTTATTAAAATGATAAGTTTTACTTTTCTTCGCCGCACTCATTTTGGACTATTTATTAATAAACTTTGTATCGGTGTATCGCCTTCAAGTTACAACTCAGACTGACTCCTATTCCTGCAGGCGCAACATTTATATCGGCGCGAACGAAGTCTCGAATGTTCCCGTCAAACACGCCGCCCGAAGTTTCTAGAAAAATCGGAGGGAATCAAAAACGCGGCTTTTCTTTGACAAGTACCGCGCGTTCCTTTGATAAAGCCGCCTTTTGTCGCTAGCAGGGGTTATTACGATAAAAGAAAGTGATGAGGGGGTTATTCTGGCCTAATTGTGGATCGAATAAATTTTAGTAGTTTATTCATTACATTTTGTTTTAGTTATCTAAAACAAAATCTGTGAATAGTTCTATATCGGAATTTTTTTCTCGAGATCGACTCAAAAAGCACTCACGATCGACTTGTCGATCGCGATCGACCGTTTGAGCACCCCTGACTTTAGATAGTCACAACCCTATTGAGGTTAGGTTTTATTTCTTTAATGTTATCATCCACTACTGTTTATTTAATGGATACTTTATTCTTGTTCCAGTTACCAAATGATATGGAGAATTACATTCAGTATATATCAACATTTTCATAACAATCATAACCTAACCTAAAACTAATAAAACCATGACGTAGCAATAAAGTGCAGTTTTTATGGGTTTTTGAGTTTTAAATTGTAGTTTTAATACAGATTACTTATATACTTACATAGAAGTTTTGATATTTCTAAATTCTGCTGAGCAAATATCTTTGTTAGACGCAAGAAATCCTCCAAGTATCAACAAATCATTTCTAGGTAAATTAGAGCTATTTTCCTTGATAAATCCGTCTTCCATAGCTAACGTTGCTTGGTTCTAGTATTTGTAACACGAAACTAGGCAACTAGATAGTTTAAAACCACAAATTAATTGATAAACGATGCAGAGATTATCGTTAACACAAGAGAAGTTCGACCGAAATAATGTTTACTTAGGCGTAACATTCGCTCTGATTGGTGTTCCACATAATATGGCGGAGAGCTGTATTTTACATTTTTATTTTAACAAAAATAATATTAATCTTACTTTTAATATAAAAATAAGAACATTTTTTAGAAACTTTTTAATCTATTTCATTATTTAAAGTCATAATTTCAGTGATTCATTGTTACTGTCATCACGCCTACTTTAGGAGTATTTTTTTATTATTAACCTCTTAGCCCGAAAAGAGACCTACCCTTTTTTCCATATCCTAAGGATATCGGTCAGGATGTTATAATATCCGTCAACGGTGTCCAAGTGCCGAAACATACATTGTTGTATTTCATGGCCCCTTTTAGACATCGCAGTAGTGCTGTGACAGACGTTATTAGATTTCTGCAACAACTACTACCTATGTATGTGACGAACCAAAATACTTAAATAAATTAATAAATAAGTATACCGGATTGATTGAGCAACGATAAACTGACTCAACACATATCAACAAGTGTTCAGACAAGCGTCAAAAAAGTATGTGCCACAAGGAAAATCTCAAGAAACAATAAATTGACTCCGAGTACGCTAAAACTTGTGGAACAAAGGAGGGACGCCAAAAGATATACAGAGGAATATAAAAATCTAAATAAAACTGTCAAGAAGGAAATATGGAAAGACATAAGAGCACACAATACAAAACTGATACAAGACACTATCGATCAGAACAGCAATATGGGAGTAATGAAATCTAAATTATCAAGGGGAAAAAACAACTGAGTAAAAATAAAAGACGTAAACGGCGTAATGATAACCAATAAAAAAGAAATCGCTAAGGTAATAGAGAAATTCTATACTACTCTTTACTTATCTAGAACGCTGAACCCTGGAGTAAGAACTAAGGTAATGAATTCTAGAACAGAAGATATCCCAGACATAACATCAGGAGAATTACAGAAAGCCCTAAAACACATGAAAAACAGCAAAAGCCCTGGCGAAGATAAAATTACAGCTGAATTATTGAAGTTTGTAGGACCAACGCTAGAAAAATGTATCTGTATGCTTAACTCATTCGGTCCTTCGTCTCTGGCAGAACCTTTCAAGTCAGAGTCGAAACGGCCATTTCCGAAGTCAAGGCCATCAGAGCCGGAGTCCCACAAGGCTCCGTCCTCTCCCCCCACCTCTTTAACATTTTCACAGCCGACATTCCCAAATCGGATCAGACCAACCTCCTCCTTTATGCTGATGACATCGGCATTATCACCCACTCCAGAAATAGCCGCCTCATCACCAGCAGACTTCAGTGTCTCCTCGACACCCTGGACTCCTGGTTTAACCGCTGGAGGATCAAACTCAACCCCGCCAAGACTCAAGCCATCGTCTTCTCCAAGGGCAGCGGCACTTCTCATGGACATCTCCAGCTCCAAGGCTCATCCAATGGGCCAAGACCATCAAGTACCTGGGCGTCCAGTTCGACCGATACCTCGTCTGAAAGGACCAGGTCTGCACTGCAACCAAGAAGGCGAAGCAACTACTGGGGAAACTCCATCCCATCCTGAATCGCTCCAGTAAGTTGCCTCCACGGACCAAGCTTCTGGTTTACAACTCCATCGTGAAGGCAGGCCTCACGTACGCTTGCCCCACCTGGCGCCAGCTTTCCAAAACAAGGAGAGCTCAGCTTCAATCAGTGCAGAACGAGGCCCTGAGGATGATCACGGGAGCCCAGTGGTTCATGAGGAACCGCCAACTTCATAGGGACCTCGGTGTGCCTACACCGTAAAAGCACACATGAGACAAATTCAACAGAAGTTCCTCGAAAAGGCGTCCCAGCACCCCAACCCGTGCATCAGGGACGCCTTCCGACTCCCACCTCAAGCCAGCCGCCAGTTCCCGAAACCGTCGGACCCGCTGCTGCTCTCGGACGAAGACGATGACCCCCCTCGCCCTCCGTGACAAGAAGAAGGTCATTCTAGGTTATGTTTAAATTAGTCCTAATTTAAGTCATTGTTACGTCCTAGTTTAAGTCTTAGTCTAAGGTAGTTTTAGTCTTAGTTCTAAGTCCTAGCATTAAGAAACTCATGTATATACTAAACAACATTTCCTAAGTTAATTTAATATAGGATTCTATTATAAGAGCTTAGGTTAAGATAGAATAAGTATACATTCATGATATGAAAATTTTTTATACTTTTAAAATTGTGAGAAAGAGGCACGGCCTATCTTGATTTTCAATAAAGACAGTGACAAAAAATATCTGTATGCTCTTTAATAAATGCCTACAAGAAGGAAAAGTTCCGGAAAGCTGGTTAGATGCAGAAATCATCTTGCTGTTTAACAAAGGAGACTCAGCAAACATAGAAAACTACAGACCGATAAGTTATTGTGCCACTTGTAATTTGACACGTACTAATCTGTGAAACAGGCTGGTTTCCGAAAAGGCTTCAGCACAAGTGACCATTTGCAAACCATAAGATCATTTATAGAGAAAGCAACTGCAAATGTTTAAATACACCGAGCCTCTATCGATTTCCAGAAAGCTTTTGACACAGTCGAAATTGGATACATATTAGTGGCCACGGACCGAGCACGGATTGACTCTCGATATACTATACTGATCGAAAATATCTACAAAAACGCTTTGAAAGAGGCGTTCGTCAGGGAGACACCAAAAATTATTTACACTTGAACTCGAGGATGTATTTAAGAAACTACCATGAGATAAAGGAAACAGAATTAACGGAGTATATCTGAACCATCTCCGATTTGTGGATGACACTGTGACTTGAACGAATTGGAATCAATGTTTCAACAACTGAGTTATGAGTAGAAACAGGTTGGCCTGTTGTTTTACTCGAAAACAAAAAATAATAAGTCTAGAAGACTCACATATATCGACTGAGAACCAAGACATAGAGAATATTAGTGAATATAACTATTTGGGCTATTCACTCACTCTAGGGAAAGAGAATCAGTACAGGGAAGTTACCAAGCGAAATAGAGCCTCTCTCCCACCTCCTGGGCAGCATTTGGAAAGACTCTCCTTTGTGCTGAGGGATAGTAGTATGCCGGTTAATTTAAATGTATTCTACCGGTAACAACATACGGAATGCAAACAATGTGTCTAACGCAGAAGAATGCCGATACACTAAGAGTGTTGCAGAGGGCAATGGAGAGGTCAATGTTGGGGTTGTCTCTGAGTGACAGAATCCGAAAATTAAGAGATCCATCGAAGAACAGGAGCTACGGATGTTATAGAGAAGATTGCCGAACTGAAGTGGCAATGGAGTGGACATGTCGCCAGACAGCAAGATGAAAGTTGGCCACTGAAAACCATACAGCGGCTCTCGAGGGAGACAAAACGAAGTAAAGGTAGACCCCAATTGAATGGATAGATGATATCAGGAGGATAGCTGATAGAGACTGGCACCAAAAAGCACAAGACAGGGCCAAATGGCAAAATATTAGGATAGGCCTATATCCAGGAGTGGACGGGTTAAAGGTTGAAGAAGAAGATACCGAGCTGCTGGGATTTAACCCGATCCTTCTGCACCGTAAGAATTTTTTTTTCCATTTCAAAAATATTTATTCAGTTAAATTTTACATGATTTTCCTCTTCGATTAAGTTACTTCCGTGAACAAATAATACATGTACCCCTCTCAGGAGGGACATCAAACGGCTTCGGCAGCTGCCGTCCTGGATAGCGTAGTGGGTTAAGAGTTTGCATACCAAACAGATGGTCGCTAGTTCAGTTCCGACAGCGAGTGGGGATTGCGTGTGTGTGTACGTGTGTGTGTGTGTATTTTTAGGTAGTAGTTAATGCAGAAATGCAATATTACTGCGTTGTCTTTAAAAGCGTCAATGAATTGCAAATGTATGATTCGGCACCTGAGCACCGTTGACATCCCGTCAAGATATCTCATCAGAGATATAGTAAGAGAAAGGATAACAATCCACGATAGTAGCGCTGAGGTGGACAAAAAAAAAATTACTGGGGAGCACGCGGCTCCTGCCGCACGCTGAACGGTCTGGGTCCGTGACCTCTGCTAGCAATGAAATGGTATTCTCAATGAGACATTGTTGAATTATTTTTTGGCATACGATATTTTGTTTCGGGTTTTCTGGAAAAACCAACCAAAAGTAGGATATATTATTTATCTTCAACCCAAATATATAAACTTTCTATTTTATTATTTTTGCCCATACTAATATTCTGCCGTTGTTCTTAATTTACCACATTTTGAAGTTTATGGAAGATGTTATGAAGAACTTTGCCTCTTTTTCTGTTTATTAGTTTAGGTATTAAAGAAGAGATAACTTGTAAAAATAAATAAAAATTATTACTCCTCCGTACTTACTATATGTTTTCAAATAAATTGTGTGTGACATTAAAAATGTAAAACCATTAAAAAACATGGTACTCTAAATAAAAAGTCAGTTAAACAACTGATTTAAATAGTTAGAAGTAGATCTTAAAGAAAAAAATCAAATAAAGTGATTTGCCATAAAATGAATACTGATATGGAGACATACAGTCCCTGGCCAAATTATTAGACGCACTGCAAGATTTCATGTAAAATATTAATTACCGAGTGATATTGTACCGTTTTTATTATTTTAAATTGATTTGTTTTTTATTTTTATATTATCCAATCAATTACCTATTTATTTGACATAAATAAAACAGCATTAATTTAGAAAAGCATAAGTTTAGTAAGTTTTAAAGAAAAGTGAAATTAATGTTTGTAAAAGTCAATATTTAGTTGAGCCACCTTTAGCCGCTATCAAAGCTTTAATTCTGCGCGGCATGCTGTCAATGCAAGATTGTACTGTCTCCTGCATTTGAGGATGATGATTCCACACATGAATAATCTTTTCTAGGAGCTGGGTTTTGTTGGTAATCACATCTTTAGCCCACTCTCTTTTCATCAGCTCCCACACATTTTCAATGGGGTTCATACCGGCCAACCCAACAGAGGGATATTTTTTTCTGCCAAAAAAGCTTTAACAGACCGAGCAGTGTGGCAGGGAGCTCCATCTTGCATGAAAGTGAATGGTTCCCCATTTGGAAACCATTCTCTGAGCTGCGGAATCAACCGATTTTGTAATACTTCTTTGTACTGATCTTGCCTCATTATTCCTTTGACGACGTACAGACGTCCAGTGCCCTTGCCGCTGATGACTGACCAAATCATCACTTTGGTGGGATGTTTAACCGTCGGGACGACACAATCAGGATGAAACTTTTCTCCATGACGACGACGCACATACTGAGCTTTATTCTGTCAAAATTTCGAATGTGCTTTCGTCACTGAAGCAGACCCTGTCAAAAATAGGAAAAATATATAAACTTCCATGTTTATTTGCTTTTATTTAAACTGAAAATGATAATAATGTATCAATTACTGATTAAATTGCTGTATCTTACCGATCTCCAGAAATCCACATCTTTGTCTTGCCATTGTTTGGCCCACTTCAGGCACTTTGCTTTCATTGCAGCTGTTAACTTGGGCTTCCTGGTGGGGCGACAGGCCTTAAAATCTAATTCTTTCAATTTTCTTCGAACAGTGCGCTCAGAAACATTTACGCTAGCATCCTGGAGTTGTGATTTTATACCTTTGTGGTAGCAAATCTGTTTTCTACACAAATTTTTCTTCAAACATCTCTCTGACCGTGGAGTGAAAAATTGGTTTTTCATACCGCATCTTTTCTTTCTTTTCGGGCAGCCTTAATTCCTTCCCTGACTCAATTTTCTTTTTTATGCGTCGTACACTAGCTTCAGAAACCTCCAATCTTCGTGATATTTCTCGGTTTGTACATGTTTTCGCAATCACAAGGGCCTTCACTTCAGCTTTTTTTACGTGGTGAAAGATCGCCTTTTCTACCCATAATGAAATAGTCCAATTACTTTTTTAAAACACTGCATACAAAATAAACTAATAAACTGAGTAGTATAAAACTGTTAAACAAACAATCACAGTCCATAAAGCCACAGAAACACGTCCGTACCTGACTCGATTCCGATCGCAACTGATACAGGTTTTGTACTTGTTTACGTTCATGTATCACTTTGTCAACACAGTGTTGCCATATGTTAAAAATAAATACAAATATGTAGTCTACAACAATTCTTTTAAATAAAACAATAATATTGTAGTTTAAATATACCATTATTGTATAAAAACTCTTAAGAAACATAAAATTACTAAAAAAAAATACAGTGCGTCTAATAATTTGGCCAGGGACTGTAGTTACGAAGGAATCTGGAATCCTGAAATGTGAAGAAATGTAAAATCTCAGATGGTGATTTTTGCACGAATGCAATAGTACCCGTAGTGAGGGAAGTGACAATAACAGTTAAGCTACTGTTAACTGTTCATATTCTCCAGATGTGTTCAACAATT